>CM073432.1:10459575-11709575 GCA_037114965.1 Monochamus alternatus | reverse complement strand
GCGGCGCCGGTTTTCTGCTCGACGACTGCCGTTGGCGTGAAAAATCCAAAACTTCGATCGACCGTAACTCTCGAACGGTTGCAGATACGGAAAAACTAAAAGACAGGTCAAATTAGCGTTTCGAGAGAGCTTTCGAATGAAACAAACCGCGTCCCCCTGCGTCGAATAATAAGGGAGTTATGACGTCCCGAAAATAGCCTATAATTTTAGAAAAATCCAAATATCTCGAAAACCGTTCGTTTTAGAGCAAAACGGCTCCAGGTACCTCTTAGAAACACCAGGGAGGAATGTATAGAGGGATCCATTCCCGATCTGCTGAGACCGATAGTTGCCCGAAAAATTTTTCAGAAAAAATTCGTTTTTGAACATTTCCGTTGTAAAAATTTCTTGAAAAATTTCCACGCGACAATGTATCGATTGCGGCCGGCTAAAATACCGTTAAGGACGCCGCAGACGCTGTTTTATAAACGATATCGGCGTCGGCGGCGCCGGTTTTCTGCTCGACGACTGCCGTTGGCGTGAAAAATCCAAAACTTCGATCGACCGTAACTCTCGAACGGTTGCAGATACGGAAAAACTAAAAGACAGGTCAAATTAGCGTTTCGAGAGAGCTTTCGAATGAAACAAACCGCGTCCCCCTGCGTCGAATAATAAGGGAGTTATGACGTCCCGAAAATAGCCTATAATTTTAGAAAAATCCAAATATCTCGAAAACCGTTCGTTTTAGAGCAAAACGGCTCCAGGTACCTCTTAGAAACACCAGGGAGGAATGTATAGAGGGATCCATTCCCGATCTGCTGAGACCGATAGTTGCCCGAAAAATTTTTCAGAAAAAATTCGTTTTTGAACATTTCCGTTGTAAAAATTTCTTGAAAAATTTCCACGCGACAATGTATCGATTGCGGCCGGCTAAAATACCGTTAAGGACGCCGCAGACGCTGTTTTATAAACGATATCGGCGTCGGCGGCGCCGGTTTTCTGCTCGACGACTGCCGTTGGCGTGAAAAATCCAAAACTTCGATCGACCGTAACTCTCGAACGGTTGCAGATACGGAAAAACTAAAAGACAGGTCAAATTAGCGTTTCGAGAGAGCTTTCGAATGAAACAAACCGCGTCCCCCTGCGTCGAATAATAAGGGAGTTATGACGTCCCGAAAATAGCCTATAATTTTAGAAAAATCCAAATATCTCGAAAACCGTTCGTTTTAGAGCAAAACGGCTCCAGGTACCTCTTAGAAACACCAGGGAGGAATGTGTAGAGGGATCCATTCCCGATCTGCTGAGACCGATAGTTGCCCGAAAAATTTTTCAGAAAAAATTCGTTTTTGAACATTTCCGTTGTAAAAATTTCTTGAAAAATTTCCACGCGACAATGTATCGATTGCGGCCGGCTAAAATACCGTTAAGGACGCCGCAGACGCTGTTTTATAAACGATATCGGCGTCGGCGGCGCCGGTTTTCTGCTCGACGACTGCCGTTGGCGTGAAAAATCCAAAACTTCGATCGACCGTAACTCTCGAACGGTTGCAGATACGGAAAAACTAAAAGACAGGTCAAATTAGCGTTTCGAGAGAGCTTTCGAATGAAACAAACCGCGTCCCCCTGCGTCGAATAATAAGGGAGTTATGACGTCCCGAAAATAGCCTATAATTTTAGAAAAATCCAAATATCTCGAAAACCGTTCGTTTTAGAGCAAAACGGCTCCAGGTACCTCTTAGAAACACCAGGGAGGAATGTATAGAGGGATCCATTCCCGATCTGCTGAGACCGATAGTTGCCCGAAAAATTTTTCAGAAAAAATTCGTTTTTGAACATTTCCGTTGTAAAAATTTCTTGAAAAATTTCCACGCGACAATGTATCGATTGCGGCCGGCTAAAATACCGTTAAGGACGCCGCAGACGCTGTTTTATAAACGATATCGGCGTCGGCGGCGCCGGTTTTCTGCTCGACGACTGCCGTTGGCGTGAAAAATCCAAAACTTCGATCGACCGTAACTCTCGAACGGTTGCAGATACGGAAAAACTAAAAGACAGGTCAAATTAGCGTTTCGAGAGAGCTTTCGAATGAAACAAAAATTTCCACGCGACAATGTATCGATTGCGGCCGGCTAAAATACCGTTAAGGACGCCACAGACGCTGTTTTATAAACGATATCGGCGTCGGCGGCGCCGGTTTTCTGCTCGACGACTGCCGTTGGCGTGAAAAATCCAAAACTTCGATCGACCGTAACTCTCGAACGGTTGCAGATACGGAAAAACTAAAAGACAGGTCAAATTAGCGTTTCGAGAGAGCTTTCGAATGAAACAAACCGCGTCCCCCTGCGTCGAATAATAAGGGAGTTATGACGTCCCGAAAATAGCCTATAATTTTAGAAAAATCCAAATATCTCGAAAACCGTTCGTTTTAGAGCAAAACGGCTCCAGGTACCTCTTAGAAACACCAGGGAGGAATGTATAGAGGGATCCATTCCCGATCTGCTGAGACCGATAGTTGCCCGAAAAATTTTTCAGAAAAAATTCGTTTTTGAACATTTCCGTTGTAAAAATTTCTTGAAAAATTTCCACGCGACAATGTATCGATTGCGGCCGGCTAAAATACCGTTAAGGACGCCGCAGACGCTGTTTTATAAACGATATCGGCGGCGCCGGTTTTCTGCTCGACGACTGCCGTTGGCGTGAAAAATCCAAAACTTCGATCGACCGTAACTCTCGAACGGTTGCAGATACGGAAAAACTAAAAGACAGGTCAAATTAGCGTTTCGAGAGAGCTTTCGAATGAAACAAACCGCGTCCCCCTGCGTCGAATAATAAGGGAGTTATGACGTCCCGAAAATAGCCTATAATTTTAGAAAAATCCAAATATCTCGAAAACCGTTCGTTTTAGAGCAAAACGGCTCCAGGTACCTCTTAGAAACACCAGGGAGGAATGTATAGAGGGATCCATTCCCGATCTGCTGAGACCGATAGTTGCCCGAAAAATTTTTCAGAAAAAATTCGTTTTTGAACATTTCCGTTGTAAAAATTTCTTGAAAAATTTCCACGCGACAATGTATCGATTGCGGCCGGCTAAAATACCGTTAAGGACGCCGCAGACGCTGTTTTATAAACGATATCGGCGGCGCCGGTTTTCTGCTCGACGACTGCCGTTGGCGTGAAAAATCCAAAACTTCGATCGACCGTAACTCTCGAACGGTTGCAGATACGGAAAAACTAAAAGACAGGTCAAATTAGCGTTTCGAGAGAGCTTTCGAATGAAACAAACCGCGTCCCCCTGCGTCGAATAATAAGGGAGTTATGACGTCCCGAAAATAGCCTATAATTTTAGAAAAATCCAAATATCTCGAAAACCGTTCGTTTTAGAGCAAAACGGCTCCAGGTACCTCTTAGAAACACCAGGGAGGAATGTATAGAGGGATCCATTCCCGATCTGCTGAGACCGATAGTTGCCCGAAAAATTTTTCAGAAAAAATTCGTTTTTGAACATTTCCGTTGTAAAAATTTCTTGAAAAATTTCCACGCGACAATGTATCGATTGCGGCCGGCTAAAATACCGTTAAGGACGCCGCAGACGCTGTTTTATAAACGATATCGGCGTCGGCGGCGCCGGTTTTCTGCTCGACGACTGCCGTTGGCGTGAAAAATCCAAAACTTCGATCGACCGTAACTCTCGAACGGTTGCAGATACGGAAAAACTAAAAGACAGGTCAAATTAGCGTTTCGAGAGAGCTTTCGAATGAAACAAACCGCGTCCCCCTGCGTCGAATAATAAGGGAGTTATGACGTCCCGAAAATAGCCTATAATTTTAGAAAAATCCAAATATCTCGAAAACCGTTCGTTTTAGAGCAAAACGGCTCCAGGTACCTCTTAGAAACACCAGGGAGGAATGTATAGAGGGATCCATTCCCGATCTGCTGAGACCGATAGTTGCCCGAAAAATTTTTCAGAAAAAATTCGTTTTTGAACATTTCCGTTGTAAAAATTTCTTGAAAAATTTCCACGCGACAATGTATCGATTGCGGCCGGCTAAAATACCGTTAAGGACGCCGCAGACGCTGTTTTATAAACGATATCGGCGTCGGCGGCGCCGGTTTTCTGCTCGACGACTGCCTTTGGCGTGAAAAATCCAAAACTTCGATCGACCGTAACTCTCGAACGGTTGCAGATACGGAAAAACTAAAAGACAGGTCAAATTAGCGTTTCGAGAGAGCTTTCGAATGAAACAAACCGCGTCCCCCTGCGTCGAATAATAAGGGAGTTATGACGTCCCGAAAATAGCCTATAATTTTAGAAAAATCCAAATATCTCGAAAACCGTTCGTTTTAGAGCAAAACGGCTCCAGGTACCTCTTAGAAACACCAGGGAGGAATGTATAGAGGGATCCATTCCCGATCTGCTGAGACCGATAGTTGCCCGAAAAATTTTTCAGAAAAAATTCGTTTTTGAACATTTCCGTTGTAAAAATTTCTTGAAAAATTTCCACGCGACAATGTATCGATTGCGGCCGGCTAAAATACCGTTAAGGACGCCGCAGACGCTGTTTTATAAACGATATCGGCGTCGGCGGCGCCGGTTTTCTGCTCGACGACTGCCGTTGGCGTGAAAAATCCAAAACTTCGATCGACCGTAACTCTCGAACGGTTGCAGATACGGAAAAACTAAAAGACAGGTCAAATTAGCGTTTCGAGAGAGCTTTCGAATGAAACAAACCGCGTCCCCCTGCGTCGAATAATAAGGGAGTTATGACGTCCCGAAAATAGCCTATAATTTTAGAAAAATCCAAATATCTCGAAAACCGTTCGTTTTAGAGCAAAACGGCTCCAGGTACCTCTTAGAAACACCAGGGAGGAATGTATAGAGGGATCCATTCCCGATCTGCTGAGACCGATAGTTGCCCGAAAAATTTTTCAGAAAAAATTCGTTTTTGAACATTTCCGTTGTAAAAATTTCTTGAAAAATTTCCACGCGACAATGTATCGATTGCGGCCGGCTAAAATACCGTTAAGGACGCCGCAGACGCTGTTTTATAAACGATATCGGCGTCGGCGGCGCCGGTTTTCTGCTCGACGACTGCCTTTGGCGTGAAAAATCCAAAACTTCGATCGACCGTAACTCTCGAACGGTTGCAGATACGGAAAAACTAAAAGACAGGTCAAATTAGCGTTTCGAGAGAGCTTTCGAATGAAACAAACCGCGTCCCCCTGCGTCGAATAATAAGGGAGTTATGACGTCCCGAAAATAGCCTATAATTTTAGAAAAATCCAAATATCTCGAAAACCGTTCGTTTTAGAGCAAAACGGCTCCAGGTACCTCTTAGAAACACCAGGGAGGAATGTATAGAGGGATCCATTCCCGATCTGCTGAGACCGATAGTTGCCCGAAAAATTTTTCAGAAAAAATTCGTTTTTGAACATTTCCGTTGTAAAAATTTCTTGAAAAATTTCCACGCGACAATGTATCGATTGCGGCCGGCTAAAATACCGTTAAGGACGCCGCAGACGCTGTTTTATAAACGATATCGGCGTCGGCGGCGCCGGTTTTCTGCTCGACGACTGCCGTTGGCGTGAAAAATCCAAAACTTCGATCGACCGTAACTCTCGAACGGTTGCAGATACGGAAAAACTAAAAGACAGGTCAAATTAGCGTTTCGAGAGAGCTTTCGAATGAAACAAACCGCGTCCCCCTGCGTCGAATAATAAGGGAGTTATGACGTCCCGAAAATAGCCTATAATTTTAGAAAAATCCAAATATCTCGAAAACCGTTCGTTTTAGAGCAAAACGGCTCCAGGTACCT
Organism: Monochamus alternatus; assembly: GCA_037114965.1. Lineage (NCBI taxonomy): Eukaryota > Metazoa > Arthropoda > Insecta > Coleoptera > Cerambycidae > Monochamus > Monochamus alternatus. The sequence continues at coordinate 11,703,783 of CM073432.1, read as the reverse complement.
CTTAGAAACACCAGGGAGGAATGTATAGAGGGATCCATTCCCGATCTGCTGAGACCGATAGTTGCCCGAAAAATTTTTCAGAAAAAATTCGTTTTTGAACATTTCCGTTGTAAAAATTTCTTGAAAAATTTCCACGCGACAATGTATCGATTGCGGCCGGCTAAAATACCGTTAAGGACGCCGCAGACGCTGTTTTATAAACGATATCGGCGTCGGCGGCGCCGGTTTTCTGCTCGACGACTGCCTTTGGCGTGAAAAATCCAAAACTTCGATCGACCGTAACTCTCGAACGGTTGCAGATACGGAAAAACTAAAAGACAGGTCAAATTAGCGTTTCGAGAGAGCTTTCGAATGAAACAAACCGCGTCCCCCTGCGTCGAATAATAAGGGAGTTATGACGTCCCGAAAATAGCCTATAATTTTAGAAAAATCCAAATAAATTAGCGTTTCGAGAGAGCTTTCGAATGAAACAAAAATTTCCACGCGACAATGTATCGATTGCGGCCGGCTAAAATACCGTTAAGGACGCCACAGACGCTGTTTTATAAACGATATCGGCGTCGGCGGCGCCGGTTTTCTGCTCGACGACTGCCGTTGGCGTGAAAAATCCAAAACTTCGATCGACCGTAACTCTCGAACGGTTGCAGATACGGAAAAACTAAAAGACAGGTCAAATTAGCGTTTCGAGAGAGCTTTCGAATGAAACAAACCGCGTCCCCCTGCGTCGAATAATAAGGGAGTTATGACGTCCCGAAAATAGCCTATAATTTTAGAAAAATCCAAATATCTCGAAAACCGTTCGTTTTAGAGCAAAACGGCTCCAGGTACCTCTTAGAAACACCAGGGAGGAATGTATAGAGGGATCCATTCCCGATCTGCTGAGACCGATAGTTGCCCGAAAAATTGTTCAGAAAAAATTCGTTTTTGAACATTTCCGTTGTAAAAATTTCTTGAAAAATTTCCACGCGACAATGTATCGATTGCGGCCGGCTAAAATACCGTTAAGGACGCCGCAGACGCTGTTTTATAAACGATATCGGCGTCGGCGGCGCCGGTTTTCTGCTCGACGACTGCCGTTGGCGTGAAAAATCCAAAACTTCGATCGACCGTAACTCTCGAACGGTTGCAGATACGGAAAAACTAAAAGACAGGTCAAATTAGCGTTTCGAGAGAGCTTTCGAATGAAACAAACCGCGTCCCCCTGCGTCGAATAATAAGGGAGTTATGACGTCCCGAAAATAGCCTATAATTTTAGAAAAATCCAAATATCTCGAAAACCGTTCGTTTTAGAGCAAAACGGCTCCAGGTACCTCTTAGAAACACCAGGGAGGAATGTATAGAGGGATCCATTCCCGATCTGCTGAGACCGATAGTTGCCCGAAAAATTTTTCAGAAAAAATTCGTTTTTGAACATTTCCGTTGTAAAAATTTCTTGAAAAATTTCCACGCGACAATGTATCGATTGCGGCCGGCTAAAATACCGTTAAGGACGCCGCAGACGCTGTTTTATAAACGATATCGGCGTCGGCGGCGCCGGTTTTCTGCTCGACGACTGCCGTTGGCGTGAAAAATCCAAAACTTCGATCGACCGTAACTCTCGAACGGTTGCAGATACGGAAAAACTAAAAGACAGGTCAAATTAGCGTTTCGAGAGAGCTTTCGAATGAAACAAACCGCGTCCCCCTGCGTCGAATAATAAGGGAGTTATGACGTCCCGAAAATAGCCTATAATTTTAGAAAAATCCAAATATCTCGAAAACCGTTCGTTTTAGAGCAAAACGGCTCCAGGTACCTCTTAGAAACACCAGGGAGGAATGTGTAGAGGGATCCATTCCCGATCTGCTGAGACCGATAGTTGCCCGAAAAATTTTTCAGAAAAAATTCGTTTTTGAACATTTCCGTTGTAAAAATTTCTTGAAAAATTTCCACGCGACAATGTATCGATTGCGGCCGGCTAAAATACCGTTAAGGACGCCGCAGACGCTGTTTTATAAACGATATCGGCGTCGGCGGCGCCGGTTTTCTGCTCGACGACTGCCGTTGGCGTGAAAAATCTAAAACTTCGATCGACCGTAACTCTCGAACGGTTGCAGATACGGAAAAACTAAAAGACAGGTCAAATTAGCGTTTCGAGAGAGCTTTCGAATGAAACAAACCGCGTCCCCCTGCGTCGAATAATAAGGGAGTTATGACGTCCCGAAAATAGCCTATAATTTTAGAAAAATCCAAATATCTCGAAAACCGTTCGTTTTAGAGCAAAACGGCTCCAGGTACCTCTTAGAAACACCAGGGAGGAATGTATAGAGGGATCCATTCCCGATCTGCTGAGACCGATAGTTGCCCGAAAAATTTTTCAGAAAAAATTCGTTTTTGAACATTTCCGTTGTAAAAATTTCTTGAAAAATTTCCACGCGACAATGTATCGATTGCGGCCGGCTAAAATACCGTTAAGGACGCCGCAGACGCTGTTTTATAAACGATATCGGCGTCGGCGGCGCCGGTTTTCTGCTCGACGACTGCCGTTGGCGTGAAAAATCCAAAACTTAGATCGACCGTAACTCTCGAACGGTTGCAGATACGGAAAAACTAAAAGACAGGTCAAATTAGCGTTTCGAGAGAGCTTTCGAATGAAACAAACCGCGTCCCCCTGCGTCGAATAATAAGGGAGTTATGACGTCCCGAAAATAGCCTATAATTTTAGAAAAATCCAAATATCTCGAAAACCGTTCGTTTTAGAGCAAAACGGCTCCAGGTACCTCTTAGAAACACCAGGGAGGAATGTATAGAGGGATCCATTCCCGATCTGCTGAGACCGATAGTTGCCCGAAAAATTTTTCAGAAAAAATTCGTTTTTGAACATTTCCGTTGTAAAAATTTCTTGAAAAATTTCCACGCGACAATGTATCGATTGCGGCCGGCTAAAATACCGTTAAGGACGCCGCAGACGCTGTTTTATAAACGATATCGGCGTCGGCGGCGCCGGTTTTCTGCTCGACGACTGCCTTTGGCGTGAAAAATCCAAAACTTCGATCGACCGTAACTCTCGAACGGTTGCAGATACGGAAAAACTAAAAGACAGGTCAAATTAGCGTTTCGAGAGAGCTTTCGAATGAAACAAACCGCGTCCCCCTGCGTCGAATAATAAGGGAGTTATGACGTCCCGAAAATAGCCTATAATTTTAGAAAAATCCAAATATCTCGAAAACCGTTCGTTTTAGAGCAAAACGGCTCCAGGTACCTCTTAGAAACACCAGGGAGGAATGTATAGAGGGATCCATTCCCGATCTGCTGAGACCGATAGTTGCCCGAAAAATTTTTCAGAAAAAATTCGTTTTTGAACATTTCCGTTGTAAAAATGTCTTGAAAAATTTCCACGCGACAATGTATCGATTGCGGCCGGCTAAAATACCGTTAAGGACGCCGCAGACGCTGTTTTATAAACGATATCGGCGTCGGCGGCGCCGGTTTTCTGCTCGACGACTGCCGTTGGCGTGAAAAATCCAAAACTTCGATCGACCGTAACTCTCGAACGGTTGCAGATACGGAAAAACTAAAAGACAGGTCAAATTAGCGTTTCGAGAGAGCTTTCGAATGAAACAAACCGCGTCCCCCTGCGTCGAATAATAAGGGAGTTATGACGTCCCGAAAATAGCCTATAATTTTAGAAAAATCCAAATATCTCGAAAACCGTTCGTTTTAGAGCAAAACGGCTCCAGGTACCTCTTAGAAACACCAGGGAGGAATGTATAGAGGGATCCATTCCCGATCTGCTGAGACCGATAGTTGCCCGAAAAATTTTTCAGAAAAAATTCGTTTTTGAACATTTCCGTTGTAAAAATGTCTTGAAAAATTTCCACGCGACAATGTATCGATTGCGGCCGGCTAAAATACCGTTAAGGACGCCGCAGACGCTGTTTTATAAACGATATCGGCGTCGGCGGCGCCGGTTTTCTGCTCGACGACTGCCGTTGGCGTGAAAAATCCAAAACTTCGATCGACCGTAACTCTCGAACGGTTGCAGATACGGAAAAACTAAAAGACAGGTCAAATTAGCGTTTCGAGAGAGCTTTCGAATGAAACAAACCGCGTCCCCCTGCGTCGAATAATAAGGGAGTTATGACGTCCCGAAAATAGCCTATAATTTTAGAAAAATCCAAATATCTCGAAAACCGTTCGTTTTAGAGCAAAACGGCTCCAGGTACCTCTTAGAAACAACAGGGAGGAATGTATAGAGGGATCCATTCCCGATCTGCTGAGACCGATAGTTGCCCGAAAAATTTTTCAGAAAAAATTCGTTTTTGAACATTTCCGTTGTAAAAATTTCTTGAAAAATTTCCACGCGACAATGTATCGATTGCGGCCGGCTAAAATACCGTTAAGGACGCCGCAGACGCTGTTTTATAAACGATATCGGCGTCGGCGGCGCCGGTTTTCTGCTCGACGACTGCCGTTGGCGTGAAAAATCCAAAACTTCGATCGACCGTAACTCTCGAACGGTTGCAGATACGGAAAAACTAAAAGACAGGTCAAATTAGCGTTTCGAGAGAGCTTTCGAATGAAACAAACCGCGTCCCCCTGCGTCGAATAATAAGGGAGTTATGACGTCCCGAAAATAGCCTATAATTTTAGAAAAATCCAAATATCTCGAAAACCGTTCGTTTTAGAGCAAAACGGCTCCAGGTACCTCTTAGAAACACCAGGGAGGAATGTATAGAGGGATCCATTCCCGATCTGCTGAGACCGATAGTTGCCCGAAAAATTTTTCAGAAAAAATTCGTTTTTGAACATTTCCGTTGTAAAAATTTCTTGAAAAATTTCCACGCGACAATGTATCGATTGCGGCCGGCTAAAATACCGTTAAGGACGCCGCAGACGCTGTTTTATAAACGATATCGGCGTCGGCGGCGCCGGTTTTCTGCTCGACGACTGCCGTTGGCGTGAAAAATCCAAAACTTCGATCGACCGTAACTCTCGAACGGTTGCAGATACGGAAAAACTAAAAGACAGGTCAAATTAGCGTTTCGAGAGAGCTTTCGAATGAAACAAACCGCGTCCCCCTGCGTCGAATAATAAGGGAGTTATGACGTCCCGAAAATAGCCTATAATTTTAGAAAAATCCAAATATCTCGAAAACCGTTCGTTTTAGAGCAAAACGGCTCCAGGTACCTCTTAGAAACACCAGGGAGGAATGTATAGAGGGATCCATTCCCGATCTGCTGAGACCGATAGTTGCCCGAAAAATTTTTCAGAAAAAATTCGTTTTTGAACATTTCCGTTGTAAAAATTTCTTGAAAAATTTCCACGCGACAATGTATCGATTGCGGCCGGCTAAAATACCGTTAAGGACGCCGCAGACGCTGTTTTATAAACGATATCGGCGTCGGCGGCGCCGGTTTTCTGCTCGACGACTGCCGTTGGCGTGAAAAATCCAAAACTTCGATCGACCGTAACTCTCGAACGGTTGCAGATACGGAAAAACTAAAAGACAGGTCAAATTAGCGTTTCGAGAGAGCTTTCGAATGAAACAAACCGCGTCCCCCTGCGTCGAATAATAAGGGAGTTATGACGTCCCGAAAATAGCCTATAATTTTAGAAAAATCCAAATATCTCGAAAACCGTTCGTTTTAGAGCAAAACGGCTCCAGGTACCTCTTAGAAACACCAGGGAAAAATGTATAGAGGGATCCATTCCCGATCTGCTGAGACCGATAGTTGCCCGAAAAATTTTTCAGAAAAAATTCGTTTTTGAACATTTCCGTTGTAAAAATTTCTTGAAAAATTTCCACGCGACAATGTATCGATTGCGGCCGGCTAAAATACCGTTAAGGACGCCGCAGACGCTGTTTTATAAACGATATCGGCGTCGGCGGCGCCGGTTTTCTGCTCGACGACTGCCGTTGGCGTGAAAAATCCAAAACTTCGATCGACCGTAACTCTCGAACGGTTGCAGATACGGAAAAACTAAAAGACAGGTCAAATTAGCGTTTCGAGAGAGCTTTCGAATGAAACAAACCGCGTCCCCCTGCGTCGAATAATAAGGGAGTTATGACGTCCCGAAAATAGCCTATAATTTTAGAAAAATCCAAATATCTCGAAAACCGTTCGTTTTAGAGCAAAACGGCTCCAGGTACCTCTTAGAAACACCAGGGAGGAATGTATAGAGGGATCCATTCCCGATCTGCTGAGACCGATAGTTGCCCGAAAAATTTTTCAGAAAAAATTCGTTTTTGAACATTTCCGTTGTAAAAATTTCTTGAAAAATTTCCACGCGACAATGTATCGATTGCGGCCGGCTAAAATACCGTTAAGGACGCCGCAGACGCTGTTTTATAAACGATATCGGCGTCGGCGGCGCCGGTTTTCTGCTCGACGACTGCCGTTGGCGTGAAAAATCCAAAACTTCGATCGACCGTAACTCTCGAACGGTTGCAGATACGGAAAAACTAAAAGACAGGTCAAATTAGCGTTTCGAGAGAGCTTTCGAATGAAACAAACCGCGTCCCCCTGCGTCGAATAATAAGGGAGTTATGACGTCCCGAAAATAGCCTATAATTTTAGAAAAATCCAAATATCTCGAAAACCGTTCGTTTTAGAGCAAAACGGCTCCAGGTACCTCTTAGAAACACCAGGGAGGAATGTATAGAGGGATCCATTCCCGATCTGCTGAGACCGATAGTTGCCCGAAAAATTTTTCAGAAAAAATTCGTTTTTGAACATTTCCGTTGTAAAAATTTCTTGAAAAATTTCCACGCGGCAATGTATCGATTGCGGCCGGCTAAAATACCGTTAAGGACGCCGCAGACGCTGTTTTATAAACGATATCGGCGTCGGCGGCGCCGGTTTTCTGCTCGACGACTGCCGTTGGCGTGAAAAATCCAAAACTTCGATCGACCGTAACTCTCGAACGGTTGCAGATACGGAAAAACTAAAAGACAGGTCAAATTAGCGTTTCGAGAGAGCTTTCGAATGAAACAAACCGCGTCCCCCTGCGTCGAATAATAAGGGAGTTATGACGTCCCGAAAATAGCCTATAATTTTAGAAAAATCCAAATATCTCGAAAACCGTTCGTTTTAGAGCAAAACGGCTCCAGGTACCTCTTAGAAACACCAGGGAGGAATGTATAGAGGGATCCATTCCCGATCTGCTGAGACCGATAGTTGCCCGAAAAATTTTTCAGAAAAAATTCGTTTTTGAACATTTCCGTTGTAAAAATTTCTTGAAAAATTTCCACGCGACAATGTATCGATTGCGGCCGGCTAAAATACCGTTAAGGACGCCGCAGACGCTGTTTTATAAACGATATCGGCGTCGGCGGCGCCGGTTTTCTGCTCGACGACTGCCGTTGGCGTGAAAAATCCAAAACTTCGATCGACCGTAACTCTCGAACGGTTGCAGATACGGAAAAACTAAAAGACAGGTCAAATTAGCGTTTCGAGAGAGCTTTCGAATGAAACAAACCGCGTCCCCCTGCGTCGAATAATAAGGGAGTTATGACGTCCCGAAAATAGCCTATAATTTTAGAAAAATCCAAATATCTCGAAAACCGTTCGTTTTAGAGCAAAACGGCTCCAGGTACCTCTTAGAAACACCACGGAGGAATGTATAGAGGGATCCATTCCCGATCTGCTGAGACCGATAGTTGCCCGAAAAATTTTTCAGAAAAAATTCGTTTTTGAACATTTCCGTTGTAAAAATTTCTTGAAAAATTTCCACGCGACAATGTATCGATTGCGGTCGGCTAAAATACCGTTAAGGACGCCGCAGACGCTGTTTTATAAACGATATCGGCGTCGGCGGCGCCGGTTTTCTGCTCGACGACTGCCGTTGGCGTGAAAAATCCAAAACTTCGATCGACCGTAACTCTCGAACGGTTGCAGATACGGAAAAACTAAAAGACAGGTCAAATTAGCGTTTCGAGAGAGCTTTCGAATGAAACAAACCGCGTCCCCCTGCGTCGAATAATAAGGGAGTTATGACGTCCCGAAAATAGCCTATAATTTTAGAAAAATCCAAATATCTCGAAAACCGTTCGTTTTAGAGCAAAACGGCTCCAGGTACCTCTTAGAAACAACAGGGAGGAATGTATAGAGGGATCCATTCCCGATCTGCTGAGACCGATAGTTGCCCGAAAAATTTTTCAGAAAAAATTCGTTTTTGAACATTTCCGTTGTAAAAATTTCTTGAAAAATTTCCACGCGACAATGTATCGATTGCGGCCGGCTAAAATACCGTTAAGGACGCCGCAGACGCTGTTTTATAAACGATATCGGCGTCGGCGGCGCCGGTTTTCTGCTCGACGACTGCCGTTGGCGTGAAAAATCCAAAACTTCGATCGACCGTAACTCTCGAACGGTTGCAGATACGGAAAAACTAAAAGACAGGTCAAATTAGCGTTTCGAGAGAGCTTTCGAATGAAACAAACCGCGTCCCCCTGCGTCGAATAATAAGGGAGTTATGACGTCCCGAAAATAGCCTATAATTTTAGAAAAATCCAAATATCTCGAAAACCGTTCGTTTTAGAGCAAAACGGCTCCAGGTACCTCTTAGAAACACCAGGGAGGAATGTATAGAGGGATCCATTCCCGATCTGCTGAGACCGATAGTTGCCCGAAAAATTTTTCAGAAAAAATTCGTTTTTGAACATTTCCGTTGTAAAAATTTCTTGAAAAATTTCCACGCGACAATGTATCGATTGCGGCCGGCTAAAATACCGTTAAGGACGCCGCAGACGCTGTTTTATAAACGATATCGGCGTCGGCGGCGCCGGTTTTCTGCTCGACGACTGCCGTTGGCGTGAAAAATCCAAAACTTCGATCGACCGTAACTCTCGAACGGTTGCAGATACGGAAAAACTAAAAGACAGGTCAAATTAGCGTTTCGAGAGAGCTTTCGAATGAAACAAACCGCGTCCCCCTGCGTCGAATAATAAGGGAGTTATGACGTCCCGAAAATAGCCTATAATTTTAGAAAAATCCAAATATCTCGAAAACCGTTCGTTTTAGAGCAAAACGGCTCCAGGTACCTCTTAGAAACACCAGGGAGGAATGTATAGAGGGATCCATTCCCGATCTGCTGAGACCGATAGTTGCCCGAAAAATTTTTCAGAAAAAATTCGTTTTTGAACATTTCCGTTGTAAAAATTTCTTGAAAAATTTCCACGCGACAATGTATCGATTGCGGCCGGCTAAAATACCGTTAAGGACGCCGCAGACGCTGTTTTATAAACGATATCGGCGTCGGCGGCGCCGGTTTTCTGCTCGACGACTGCCGTTGGCGTGAAAAATCCAAAACTTCGATCGACCGTAACTCTCGAACGGTTGCAGATACGGAAAAACTAAAAGACAGGTCAAATTAGCGTTTCGAGAGAGCTTTCGAATGAAACAAACCGCGTCCCCCTGCGTCGAATAATAAGGGAGTTATGACGTCCCGAAAATAGCCTATAATTTTAGAAAAATCCAAATATCTCGAAAACCGTTCGTTTTAGAGCAAAACGGCTCCAGGTACCTCTTAGAAACACCAGGGAGGAATGTATAGAGGGATCCATTCCCGATCTGCTGAGACCGATAGTTGCCCGAAAAATTTTTCAGAAAAAATTCGTTTTTGAACATTTCCGTTGTAAAAATTTCTTGAAAAATTTCCACGCGACAATGTATCGATTGCGGTCGGCTAAAATACCGTTAAGGACGCCGCAGACGCTGTTTTATAAACGATATCGGCGTCGGCGGCGCCGGTTTTCTGCTCGACGACTGCCGTTGGCGTGAAAAATCCAAAACTTCGATCGACCGTAACTCTCGAACGGTTGCAGATACGGAAAAACTAAAAGACAGGTCAAATTAGCATTTCGAAAGAGCTTTCGAATGAAACAAACCGCGTCCCCCTGCGTCGAATAATAAGGGAGTTATGACGTCCCGAAAATAGCCTATAATTTTAGAAAAATCCAAATATCTCGAAAACCGTTCGTTTTAGAGCAAAACGGCTCCAGGATGAAAAACATGTTCTTAATTTCTTTCCTTAGGAAATTCTTTCAATTTTGTGTCCGTTCATTTTCTATTACACTTGCGCATGGGTAGGATTTATAGTGGACCAGTTTCCAGTGTCGTGTAAAAGTGTATTTTTAAATCATCTTCGAAGTACCCTTTTTAATTTTTTTACAAAATTGTATTTGTAAAAGTTCCCACAGTCAAAAATTGTTTTTTGGATATGTTTTGAATCACCCTGTATATCTTCTTTTATTACCTTTGGAGTCCTATAAGTTTACCAAATACGTAAACATTGTTTTATGTGTATAAAAATAACGCCTGGATTCGTGAATACCAATGTAATAGAACAACATTTGTGAATTAATTTAATTATGGGATAATGTCTAAAAATAAACTGGACTGGTCTGAATATTAAAAATTCAAGTTTTATCAATATTTAGAGCAGAAAGAACAAAAACATATCGTGTGTTTTCTAATAAAAACTCTATGTTAAAATTATTTTATTGAAGTACAGGGTAATTCACAACTTATTTAAAAAAATTTAGGAATAGATGAGTTATGAGAAATGATGTCAACATCGCTGTAGTCTATTGTAGTCTCGAGTCACACGATTCCGAATATTCAAATCAGATTACTTATTGCAGATATTAACGTTTTTGTGATGCGAGTATTTACAGTAGTTTTTCAAGTGTCAAAAATGGGTATAGCAGCTCGGAGTTTATGGATATCGTTTTAATTTAGTACGCTATGAAAATACTTTGGCAGAACGATTTCCCGATAAAGCCAAATGCAGCTACTTTTACTGCAGTGTGCAGTGAGTGCAAGTGTAGCGCAACGCGAGAACGGCACGGGAAATTTTAAATCAAATCACGGAAGAGATGGAGGTCCAGGGCGTCCACGGCGTATTGCAGTAGTGTGCTGTATTATACACGAAGCTCAATTATATCCGTACCATGTACAGCGTGTCCAAACATTAAGCGATTGGACGAGGAGAACCAGTACCATGGCCGCCATTGTGGGGATATTTAAATAATTAAGTGTATCGCACTATTGATGATTTACGCAACCGTATCCTGTTCCTCTTCTATGATATATAGAAACTTGTGGAACATAATTTAAGCATACTCAATACTATTCTTAATAGTAATGATTTTAATGACATTTATCTATCAACGGATATTGATATTAGCTTTCATAGTTTCATAAACATTTTAAAATACGAGGTTGATAAGTGTTGTCCTCTTAAACGTTATGGCAACAACAATAGTGTTACTGCTAACTGGATTAATCCAGAACTGAAGCTTGCTAGCAAGGACCTGAAGAGGTTGCACTGGTTGTGTGTTAACCTGGATAACAATGACCTACAAGGTTTACAGAAGTGCCAAGGCTGCTTGTAATAAGCTTTTCATGGGGACTAAGTTAAAATTTCATTCAAATCTTATTGATAGATCCGATAATACGAATAAAACTGTTTGGAATATTGTCAGTCGATAGACGGGTCGAAAAAACAAATTTAGCAAATATATTGCTCTTACAATTAAGAACGAACTCGTCACACAACCTAATGAGGTGGTCACTGCATTTGGGAATTATTTTTCTGCCATAAATGAAGTGAGCCTTAATGGATATTATGGTTGCAACTCAAGATCAAGCCAATGTACGGCTGGCAGTGCTTTGTGTAACACCTTTTTCTTTGAACCTGTATTAGGATAAGAAATTTTTGAAATCATCAAAAGTTTAAAAAATAAAAATAGTTCAGGTGATGACTTTATAACCTCTAGAATTTTAAAAAGAATTGCTGAGCATCTTGTCTATCTCATTAATTTATCTGTTTCAAGTGGTAAATTTCAAACTTTACTAAAAATAACTACTGCGGTTCCCATACATAAAAAGAACTGTATTGATAATATACTAGTATCTAATTATCGGCCTATCAATATTTTGAGTGTATTTTGTTTTTGACAAGGTTGTATGCAACATAATTTTAAATTATCTAAATAAACGTGACTTTATTTCGAAGCAGTCAGCATGGTTTTCGTGTTGGTCGTCCAACCCATTCTGCTGTTGTTGATCTCGCCGACTATATTTATAAATGTATTGATGATGGGGTTCATGTTGTAGGTATGTTTTTCAACCTGTCACGTGCATCTGATTGTCTCGATTTTGGTTTCCTGGAAGATAAACTCTATAATCCAGGTTTTAGAGGCACATTCTGTTGACTCAGGTGTTCCATAGAGTTCTGTGTTGGGCCCGTTATTGTTTTTTTTTATGAATGACTTAACTAAAAATCTAGGTGCTAAAAAAATCATTCTTTATGCCGATGATACGTCCTCAGCACAGTCCCTTGACGAACTCACTTCAATGTATGTAATTTCAGTGCTTTATAAATTGGTGTCATGTTAATGGCCTTATGGTTAATATTGATAAGACAGTGTTCGTTTATTTTAACGCTCATAGTAGTTTGAATCCTGATGTGCTGGTCTTGTCATGTAGCTAAATGCAAAGATTCTGTGAAATTCCTCGGCTTACATTTGGATAGTCATTTAAGGTGGACGAACCATATTGATTTTTTAAGTAAAAAATTTAATGCATCCTATTACGCTATCAATGTGATAAAAAAATCTATGCCGTTGGACTACGTGATCAATGTTTATTACAGTATGGTGTTTAGTCATATTAGTTGTAATATTGTATTGTGGGGTGGTGTGTCTTATCAACTTAAAATTGTTTAAATCCAAGTTGAAATCTTTACTGCGTAAAAAATGTTATTATAGCACTAATGAGTTTATGGAAGATTTTGTGTAGGTAAATTCTATTCTGTTGTTTGTGTTACTAGTCTAATTGTGTTTGACATGTCCTATACATTGTTTAATGTCATACAGGAGAAATAAAGATTATTATTAAAATTATTATTATTATTATTATCATAGCTGTTGTCAATAACTTACGAGTTCAAATATTTAGGTTAGTTTGTAGAAACTGTGTAAGGCGGGCCCCATGAAATTGAAATTTCTTTCAGTTTTTTGTTCGAACGCCGACTGTATGTTTTGGCTTGTCAGGTTTTCCGGAGTACCAGTTTCCAGTGCCGTACTGAAGTGTATTTTAAAATTATTTTCGAAGTGCCATCTTTGATTTTTTTTACAAAATTGTGTTTGTAAGACATTCAAGAATTTTTTTTTAGATAAATATTACATTATAATAAGATATACCTAAATAAATTTTTCGAAAGATTATCCTTTCCCAATAAATATATTTATTATAAATTTCCGATTCACTGTCACGCTGTATAACAAAATTTCCGTTAGTAAACAATTAATGAAAACGCAGTAAACAACCCAAAGTAAAGAGAAAAAATTTATTCGCAGTTGTTTTTTATATAAATCTTATTTTTTTCCATGTTTTGTATTGTTAAAAGTTGTGGTTATACGGCCAGTAGTGCATGAACACTAAGCAATTCATTTATTTACATAAATAAATCCATAAATGAAAAGCCATGATGTTTAAAATGTAAACAAAAGTCGACTGGATTAAATGTCGAGACATGTAAATTGTATTATATCGCAATTTGTTTTAATTGTATGCATTATTTAATTTGTTACTGCGTCAAAGAAAAAATATACTTAAGTATTGTTATCTTCTGCCTACAAGCCAAATATAGACTTAATAAGTATACACTTTTTTATATTAATTCTATCTCTTTAAAGGTCGTGACATTTTTATAACTGGTAGAACAATGATATATCCATAACGTAAGTCACATTCAACCATTTTCATGAAAGAATATTCAATTACAAATTTCTGGACTTCGTAAAACATCATTTCATATTTATCAACATATAAATCTTTGCATGGGAAATATATTGTTAATAATTAATAGACCTCTGCCTAAACAAAGTCGGACTTCACACATCAGGTAGAAAATTCAAACGGAGTACGAGAAAAACTGGAATTAAAATCTTGAGTGCAGTGGCGGCGGTACGAAGAGGCAGTGCCGCAGTATACAAATAAAAATTAATAATTGCTTACTTTAACCATCTAACGTATTTATGGGTGCTTCAGAACTTACCTAAAAGAATTTGGGAATAGATGCGTCATGAAAAATGGAGTCGATATTGTAAAAAAAAATGTATAAAATCCTTATCGCTGGGCCACTGTAGTCTCTAGACAGGCGATTCCGAATATTGAAATCTGATTACTGTTTGTAGGCGCCAGTGTTTACATTAGTTTTTCAAGTGTCAAGTGTATAGTAACAACTCTGAGTTGATTGATATGGTTTTAATTTATTACGCAGTGAAAATGCTTTAACAGAACGATTTCCCGGTAAACATGTGCAAAATGCAGCTACTTTTACAACGGTGTGCAGTGAGTGCAAGTGTAGTACAGCGCGAAGGAAATTTGAAATCTAATCGTGGAAGGGATTGAGGTCTAGGACTTCCATGGCCTATCGCAGCAGTAAGGCGTATCATACACGAGGCGCAATTATATCCATACCGTACCATGTACAGCATGTCCGGCGAGCCCACCGTCGACTGCATCATCCATTAGTCATTATGTGGTCTTGGCAACGCTGCTGGACTTGTAGCGTACCAGCAGCGTCGTTACCGATTGTTACGGGATGATGATCTTTTGAAAGATCGAGTAAAAAATTTTTTTATTAGATTTTATATTTTTATTAGGCCTTGTGAATACGTGATTAAAATTAATGACATTATGACGGAATCACCCTGTATATCTTCAAATTGCAAATTAACATTAATGAATAAAAATAAAAATGATTACGAGAAAATAAAAGCAAAAAGTGTATAAATTTTAAAATTCTTTAAAATAAATACGAATAAAGTGGAGAAATTTCAGATAATATTGTAATTGCATTTGCTTGATTTGCTTGCGAATGGAAAATGATCGAAAAACCTCTAAAAAATATTGTATTCATATTTGGATCCATCATCTTACCTGTTTCATTAGTTTAAAAAGACATGGCCCGCCACTGGCCTTGAATATATTTTTTGCGATGAATAGGCTACTAACCTGGATTTAAAATAATATTTAAATTGAACGAATCGCATAATCAGATTTCGTAAACGTATTCATCGCAAAAAACGGCTTTGATTGGTTCTACTAGTTAACCCGAAGTTCAAATGCAATTAAAAAATAAATATTATAATAATTTAAATTCGATGTATAATTAATTCATTACTAATCAAATGTAAAGTTGAGACTGTGATTTTTGTTCAAAATAAAAATTTCAATGTACTTAAAGAGATTAAAAAAAATTACTGGTGGAAACCTCTTAATACTGCAAATATTATTCGAAAGTGTAGCGAAAAATGAACAGCAAAGGAAATAAAAAGCGAAAACTATTCTTATATTTTATTAAATTTCAGTCTTAAAGGCTCGGACGGTTTGGCAACCAGTTTCAGAATAATGTCTATATTTTTCTGATTGCATAGCTCTACGTCGAAACTTCTTACAACTTTTGAAAGTGTCACTTGTAACTGTGTCTCTGCAATTTTCTTGCCTATGCACGATCTTGCTCCGATGCCAAACGGTAAACTCGCTTGTTGGTTAACGGTACTATGCGTACTGTTCCTTACCCAACGGTCAGGCAAAAATAGAGCAGGATTTTTGTAATACCTCTCATCTCTACCGCTTGTGTAAATGGACATGACTATTAACGTTCCAGCTGGAATGTTGTACCCTGCAACAGTGGCAGTTTGTGGTAAAACTCTGGTTAAGAAAGGGGCCACTGGATACAGTCTTAAAGTCTCTCTGAGTACATTTCTAGTTAAAGTTCTATCATCTTGTCTTAGCCTTTCTTGTATGTTTTTATTCTTCGATATCAAATATAACAACCACTCCATAGTATAGGTGGTTGTATCTCCACCACCTAAAATGAGATCTTCGACTATCCTGTTGATATCTGCTCTATCCATTGTTTCTTGTTCCATTTTAAAGAGTAAACCATCTCCACAGTGCAATTTATTTCTTAAAATCTCAACTATTTCATTTGCTGATTCCAACGCTATTTTCACTGACCTTTCAAACCTTTTCCATGGTGGAATGTTGTACTTCTCTGCTAGTTTTGCAGGTAATAGCATCAGTTTCGATGTAGTTTGAAAAACTAGTTGAACATTTTCGGCCAACTTTTCCAAGTAAGGTTGCAAAATGTCGCAATTTTTTTTAAACGTTTTTGGTCCCAATAGAACAGATATTATTACGTCCATTGACCATTTGTATAACTGTCTTTCTAAATCTGAGAATTCTGCATTTTTTTCGCTGTACAATTTCATGCGATTTAAAAGTAGATCACTAGCTACTTCGCAAGAATCTTCTATCCATGATAAGTCTCCTCGTAGCAGTAATTTGTTCATTACTTTTCTAAATTTCAACCATTCTTCTCCATCCATAAAGAATAAACCTCGGGTATAGTTGTGTTTTTCATTGTAAACTAACCATGGATCTGGTTTTATATGAAGTGGGTATTTTCCTAAAAACAAAACATGTTATTAAACTTCCTATTAAATTATACAGGGTGTTTCAGGAGGGCATACAAAATTTCATGAATTTAACTCAAAGTAGTCGAGAGTTATTAAAGAAAATGTAATAAATTTTTTTAAATTTAAAGTATGAAGGATATGATAACATAACGTATATACAGTGTCCCATAATGATGTGCACTCTTTTGGAGGGTGTGTTCCTTGGGTAATTTTAAGGGGGGGGAGGTACTTTCTATAAAATTTTCGATTTGAGCCCTCCCCCTGTCTTCTTCTAAAATTTTGAAATTTGACAACAATGCACGGTTGTCAGTAGCGGTAGCCTGTTCAGCAGCGGAGTGTAAAAATTAAGAAAAAAAGAAAAATTTTTGCTACAATTTATAAAGGTTAAATGTGGTCTCCGTGATACGCCACTGTCTTAATTATAAAAATACATAAGATACTTTAAGTTTCGATTATTTTGAACAAATAATTATTCTTTGCAATTTTCTTAAAAATGCGTTGTATTCAAGCAATTCTTCATTTAAAATATCTCTGCATTTCTTAGTTTGTGCATATTTGCATATGCTGAAGGAAACTTGAAAATCCATTCTTAAAATTTTGCACATCGCCATAATTAACCATGTTGAGTAAGTTTTTCTAGTAATATTTTGCTGTATTTTCAGCGGAAAGGCGCTTTACCTGAACCTAACATAGTTTTTAATAGTTTTCAATGCATTGAATATTTCAAACAGGATTATTTCGAAAAGTGTTACTCCTAACGACTTTAACAAGGTATACCTTTTTCGCATAAAGAAGGTAGAAGAATCGATTGATAGACAGATGTATATACTAAGCCGCAAAAAAAGTTACGCCATTTCAAACAAGCATGATGCGGCGCCCTCTACTAGTAGCGTCAACCTTTTTTTAAAATTATGACAGTGGCATACTATTTCAGGGGTTACAGGGTTTCTACGACACTAATAATAATGGGAATATTTAAACATACTGAATAATTAGACTAAACATTTTTATGATAGAGCAAAATTGCTTTCATCAAGCAATGAAATTTTTAATAACGAACTAAAATTTATTAAAAATGTTTTAAATATATTACAGATAAAACGAACACTTTAAGATAAATAATAGAAACTAATCATACACAGTTTTTCAGACAACTAATACTTTACGATCATTTTTGTCTAAAACACGTCCAAAAAATGATATACAAAATTCAAAAAATTGCACCTACAGCATACCTTGTGAATAAAATAAACATTATGTTGGAGAAACGTCTCGGAATCTGAATATTAGAGTTGAAGAAAATAAAAATTATATAAAAAGACGGGAATTTGAAAAATCCAGTAGCAATAAAATAAAAATCATTTAACATCTTTATGGAAGCAGATAAACAAATTTTAAACTTGTCATATTTTTAATACATTTACTATTTTGAGAACGAAAACAAAAAGTTTTTCGAAACGTCAAAAATATGGAAGTGCGCGATAGTGATGTGATTTTTGTTAATTTTTACTTATCTGCTTTTTTCAGTGTGAGATTTATTGGTTAGGCAAACTTAGTTTCAAAAATAACTCTTGACTGATTCGTTTGGCGCAAGGGCTTATTTAATTAATCTTTATTTTTTTCAGAAGTGTGGCAAAAACACAATGAAACTAAAGAAAAAATAAAATTATGCCACAAATAAATAGCTTCAGAAAATATACTAAAGATAACTCATTACAAGCTAGAAATATTGCTGTTTTATCACGAAAGGTTTCCAAGTAAATAAAAAATATAATAAAAATTTTGAAATTTTTCACACCCTGTATCTTTAAAACGGTGAACTTTTAGATATACCTAGGTATATACCTGACCTCCATTTAAAATTACACCTTGTATAAAAATAAAAATTCAAATTATAAGAAAGGAGAACTAAATAATGTATTTATATGGTATTTTTCAAATAATATGTCATACATGACATACGCAAAAATATATACATTAAAATCTGTGTTTTTTTAAAATTGTCACCATTAAGGAAACAATAAATGTTTCTGACGTACTATCAATCAAAATGGATGATACATAAAGATCTCTTAGAAATAGTATGAATAATTAAAACAATAATTAATCGAATTTTGAAAATACTCGAATATTGAGTGGCGGCGATATTCCGGGGGTTCTAGCGGCGTGCCACTGGTTAACGCATTTGTAAGTTAACTTAGTAAAAGTTTACCTCTAATTAAATTTATCAGCAGTCCAAGTTTTATTGACTAGTTTACATCAAGCATCCTCAGAAATAGAAAGTAACATGTACGCCAATGAAAAACTGAATAAAAAAATCATAAATTTATTTATTGAACGTTCCAATTACCAAAAAGGAAAAACGCTCTGTATGTTTAAAATGAATGAAGATATTAAGATGCGATTCTCTTTATTTTTTTTCACAATACGGCATCTGTACAGATAATATAACGCGACTGACCCCCCCCCAATAGTGGAATTATTAAATACAACGGCTTACTGTGATATATTTGGGAAAATACGAAGGGTAGCATAAGATCAAAAACTTATTTATTTTTTTAAAACTTATTCAGTTGGAATTTTTAGAGATTTATTTTTATCTTACAATAAATACACCTTGCCTTGAGTTTTTGGCATTATTTAGCATTCTATTAAACTTGGCAATATTCGTAGCTTATTCCACAACCAACTAAAGGTTACTGACATCCTATATCTTGTCTTCACTTTGATTCATGTCTACTATCGGTTTTAGATAACTACGGATTACGTAATAATTTTATGTTTTGTGTATATAACATTTTTTTCCTATTAGTAACATGATGACAATGTTAAATTTTTTATTTCTGATATTTATTCTGTATATAAAATGTTGGTTTAAAATTATTTAGCATGTGCCAATGACTTGGTAAATATGGGAAACAAAATTAAAAAAGATGGGAAGAGGGTAAATTACTAAAGCCCGCGCTTCGTTCGCAGATATCAGGTCCGGACTTGGCGACGACCTTAATATTTAAATATACTTTATTTATATTAAAACAAATTTAATCTTATTCATGCCAGCTAATCGACAGAAACATTCCACGTATTTACCTGCACTGCAGAAAGTGTTGTGAATTCTCATCGAGTTATTTCCCATAAAAAATTGGGCAATTGTTTCACATGGTTTTTGCTAAAAGAATGTAAAGCTTCCAGAATTGTACATATACACATAGAACCATGAAAAATGACTGTATAGCCAAACTTATACAGCGGAAACTAGATACAAGTGATATAAAAATATTTTTGTTACTGTTTATTTCAATTTCAAGCAGCTGTAACCTGTTAAAATACTATTTTGGTATAATCTATATCATCGATATAAGGGAATATAAACAAATTTAAAAGACACCGACCGTAAATAGTAAAGAGTGGTGCAATATAATTTCAAGCAAGTGACCATTAAAATATGTAGATATGTATATGCATAGTATATTAACATAATTCTATATCATGCCTATTGAATTCATGTAACTCGATATTATTCCAATCGAACCCCAATCGAACCCATTGCTCGAATATAAAACTTATATCGGCACGCCGCTATTTGGAATGCAACGTTGTAACATTTCACATAAACAAGGTTACCCAGTCAAGAGCAATAATTTTGCAAAGAAATACGTTATTGATGAGACAGCTACTGCTCAGAGGCATACCGTTCCATGGTTACATCCATACTGCTGTGTTTTTAATCCCATTGAATTAATATGTAGCCAATTAAAAACAGACTTTCAAAGAAATAAAACCTTTCCAAATATTTGAGAACACAGTTAAAAATGTTATAAGAAGCGAGGTGAATAAAATTACATCTAATTGGAAAAAATGCGTCAAACGTAAAAAAAATTGAAGGAGACTATATAAAGCTGCACCAATTGGTTGGGCTAAATAAAAGTGGTTTCATCATAACTATTGATAAATAATCGAATACAAGTGACGTTAGTAGTGACTGATGAATGTTAACGCTAATGTGTTTTTTTATTATGATGTATAAGTAAATTGTTTGCTGTATTTTTTATAGTGTCGTTGTTATGTAGTATATTGGAAATATATTATTTTTGTCAAATATTGTGCTATATATCACTAGGATATAAATACATCCAAAATATATAGTTGTTTTCTATTATTATTTTGTTTTTATTTTAAAGAGATATAATATAACTTATTAGTTTTTTTCTCTCTCTTTTTTTTGTTCCCCTTATGTACCATTACCCTACTCAATTCTAATTCCACCCTCCTGACAGAGAACGCTTCTACCTTCTCCTGGTCCTTGCTGGGAAATAATAATTTAAAATTACATAATAACATCCATATTTAATCAAATTATATATTTAGCATTTGTCTTTTTTCCAAATAAACATTTACATTCATTATTAAATATATCATTTTATTTTAAAGTATTATTGGCAAAATCGAACAAATACTGGTATCTAAAGTAAATACGGTCCTGTCTACTTCGAACCAGCTGGACGCTGGTATAAACTGTATCTAGACAAATTATGGTAAAGCAATATATTTTGATCTCTAGTTTCCGCCGTATAAGTTTGTGTGCATATTATAGAATCACTCTGTATTTGAGTTGTGAAAGTTACAATATTTTAAAGCTATGTTCTCTAACGCGTTATTCCTCCAAAAGTTTTATATTCACTTTAAAATATGGTTATTTCTTAGCATTATTTATGTGCAACATTTGGAAAAAAATATCTTCAGATGTTTGAAAGAAATTTGCATTTATAATTTTTTCAGTTCGATTTTAAAGGCATGTAACCCGTTAAGGGTGAATTTTGGTATCTAGGTAAATAAATTAGCTTCAAACAATCTATTATGACCTCTAATTTCCGCGGTATAAGTTCTAGGATCACCCTGTATATGACATATATGTTAAAATCCAAAAATATTTCTAAATTTAATAATTGGCAATAGAGTAAAAAGAATGATAATTATAAATAATATAGTGTGTCGGAATTTACAGATTTAGTATCTACCGGTTGTTACCAGATACCCTGTGTAATATCATTTCTATTTATATCTACTCTTACCGTCATTAATTATTTTGGCAGTTAGTTACATGTTTATTTACTAACATCTACGAATAACAATTCAAATATAAAAGAAAGTATTAAACGATTTTATTCGAATTCAAAGCAATTACCTTCCTGGGCAAAAACGTTTCTCATTTCTTCGGCATCGGACAAAAAAACAGCGGTCACAGGGCCTACGTTGTCTTTAAAAATAGGCCCCAATTGCTTGTGGCGCTTATCCATGTACTCGTGCAGTTTGGGGGGCCCTCCTGCGGCTATCAAAGAAAAAGTTGTGCCTACTACAGGCCATCCTCTTGGGGAGGGAATATCTTGAAAATCCAGCACAGCCGAATAACTCGCGAGTCGCGTGTTGGAAAACTTGACGAAAAAAACATTTTTAACCTGCCGACACAACATGTTCTGTCGCACTGTGTTGAATTGATACGATCGTCCGCGTCTAACGGATTGTTACTAAACCATGAGCCGTTGTACTATTACTACTTCATAGACGAAGCTGTGAATTTCATTTATTATTACAGCCCATACATATATATTTCAATCTGCGTGAGGTCCATGTACTCTGAGTGTGATACACAAGCGCACTGGCGTACTAAAATTCCAGACGTACGCATTTAATTAATCTTGTTACTAATATAATAAGTTAATAAGAATAAGTAACGATGATTTATAACAGTTGGGAAAGATCCAGTGCAGTGTGCGAGCATTTCTGCAGACGCAGCACCATAGGCGCAACTAACATATAAGTTTTGTTTGAGTTAAAGTTTAAATATGCTAACGTATTATTGTTTCTTAAACAACATAAACTATATTTATAAATATTTCGTACTGCGTAGATAATGGACTGCAGAAGCATTAAATATAAAAATAAAAACAAATTAAAGAACAATTTTGTGACAAAAATTTATGATCTCTCTCTATAATTTGTCTCCTTAATTCTCATGACAGTTGGGGAAACATGTCAGATATGGATACAGACAACGCATAGCATTTCATCACAATCACTTTTTCTCTTACATGGTCTACTGTGCGTATAAATACGCATATTTAAAATGCATTTGTAAAACGCAAACTACTAGTTTTAGGTATAGGACATGTTAGATGTGTTCCTACTGGTTTTTTTTATACCGGGTGGGTCATTTAACTTGAGAAAGCTATATATTTCTAAAACGACGTGTTCTATGAAAAAATGTGTCAAATAATCGTCAGTGTCGGGAGGCATATAAAATGGCGTTGCAATTGTTTAACCTTGATTATGTTTTCAAGGTCACATCGAGATTAACTTTGGATTTTCAAATGAGAAGCTATACTTCTTTTCTCCTAAACTTAATAAGGAGTAAAAAACTAGTTACTTTTATATGAAACATTTTTTTGTAACTTTATTTACAATATTATAATAAATGAGAATATCAACTAACGAATCAATTGATGTATTTGAGCAAATAGTCTCCAGGTTTTGCACAAAAATATTCCCAATAAATGATTCATGACTCCGTAAAAGAGCTTCTCTGTCAAGATCTCTGCAAGCATTTGTAATCCGTTCTTTCATGTTTCAACCTACTTGATCTATATTGTTTTTAAGTTACAAAACAATGTTTCGTACAAATGTTACTAGTTTTTTTACTTCTTATTAAGTTTAGGGGAAAAAAGTTAACCTCGCTATAACCTTGAAAACATAGTACAGGTAAAAAAACTGCAACGTCATTTTATTTATTCCCCGACACTGGTTAAAGGTACGGATATGCTGGTACGACTGCGGCTGCGGCTCGCGGCTGCGACTTGTCGCCAACCAATAGTCAGTCTGAATGTTCTCATCCGTACCTTAACTTCTATTCGACACATTTTTTCGTAGAATGCTCCATTTTCGAAATAGCTTTCTCAACTTAAGTGGGCCACCCGGTATAGGGTGTCTCTCTAATTCTGGCATCCTTAGAAGGGGTGTACAGTCAAAGTAAATAAAATTTACCCAAATATATCTATATATAAAAATTCACCGTTTCGAACATACCGGGTGTCAAAGATTTCGAAATTTTTATTATGATTGTTATTTACTTGGAAACCTTTCGTGATAAAACAGCAATAGTTCTAGGTTGTAATGAGATATCTTTAGTCTAATTATTCAGTATGTTTAAATATTCCCATTATCACCAGTGGCGTAGGAAATCTATAGCACTCTTCTTTTATTTAAAATAAAAATGGTACGCCACTGTCTTAATTATAAAAACACGTAAGATACTTTAAATTTTGAACAAATAATTATTCTTTAAAATGCATCGTATTTAAGTAATTATTCTTTAAAAATATATGCGAGAAACTCAAATTTGTTCCTAATTTTGACGCTACTAGTAGACGGCGCCACTTATGGCACATCATGTTGTTTTTAATTGCAGAACTTTTTTGCTGTTTAGTATATACATCTGATTATTAAAACAATCGATTCTTGTACTATTTTATGTGAAGTCGTTAGGAGTAACCGTTTTCGAAATAATCCTATTTAAAATATTCAATACACCGAAGAAAAATTGGTTTGGTTTCAGGTAAAGCGCCTTTTTCGCTGAAAATACAGCAAAATGTTACTTGAAAAAGTTACTCAGAATGGTACATTATGGCGATGTGCTAAATTTTAAAAGTGGACTTACAAGTTTCCATCAGCTTTTGATACAAATTGCGCAAACTTCGAAATAATTTAAATGAATAATTACTTGAATACATTGCATTTTAAAGAAAATTGCAAAGAATAATTATTTGTTCAAAATAATCGAAACTTATTTTACGTTTTTTTTTATAATTAAGACAGTGGCGTACCATTTTTATTGTAAATAAAAGAGTGTCACAGGGTTTCTACGTCACTGGTGACAATGGTAATATTTAAATAAATAATTATACCTAAGGTATTCCTTTATAAATTGAATTATTGTTGTTTTATTACGCAGAGTTTCCAAGTAAATAAAAAATATAATAAAAATTTCAAAATATTTGACACCCTGTATCTCGGAAACGATGAACTTTTAGATACAGGTATATTTGTGTAAATCTCATTTATTTTTATTGTAGAATCACTCCTTCCAAGGATGCTAGTAATACCTGAGACATCCTGTACAATACTGAAAGTCATTTCCTTGAACTCTTATTTACAAGAGCAATACATAAAAAATATAGTACAGAGTACAAACATGTATAAAACAAATATCTTGTAAATAATTAATTAATAATAGACTATTTATAAAAAAATATGTAAGGTTTTTTCTCAAATATTTATACTAAGATGATGTGATTATAAAAACAAATAATATTTTTATTACCCAATAAAATACTATATTCACTAAACACTATTTTTATTATTTCAGTGGACCAGGCAATTAATTGATGAAGTTACCTAATATTTAATGAAAATGCTAGAATCTGTAAAGAGAGGACAAAATATGGCCACCTAACTTATTTTCGAAAAGTACTATCGGGATTTTAAATAAATAATTTACTAATATTATTACGACACTACCTAAGTAGGCTTTGTTTTGTGTAGCCGATGCTAATGACAGCAGAAAAACAATGTGACATATTCAGTTGTCAAAAATCAATAATTTTAAGTGTTTGTTTTTTACTGTTCCCTCAGAATATGTCGAGATACAATTATATTTTAAATTGAGGGATATGATTTATGTCATTAGCGCCGGCTTCACTAAACGAAGCCTAAATAATATCACTATAATAAACTGTGATGATATTTTAGCGGTACCAGTGCCAGTAATCGGAGAGTACATCGGCATCGAATGATTAAGGTGGGAATATCTCCAAACTGGAGCGGTTTATCGATATCAAGCAGGCATAGCTGTTTCCCCAGCCCATCAAATTATTTATGCAAAATCCAGATAGGATTTTACATAAAAATATTGCGATGAGAGATAACTACTTATCATTTATAAGACTATTGTTAAGTTTTATTTTTTATATCTGCCTACATTTTGTTTTAAAAAATTTAATAACACTTACATTTAATAATAAAGAGTAAACGTTATTAAATGTTGTGTATTTTAGATAGACATATTTATTTTGTTACTTATTATTTATAAGATTATTATTAAGCTTTATTTTTTATATCTACATTTCATATATGTATTTTTGTTAGGGTTATATATCCTATTATTTAACTATATTCATATATTTAAACTTAAATAAAATATGTTTTAACTAATCTACAAATTTATTTGTTTGTCTACGGATATTTTGTTACGTACAAAATAAATTGATAAATGAGCTAAAAGACCGGTTCAGTTCTAATATACAGGGTGATTCAGTTATAATGTCATTAATTTTAAGAGACTATAAGGAAAAATTAGTATAATATGAATACGCGATTTAAAACAATTTTAAATGCATATTTACGACGGAAAAAAAATTTTCAAGTCATTATTTAAACCCCCTTTTCAGACTGCCACTGACCGCTGGCGGCAATTCAACTCGGTGTCGGCTTGACGCGATGTGCCAAATTTAAATATTTTCCTATAGTACTATATTGTAATTAATGCTACAAATTATGTTTTAAAAATATGCAATTAACATATTAAGTTTCAACATAAAAGATATTTAAAATTTTTGAAATTAAATCATTCACATTTTATTACATAAATAGTGAAATAAAATCCAATACTAACTACGTTAAATTATTAAGAGAGGCTGAAACACAGACAGTAATAAACATCCCTTGTGCTGTCAACAAAAAACAGTCCGAGATTCAGTGATCAACAATCCCACAATCTGAGTCTTGACCTACCGTATTTAGGTCAATAACCTTGTTTTTAATGTCTACTCAATAACAAGCGCTGCAGAGTTGCAGAACCGATAAATAATAACAGAAACAAACAATAATTAAATTTGCATTTTTATCAACACCTGGTGTAATCAATACGAAATCATGAGAATTTTATAATAAATGCCAACCGCGGTAATCAGCGCAGACATCAGATGCTGTAATCGGCACTCTCGGCACAACTAAAAAATTGACAGTTCAAATTCCCGTCTAATACGTTACCAACGGAATAAGTCGAACATCGTTCGGGTCCGTTTTCCTAAGGCGAGCCCGCCTTCGATATGGAACATATGCACGCGGCCCGAGACCGGTCCGACTTTTCTCCCTTCTTCATCCATCAGTCATTATTTCTGCGTGGTAGAGGTTGGTCAATTTCATGTAGTTGTGTCGCCAGTGTAGCTTATAATTATTAATAAAATTTGCTATTTGCCTAAATAAATATGCAATTCAAGTTGGGTAAAGCGAAGTAGTGAAAGACCGCGGTTGTTCTCTGCTGAATAGAGCAGTGGAAAAATTTATAAAAGACATTTTAATAGACATGTGCGTCTGTGTTATTCTGATTCATAATTTAATGCGATTTGCATTTAGGAATATCAACGTATGAGCTCAACTTGAAAAGGTGATACAAATTAGGTATGTTTTTAATGTTTTATCCAAATTTATTTACTGTATAAAATTTTGCGGAGCTTTTGAACTTGCATTACGAGGACCTTAATAATGCAACAATTTTTAAAAATACCTCAAAGAATATACAAAATGCATACATTTTACATTGCAAACAATTCATTAGAAAAAAAATCACTCCACTCACCAAACATGTTGTTATTATATGCATGTGGTCCTGGCAACGCTGTTAGACTTCAATACTTGTACGCGTCATCAGAAAATTTGTAGCGTACCGTATTGTTATAGGGTGATCTTCTGAATGGTCGAATAAACATTTTTTGGCATTATGACTGAATGACCCTGTTTATATACACTGCCAGATACAGCTACTTTTACCGTGGCGTGCAGTGGACGATTGGACGGAGGAGACCGCTGTCATGGCTGCCACGATTTCCTGATTTTAAATCATTTCGACTTCTTTTTGTGGGGGTATTTAAAACATGAAGTGTATCGCACCCATGCGGATACCTACTATTGATGATTTACGCAAACGTATCATAGTTGCTGCTAATAACCACTGAAATGTACGATGTGGAATGCTTTTAGTTCCACTACGCATCCATAAAGTCACAAACCTAAGAGCAGACAAAAGGAGGCAGATGCAACTCGGGAAAGAAATACTTAATTGGTTAAGTATGTGGGTGTGAGAGAGACAATCATCTGTACGTACGATATGAATTGTGTTTTTAATTTCCCATTATTTTGTTTGTAAACACGTCATTGGCGTACAGTGTGCTTAACTACTACATTATTTTATCTTGTATCTCGTTAGTGTTATTCTTTGTATATTTTTGTGGGTCCTATTGTTGAAAAATGTCATATTTGCTAATTCTTTATTACTCCGCCATTGCAAGGAGGCACAAAACAAATATGGCACTGATCATGAGTAATCTATTCGCGCAGCTTGACGAGCATTCCAGACATCATAATATAAAATTTCATTTCAGTGCCAATAACTTAAGAGTTCAAAACGGACAAGAAGCCAGAAGTATTTGTGTTAGTTTGTAGAAACGGTAAGACGACCCCAAAATTTTGTTGTAACATCAGGTATATCAAAATATTTTATTAATTAAAACCACAAATTAATTATATTATAGTCTGTTTGGAAATGAAAGAGAGTAATAAAACCCCGAGATAAGAACCGGCCATGGGCGTGGTAATATTTCGTTTCAGGTAATTATCGGGTAACACTAATATTGTGACAGATCAATCCAGTCTTAGAGCTGAATATACGAAGACGTGCTAGTGCAGTAGAGTAAAATTCGACTTGTGTTTAGTGAGTATTGTGCCAGTGGATATAATATTGTTTGGGTAAAATGTCGAACTTATCAGATTACGTACCTGCTAAACGCGTGAAAAGATGTGCGCTGTCTCAGAATGAGAAGCTTATTATATTAAATGTATTTAATGCGTTGAAACACCAAAATCCTACCAACAGTGTTGACGACGTCGTGGAAAAGTGTTCCAAAATGACAGGGATTGGAAAATCGACTATCTACAGATTTTTAAAGGAAACAAAAAATGAACAAGATACTGTAAATCCCCCAAAATCATCTACAGGGAGGTCAAAAGTCGTTATAGATGATTTCTTCAAAAATGAGGACAACGATTTGCCAAAAATCAGTAGAAGCAAATTATGGACCGTTTTACGAGAGTTGAATTTTTGCTGGGAAAAGCAGAACAAGAAGTCAGTTCTTATCTATAAAGATGAAATTATTTGCTGGCGAAGATCCTACTTAAGATCAATTAGGAAATTCCGTGACGAAGAGGGGAATATTTATTATCTAGACGAAACTTGGGTCAACGAGGGATATACTGTAACAAAAGTATGGCAAGATAAAAATGTAAAAAGTTTTCGACAAGCATTTTTGGATGGACTTTCAACAGGGTTCAAGGCACCTTCAGGTAAAGGGCGAAGATTAATAGTGACACATATAGGTAGTGCCAGTGGTTTTGTAGATGGCGGTTTGCTTTTATTTGAATCTAAAAATACAGGTGACTATCACGAGGACATGAACGCAGATGTTTTCGAAGAGTATTTTACACAGATGTTGGATCTTATTCCTCCGGGGTCTGTAATTGTCATGGATAATGCCAGTTTCCATTTACGGCAGACCGAGCGGACGCCTACGACTGCTTGGACTGCTTAATTAATTAATTAATTTAAATTAAAAGGATATATTTTTTCATCTCTAAAACCCTAAACTAGACTGTATTTGATTAGCTACCGTATAATTCTATAAGCAATACAAACTTTCCCTTTGCAGCATAAAAACAAAAATCAAGAGCACAATATGGTTTAATAAACATGATATCTACATTGTTTCTGAGAAAGTGTAAAGCTAACCACTTTGTCTAAGGTAAACTGAACCTTCAAAGTTTAGGAAAGATATTTTAATACACCATAACTGGTGTACTCATTCTAGTGTAACAAAAACACAATACTATAAATAAAATATAATTTTGTTATTGTAATTTTAATTATTTAGAGGTATGTCACTCATACAGCGTGTCCCAATCAACACTGCAATAGAAAACAAGAAAGAAATATTAGTTACAATAACTAATTAGATAAATTAGACTCTAATTTCATGTAGGCAGTTTGTCTTTGAACGTGTGGACATGGCGATGAACGTATAATTGGACCGTTCATATTGCCAAATCGAATGGATGGGAATATTTAGAATTTCTCTGTAATATCTTCCTATTCTTCTTGAAGATGTCCTTAGAAGTGCGATTACGGATGTGATTTCTATACAAAATGACTTCTTATTTAAAAGTGCATATATTGTAAAAATTATTCTGAAACACCCCGTATAAATTTGTTGTAAAACACCCAGTATAAATTTTGCTCAAACTTATAATAGCAATGTTTCTACAAATACAGTGAGTCAAATTAGGCTTTTAAGGAGAAATTTTAACCACACCTGGTATTAATTATGAGATGAGGTAGTACATTTTCAATCGAAACTATTATCTTTGGGATTTGACAGAAACGACTGATGAAATGTTTTCCTGTTAAAAAGCTCTCTTTTTCGTAATAAACTTTTATTAAAGAAATTAATATGTATTACTTCCCGTTTAAAAGCTATAAGCAACATCGTCCTAAAGAGTCTCAAAAGAAATACCACCTAAAATCACATTAGCGGTGGAAGGATCAAGCAGTCGTTGGAAAATATTTGAATGTTTATTGTTTAAAGTGCATAAATGTCACAAAATACTTGTTATTACTCAATATGAACATCAAACGTATAACTTTTGTGCCTACAAAATGTTTTCTCGTTCAGGAAAAGTTGATATCTTGCTAATTTATGGCGAGTCACAAAAAAAAATCAATAATAGCTGTAGAGTTATATCGAGAAAGGTATCCAGAGAACTTCACTCCTGATCGCCTCCAATTTTGTAAAGGTTCTAACATTTACAAAATTGAAGGCGACCTTGCGACAAAATGAAGACGCATTTTCTGTTTGGAAGAATCAAATAATTGGCCGAAGGGTAAGAAACAATGTTAGCACAGCTAGACTGTTACAGTAATTGGAACAAAATCCACAAAATTCTATACGGCAAGCTGGCCGAGAATTGAATTTGGATAAATCAACCGTTCAATGAATTTTAAAGACCAATGGGTCTAACGACTGCAAAATTCACAATTTGGAGTATTTGACTGAGCGTTACATTGAAAATAGACTTTATAGCTTAAATTGTAGTAAATGTAGAAACTGTTGATCAGACGCTTTCACGGCAGATTTTTGGATGGACGAAAGTTGGATTGTCAGTAATGGTTTGCCAAACAGGCGCAACGGACAGTACACACTACATTGAACAGCGTGAGTTACCTAAATTTCCTATAAGAAGAACTAGATGTGCCTTTGCAGCTAAGGAGAAACCTATGCTTTCAGCACGACGCAGCTCCACCCCACAAAGTCAGGATTGTGCAGCAATATTTAGATAACACTTTCCCTAAAAATGATTGGGACTTTCTTTTGAAGGGGTTTTAAAAAATAAGGTTTACAAAACACAGTCACGAGATATTAATCATTTGAAAGAAAAAATCACAAACGCTTGGAATGAGTTAAACGGCGATATATTAGTAAACGCAGTCCACAATGAAGTCAGGCGAAGATTGGATATGTTTCTTAAAATGAGAGGTTATATAGAGAATAGATTGTAACATGTATGTAGTATGAGGGCGTTTGCCTCGTTTTTTAAGTTTAGTTATTGTTATCATCATCTTTAGTTTTACATGTATTAAAAAATTATCGAATTTAATCCTTTTATTTATTCTTAATGACATGTATGCTCTTCAAACAACGAACATTCAATTAATTTCCAACGACTACTTGATATTTCCACCGCTAATGTGATTTTTAGGTGGTATTTCTTTTGATACTCTTTAGGACGATATTAGTTATAACTTTTAAACGGGAAGTAATACAGAAAAATTTCTTTAAAGTTTACTAGAAAAAGAGAGCTTTTTAATAAAATTTGGGTATGTTTCTGGAAAAAATATAATTGATGACGCCATTAGTCGTTTCTATCAAATCGTAAAGAAAATACTTTCTATTGAAAGTGCAGCTTACTTCATCTCATTTAACACCACGTGTCCCAAATTTTATTTAAATTTTTTGTATCCTTGCATGGCCCATACTATCGAGATTGAGACACATTGTACAATTTCCCAGATAGTTGATTTGAGGGTGTTACCTATCCAAAGTGTTTGGAAGTGCTTGCTTCTGAATGGGCAATACAAAACAATTTAAAATTTAATTACAATGACATGGTATTTAAAAATACCATGTCATTGTAATTGTAAGGACTAATCTAGACCAAATAGAAATTGGAGAGGAATTTAACCATATTTGCTATAAGTATGCAACCCAGAGTGCAATACTGCATCATGTAGTCCTCGCTATCTAGTCGACATGGTGTAATAACTAAAAGCAGTTGATTAATAACCATACCATCAGTGTTTATTTAAAGTATAGTTAGTCAACCGGCCTTAGTTGTGGACTATGTCGGCTAGATGGCGGGACTATAATATGTGCAAAATCTCTTAAAACGAGCTCTAGAGAAGCCGGTAAACATAGTCAGACTGATTTTATTTTAAAAACAAAGTCAGACTGCCTCTATTTACTGACTTGCTTCGGGCTCATTTAAGAGATTTTATACATATTCTAGTCCTGCCATCTAGCCGACATGATCCACAACTAAGGCCAGTTGACTAACTATACTTTATATAAACACTGATACCATATAACCATTGTTTATATATAATAATAACTGTATGAAACTGTAATAAACTGTGACATGCCACAACAAAAATATTTTATTTATTTACGTACCTTCCCTTATTATTTGAATTGAATAAATGATATTTACTTGTGCTTTTTATTAACAGATGGCGCAATTACAACATAGACTAGCGCGTTGCAGCTGCATGCAAAATTTATCATATTTTTTACTTTACTTTTCCAACAATTATAAATCAAATAAAAATAACTGTCAGTTATCGTATGTAATTCAAAAAAATTATACACAATTAACTACAATAGATTTGTTAGTACAATTTCCTTAAAATTTAAGTACATTTTGTAAAAAATGTACATCTTTCTACGTTTTGCACCGGTTTCTTTTTAAATTTCATAGAAATTATCCACTCAATACCTACTCATCTAAAATATTAATATTGTAATATTTAGTTGTAAGTTACGGTGCATTCACAATTTCTTCATCTTCTACTTTTTCAATGCTTTGAGAGGGTATTGCTTCAAATAACATTTGTATGTAGCCATTCAAACCACCTAAAATATATAAGAGTAAACAACGAAGAAAATATTAATTTAACTGTTAAAAATGGGGAAGTAAATCTTCGATTTTTACCTAGACTTACTTAGGAATAGATCAGGCTGCATATCCTTGTAAATAAACACATAATAGAAAATTACTCCAATCCCTACAATGCCTAAAGCAATCAGATGCTTCACACTTGGATTTTGTACTATTGGCGTGAAAAATAGGAACAAAAAAATCAAAAGCATAAATATTGGCAACACAAATGGTACCTAAAAGAAAAAATGAGTACAGTTTATATTATCAGTTTAAATTTAAGTTATGCGGCATGTTTTCAATTGCATTATCAAAATATACTGACAAAACACGTGAATTATGAAGTTTCATCACATCCTTTCAAAAATTATATTTTTATCAAAAGAACAGCAAAAATATTTAGATATTAAATTATAAGTAAAATATTATTGCACGCCTTTCAACACCTTTGATAAGGTATACTGTATAAAAAGGTGAACAGTTATGTGGGAACAATTTTTGAAATAACTATTTGCAAAAACAGAAAGTACAGTGTCTCAAATTCGATAGTATAGGGGCCTATTGTGAAGATACAAAAAATGTTAATAAAAGTTGGGACACGTTCAATCGAAAGTATTATCTTTGTGACTTCACAGAAACGACTAATGACGTCATCAATTATATTTTTTCCAGAAACATACCCAATTTTTTTTCCTGTTAAAAAGCTTTACTTTTATTAGAGATTTTTGTATACTTCCCGTTTAAAATTTATAAGCAGTATCGTCCCAAAAGAGTCTCAAAAGAACTCCTTGGTTTTAACCAATATAATTATGTTTTAAATGCCGACGGTAGAATTCTG
This sequence comes from Monochamus alternatus, assembly GCA_037114965.1. NCBI lineage: Eukaryota > Metazoa > Arthropoda > Insecta > Coleoptera > Cerambycidae > Monochamus > Monochamus alternatus. The sequence goes on along the minus strand of CM073432.1, from coordinate 11,670,097 downwards.
GACTTGGTTTTTCCAGATCCGTTTCATCTGTTGTTCGATCTGACTGTTGCCTTGTTAGTGAGAATTTACATCATCCTGCTCTTAATATTGAATTGCCTTTTATTGTCGATTCACGTTATGTTCAATCGAAATGCTAGATATAATTTCAAAAAAGCAAACTTCTTCTCCCTGTACAATGATCTAATAACCGTTGACTGATCCACACTATTTTCGCTCACAGATGTAAATGAAGCATGCATTTCTACAATGTTCTTAATACGACCTTTTCTAAATCGGTTCCTAAGACAATTCCAACCTACAAACATTATCCGGCCTTTTTTAATGGTGACATTATTGGACAAATAAAGGAGAAATTCAAACTCTGGAAGTTATATAGCAGAAAAGGTGACTTGGCCATTTATAATCAGTATAAAATACTAAGGGCTTCCGTCAAAAACAAAATAGGTTCTGCCCATATTGAATATCTACACCATATTGAACAACTTCAATTAAATCCCAATAAATTTTGGTTTGAATTTACCTCATTCCATTTAATACACTCTAGAATTTTCACTATTTTCTAACTCAACCATAGGTCATATACAGTGTGGACCACCCAAAACATTCCACCCCAATTTTCTTCATTTTGATGCAAAAACTAAAAAAACTCCCGAACTCATCGACTTCTGTTTTGAGATGTACATATTTTATGAATAAACACTCATGTCTCAAAAGCATTTCTGAAGTGATAATGTTAATGAATATGACAGCATCAATTTGTGTATTTAAATGCTCCAACAGAGAAAAGTCCAAAAGAACCATCATAACTGCCATTATAATAATTCAAAAATATTTCTTAAGGTGCACAACCAGCATTCAGAAATATTCAACATTTTTGATGATTCGTATTGTTAGCCAATTTTTTTAACTAGAAATTCAACCAGAGAAATGTATTTGGATGGAACGCGCGTTCACCAGATTTATCTTCCTTGGATATTTTTCTGCGTGACCAGTTACAAACAAAAATGTATGTCACACAGCTTGAATCATTACTATTATAAAACTTCCGGCAAGACATATTATCACTTTCCGTTTTATAGGTGAAAATTACCCCTGCACAGGGGTCCAAACATTTTTTTAGTTTCTACATCAAAACGACAAAATTTGCATGGCAAGGGATAAAATTGAGTAACATTTTGTAGTTAAGTAAAAAAAATTGTATATTCCCATTAATCATACAGACACTTGATCCTGTATTACCTTATAAAGCCTCGAAACGTCCTTCATTCTTTTCTTTAATATCAGTAATGACACCATTGAAAGGCAGTAGAATATCATCTTCAAGAAACCAACAAACTGGATCAGTTCTGTTACATCTTTGGTTAATATAAACAAAAATGTAAGAATGCCTTGAAGCACAACTGCTGGACCAGGAGTCATTTTTTTATAATGCACATACGATAAACTTTTTAACAATAAACCGTCTTGTCCGGAAACGTAGCACAGCCTAAAATACGGATAGTAATTGGTTTTAGCACACATGGACTATACGAAGACCTTCTAAATGATCTAGTTATCTATTTCAAGTCTATTTATTTCAAATGTTTGACTTATTTACCTTGTAATTCCAAACTGTAGACTAAGAGAGCAACTAAATGTGCTGAGAGCGACAGTCACTGGTATCACAACAGCAAATTTTCCTAAAACTGATTGTCCAAATGCCACTGCTACTGCCGTTGAATTTATCAGTTCTTCCTTTGTTAACACTGTCATGTAAGATATGTTCATAAATACGTACAAAACAGTTACAAGTGGAACAGCTATAAGTATGCTCAGAAGAATATTTCTAAAAAATAATCACATTTACTCATGTCCCCAAAAATTGTTTTCAATTTTATTTAGTGATTTGATTTTAAATACATTTAGAGAGCCTCGATCGCCTCTCCTTTTGTACACGATAAACCAAGAAATATGAATATAGTATCATTACCCTATCTACAATGAGCGGAACATAAATATGTACAGGGTGTCTCAAACTCGATTGTATGGGCCTACTGTGAGGATACAAAGAATTTAAGGAACACATCGTGTTAAATGAGATGATGTAAGCTCCATTTTCATACGAAAGTATTATATTTGGTATTTGACAGAAACGACTGAAGACGTAAGTCAATACTTTCGATTGAAAATGGAACTTACTTCATCCTATTTACCAACACGTGTCCCAAATTTTATTTAAATTTTTTGTATCCACACAGTAAACCCATGAGTTTGAGACATTCTGTACAAGCAGAGAATACACAAAATTATTCAACAGACTAACAACTTAATAATAATTCTGGTTCGGTTTATCTATGACGACACTATCTGTAACTTCGCACCGTATTCTAATTCTGAACTGATAAAGTAGAAGAACCTCTTCATTAAATTAAACTGATGGTATCTACATACAAAAAATCCAAAGCGTTTGATACATTTTGTCAAAATCAGAACAAAGTAACTTGGGGCAAAGGTAAGTTTAGATATACCTACTTTCTATTTTATTATAAAAGATCTAAAGTTCGCGGAATATTAATTAAGACAGCTTGTATTGTATGGTTAAGGAAACTTTGTAAAAAATTTAAGAACTTAACTTACTTTTCAGGATTTTTTATTTCCTCTGTTATAGATGTCACCATAGACCTACAAAACATGCCATTATTTTCTATTTGTTACCAAAATAATTTTTTTTTCAGTGATCAACAAACTGCATAGTTAGAAGACAAACTCTCGACCTATCATTTAATATTACTTTTGGTATCATCTATTTTTGTTGCTTTATCACTTTAATAATTAGAACATTTCAAAAATAAGTTAAAGTGACTAACAAATGGTTAATTGTTAGGGCATTTTTTCATTTTGCAATTACGTGACAAAAAAACATTAAATATCGTGCAAATAATACTTATGATGACGTTATTACCATCCCTCGAATGCCCATAGTCCACTGTAAAAGGCAAGAGCGATATCTTTCGGTGAAGACGTCGTTCCCTCAAAACCTTTTTGTAAATTTTCTGCATTACCTATAATTTAATTCATATATTCGGCAAGTCAGTTGAATATCTAGAGTGCCATTACCTATTACTATTTCGTAAATTCCACCACTTACAACTATCAGACACGCGAGCACTTTGAAGCTGCTAAAAATATTCTGTACCCAAACGTACAATTTTACGCTGGCAGTATTTAAGTACGTTAAAAGCCCTGAAAATTGCAAAGTTATAAAAATTGTACAAAGTATTTGTAAAATAAGTATTAAAGAATATAGTAAAACGGGTTCATTCCGTTTTATTACTATTCCTTTCGGCATACCCTTAAGAGGTGTTTGAGAAAAAAACTATGCTAAGGTTTCGGTCATCTTTTAACTTCTATATATATATACTAAAAAATTTTAATACTCAATTTAGAAACACCTTGAATATGGATTAATTATTGTTAAAGAGGCGAAAAATTAGTTTTCTCTCTCTGTTAAAGTCTGAAATAAAACATCCGGATATAAATATTTAAAAAATGAAGCTGACTGATTGACAAACTGTACAATTTTGTCACAATTAAACAGGTACAAGAATCTGAAATTGTGGGTCATGGGACTCTTTGTACTTCCTTCCATTAGAAGATCAATCCACTTGAGTAGCTAACTAGTCTAAAAAAAGACCAGCGTTACCACATTCTTGGTACAGATATGCTGTTGTCGGTTTAGGCCATTCCCCTGCTGATTTAGTTGTTATTTTATGATTACGTAAGATCAGTAGTGATGGCCTACTACCTGTATAGATTCTGATGGCTTTGCCAGTTGTACGTCTACGGACAATTTGTTTGGCGGCTATACCTGCTAATTCCGTTTGTGATATTGGATGTGTAGGGATCTGTAATAGATTCCACAGCCTGCACCTTCTTTCCTTTTTGATCCATCAGTGAAGATGTTGATGCACATTATCACTGGCGATCTCCTCATTCCTGATAAGCCAGCTTATCAGCTACTTTATTGCCATTGCACCAGTCGTGTCCTTTTACCCAGCATACAGATACCCTGTTGTTGATCGAGGCTACTACCAGTGCATTCCCATACTGATCTAGTTGTTATCTTATAATTACGTAAGATCAGTAGTGATTGTCTACTATCCGTTTAGATTCTAATGGTTTTGCCAGTTGTATGTCTACGGGCAATTTCTTTGACGGCTATGGTTATACCTGCTAATTCTGTTTGTACCACTGTAGCATGCCTATCCATTGCCCACTGATATCGAATATGTAAGGATCTGGAATAAATCCCACATCCTGCACCTTCCTTCATTTTTGATCCATCTGTGAAGATGATGATTACATCTTCGCTGGCGGTCTCTTCATTCCTGATTGGTACCGTTAGGGTCTGTCAAACAAAGTTGGAAGAAATACTGTCAGTGTTTGTCTGCAAAAAGAGCATCTCCATAGGCGACTCCTAACCTCTCCACATCCTACATCTGGTATAACAGTATTTTTGAGACGAAGCATGGTTGTCACAGCCACTTCTTTTAGATGAATCTCCAAAGGTGGCAGATATAGCATTGCTGTGGTGTTGTTCGCATAGCTCCTGTTATGCTCAGGCAGGCAATCCCTTGTACCTGGGTGAGCTTTTGTTTAGCTGTCGATTGTTGGACTTTCGGCCACCAGATGACAGCATCATAGGCTAACACTGATCTCACAATGGCAGTGTATATCCACATGACCACCTTCGGTTTCATTCCCCAGGTTTTACCAACGGTCCTGCGGTACTGCTAATAGGATATGTACGTCTGTTTTAGTCTCCTATCCAAACGAAAATTCCATGTTAACTTTGCATCAAGTGTGACTCCAAGGTATTTCACATCCGATGCAAAGCTTAACGTAGTGTTTAGGAGAGCTGGTACCATCATTGGCTCCATTTTTCTCTTCCTCGTGAGGAGAACCATGTCTGTCTTACTGGGGTTGACATACAGAGCATGGTCCTCACACCACTTTTCAATTATTCTTAAGGCTGTTTGCATTCTTTGACAAAGGATCCCTACAAACTTTCCATTATCAGCATATCCGCCACGCTGATTTATATGGCTCTTTTAGTGAACATATTTGATATCCATCTAAGATGGTAGGAGAAACTCCCCTCTCCATAAGAACTGAATTAATTTTAGAGAAGGTCGTTTTATCGAATGCCCCTTCTATATCTATAAATACCCCCAGGGTGGACTCTTTATTGCCCAACGATTTTTCGAGCCTGTCCACCACTTTGTTGAGAGCAGCGTCGGTTGATCGCCCTGGAGTGTATGCATGTTAATTGGGGTGTGACTATCTATTGGTCAGTACACTTACCCTTATGTATCGTTCACACAGCTTTTCCATCGTTTCTGCAAAAACGAGGTCAAGCTGATGGGTCGATACACCTTTGGAGTGGTGTAATCCAACCTGCATTTTTTGGAGATTAACACTACCCTTAATTTTCCTTTAAATCATCGGAAGGTAGAGGTGTGCAAAGCATAGCCTAAACATCCGTTCCAGGTGCGGTATTAAAACATCCAAGCCCTATTATAACAAGGCTGAATATATGCCATCAGTGCCTGGCGATTTGAAGGATGAGAAGATGTGCACTGCCCATCTTAATTTATCTTATGTAACAGTCTGGTTGGCAATCCATCAGTCCATGACCAAAGATAGATACTCAGTTTCATCTGGCCATTCTTCCCGTTCCATTGGTGTGGATCTCAGGAAGTGGATCCGCATCAGCAGTTCCAGAGTTTCATTTAGATTGGTGGTTCTTTTGCCATCCTCTCCAATTAGCAAACCCAAATCATGGTATTTCTTTTTTCAAAGATCTTATATAGCGAGTAGTCTTCAATCTCCTCGCAGAAGTCTCAGGTGGGATTTGTATAATTCTCAGTCCGTCTAGTCATTTTTGCCTTATTAAATGATGCCCAGGCCTTCTTCATGTAAATACCATACAATGTAACATAACATACAATGTTATAAATAATATCAAATTTGTATTTTTGATAATATTTGTGTAAAAATCTCTTCTTAATACCGCGTGTATATACATATCATCCCATGATTTAAATTTTTTACATTAATTTATATATGTTCTTTGACTCTCTATTTCGTCATTTATTGTTGTGATAAAAAATCATTACTTAATATAATTCTCATAATCCGAAGATTAACTGCAGTCTAGCATAAAGTCCTAAATCTTTACAACATATAAGATAAATATGTACTTTACATTTTTTAGATTAAATTTAATTGTCTTCAAATTTCATATACTTCACTTATTCTAGATATAATCAATTATCTATGCAATTAGATAAATCGTATATTTGTAAAACAATAATAATCGATTGAAATGTCCTAATCACCATTCTACAATAAACACGTTCGAAAGAAATCACCATCCGTTTCAACCTTACATATTGAACTAATATACTATTTTCGTTTCCTCTATTATTTAACTGAATATTACGACGGACAATCAAATTTAAGGAGAAAGAAAGTCCTGGTCATCAAATAATTGTGGGAAAATTAAGAAATTGCCATACTTCCTGCCGAAAAAAAAACGCAACTGTGGTTTTAGATTAAATAGAATAATCGCCAGACGGAGAACCTGATGTATAAGATCAAAAACAATCCCAACACTGTAGAAAAAGAAGTTGCGTCTATAGTTCAAGCTTGTAACTTTCCAAAAGAACTACAAACAGATATAATTCCAACCAGAACACTTGGAGGAGGAACAGCATCATCTACGATCTGTTCTCAAAGGAAATGGGTACATCAACAGGAATATTGAATGAGCCTCCATGAAGACTTCAAGCAAACAGAAGAATATCGGGCAAGCTGGATAAGCATAATCTTATATCCAGAATAATTTTTGATTAAAAACTTCAAACTCTACTTTCTCAAATAACTCGAACAGTTACATTATTTGATTTATACTTACCTAATCCACAAATAGCCAGAGTCATTTTAACTTTTTCGATAACATCATTATCGCTTATACAATAAGCATCTAGTATTGGATCGCTGACATAATGCGAAAAGGTTAATAAAACTACAGCTATGGAAGCTGGTCTTATGACCATAATCATCACCACTGAATATAGAAACGATGGCAGTCTGGCCCAAAATCTGTGATATTTATTAAATGTAGTCATAAAATATACATAGTCCGAACCAGATCTTGGAACTAAGGTGCTAAGTTCAGCATAAGTTAATGCTCCTGAAAAAAATGAAATATATTTAACAATCAACAAATTTTTTTGAGGAATTTGATCATGCTTCATATTACGAAAATTATTAAATTTAAGAGCTTTTAAAGCTATAGATATCAGTAAGAGGTTATATTTTAAAACTTATTTGTGTCCATGGAACCAAAATAAAGCAACTAAATGATGATTAGTGGCGTACAAGTGATGTGTGAAGTGAGTAGTGATGTATAGCATTTTTTTCTTACCTAACAATGAGATAACACCACTCAAACTCCAAACAACAATGCACATTCCAATAGAATTGGTGTATTTTAGGACAGATGTGGGAGAAACGAATATACCTGACCCAATAGACACTGAAATAATGAAGCTTACAGCAGAAAACAGACCTAGTACTCTTTTTAATTGAACAGGACCATTTGATTGTGTTGCTGAAAAGAAGGAATGAGATTAGATTATATAGTCTATACAACTTATTTTTTTACGGATCAACATTGTAAATTTGCTCTTCCATTTTGTAAGATCAGAAAAGCAACTGAAAATTGGCTATTTTTCAATAAAAACATAGGTAGTTCTTTAAAGTATTTAGCATAAGTAACTTGGATCATATACAGAGTGTTGGAAGTTTGACTGCCGTAATTTTAACATACGATAGTATACATCAAAATAAACAAAAAAAGTCCTGTGCAATATGGGTCCTATTTTTTTCTAACCGTTTTCGAGAAAAAAAAGTCAAAATATTGGATTTGATGTGCAAAAAATTCAGACAAAATTCAGAAAGATTATCGCCTGTTAAAATTATAGCAGTCAAACTTCTAACACTCTGTATATTGAAAATTAGTTGATTGCATCTAAAAGTGGAATGAATTAAACCTGGTCTACACTAAATGACTTTCTCTAAGTACCAAATGCAATTTAAATTAACTGTTTATTAAAATTGTTTATTTACCCGTCATTGTTATTATATCATAGCACCACACAAAGTAAAATCAGATCAAACACGGATTCTACAAATTTTATCAAAAGATGCTTGATTTTTTTATCGTGAAATATCAGTTACAATCTGCATTAGTGCTGCTTATAAATAAATGGATTAGATAGAATTGCTCTCAAAATTTGTCTCGTAGATTTAATTATATATTTTGTCATTGCATTCATAAAATAAATGTAATCATTAGAGGCTCAGTTTGCTATGTAACTATTAAGATGTTCGACAATATAGTAGCGGCAAGAATTCAGACGACTTACGTCATACGAACAAATCAATAATTCATTAGGTATGTTTTCATCAAAATATTTAGGAAACTGCAACTGTGAATAATAAAACCATATACCAGTGGCGGCTCGTCGTATGAAGCAACTGAGGCCGGCCCTCACTGTAAAATTTGGCTCTAACACTGTATATTTTAATACCCCATAATTTCCAATTACTTATTACATTTATCAAAAATCAATATAACGGAATAGTTACTTCTTCAATTGTAACCCTCGTAAGTCACAAATAACGGATCTAGATTACGTTTCAATATACCGCCCTTTCTACCAGAGCGGGAGTCACGAGTCACCCGCCAGTACCACCACAGTGAGGCCCAATTTGCCGAGCCTCATTTCATTTCCTCACACATGCTTAATGGCTTCCCCCACCACGCGATACGGTCAAAGTCGTTGTTTTCCGTCCTAATTTGAGGCCCGATTTCTGGCGCTTCATATTCTCTCTCACTTTGTTTTCCGGCAAGTTGGACAGCGTAATGTGTGTAATGTGATTAACTGATTGTTTGAGTATTAATATTTTTAATTGTATTTTAAATTTCCAATGGTTGAATAGTTACTACTACTGAATGTGATTTCTTAGATATTCTCAAAATGAGGTGGTAAGGCAACTAATTTAAAGTAAATAAAAAATAACTTCATTATAGGGTAAGACATTTAATATATCCAATATAAATAGCTCTATGGTATTATGGATAGGCTCATTGATAGGTAATAATGAATCTTAACGATATTCGGATTTTTAAAACAATTTCAAGATATTGAATTTGCCATTCGACCAAGATATACAACGAAATTTTAGCGTGCACAGATTTACTTTTCCAAATTCTGCAAATTAAATACTTAAATGTAAACTACTGCTCTAAACAAATTAAAATCGCTAATCAAAGAATTTCTGAATTAAGAGACGAAGAAAAATTTAAAAATATTACTGAATTAGGAGTAAAACGAGGTAAAAGTGCGATAAATTAGAAATAATTTCGAGCTATGAAATGCTATACTAAATTATAGATTGCATTTTCCTTTAACTAAGTATTCGTTTTGGAAATTTATACAATTTCCTTACTTTAGTAGATTCCCCAAAATTCGGAATATGCAAAAAATATGCAAAATTGTTTAAATGTTTACTACAAATGTATCCAAACGTCTTTGACAAAAAGGTGAAAAACGAACGTTATATTTTGTACAGAGACGAACAATTTCGTAATTTAGATTAAAAAACTGTAAAAAATATACAAGGAATTAGAAATGGTATTTTCGGAAGCATAAAAATTATTATTTTGCTTAGTTTTAATAATTCCTCCAACAAGTGTTTCAATTTTACGAAGACATAAATAAATTTGCAAATTTAAAAGACAGCCGAGTATAACTGTTTTATACAGGGTGTCCGGTAAGTACCTCTTAATCTCTCGGGAGTGTATAGGGGACGTCAAAATAAAACTAGTCCTTCCTATAATTTTTTTTCCTAATGTGCCCCCTAACGGAGTTATGGGGGTCAAAGGGGTACCTAGAAATTAACGTTTAGGGTTGAAACCACCCTGTATATTTTAATAAAATTTTCGTACGTTGTATTACACATGGAGCTCTACGATTTGATGCTAAAATCAACTTTTTTCTATTATCAGGTGTCCAGAAACGGACTGGCCCTATCACAATTTTTCTCAAAATTTTGACAGAAGTAATTTTATCAAACTGAAAATATTATTATTAGATACTCTGAAGGTTTTTCTTTAAAAATGGTACCCTTTATTTATTTCGAAAAAATGAACGGTTTGCGAGATAAATCGGTTTTGAAAAAAATTGGTAACAAATACAACAACAATTAAAATTTATTTTTTTACAATAAAATCATTCCCGCTAGTGCCAGCCTACAGATTCACCATAAACATTTACTGGTGGTGAATTAAGGGAATGAATAATGCCGTTTCTTGTAAAATCAACATCTATGACCAAAATACATCTACAAATTATTATTGCTCTTGTCTCCTGTATTATGGCCACCTAGGTCGCCCGATATAAACCCATTAGACTTTTTTCTGTGGGGTCATTTAAAAAATAACGTTTATTCAACACCCGTAAATAGTAGAGAGGAACTTCTGCTGAGGATAACACAGAACTGTGACCATCTCCGCAATAATCACGGAATATTATTTCAAGTGCACCGGGAAAACATTCGTAGGATTAGAAAGTGCATTGAAGTACGGGGTGCTCATTTTGAACATCTACCGAAGTAACATTTAGGTACCCTTGTTCATTGTTGAATGTTCTTTGTTGCATGTCTTGTAAGTAAGTTATTTTTCAAATGTTATTTTTAATTGGTCACTACTTGCTCATAAAGTATAGCCAACCCGTTCAAAGATTTCTGGACTTGATAAAGTTAAAGAAATTAAATGCATGAAATAATATGTAAAAAAAAATAAATTTTAATTGTTGTTGTATTTGTTACCAATTTTTTTCAAAACCGATTTATCTCGCAAACCGTTCATTTTTTCGAAATAAATAAAGAGTACCATTTTTAAAGAAAAATCTTCAGAGTATCTAATAATAATATTTTCAGTTTGATAAAATTACTTCTGTCGAAATTTTGAGAAAAATTATGATAGGGCCAGTCCGTTTCTGGACACCTAATAATAGCAAAAAGTTGATTTTAGCATCAAATCATAGAGCTCCATGTGTAATATAACGTACGAAAATTTTATTAAAATATACAGGGTGGTTTCAAAGTTATAACCCTAAACGTTAATTTCTAGGTACCCCTTTGACCCCCCATAACTCCGTTAGGGGGCACATTAGGAAAAAAATTATAGGAAGGACTAGTTTTATTTTGACATCCCCTATCTCCCGAGAGATTAGAAGGTACTTATCGGACACCCTGTATAAAGTGAGTGTTTAAATATATTTTGCTAAAAGTGGAGGCAAACGAAAACTAAAATTTAGCAGCTTTGTTTTTTATGTAGGAATAGATAAGTAAGCTGGCTACCTTGAAAATTGGTTTTTAGGCTTTTTCATAATTTTTTAGTGTTCTTAAATGAATTAGGGACATTTTTTTAATTATTGGATAATTATATATTTTTTTGAAAATTTATTTCTATTTATTATTTATTTGTAAATGGGTTGGGCCTCACCTCTAGTAGCTACCACGAGCCGTCACTGCCATATACTACACTAAATGTTTCACTAAATTACAAAAAATGATTGTTTTTAACGCAATAAACTATCGAAAATTATGTTGACAATGAAAACAACTATGTATAAAGCGTTATAAATCAATTTTGTAGTGGTAACAAGCGAAATATTTGAGATTCTTTTGTATTTTGAGTATTTTATAGAAATTATTTAAATTACTTTAGTTTCAGAAAGCTGTTTAGCTGTATAATTACAGCATTTGATTTATAAATGCTGTATTAAAATATTTTTGCGCGACAATAAAGCAAAACTGCTTCTTAACAATTTTCTACAAAACATAATGCTCTTATATTTCGCTCTTACATAACATTAAGGGCGCCGTATTCTTGAAATAGAGTTTTCTACAAATACAAGTAATTTTAGACATTTAAGAACTGAATAATATAGAGCTTAACAAATAACAAGAATGTTATCTCATGCCAGGCATTCCACCTGCGAATATTCAAAGGTAGTGAAGTAAAATCATTGTATAATATTTATTTATACAATGGTAAAATCAATATATAACGTCAGAAAGCAATCTATCCAGCAAATTTTTATTTTTTTTATTTTTTAAAATTCAACTATAGATGTAAATATTGTTATAACATAAACTTACATAGTTCTGCATATAAGATTGTTCACTTTTGTTTATAAGTATGTGAAAATAATTGTTAAAATGTGGGGTTAGAATAGCGAAAGTTATTATATTATTTGAAGAGAGTTTAAATAGTAAAAGTGGATAAACAAAACATCAGTAATTTTATTTTTGATATTACTTTTGCTCTACGTGTTTTATTTTTTGAGATTTCAGTACCTAAAAAACACCACAAATTTGATCATTTTACGGCGAGAAATACGGCGACCTTAAAGTATTTTAAATGCTTTTGAAGTGACCGAACTATTTTATTATTTTAGCGCTATATTCATTCACTTAATTCCAATTGCTTTTCAGCGTCCATCTTGAAAAAAATTCAAACAACAACTTTTACGTGAAATTTTTTATGAAAATAATTTCCGTTGCTCATTAAAAGTAAGCGTTTTAATCATATGGAATTTAGATTTCGAATTGGGATATTTTTTAGCAGCAAATGTGCATGTATTTAAATTTTCAGTTTTTTTTTTGTGAACGAAAATAGTATCTTTATTTTTTAGTAGTATGTAGGCGCGTTATGACTTTTCGACCTACCTTATTCGTTTATTACAGTAAAATTTTATTCGCACCCGAAATTCCACTATGAATTAGATATTTTTGAGTTTATAAGTATAACATCGTATATCTAATATAAAGATACTTATAATCAGTATTTATAAACACTGATCATAAGCAGTTATAAAAGTTGTAATGTATTTAGAGAATCGTATAGTTTGCTGTACAAATTTCGTAAAATCGTTACCAGAACAAGCTTTATTGGAATCGTATTGCTAAAACATAACTTGTTTTTATATAGGACTCTTAAAACACAATTATATAATTTTTATACAGCAACTCTCAAAAAATTAGTTACAGGAACGTTCATAACCACTGCTATAAAATATCTTGTGTTACTTTTGGGTTTGGATTTGACAGACAAAATTATTACTTTCTTTCCTTTTTCGGTTTCATAAGTGACACAACTTTCCATTTTAAAAATCATTGTATATTATCGCATTTTTTAGCTCTACATAATTTTCTGAATTCAATATGATACCAAATCGATGACAATACTAAATCAACTATATTTGAGGTATTTGGAACATTTGGTACTAATAATAAAGCAACAGAAATGTTTAACAAGCTAACAGTTTCATTGTTTTCTAAACCACCTTAGGTATTTACCCAATTAATTATAACAAGATTAAATATTATGTATTTTTATTTTCTTATAGCACAGCTAAATAAATCATGTGAATAAAATTCTTATTACTGGGACTAATTAATGATGCTATGGACCAATACGATTCCATTTAAAACAAAACATGTGGTATGCCCCAAAAATATGTTTAATGGTTTTACTAAACATGGTACATATAAATGAAAAACTAAAAATAAATTTATCTTCGAGACTTCGAAGGTTATATTATGGTTATGTTATATCCGTTATGAGGCATAGACTATACAGGGTGTGCAAAAAAATTGGGGACATATTGTACGACCCATTTTAATAGAGCTTAGGCCCAAGCCTCACATAAATAATTATCCTGGCTAGTTGAAAAATAATACAACAAAGAACAATGAAACAAATATCGATACTGCCAACAAAAACACATATGATATGGTTAAAAGTAAGTATACAGGGTGATTCAGTCACAATATCATTAATTTTAAGAGAAGATAGGGAAAAATGAGTATAATACGAATATAGAATTTAAAAATATTTGCATATTTACGTCGAAAAAAATATCTTCAAATCATTACGTAAACGCCCTATTCAGACTGTCACTGACGGCTGGCGACAATTCAACTTGGTGTCGGTCTGACGCGACGTTGCTAAATTTAAATATTTTCCTATATAGTACCTACTTATTGTAATATGTAATTAATGCCATAAATTATTTTTTAAAAGTATTTGCTTACTTTTAACATATTCAGTTTGAACATAAAAAATATTTAATATTTAAATTACAAAACCCGACTACTACAACGAATTAAAATAAACTATTCACATTTCATTACATAAATGGTGAAATAAAATCCATTACTAACTAGGTTAAATTACTAAGAGAGGCTAAAATGTTTTTTGTATTTAAATACAGACAGTAATAAAAAACCTTCGTGCTGTCAACAAAAAACAATCCGAGGCATACCTATTCAGTGATCAACAATCCAGCAATCCGAGTCTTGACCTGCCGTATTTAGGTCAATAACCTTGTTTTTAATGTTTACTCAATGACAAGCGCTACAGAACTGCTAAATAATAACAAAAACAAGCAATAATTAAACTTGCATTTTTATAAACACCTGGTGTAATCAATAGGAAATCATGAGAATTTTATAATAAATACCAACAGTAATCAGCGCTGACATCAGATAGGCTGTAATTGGCACACTCGGTACATCTAAAAAGTTGGCAGTTCAAATTCCCAATTAAAACCTCACCGGCGGAATAAGTCGAACATCGTTCGGGTTCGTTTTCCTATAATCAAATATGGCTACGCCGAGACTCACTTTATAGATATATTAGATGTATATTCACCACCAAAGTTTCAAAGTATTCGGATATCAGGTGAGCGAGATACTAGGGTGGCTCAATGAAAAGTGGGACACATTGTATACTATATGAATGTCAGTCAATTCATTCAAACTGTATTAATTATGCGATATCGTTATTTTTATTAGGAATGCAAGGGAATAGAAGGGAGGTTTAAAAAATTCCACTTCAAATAGTAAAAAAAATAATATATTTAGTTCACACCTCTATAGACACTGATTTTGTAAAAAGTTTTAAAGCTAACTTAAACTGGGCAATATTTTTTTTCCATAATATATATTGAAATACAAAAATAACTGCTGTTAGCAAAAATAACAAAACGATCTAGTTTTTTCAATTATGTATATTATGTAGAATATTTACATGACAATTTTTGCAGACAAAATATTAAATTATTTAAAAAATTACACACACTGCAATGTAAGTATGATTGTATAAAAATGCAAATATTTTGATTTTTGGATCGCATCTTTCATAGCGCAACGCTAATAGAAAAATTGAAAGACAGGGAACTCGGCATACAAATTATCTGACTATATAATAGTCAATATGCAATCAAAATGGCATTACTGAACAAGATATTCTGCCGTTGTTTATCATTAACTGTAAATTTGTCGAAAACTTTTAAGTGCCACAAATATAAATTTGAGGTAGTTATTGTCAAAAATGGCTGAAACTTACAAAAAAATTCATTTGTATATACCTCATTCAAAAATCATTTTTTACAAAAATTCAGTAGATATTGGACACTATTCATTGATAATAATAAATTATGATCGATGTTAATTAATAGCAACTGCTACAATAATTGAAACAAAAACCTTTATTAAAAAAATTACGTTGTTTTTACAAATTAAAAAAACACCCTATTTTCTAACGCACCCTTTGCATGAATCATACCTCATTTTTCTATAAAAATATACATTTAAAAAATGATTATTTAACACATTACACACAGCAAATAAGCATTTATAAATTTCAGGTAAGTATGCAATAATTATCCAAATGTTTTTTTTTACAAAGATTTATCACTTCTTTAGCATTTTTAAGGCCGGTAACACACTTGCTTTTGAAGACATCACAAATCTCGATCTATATTTATGAAGATTTTTATTAAACTGGTTTCAATAATGACACTAAGAAATTAGTGGTAAGTAGGTATGTAAACAATATCAAATTGAGTATAGACATAAATAAATAAAATGACTTAATGTTAAGAAATAGTATTTTTTACTAATAAGTAATTTTAGACATTTAAGAAATGAATAACATAGAAATAAATAACAGCAATGTTATCTCATGTCACCTGCGAATATTCAAAATACCAAAGTAAAACGAATATATAATGGCAAAAAGCGGTCTAACCAACAAATTTTTAGGTATATAAATCTTTCAATACATACTTTTTTTTAAATTCAACTATTAAGTATTGTTATAACATAAACATGCTTCTGCATATAAGATTGTTCACTTTTGTTTATAAGTATATGAAAATAATTGTAAAAATGTGGTTAGAATAGCAAAATAATGTGTCATACAAATGCATTTTAAAAGTTATTATATTATTTGAGGAGAATTTAAATAGTAAAAGTGGATAAACAAAACATCTATAACTCTATTTTTGATATTACTTTTGTTCTACGCGTTTTATTATACGAGATTTCTGTACCTAAAAAAACACTATAAATTTGGTCATTCTACGTCAAGAAATAACGGCGACCTTAATTAAAAATTCTATACCAAAGTTTAATGAAACCAAAATTCATCAAAAACATAATTTCTTAAAGCTCAAATATGAAGAAACCAAATATGGAAAGTATGATCAAAACAGTTGAAATGTTAGTAAGGCAATAATCCCCTTTGATAGTGAAAACAGGAAGGCACATAACTTTAAAAAATACGGAAACTGATATTAAAGTCATATTAATTTGAAAATATATTTTTTGTATTATGTAGGACTCCACAAATCTCAACTTTCATTTATGAAAATTCCACTAAATGTTTAAAGAACATCGTATTATTGAAACTGATCAATCAATGCTATAAAAATTTGAAAATATATGTTTGGCAGCATCAAAAACCTAAAGTTTTCTTTATGAAAGTGTAGTAAAACCTCTTTTAATAATAACATTAAATGCTCCACTAGATTTTTAAAGTAATTTTTTTCTTTTAAAGTAATTTCAAGTGTTTTTTATTTTTTGGGACAATATGAAAATTGTATGCAGGTACCGAATTAACAATTTAAAGGTCAATATAACATCTTTCCTTCAAAACAGTTGTTAATTTGAGTGGAAAAATGGGAGATATTATTACTTAGAGAGTATTATTTAACATGCACATATGTGTATTACATTCACAAGTAGAATATTTGATTTATTTGAGAAATTCATTTGAACATATTTTAGTCTTATATTTTACCTATTTGTTAAAAAATAATAATAATAATCCCTTTTTCTTCCAATTTTAAACCATTGCTACTTATTGCCCAAAGCTATTACCATCGAATTGCTAAATCAGAAGTGATTATAAATATTTATTGCTTTAGTTAATCATTTTATTAAATTATTTTTTTATACATTGATATCAAATTTAGCCAGGTTTAGCCTTATCTGCAGTGTTTAATACTCGATAATCATTTATCCCTATACTCACACTTTTTAACTAATTTACATTTACTATATTAATTTGTTCCACTTTTCAATATCGAAGACTTGAATTTTGCTGAATATGCAACACATAACACTCATATTATTGCGTTTTGGCAGTTCATAAAATTTCCAAGGAGATTTTACAATTGTTGCAATTTTTTTAATGTTAGGGTAACTTTAATATCCCTGACTTTGTATTGCTTATCAAATTCCTCACTTCGCAACTATAAAATATACCATTTTCATTGCATACTTCAATATCACTAAATTTAAAGTCACGTCGAGAGACTTTAGGCTTAATTATTTTCCGTATAAGGCATACAAATTAAATTTCTAAGCCCACCTCATATCCTTAAGATATAAATTATAACTTACAGTTAATATTGATTATTGGTTTTTTTTTTTATAATCCTCAAAGATATAGGACAGGCCACATTGTAAGACATCTCAAGACTTGACTCGTTAATGCTACGAAAATCTTAAGCTAACCATTTGGCGAAACAAAGTGTAAAACTTAAATTAGTTATAATATACATGGAAAAATTGCTGAAAATAAATGAAATGGTTCCATTTCATTTATTTTCAGATTTAAGAAAGTATTACAACTATAATATAAAACTACAAAATTTTTACAAGTATTCTAATATTTACATTTCTCTAAACGTAGAAGGAACCCCAAAGGCAGATAAATACTAGTTAGCTAGACATTAATTACTTGCAAATTGTAGTTATTAACAATATAACTGTCATAAGAATCTGATTTAATTCAGATTTTTCATTATAAAAAAATAATCCTTTCTGAAATGTTTAATTCAAATTAAGTAATAATAGGATAGATTTACCAATTAATTAAATAAAAAATATAAATCAATTGAATTTAAGATAAAAGTAATTCAGAAAAATTTAATTAATTATAAATTGGAATTATTCACTTGATCTCCAGAATTGACCATACTAGATTTTTGCTATAAGGTATATTTTAAGTAAGGTAATTAAGGGATCATTTAGAATAATTATAAAAATTTGTTCTGATAATTATACAGGGGGCAAAAAAAATAAATCTCGTATGGAAAAAAAATGTGTAAAACAAATAGATTTTCTGCAAATACATTTCAAAAATAAAAATATAACTAGTGCTGTCTCAATAATCCAAATCAATTAAAACTGTGATATCCGAATTTTTCAAGAATCCAGATTCCAAAGTTATTATTTTGTATATACCTACATATTACGTAATAATATACTAAAATAAATAAACTTATTGAAAACTAATGTTATGTTTAACATAAATAAAAATGTAGTTTTTATTTCCAAGTAAAGTATAATTTGTTAATTTCGTCTGCCTTATTATACTTTGGTTTTCCAATGCTGTTTCTCTGGAATATTTAAAGATAACTATAGTTCATCTGAAAATTATAAAAAGCTAAATGATCTAGTAAACTCGTAAGTAGAGTTACTACGTCTACGAATTTTGTTTTTATAGAACAGTATTCGATAAAATATTGCAGATATTTTGGCTATTGAAAGAAAAGTGGCAACCACTGCAGGCAAACCTCATATATGCATGTATATCCTTATTTCATGTATAGGTCTATTTTTCTCACATACTGCTCTGTTTGATATTTTACATTTCAATACAATGGCATTGGTGCAGGTTACTTATGGAAGCTTCTTAATCACAGACGTTCGGTAATGTATTAACTATTTTAGCTGACTATTTGTAACCTTGTTCAAAAGATACCGCGCACACTTTTGCCTGAGGATGAATTTGACATTCAGAGGTCATTCTGCTTTTTATAATTTATTGATGAACTGTAGTGCTGCTAATTCTACATAAATTTTTCAAAGTTACTTGTTATCTTATGCGTAGACATCAACCCGTTCTGTCGAATCGACAGTGAATACATGAGCAGTACAGTTATGTTGATAATCCTTATTACCAAAGTATCAGAAATCCGGATAACTGGCATTCGGATTATCGAGACATCACACATACTATAAAATGCAAAACTATGACAAAAAATTGCAACTAAAATATAATTAAGGGTAAGCAAAAACACTTTTAACGTAATTTGTTTTTTGCATCAGTATTAATAAAGTGAGCAATATAAGATTTCCTAAAAATCTTTCAAACTAACGTGTGACAACATTGCAACCCATTACCTGTAGCTGTTAACCTCAAACTAGTTGTGTATTGTACATGCTTACTTCATATTGTGACTAGTTTCATTTTTTTTTTGTACCTAGTGTTTGATTGATGTTTGTGAGCGAACATAAACAAAAATGTATTTTTTAGTAACCATAAGCTGCACGATGTGTTAATTTACGGCAAAACTGGACAAAATTCTCTGGCTGGGAGACGTTAATACGGTGGTTGTTTTGGAATTTGATAAAATAAAAATAATAAGTTTTTACTACTACGAATGAACTTAAATTTTTCTGATCGTTATTAAACCACCCAAAACCATTAAATAATAATAGTATAAACGTTTTTGTTGGTTTTACTAGTACAACTATTGCCTGCTTTAAAATCGATTATTTTTTAACTATCGCCACCGATTACACATCTAAGTTTCATGTGTCCGTATTAGCTGGTTGTCGGTATTGCTATGCTGATATAGGATGAATACAAACAAAATGCTGCAGGCTCAGGATGATTGTACTCACACTATTTTCTGTTCAAAGGACACATGGTGCCTACGTGTCCGTTACAACCTCAAACGACAAAGCTATCCATAAAAATAATTTCCAAGATTGTAAACATATGTAGAATAATTCTTCAATACCTTCTTGTAAAGTTTTTGAATAATGTATAACAAAAAAAAAATATATATATATATATATATATATTCATGTAGGTATATGAAATAATTCGAAAAATTCATTTAAAATTCAATATACAATTAAGAGAAAATAATATAAAAATATCGATTTTATGATAAAAACATAAATCAATAATTGAAGTGAATATTTCGTAGGTATACTGTCAGTATAAAAAAGGGACAGTTATATTGTCATAACCTGTGACAATTTTCCACAAATATAAAAATGAGAGTATCACATTGTCATCATACTGGTTCCACAAAAAACATACGACACTGATAATGTATAAAATAAAAATTTACAATTACAATATTTGGTGTTCGAAATTTTTAAAATTATTGAGATGAAGTACTCCTGAAGAACATTTAGTTTTAACAGCACTATAAAAATTTGTACTATATGTTAAGTATGGGTTACCTTATTTATATTGTGTTTAAAATATTAAAACAACAGTGAATAAATTAAATATACTTGTAGTCCAACAAAAGCTAATTAAAAATTAAACGGTTTTAAAAATATTGCACAAAAACCCTTAAACCTTCAAATTAAACAGTAAAGATATTTATATGCCTGTAAAAGATTTTAAAACTGTCGTAGTCAAGAAAATTTTAAACACAATATTTCAAAGTCAGTTATAAAATAATAAAACTAAATAAATATAAATAACAATAAATAAATAATTAACTCTGAACGATATGAATTTTAGAGTTAATTATATATTTTTAAATAATTAGAAAATAAATTAAATATCGATTCGAGGTCGATACTGTAAAGTCAGTGGCGGGTTCTGAAATCTCCATCTTGTCACATACACAAATTTTAACGTATGATCTTTCCCTAGTAATTCGTCATTGCAAAGTATGTCGATCTACAACAAAAATAAAAGTAAAACTAACTCTAACAAAAGTCAAACGACAGATTTTTTGTCCAATATAACAATATAATGTTATTCTACACTTTGTATCAATATCTATAAAAATAATGGCCGCGTCTAACGTTACCCAATTAAAAGGAGCACATGCAAGCCGCTTTCTGCTAGCATTTGTTGTACGGTCGGGCTGGATCTCAGACGCTTGTAAACAAACAAAGTTTAAAACATTTCCATTTGGTATGAGATACAGTAGCTTATGCTTTATCCAAGTAGATGCTCTATGCCTGAGCTGGAAAAATCTACTAAAATTTGATCTATTTCTATCATATCAAATCAGCATAAAATTTACAAAAATATATAGTCATACTGTTTTGTAGTAATAATTTTTAAGTCAAAAGTTAGTCATCTAGTGATATTCATGAGCAGACAAAATGTGCTGGAAATGCTTGATGACGTTAGACACAACCAATAGTTCTTGATACATACATATTTTTATTTATTCTAATTGTTGTAATTTTCTTATTATTACATTTTTTCTGAATGTATGGCGCAAAAGGACGAGTTTTGCACTTAAAAAAAATGTAGGTAGTGTTTTTAGATTAGAGAAAAATATCAGGGACATTTACAAATGAAGGGTATAGGAGAAAAGATGAATGTCCAATATTTGCGATTTGTAAATAAATACATGTAACGATGCCCGAAAAGCTACAAAGCTACTGCTTCGGATTGGCAAAAAGAATTGAGGATCGAAAGATATAAAGTACTTAAAATTTGCCTTACAGGGAAAAAAGTGATACAACATTTCTATCTCATATTTATTTTTGAAAGCACGCACTAATTTTTTATTATGTTTTTGTTGGTTAATATATATTATATATTTATGTATTATCCATAGATACATATAATTTAATTTAACGAAAGTAAATGAAAAATGGTATGATGGTTTCTAAAATATCAAACTTAAATTTCATTATACTCCAAATTTGTATTTTGTGACATTCATCTTATTTCTCTTGCACCCTTCAGATAGGAACACCCTTTAGACTATTATAAATTAGAATTTGAAAATCTGGGAGAATAAAACATTAACATTCCCATTTGGTTTATTAAATTTATAATCACAGTAAAAATAATAAACTAGATACATAAGTATCCTATTTCAGATAAGATTATTGTCTCAGACAAAGAGATAAGAATTGCTTTCCCGACAACCCACAGGGCCAGTACACTTTATCAGACATTTGCACATAAATCTTTTGCAAATGCAGTTGCTGTTTAGAATTACCTACATTATATTTTATTATTTAATTTGACTCATATTTCCTTTTGTATTAACACTATCTCATTGAGTAATGTTTGTTATGAGATTTAGTTCTGTAAAAGTATGTAGACAAAATAAGATGAATAGATTAAATATCTATTAACAAAAGTACAGCAGTAACAATCAAGGAAAACTCTTGTGAAAAAATATGACAGAAAATATAAAGTTCTAAAACCAAAGAGAAAAAATAACAAAAACAGTCGAGCACAGTTTTCCCAAAAAACAAATCCAACTCTATTTTTTCTTATAGAACACCATAGAGATTGGCCGAATCTAATGGCACATCCTTTTCACCATATACCATAAAAATATAACAGGTGTTCCTACAGTGTTCTCTAGTACTTATGCTGTTCAATTGTGGATTACTAGTATTTTTGTTAAATACATATTCGGATCAAATGAAAATTTATCTACACTTTTGGTGATCCCCGATATAAGCTTGTAGATTTTTTTTTGTGTAGAAACCAGTGACGTTATTAATACCTTCTTAACACTATTAACCCCACTGACTATATAAATATTATATATTTCTCCATAGCCAACTATATATTTCGTAGTGTATTTGTTTTTAGTTATGGCCAGCTTTAATCCTTTTTTTTAACGTAGCAGCTATCATAATTCTGATTTATTATAAATCCAAAACGAAATAGAAAATCCAACATCCCCTTTAACTCTGAAGGTTTCTTTTAAAAAAGAGAGCACAGTTTATGACAACCTCAACTATTCATCTTTAATAATAAATGAGACACCCTAACACAGTTATAATTGAAAATTATAAATAGTGTTATTAAAAGAAATATCAAATGGATCTCTCTAATTTGATTTAATAATTCAAGGGTGCGTATTATATAAAGACAAACAAACGTGTTTACTTTTCATAATATTCTTTATGATACTTACATCTCTATACTTTTCCATGCCGTTAAGAACCTTTTTAGCCACGAATTTCTTTAAATGAAGAATGGTAGCTTGTGCCGAACACCGAATGAACCTTCGTTTTAATGTTTTCAAATTCGAACTTATACACTCCAAACACACATTTACTTGTTCATCCTGTCTATGATAGTCACTTTCCGCATGAGTGTTGTCCATATGGTTGTCGTCACCATGTAGATCTCCATTTGTAAGTGGGATATCTTTTGGATTAGGTAAACCTCTTTGACGGTAAAATTCTCTCTCACGATTTATTTCATCTAAAAGAAAATATATGCTTTCAATTGAGAAGTAAACAGAATAAAGTCTTACTTTTTTGTAAATCGGGTACAAGCTTATATACAATGTCTTGCATAGTCCTATCGAAACTTATGTATTGTAAAGGATGTGATTGATGAATGACAATGCTGCATGTTGGGCACGTATTGTTTTCTTCCAAATGTTTCACCAAGCAACTCTTGCAAACTAAAAATTTATGTTTAATTTAATATAGCTTACTTTTTATTACAAAAAAAATAAATAGTACTTACATGTATGCAAACATTCTGTAACAGTTGTCGCATCAATTAGATATCCCCTACATATTTTACAAGTTATATGACTATTAAGTGTTTTTAGTTTTATTTTTCTTTCCATTATCATAATTTAGAACAAACCATAACTTTGTAAAATTAATTCTAACCCTAATTGACACACACAAACAAAAATTTTATCTATCAAGGTCTCTACACTCTACGCTTGCGCGTGCACTGCAAAATGACAGCATAGCCTCCTTATAGGTCATTGGCGCAACTGCTTGCACCTTGCACCGTTTTTTCTCTTTCTAATCCTCTTTCATTGATATGCAGGGTTGTCTTCGTCAATTTTTTGAATAATTAATATATTTTTCTTTATAAAAGACATCAAACTCAATGGTGTCACATTTTAGTTATCGTTAAGACATATAGGTATAGCTTTAAATAATGTTATTTTGTTTCAAGTCGCGATCTTCGATTATTCTAATTCGGTACTAGTAATTCCAAGAGCTTTAACAATATAAAAGTGGACTAAGAATAGTGTGTTTGTTTATTGACGCCAAAAGATGTGTTTGTTTGACCATCGTCTGTTAAATCGCGAACAATGTTATACTTGTCTGTCGATCACTTGAATTTCAATCTAAAATTCTGTAGTGCTGTAGTGTGGTGTCACCAATGTTAGTATTTGGAAACAAACACATCAAACCATAAACGTCAGAATTTGACATTTAATATTGATTAGTGCCACTAATGTTGACGGTAAATCCAATTCAAAATAGTTGAACTATTCCTCATGTTTTGTTTTAAGTGATCTAATTAAATTTATTAAAATCTGGACAAAAATTGCCTTAATCGTATAAATATATAATCTACTAATAATAGTTTTTAAGCATAACTGAATAAAAAAAGAAAATAGTAGGTGTTACGAGACTAGCTGGTTTGTGACGTCACTACTAACGCTGTCCATCATTCTTTGAAACAAATTTAAAAAATGGCAAACCATTCTATGAAAAACGATTAATAAGTTCTAGGAAAATAAGAAGTACCAAATTTCGTACGAGACTAGCTGGTTGCATAATTTGTGACGTCACTACTAATGCTGTTTATCATTCTTTGAAACATATTGAAAAAATGGCAAACCATCCTCTGAAAAACAATTAATAAGAAAATATGGAGATAAAGTGTTTAAATAACTACCCTTCATAAGGGATCTTAAAATAGAATGTTAAACTAAGGCTCTATTACACTAATTAAATGATTATGTGATTAGAATGAGGGTAAACATATTATTTATTATTATATTTTACCCACTACATTAAAATGCTGCTACGTCCCTGTTGGCAGGACGAAATAACCCCACCCCCGATTTCCATCCCTTTCCAACACTTCTCGTTGCTAGGGTATGTGACAAACAAATAGTACGAATTATACGGCAAAGTACATTATAGTAATTAATTTCACGGAAAAGTATTAAATTTGTGAAATCTATTTATTAATAGGTAAAAAGATTTATTGCAAGTGGGTGTAAGAATAATATAAGTTCTTAGAACTTGAACTTATACTTGGGGACGATATTTGTGAACGTACTACTGACACATCACACGGTGGTTCTCATTGGTCGACCAATAACGTGACGACACTCGAGGACAAAAGTTCAGAAATTTTAAATAAGAAACGAGATAAACGAACATTAACCGTTGGAAATTCTTGTTGATAAGTCTCGTGCAAGTCGACAGTTATTTAAAGATTAACAACGGTTTATTGTTCAAAAAAATAAAGAAAAACAGTTGAATTTCCAAAATTTTAAATTAAGCATTTAAATAGTAGCTGTGGAAAATATTTAACCCTTCTTATAGTGTGACTCATTTGGAAGAACGTTTCAAGTAAGTAAAAAGTACTACAAATTGGTTAGTTATAGTTATTAAATTTTAACTTTCATATTACAGAATGACTTCTACGAATATTAACATTGGATTTTCTGAAACCAAAAATTCTAGCAGGGTATTAAAACCACCAGGGGGTGGCCATTCAGACATATTTGGAATTAGAGAAGGTAACGAAATGCAGACCCCAAATAAAAGAAAGAATTATCCCCCCACAACAATTAATAGCTGTTTCGTGCACGAAGAATCTACAAAACCAAATAATACCAAAAATGAAAAAGAAGAGATTGCAAACGGAAACCAAAACGGAACTAAGACTGATGTTATAATAGATGAAAATACCGAACCAAAAGAAATTAACGAGAATAAAGAGGAGAAAGAAAAATCTGAACAGAAGGAGGCTGTTGCACCACCACGTCGTGCCAGGGTACCACCCGGTGGATATTCGTCAGGTTTGTGGTAATATTTACATGGTTTTTAAAAATATATATAAAAATGTTAATAGTAACATTACACTTTATGTAACATGACGCTGTGGATGCACTTATATTTTCATTGTTCAAGACTCATTATATTCTAGTTTCCTTAAGTGCCATTTTGGTAGCTTGTATCAGTCTGGTATTTTATAATAAAAATATTTAAATATTTGTAACCTATCTGTTTTATCTATAACACCTAAAATTTATTAGTCATTAATCCTGATAAACTCATTTTTCTGATTATAATAGACTTAATGAGTTTAAATTAATTCCTTAATAACTATTTTTAAACAAGGGGTATCAAGTTGTATTAAAAAATTATACCTAAGTAGGTACTTATTTTTTATCACTTTTTACGATTATTAAGTGGAATGCACAAATTTCCTTGTTGATCAATTTGTCATACATTAAGCTAGATTGCTATTTTTTTCTTGGAAATAAATTAAGTAAACTTTGAGTTGTACAATTAGTAATACTGTCCCAATATTTAAACAATTACAGCAAAATGTTCACGGTGTTTCAATATTCTGTGCATATGGAAGTAACAGATCCATCTCTATTAATGAGGTTTCCCCTCACTTCTGCAATGAATGATGACTTGGGTTTATCAAATTATGGTGATCTGTCGAATAGTCATATACAGTCTTCTCTCATGCACAAGTCTCCGCTTTCTGGGATAATCTTTGTGAATGAAATAGGGATTAGAGATATTTTTTGTTTCTTAAGGATAAATTGCATTTGCAGTAGTGGGAAAAGTACCCCCACCCCTAAACAAATATACTTGTACTTTTTTTGCAGTGGATAATGGACTTCACTTCACTTCAATTAATATTAATTTATCAACAGACTGTCCTTAAATGAATTGTATTTTTTTTAATTAAAATATCCAACGGGTAAAAAATCCACTAACAGAATAAATTTCATAATAAATTCTAATGATAAATAGAAACACATATTAAAACAAGAATAAACGAACAAAAATGCACCTATATGTACAATTTTAAAAATCATCACATTCAAAAAATAACTTGTACACATTGATACTTCAGAAAGAAATATTATATTAAAAATTAAAATTTGCATATTGAAAACACTGAATATACCTAGTAAGAACAGTACTGAGATAAACTTGTGGCACATATATTTAAACAATATACAGGGTGTAATAAAAAGGTAGGTTATCCCATTATCTGTGCATGCCCGATAACAAAATATGACTATTTAATCTTACCTGTATGCAAAATGCCTCTTAAAAGATACAGGATTTTAGTGTTGAACATTTAAAACTGTTTTTTTTCCCCACTTAATCTCATAACAGCGTGTGCCAATAATCACATTGAAATCGAAGTAGTTGAGTTGGGATAGTTTGTCAAACATTGGAGTATAGAGCTATACCGGAATCCTCATTTTTGAATCTCGTTTTGAACACAGAAAAGGGTGATATATACTTATATTATATATATATATATACAGGCTGTATCACATAAGAGGGCCACGATACGTAAAAAATCTTTAATTGTTTTTTGTTGCATTTTTGGAGGCCTTTATGCTCGTAAAAACAAATTTGAGATCCATGGCCAACTTATGAGTAATAACAAAAAAACCTATAAAGTGCCCAAACTTTAAGGCTGTCTAACTTTTTTATTTTAAGAGATAGAGAAAACTTATTGGTAATAAATTTTGATTGCAAAATTGTTACCTTCTACCTAATATAAACAGATTTTTGAAATATCGTATATGGTTCGCTGCGCCCTCTAGGCGGATAAAATTTTTTTTTATTGAAGGTTGAAGTAGGCTATGGCGACAAAACATTGCCTGTTTTTTCGTCTTTCATGCAATATACTACATGTTGCCCTTATCTTTTGTATTTATTACATTTTTTTTCAATTTTAGTTAAAAAAAATGTACCTAAATATTTTCGTGTTGCTCAAGATAATGTCGAACCTGTTTTAAAGACGTCAACTGCAAAAAAATAATAAACAGAATGTGCTTTTATATGCAAAATACAGATTTTCTTTTATTATTTTATTGCTTTTCACATTAGAAGCAATTGGGTCTTTAAAATTATTTTGACACAGACAATGTAATAAACAAAGACAAATCCTTCATCTTTATGTTAAACTGGGGATGGAAGTCAATTACATTTAATTCTGATAAAGGGTTTCACAAACAACTTTATATAGTATTTTGTTTAGGTAGTGCTCAACATTTTGACTCTAAGAATCTGTGATTGTCATTTTAAGAATAAAAATTTTTCGAATGAATCATGTATTATCTACTATAGTCATTGTTTGCTACATCAAATTCTTTTTGAGATAAGAAATACTAAGGGGTATAGTCAAAGGATTAGTCATTATTTATAGTTGCATTTGTGAATCGTAATTTGCAATTTCTGAATTTTCAATAAAAATTAGCACAATTAACTAAAAGTAAAAAAAATAAATAAATTTTGCCATTAATGAATCTGTAAATGGGAATGGCAGTCAGTATATAAGATGTTTTGAGGATTAGTAAATATTTACAAAGATACAGAATAAAACTTGTAAATATTTGAGCGATTGTCAAGCTAAGTCAGGGCTAGTATTTGTGGAGCCTAGTGCAAAATAAATTCAAGGCTGATTTTTAGAAGCTTTATAAAAAAATACTGTAACTATAGCACATCACTACATCATATAATGAAAGAAAAATTAAAAACAAATTTAGCGAATTATTTCAAACTGTACCGACATATTTGTAATAAAATGTACTTTCAACATTAGTTCTTAGTTGTTCCACTTACCAAAAGATCAAATGAAATTTTTACTCGGAACTTCCAGTAATTTGAAAGAGTGCCATTATTATTGCGATAGATCCCATGGGTATTGAGCAAGACGAACAAAGTAAGTCAATAGATATGTGCGATAGGTAATGATATATTCTCAATCTAAATACTGTTGGTTTGTAGTAGGGATATCAAATGTTTTCTCCACAAAATGAAATCTGTCACAATCGTTGAGGAACATATAAGCTCCTGCAACGAATTACCGGCAAAGCCGGCCATCGATATTGAGTTGATAGGCAGCGGCAAGAAGAACGTTGGTAGAAGGGAAACTTAGACAGGATGTTGATTGAATCAACTTACTAAAACGTTACGTTGGACATGCACTGCCACTTACATTAAAAGGATATCTATCCTATCTTCATTTATATTCCCTGATCAATGGAAAATTTCCAGAATACGATTCGTATACAAAAAACGCAAATAGTTATGTTCCTAATTATCGACTTATTGCTATACTGTATAATTTTAGCAAAGTTTTAATATTGCTATACAGTGTACTATCTTTTCAATTAAGAAAAGTTATATTACTGGAAATAAAAAGGGTTACAAG
This sequence comes from Monochamus alternatus, assembly GCA_037114965.1. NCBI lineage: Eukaryota > Metazoa > Arthropoda > Insecta > Coleoptera > Cerambycidae > Monochamus > Monochamus alternatus. Next base: position 11,640,402 of record CM073432.1, on the reverse strand, counting down.
TATGCATGATAATTAATTGGGGAAGCCAAGTAGACGTAGTTTATACGAGTTTTTCAAAGGCATTTGACCCGTCTAGTCGAGCTTTATATTTATCTGGCATAACTTAGTTTGCGGATTTCTGGAGTTCAATCTGTCAAGTTTGGTCAATGTCGTATTCTGCAGAGACCTATCCTTGGACTGCTGATGTCGACATTATACATTAATGCTGTTGCTTTTTGGTTAAATGAGTTGGGTATTTGTTATATACCTGTGATATAAAAACATTTTGTTTTGTCGATGTTTTGGCGGTTTCATTAGCTATGGCATCTCCGGCCGTACCATTTTTGGCTTGTCTTCAAATAGAGGGACAATGAGATGGTAAGAGAATTTGTAAAATAAAAATCAGTTAGAATGGGCACATTTGCTACATTTATTAACAATTTTTATATTGTATAACAATTAGAATATGAGAGAACATGCTTAAGACACAAAAGCTACATTCTAAATGCTATTATGCTAACACTTTGAAGGATTACAACTAAAAAAATAATAATAAACCTGTGAAATATATATATGCATATGTATGTATATATATTTCGGAATATATACAAACAAAATATAACAAATCACGAGTATATTGTACTTTTTTGCTTTACTATAATTAAATATTTACAAATACCAACAAACGAACATTTGTATAATTAAAAGAACCTATATAGTAGCAAATGGAAAATGCATTACTTATGTTTAACTTCCAATTGATTTTCTGTAATACGTGACAGGTGTAGACCCCAAAAGTGCATTTTCAATTATCACAAAATAAGTACCAAGAATATCTCACTTATATTCATTAATACTGACTAGATAAATTATATATGTTTACGTATATATATAAAATTCAGAAAAGTTAGAAATATCAAGAATATTCGGTTTTTGTATATACACAGCTGTAGGCGCAAGATCTAGTCGAATAATAATATCTTTTTTTTTTCAATATACTTTCGTAAAGTATTTTTGCTTTAATTAAAGTGTAGCACATTTTCTAACTTTTCTCCGAAAAGCTCCGAAAAATAATATAAAAATAGTTTTCCGAAAATCACAAACAAGTGTAAAGCTTTAGAATGAAGTTTTTTTACTTAAAAAAACTACCCAGTCCAGTTACCATTAAATTCAGCAAGCTGAAGTGAAGAACACTTATATACACATAGAGGCAAAAATTTTACAATTATGGAGATACCGAATAAGAACTAGGCCTTCCCGTTAAAAAACAATTTTTAACTGCAACGATTGTATATATAAAAATATATATGATGTAAAAAATTAGATCTAAAAATGTATGTATTTGTTACCTGCAAATTTTAGGCTTGTATATGTTTACATATTTTAAGAGAATATTTCCGCAAATTAAATATCATTTTTAATACTGCAACATTTATAGCTGATATATGAATTTTAAGTCGTATAAATTGACAGCTGGATATTGCGTATGTTAGTGGTTAGTATATTGCACCAATCGGGCAACTTTTATTTTTAAAGTCGAAACTTCGAGTCATATTTGGTTTATAAAAATTCCAGTGAACTGATAAAATAAAATTTTTGCCAACGTGTTAATATACATATTTTATCCAACATAGAGGAATGGTAATTATCAGTCATCAGAACACCTAGAAGTGTTAAAAATGTTTTACTTTAAATCGGTTTCATCTTGCAACATTTCTTCTATCTCTTGCTCCCAATTGTCACTTTTAGAATTTGTGGATTTCTGTTCACTGACCAACTCATAATCCTGCAGTTCAGCTTCTAGTTCTCTCTCCCACTCTTCTTCTATATGAACAATATAAGGGATAAGGAAGAGGCATAAAAAAGCATATTTACAATCAAATTTTTGAGCAACTTGCTAATGTATCAAACCAGATGCTCAGAATGTTAGTTTCCTGTTCTTGATTTGTACACCTCTGATATTTAGGAAATCTGAGCAGCTGGTGGGTCCACACCTTGACAGAAATTCATTAACAAATGGAAAAAAATGTCTTACACGCAGTTGAACATCTAACAAGTTCATTTACCTTAAATGATGATAAATTAACAGCTACAACTAATAGCCCAAAATTACTAGTTTAATTGAAATAGATGACCAGATCAACTTTTTACAAACTTAGAGGATCAGAAAAAATTCCTATAATTTTCCATTTGAAAATGTCTAATAGTTCATAAATACATACTAACATCTGATTTTTCCTATATTATTCCATTCGAGTATTGTCTTTTTTTAAGCAACTCAAACTGGACCCTTATCATAATTTTGGGAAGACATTTAATATAATAGACTTACTTTTAAGTACATACTTACATAAGTTTACAGTGTAAATTTATATATACAAGGTGTCCCAGAAAGGTTGGAACACTGTTTGACCATGGACTCCTGGGACCAAAACAAAACCATTCGGACAACTTAACATTTAACCGATTAGATGCGATACCATTTTAAAATGGTTTTAGAGCATCTTATATAGTATTCTTCTTTAGTGCAACATACTTCTTGAATATGTAAGTAAATTATATTCAGAAGTTTTATTTTTTTGAAGGCCCTACCCTTGTGTTTTTTACGACGAATTTTTCTGTCAGGTGCAATTTTTGTTCCAATCAATTGGTTAATTTAGCCAACCATCACAATTCATGTGACATAAAGAAAAAGTTGTCCAATTTTTTGGTAAAAAAGTTCATATAAGCAATAATGAAGAATTTTTGAACTGTATTTCGGCCATTGTACAATTTTCGAAATATTCTTATTTACGTGGAAGGCACTGACAAAAAATCTGTCAAATTGTAATCATAGAAAAATAGAAACTGATATTATCGCAAGATTTGTCTAAAAATAAAATCCGGAAAAATAAAAAATCCTTACAAATAAAAATTTGACAAAGGATCAATATTTTTAATAGATATACATATAAAAATATATGTATAAAAGAATTATCACAAAAATTGGTGACTAATAGTTTTTAATTTTAACAAAATAAATTATTGCATTAGAGTTTGATTAAATTCCACACAGTTTTTGAAAAATGTCATTTTTGTAATTGGTTAAAATGTTATTTTCTCTTAAACCAAAAATCGCCTAGTACATTTTCATATAAGCAAAATTATTTGAAGAAATTTGATTTAAATTATAAAATCATTAGACGTTAAAAAATTTTACCATTTAGAACACTTTATTTCGGCCATTGTACAATTTTCGAAATAAATATTTACGTAGGAGTCAAATATCTGGGTAATTGTGGTCATAGAAAACTGGTAACTGATATTTTCGCAGTCTGCAAAATTTTTCTAAATCAACGGTCAAAATCTTTGAAAATAAAAATATACATATAAAAAAAACACAAATAATTAGCTGTGATATGATATCAATGGATTATATTGCAGTAGGCTTTGAGTGTTTTTTATACATATAAGTTGGTTTTTATTTTTATTATAACAACCTGTGGTCAAGCAGTGTCCCAATTTTTCTGGAACACCCTATATATATACATACCTACGGAAAAATGATAATACTGCCAGCTAAAATTATGCAAGGGTCACAGTTCAGTCCACTGTTTTACAAAATGAGTTGCTCAAAAACAATTTAGAGAATTTGCGCACACATGTCAACTAAATTATATATATTTTTTATCATATGCATACCCAGGTTGTCCCGGCGGAACACCCTGTATATATGATGTAAAGTATACGTATACACTGCAAGGTGCTATAATTACATGTTCCGTGAATCGTATTTTGGGGAGTATGTGTGCACAATTTCTTAAAAACCTCATACACAGTGGACATCGAATTACATGATACAACAGTACTGATAAAATACAATTATTTATATTAAATTTCATCGGTGATGAAGCAACATACTGTTCTATCGATGTAAATATTAATATTAGTTACACATTTTTTTTTAAGTTAGTGACTATGGTGTGAAGCAAGAAAAATAAAGATGGAATTGCATCTTAAGCGAAACTAACAACTAAAAGTGAGATCGTTAAAGGAAACGGTAGGTTAAAGAAACAGTAATCTTGTCAATCTTGTTATTAGGATATGGAAAACATATGGGAAGCAAAGATGCCGTCGGTCTTCTTAGGCTACGACAAAACGAAAACAGGAAACTAACCACTTGTAGATTTAATCACAACCATTAGTTCTCTACACCAAAAAAACATAAAAAAGTGCAAGAAATTTTCATTTCATAGGTTCCACTATACCATAGTGAATAATTTTACTCTTTATCTTTCAACTATATGCCATAGTTCCTATAAAATAAAAATTTATAAACCTTGAAGCGTCTGTCTTACCCTTGTTTTTTGCTCCTAAAACCAATTTTTTCATTCCTTCCTGCACTTCTACTAAGTCCTCACTACTGGCTTGCAGTGTGTCGGACACAAACTCATGCATATCTTTACTTGCACTATCTACTTAAAATGATTAAAAAATAATAATAATTATTTGAAAATATAACACAATAATTAAAACTAGGACAGTAGTCACTTGACAATAGCTTAGTAAAAATGTGTGAAAAACTTTTGGAATTAAATTTAGGGCATAATCATATACAAAGTGTTTTGAAAAGTGTCGTGTAGAACATCGAAGTGTAAGACAAAGATAAATTTTTAAATATGTTCTCCTACTTCTTCCGTACTCATTAGTTTAGAAAAAGAAATGATCAAAATCTGATTTATTTCTTTTTTGATACGAATAAATTTTGACAATTAATTGATGTATACAGAGTGTCTCAGAAATTATGTTCTTATCAGTAATACTAATAAAATAGTATAACCTATTATCCATGACAATTTTTAATGGATTCAAAAACATATTTTCCCTATATTTATGTTGTGTTATATTCCGTTAAAAGTAAAAAATAGATACACAAAAAATGTCAAAAAATCATGATAAAACATACACATTACAGCATTTTAGAACCATAAAGCAATAATAATAATATTACCACAAAAAAATTGATTTTACGGTTCCTAAAAGTGTTTGCAATACCCACATAAACATGTAATATGTTAAACATAAGATATTTTATTGATTTTTTTTTGCTTTTTCCAACAAAATACATATATAATCTTCCAGAGAATTATGTAGGGATGAAGTGGTATATTATTACTTTGTGCATAGAATGAATAACTTATTTTATAATTGTAACTTTGTGAAAAAAATTAGACAATATACAGGGTGTAAAAAAAATTTTGTACCAAACTTCAGGTTATGACAGCAATATTCAAAATAAAAAATACAGTTCTAATAAACATATGCCCTAACATAAGAAAGTTGCACACTTTGAAGGGTTGACAAAACAGTCGTAGACAAACTGCTTGTATGTGGATAACGAACATTAAATGCAAATATCTCAAATTATGTACACTCTTAGTGTATTAAAGAGCTAGGTAATGTTAAAAATACCATCAAGTGAAATGAAATGTTTTGTGAGTCAACCCCCTGACTAAAAAAAAAAAACATTAAATAACTGACTGAATAACTGATTTACCTAATAATAACAAATTATTACGTTTGTAAAGAGTTGGAAATTGCGAAGTTTTTAAGGTATATATGAACTCTTTTTTTTAGTTTGGTAAACCCGGTACACTATTTTTGTTACATTCCGTATAATTTCGCAAGGATGTATTAAATAAGGGTAACAATCAGTATTTTCAAAAAGGACTATAAAAACAATAACAACAACAAATTATCGAATGCATTTATTTATACACAGTGTCCTGATGTATTAATATAATTAACAAATGAAAATTCATATATTTTTTATTAAGTAAATCCTAAACCAGTTAAAATATTTTTATATGCTAATAATTGACAAATTAGAATTTTTTCTGAAATATAGAAACAAAGTTTTTTTTAGTTGCCCTTAAAATGCCTCCATCCAATTCAATAACATTGTAATCATTTTTAAATTTTATAGACAAATTAAAATCTTTATTTCATTCACTTTTTAAAAAGTTAATTAGGATCAGCTTACCTTGAGGTCTCGAAAGTGATTGCACATATTTGCAGTATATGCGTAGAACATTTTTTTTTTCCATAAATAGATCTGTTTAAACTATATACTAACATTGTATTTTTCAGACTGCACGATGCAATTTTAAGAAAAAAATATTTTCTATATTTAAAAGTTCCACAACCCCTTTTGAGATTTCAGAAGTTGGCACTATCTGAATTTTTTATTTTATAAAAATCATTCTCTAAATAATGGTATGGATCCCATGCTGGATTATCAAAAAAAAAAAACAACCATTTTAATTTTCTGCAACCGCCACTGGTTTATTAATATTGACAGACATTGAGCATCACATTTTATGCACATTAGAAATACACATATATACTGAAGGGGTCACCGATAATACTCTACTTGGGCACTACAGGGTAATAAAATTGAGCATACATATGCAAAATAACGGAATTTGCCAATTTTTTTATACAAATATTCCCTGTAAATTAATATCCTGTTAACTAATTTATTATTGTCAAAATCGTTGGCATCATAAAAGTAATTATTTCAATGCATTTAATTCAGAAGAATTGACATGATTTGACATTTTTAAAATTGACAATGACATTTATTGTACTCGGTAAAGGATCTAAAGGACCTGATTAAAAATTATTTTGGAAGGTTTTTTCTTATTTACTTTTTTCAAAATTTTACATTGTCTTCCAAAATTCTGATGATAACAATCTGATTAAGTCACAACCAGTGAAGTTTTTTGTATAAAAAGTTGGCAAATTTCAAATTCATCTTATCATTCTGTGTAAGATATTTCATTTAGGAGCCTAATCAATTTTTTAGTTCATTTCAATTAACTCAAAATATTTTCCAATATCCCTTATAATATGTAAAAAATTATTCACTTTTTATTAAAAAAACATGTTTCAACATTTGTTAATTAAAAAAAAAATGAATCAAATATTATTAATGCTTTATGACTGTTTCTTTTTCAAATATTGTCATGCTTTTACTTACCTATCAACTGATCTGAAGTATATGTTTCAGTAGCAGATTGACTATCTCCTTCTCTAGACATAAAGGACAACTCATTGGCCTGGCAAATTAGGCTGACACGATAAAAGTAATTTCTCCAGAAATTTTCTTCAGATATTCTATAAACAAAAAAAAATTCATGATGAATTGCAATTCACAATAAGTCAAAAATAAGTTTTACATTTGACCTACTTCACTGTTCAAGTAATTACCACATCTTGTTATAATAGTAGCTCAATAAATTCAACATGTTCTCGCTGCTGAAAGTATTGACTATGTTGGGTGTGGCAAATTGGGAATTTGACAGTCAAATTCTTGTTGGTATTGGGAGTTTATAATAATAATACCTAGTAAACGATTCAAATATTACAGTGACTGTAAAGGATTTGTAGAAAATTCCTTTAATGCGGCTTTTATAATACGAGGGCCCTATAAAGAGATAACTGCAACCACTGCCATCTTGATTCCTCTGTATAAGAACTTGTATGTTGAATGTAAAAATTAAAATTTCATGGTAAGTATAAAAAACCAAAATGACTACTACTGCCGGTACCTCCTTTTATGAGCCGTATTAATACAAATGGTGTCACAACATTCAGCGCAAAATTTAATTTTCTATCAAATTCAATAATTACGATTAAAAAAATTGTAGGTAAAGGTAAAGTGGTAAATCTCAATTTTTCTTATGTAATTTATTGATGAATTTAATAGATTAATGTTAAAATTGGATTTCAAATTTATGGTGTCCAATTTACTTTATTTAATATATATACAAGGTGGTACGTAATAAATAGGTCATAAAGTAACTAGATTGTAGATGTCAAAATAATAGGATTTAATCAAACATTTTGTACAACATAAACAATGTTGCTGGTTTGTAATGTAGAGAGCATTAAAGTTTGATACACTAATAGGCAATAAAAAAATCATATATCTTGTATATTGTAAGAGTCCAATAAAAAATCTACATAAGATTATTGATTTTTCAAAAACTGAAGTTGTCACATTGATTTTTGGCAGTCATTAGCATCGGCTTCACAAGACAAAGCCTACTTAGGTTAGTAGTTGAATATTAGTAATAGTAGGAAGGCATAGCTTTTTCTCTTAAAAATAATAGGCCTGAAATTATGTATTCAATATCCAGATAGGACTTTGCATTAAAATATTACGATGAAAGATAAATTATGGAGGAAATTGTAAATTTAGAGATACACTGCAAACTAGCAACATTTTACTAAGCCGTGTTTGGCAAAATTCTATGTTTCTGGTGTGTACAATCTACAGCTCTATTACTTTACATTTTTTAGTTTAAGGAAGCCTAAAAAAATTATTCAAGGTTCATAATATCTTTATGAAATGTATTAATATTAAATAAATATAATTTTTAAGGGCAACTTAATCGTTTTTGTTGAATGTACACTTACACTTTAGGCACAAGTTCGTATCGCATTTTCTCCAGATTAGGGTCCTGCTCCATTATAGCCATGGCAATTCCATAGGACACCTCATAATCGAATTGGAAGTCAACACCAGCTGGTGGACTACGAACAAAGTTTCTTCTATCTGTAGAGAGGCTAAGACATTCTTCCTTAAGTGCCTCTTCATTAGCACAACCTACCCATGGGGGTAATGCAGTGGTAGAGGTACCACTTTGTGATTTCACAAAAGCTTCTTGTTCTTTGTTGAACTCCCCTAAAATGCTCTAAAAGCCAACATTTTTATATATCATATGTATTCTCTTTATTGACACCTATTATTTCGTTAAGTGGAGAAACGGTGGTTCTAAATTATATGTTAAATAACCTCAAACTTAATTTTCAAGTAATATTTTGCCAAAACTTTTTATTGAATCAAAGAAACAGCAAGTATCCACCATAAGGGGACATATGGACTCTTTATGAAAGTGACAAGTGCAGATGTCAGACGAAAGGCATAAAATAGACAGTGCAAGTAAACTATTAGTTAGGTTAACTGAATATTTCAGCTAATTTAATTTTTATATATTACAGCCATCTTCTTAATTAATTCACTTGCAGGGACTTTAATCTTTAAAGGTTAGTAGTAATATAAGCATTCACAATACTAATAAATGATGTCACTGAATTATGCAACCAAACATGCACTTTTTAGTCAATAACAGCTATTTAAGAATTGCAATGATTTTTTCATAGATGCACAACTGAAAAAGTTAAAAAGAAAATATTTAAAAATATTGAGTTGCAGTAATGAGTAGAAAACTAGATTTTTTTTTCGTAGAAGAGTTTCTCCACTTAACCGACACAACTAACAATAATCAAGCAGACCACAATACTGGTGACACCAAATACCATTCACTAAGAACTCACATTTTTTTCAACAGTTTCTTTGATTTTAGCACTGGCCTCGCTAACAGTTTTCCCAGCTTTATTTACAGCAGAATACAAAAAACTTCCAAACGACTTTGCCCCTGCTAGAGCCTTACTTTGTACTGAAAAAGGTCATATACATGGTTTTATTAACTATTCAACAATCACTTTTATATTTGTCATAATGTCTTGGCAACTCGTATTAGTATTTAAGCCATTATTACGCGATTATCAATAGCAACCCGCCATTACAGAAAGAAAGATAAATTAGTAAATAGAAGATAAAAGAAATACATAAAACTACAACAAAGCATTGCTTGTAAATCATTGAGTATCTTATTGATGATTCAGTTGATATACAGTAAATTTGTTAACACAATATGTTTAAAAAATATTTATAATTAATAATTGTCTCCAAATTTTTACTTACTGAATATACAGACTGTTACTACTACCTTACACCTCTAATTTTAATTGGTATATGGTTGGTAAATCTAATTGGTAACAATAATTGTTCTCAATATATTTTTTAAACAAAAAGTGAAAATATGTGCATTAAAAAGTTGAATAAGCGGTTGAGTTTATTCTGTTGCATGTTCCATTCCAATTTAACCATGACGTAGTAGACTACCAAAGTGAAATTAGGTTAGTTGAATAATATGTTACATAACCTAGCTTCAATGAATAAATGTTTTACTCAGTTTCAACTGTATTATTATTAGGTAGTATTAGAAAAATGATGATATGATGACGAATAGATATGCTGCAAAATGGGAAAATCTCTTAAAATTCAGTCTCAGTATCACATATGTATATGTACAGCATTTTCCTGCTGAGTTTCATTCTCGCAGATATTCTTTTGTTTATGTGACACAAAGAGTTTGAAACACATGACAATTACAAATAAAGTGTAAATATATAGGTTATGGGTCCACCCATTATATTTTAGAAACCAAGCACACCATAAAAGAAAAACCTTCTGTGAGTATTCCTAAAAAATGGGGTTATGTAAGACGGTGCTCCATTGCATCTTTACTGTAAAACAAGACAATTCTTGTCACTTTCTTATCCATGCAAATGTATTGGATGTAATAGACTACTTCCATAGCCTTCCAGAAGTCCAAATTAAAATCTGTTGCATTTCTATTTGTGGAGAAGGGCATAACTTTTGCTGTGCCTCATTAACTTGTACTATTAATTTAAAGAAAGGCTTGTGCATAGAAGCAGGAAGAAGCAATTTTGAACTCCTTCCTTAAGGCACAGATTCGACTTAAAAGAAAGTTTTTTTAAGTCCAGGTCCAGATTTTATAGGAAGTCATTAAGAATCATCGTTGAAAATTTGGTGTGTGATGATAATACCCTTGTAAAATCTTGTACGCCAAGACTTTCAATGTTTTCAACTGCTTTAATATTTCAATAGCAGAAAAGTAACTAGATATCATGTGATTAAATTTAGATTCTGCAAACAACAACTTCCACTGGTAAATTTCAAAAAATACCTAAATACGCTCTTGATTTAACACAGATCAGCACGAATCCTAGTACATACACTGAATCATCAAATATTTTATTGCACGGGTTATTAAATATTAGACTCCATTATAGTTAAATGTTGATTACATACATTTACCTAAAAATTTAGCTGAAATCAACAAAATGAAATTCAATCGAATATTAAATATTTGTTTAAAGCAAAATACATACGTGCACCTTAAAACGAATTAATTCAAAGATATTAATAAATACTAATAGAGTAGAAATTCACAGAAAATAAAATGTTAACATGAAATTGCCGTCTTCCTGTAAACAATCATTCCACATATATTTCTACGTACCATTTCCAAATTGACTGTCTTTTTCTTCAGTGGGAGATTCTGCAACAGACTGCGGCCCTGAATCTGCACCTCCGGTAGCACTATAATTCCTATATTAAGTTTTGATGTACAATAATACAGCAGTGGGGAAAGCAAGAAATGCCATATCGCACTGAGAAATTAAATAAACTGTTGAACAAAATTTTATTTAATTCAAATGTGAAAAATTTTCAAATCCTTAGATACTAGGCATTCCTAAATTTGGTGGCATAATGAAAACTTACATAAATTTTTTCTCAATCGCTCCTGGATACAAGGTGTTAAAAATTCTACTAGGGTATTTTGGAAAGAGTCATCTATTACAAATATACATATTTGGTGCAACTATCATCCAGCAAACTAGAGGCACTTATATTCCGGAAGCGCTGTACACGAAGTCAAAAGTACAAAAAATTATAGGGTGCAAAATTAGAATCCGAACCAAACATCTTCAGTATTTAGATTTTCATCAAAATATATATACATTTTTTAATTTTGGTTGCTCTGAAATGTGTTTAAAAGATGTAACAGTTTATTTGTATGCCAGTATGTCAGTGGTGTTAAAATCAATACTTTGATTAAATTATCCATCACCTTGCTTGTATAATCCAGAATTCTTATATATAATAAAATAAGAATGTGAAGCAGTCATTCTGTTAAAATAGATCAATAAAAGTAATATAAGAAATAATATATTCATCTAATTTGTATTCAGCTCCGTTAAAAGAGAATGGAGATGGATATATATCGGCCTCTAACCACGTTAAAAACACACAGAAATAGTCTGAAGTCATTTATAAATGAAAGCTAAAGGACACATTCTGAAAATTTTATTTCCCCTTTCAAAAACAGGGTGTGTAAAAATATGTACTATTTTAAATGCTTTTTACCCAAATTTTTGCCAAGTTGTTTCCGAGATATTTAGAAAATACTGAAAAAATAAAGGCAGGAAACTTTGGAAGAAAAATTACAGCTTTATTGAAACATATGTATATGATAAACAATGAAAATCTGAAACCAATTTCAAATTAGAAACGAAGTGTAAAGATATGGGATTTCCCACCTTCCCCTCCGTCAATTCCTTACCTGGAATTGTCATCTTCGTCTTTTGCTGGTGCGGTTTCGGCTGAAGCTGGCGCAACAGCTTCTGTAGCAATAGGTTCTTGAGCTTCAGTAAGTCCTTCTGTCTCACCTTTTCTTAATTTTGGAATACTAGATCCCAACCAACCACCTATACCTTCGATTTGATTTTTCACGTTCGAGAACATTTCTAGTCTGCCGCCTCCAGCTTGTTTTGTGGGACTAGTAGAAACGTGTCAGATTTCAGATTTAATTTATAACCTTTAATTTATATTACACAGTAAATTTTCTATCACAGCGTTGATCGATACATTGTATTCAAATATACATAGTGGCCAAGTAAGACTAGGAATAAGTTTATTAATGATTCAATTCAAATTGTAGTGTAGAATATAGGGCACAAATAATTAAATTTGGATCAATACTTTTAATTTGGTAAAATTGATCAATTTATTACAACGTGCCAATGTAAAACTTGTTTAATGGAACATAAAAATGTTTGCTTGTTAAAATAATCACATTGCTAAAGATAAACATACTTTTATATAGAATAAGTTGTTCAGGAAATAGAAAATGTGAAATAGTCGAAAAATCAAGCAGCTTTATTTTTAAAATTTTACCTAAAAATGCCATAATAATTAAAAAAATAGGAACAAATTGAATACATTATTGGCAACAAAATTAATTAAACGTTATCCAACTGATGCAAGCACACAGTTTTACATTTTTCAAATTTTATGTGGCAAATTGTATTTTCTATTAAAAAAAATCAACATCTTATAAATTTCATTTCAAACATCCTCATAAATTAAAATCTATAATGGTCAAGACCCATATTTATATATTACTGCGAAAAGTATGATGTAACCACCAACTTACTCGGCCCAAATGAAAAGAGTTGAATGAGTAAGGACATCAAACATATTTGACAGAAATATCATGTGAAAAGATACACACAATTTAAATCTTAACATTCATGATTGATTACTTAATACTTTTGTTAATCAATGCATCATAGATTTTGGCCACCTCAGATTTCAATTTGACCATTATGAATTTTTAATTATGAAAATATTTGTAGCAAAAATTTTATAGTGCTGTTTTCAGTAATAATATTAATTAATGAAAAAATAGATTAGGGCCAACTTTACAAAACTAAAAAACAGTCAGAATAAAGTTATCGGTTGGACACTTAAATAATTTTATAGCTATGTTTTCAATACATTTATTTTAAAAAATAAAATTAGTAACGTACACGTCAAACTTTTTTATTAATACATTTTTCTGTACTACATGAAAAAAATTGTTTCATTTTTGAACTACTTCACGTTTTTAATTTTGAACACTTTGTATATGAAAATTTAAATTTATCTATGTCAATGTGATTATTTTGACCAGCAAATATGTTTATAAGGAATGACTTCTTCATAAAATCGGAAATAAAAAAATGTTTTCCTCTTTGAACAGCAATACGTGAACACATGGTATATGTCAAAATCTAATACATGCATAGATAGTGATTTAAATCACAAACAACTGCATATTTAATAACTGATTGAAATAGGTAGATATTTATAATTAATTTGGGTATTACGAATTTAAAAACAATATACATTATCATTGTTATAATGAAATTTGTTGTCATTTTACCAGAAACTCACCCCAAAAACAATATGTTGGATTAGAGTGCACTCAACAGTAAAATAAAAAATGTCAATTATGGTAATCCTTGCACAGATTATAAACCTTTGTTATTGCAAAGCAAGCTTATGGATTAAAGAATGAGTAACATTTCACTTAGGTATAGTTATGTTGGCGGAGGGATGAAAAATGTCTCGAGATGGGAGCATAAAGGATTAATTTTTAAATGGAAAGTGAACGTTAATCAATAAAAAATAGGTCACTTTATAACATACCTCCCGTCTTTTTTATCTGGGCTTACAAGAGCATTGCTGTCTTCAGTAGGAGTGGGCACTTTCTCTTCCTGATCCCCTTTAACATTTCCCATCCATGAAGTGACTTGATTAGTGAGTCCGGAAAACATTTTTCCAAAATTTTGCCTCCTCTGGATGTCACTGATATATCTAGCTCACACGAAGTACACTCTAGACCAGACCAGCACACATAACAACCATATTACAATTGAAGCGTTTATTTATTGCAATCACGGAAATTTTAACAACAGATTTCCAATTCGATACACTTAAAGGATGAACTTAATATTTTTCTTTATCCTTCTCCAAGAGAAATTGCGCTATCAATATGCGCGTTCGCTCTGATATTTGCTGTGAACATTTCACCTCGTCTTTCCACCAATAGCGCTTGCCATAGGAGTACGTTACGATTGCGCGATTCAGCAACGTTCAAAGCGCAAGAGCGATTTGGCTGATCTTTCTTTGATGCGCAATGTTTCCACTCCTTACTGTGGCCAGCAGACTATCGACAAAGTATCAATTATAGCATAGCTGAGCTAAGTTAGTTCTAATTGTCTGGATGCACTTATTTGCAACCCCCAACTCTAAGCTTTAATATACATTATACATATTTCACGTAAACTTATATAAATTACTTCGTTCATAACATTTTAAAATAGTGTACAAAAACCGATAACTTTTGCGGATATTTACAAAGCTTAATATAAATAGGTATGTTTTTTTTCGTTAAATTAGACATACACTAATGTGAACTTTAATTACTTTGAACAATTTTTTTGAATCTTTTGTATAAATAGTATGCGAAATGGGAACTTACTAGAACAAATAGTAATCAAGTTGGTTCCCAGTTTTATATCTGCAGTTTGCATTGCCATAGCATGCAGCGCTATGCGTGTTCGATTCAATCGCAGCCAGTGAAGTTATAGAGATAGAGAGGGAACGCTTATATAATTTGAATGAAATGACCGACTGTAATACTGTCGAATTTATAAAGATGTAGAGTCAAAATATGCGGTAATTTACAATGAGATAAAACAGTAGTTTTTTAATTTGTGAAGAATCAATATAACATTCCGAAAAATAGAAAAATAATACAAAGACTTTCAGAATAGAAATGCATCTTCTGACGTCATTGGATTACACAATATGAAGCGTAATTCTTAAATCAATAATGTTTCAGGGTAACCTATTTTATATCAAGATCACTTATATGCTCTGTACTTGCCAAATTGCTAACTTAACCTCATTTGAATGTTTAACGTCTGCAGATTTGACACAATTATTGTAATTTTAATTACAATCGTACGTTTTTTCTTATTTATTGCTTTCTCAAGTAATAACGTGATTCTTAGCAGTTATATTTGTACAACTATTTGGAGATTCACAATCTAATAACAAAGCTCGTTCGTTTTTTAAGTAATACGTTTTAAATAGGGTTTAAAATTTTAAATATAGATTGGCTCTGATTAAAATAGTTTTTAAATGAAATAAATTACAACCAGGTATAATAACGTCATTTTTGTACGCAAACATATCTGTCTTTAGAGGTAGTTGAAAAAAATCTAAGCAAATTAGGAAAAATATATCTTCACTGCGTCAATTATTTATTATAAGTTTTCTGTAAAGTTTATAACAGTTTATAAAAAGACTAATCATTTAGTTAGAAAAAAACATTATATTCACCATAACGTTTCCTGGATATTACACGAGAAGTGCGCATTGAGAAATTATCACATCCTACATAATTCTTTTTAAAAAACTAGTAAAACTTGAATTATTGTAAATTAAGTATTTCTCACAATGTATGGTTCTTAAATAGGGAACCATGTTGTCTACCGTTTATTTACCTCCAAAAGTTAAAAAATGTGTCAATTCCAACATTACAGTTTCTTTATTCTAAAAAACGCCTCGCCCTGTTATTTTATTAAATGTGCAATTCTTCGTCCATAACGCCACGTATTCATCACAAAAACGGCTCTAACGATATCTTTTCAAAATAAAACATTTATTTATGTCATAAAACAGACACAAGTCACAAAACTAACTTCGCGTTAACATGTGTAGTGCTGTTTTTCCACTAAAATAATTTTACATATATATATATATATATATATATATATATATATATATATATATATATATATATATATATATATATATATATATATATTTGGATGACAATTTGATATAGGAGACAATATAATCAATAATACTTACTGATTTATTATTGCATATCGAGATTGTTTTTCAACAGCATTTAAATCCACTTGTAGATACTAAAATATCCCATCTGCATTTATAAGTTCAGTGAGGATAAATCATACGCCTGACAATCTTCAAGGTCATTCAGCATTGGCTAAATATAAATGTCATAATTTTTTTGTTCCTTGGGTTATTGTTATGTTCTTTTGATATTCATTAATTATATATACTTAATGCAAATTAGGAAATTGTTAATTTAAAATTAACAATAATGTTGTTATTTTTTTTTATGAGAACATACCTACAATTCTTACTTTGTTTTACAAAACAATTTTATACCTACCCATTCCTTTCAAATAAAAGTAACTAAATAAATAAAATAGTTTAAGGGCTTTAGGTACCTCTCTTTGTTATTTTGTTTTAATTTCCTTATAATTCATTAACTATCGTTAATATTATTTTACTTGTATTGATAATTTTAATAAAATCAATATTTGACACCAACTGTCTATACAGGGTGATTCAGAACTTATGTAAAAAACAATTTGAATGTACAGGAGACTCTTACAAATACAATTTTGTAAAAATAACATCAAAAAGAGCATTCAAAAATGATTGAAAAATACTCTTCCGCACGGACAAAAAGTTGAAAGAAATTCTCAAGGAAAGAAATAAATAACATTTTATAACACCTATTTTATACAGTAAATTCAACTGCGTTTGCCGCTATTGTTATTAACTATTAATAGAATTAATTTGAGATTTTAATTAATAAAATAGTTTGACATACCTGATGTTACAAATAAATGTTTGGCCCGTGTTTCCCAGTTTCTACAAATTAACACAAATGTCTGCTTCTTGCCTGTTTTGAACTCACTCGTAAGTTATAGCAGCAACTATGATACGTTTGCGTAAACCATCAATAATAGTTATCCACTTTGTACCGCACTTCATTTTGTAAAAATCCCCGCAAAAACATGTCCAAATGATTTAGTCAGATCGTGGTGGCCATGGTACCGATCCTCTTTGTCCAATCCCTTGGTATTAATGCTTGGACACGCTGTATATGATACGGACGTGTGATATGCCACACTGCTGCAATACGCCGTGGACGTCCTGGACCTCCATCTTTTCCACGACTTGATTGCAAATTTCCCTCGCGTTGCACTACACTTGCACTCACTGCACACCGCGGCGAAAGTAGCTGCATTTGGCACATATTTACAGCTAAAGCATTTTCACATCGCCATAAATTACCATCAACTCCGAGTTGCTATACACGTAAGTCATTTTTGACACTTGAAAAACTAATGTAAAGACTCGCCTCACGAAAAAGGTTAATATCTACAAAAAGTAATCGGATTTAAATACTCGGAATCGCTTGGCTAGAGACTACAGCTTCAATAATTTTTTACTCGGAAAGTATAGGGATTTTACATTTTTTTTTACGATATTGACTTAATTTTTCACGCATCTATCCCCATTTTTTTTTAGATACGTTCTGAATCATCTTGTATAGATCCTATAAAATCAACTCTATTCTCGACAAACATATTTAGCATAATGAAAATGTTGCGCGCGATATTTTTTGGAAGAGGTTACAAATATTGACCAGATGGTAAATACATATTTAATTTTTGTTTTAATAAATTAACATTAATTGATATTTTTACCACCATCGGTAATATTTTGTTGGAAAAGGTTACAAATAATTAGCGGATGGTCCATAAATGGATATTAACTTTTTGTTTTAATAAATTAACACTAATTGACATTTAATAACCCTCAAAACACTTATTTTATAAAAATTATTAAACTACTGAACATTTGTGGTTAAGAAAAAAAGTTCCCATAAATAACCTTCACTGACGCCAGTGATGGAAATGTAAGATGTCAAATGTCAAACAGAACATTATGCGAGTAAGATAGACTTATACGTAGATATGCATTTGTAAAATAAGGATAAACAATGAATTATTGATGTTCTCCTACAGCGGTTGCCAATTTTTAAAGATTTAAACCCTTTATAAATCTGTTGGTGTACGACCATGCATGGATTTAGGCAAATTTGCTTGCCATCGTTTTTATGCTTTACCAGCTGTCTTTGGCAATTCTATACCAATTCATGAAAGTCACTTCCGTATTAAAAAGTTCATTAAATAAAAATAAAAAAAATCAAGTAGTCTAAAAGTGACTTTTTTTAAGAACTTGCTCAAAAACATTTTCTATTGCCATTGTCACTGTCACTGAATGGTGTAAAAAGAAGATAATTGCATATATAATTGCAATTTTCCTAATTTTTAATATTTAAATATAAATTTCAAAATTTATATTTAGATATTATTTATTGTGTAATATTCATAGTATCAACTTACGTTTTCAATATTAATAGGAGCTTCAGCTATCAGATTCTATATTGATATTCATATTTTATAAAACACAATAATTCTTTTTTTTTATTCAATCAAATTGTGAATATAAATCCTACAGGCCAACAGGACATATAATCAGAATGCATACAGTGTCTGCATGTCTACGTGAGGAAAACAACGTGTTGTGTTTGATCATTGCAGTTTTGATGAGTACCTAATGCAGTTGAAAAATTACCAGTACTGGAATACGTACCTATATACAAATGCAGTAGCAACAGTAAAAGTATACAAAATTAACTGATTTTTAGGCACAGTATGAAGGAAGCTGTTCGATCATGTTTATTTTATTTTATTTATTTTTATTTATAGAAACAGGAACATAAACATGTTACGAGCTCAAAACAATGTTTACTAAAAATAATTAATTTAACAACTAAACCAAACACTCTTTGGAGGTTTATATCACAGAAATGTATACATATACATAAATACAAGTATACATTAAAAATATATGTAATTATTTTATATTTCATTTTAGAGCTGTCTTAAAACTAGAGAGTGATACGCTAAATACAGGGTGTTTTTAAATGAAGTAGTAAAAATGAGACCACAGATTCCTTAGGTGAAAATAAATCGATTTAACCTAACATACCTATATCCCAAGTCGCATAATAAAAATGATACAGGGTATCAAAGTTAAAATTGTATTTTCGTTATTTGTAAATAACTTCTTAAGAAATCGGGGGTTTTTGCGGGCGAAATTCAAATTTGTTTCTAATTTTGACGTCACTAGAAGAGAGCGCCACTTGTGGCTCACCATGTTTCTTTTAAATGGCAGAACTTTTTTGCAGCCTAGTGTATCCAACTGACTATCGAAACAATCGATTCTCCTACCTGATTTATTTGAAAAATGTATACCTTGCTGAAGTCGGTAGGAGTAACCATTTTTGAAATAATTCTATTTGAAATGCTCAGTGCACCGAGTAAAAACTGTTTTGGTTTCAGGTAAAGTGCCTTTTCTTCTGAAAATACAGCAAAATGTTACTTGAAAAAGTTGTTCAGAACGGTAAATTATGGAGACGTGCAAAATTTAAGAAGATCGACGAGGTTTGACGAAACCATTTTTCAACAAAGCACAAAGATTTTACCAAAGCAGTCCGATCTTTTTGATATTTTGCACGTCTCCATAATTTACCGTTCTGAACAACCTATTCAACATTTTGCTGTATTTTCAGCAGAAAAGGCACTTTACCTGAAACGACAACTGTTTTCAACCGGTGCACAGAATATTTATTCAAATAGGATTGTTTCGAAAACTGTTACTCCTAACGACTTCAACAAGGTATACCTTTTTCAGATATAACATGTAGGAGAATCGACTGTCTCCATCAGCTGGAGCACCAAAAAAGTTCTGTCATTTAAAAAAAACATGATGGGCCATAAGTGACGCCCTCTACTAGTGACGTCAAAATTAGAGACAAATTTGAATTTCTCGCCCGCAGAAACCTCCGATTTACAAATTTTATGTAAATATTTGGTTAAATGTTTTAAGAAGCTACAAATATCGAAAATAAAATTTTATCTTTGACACCCTGTATCTTTTTTATTAAGCGACTTGGGACATAGGTATGTTAGGTTAAATCGATTTGCATCTTTATAAACAACCCGTGTAATCAATATGAAATCATGAGAATTTTATAATAAATGCCCAACTGCAGTAATCAGCGCCGACATCGGCACAGCTAAAAAGTTAGCAATTCAAATTCCCGTATTCAACGTATTTCAAACACGTTACCGGCGGAATAACACGAGCGTCATTCGGGTTCGTTTTCCTACACAGGCGAACCCGTCGTCAACTGCCTCTGGATCTGAAACAGATACATGCGACCCGGCTTCTCTTAGTTCTCTTCCTTCCCTTCTTCATCCATCAGTTATAATTTTCGCATGGCAGATGTTGGTGAATTTCGTTTATTTGTATCGCCAGTGTAGTCTATAATTATTAATAAAATATGGTATTTGCCTAAATAAAAATGCAATTCAAGTTGGGTAAAGTGAAGTAGTGAAAGACTGCGGTTGTCCTTTGCTGAACAGAGTCGTGGAAAAATTTATAAAATACATTTAATAGACATATGCGTCTGTATATTATTCGGTACCAACTGATCATGGGTAACGGATTTGATTCTGATTCATATTCATAATCAAATGCGATGTTATGTAGGAATGGTAATGCTATTACATGTTTTTAATATTATGGGAGTGGTAATGTTATTTGGGAATATCAACGTACAAGCTCAACTTGATTCTGCTTTCTAGAACATAACGAACAATTGACAAAAAATAGATATGTTTTTAATGTTTTATCTAAAATGATTTACAAAATGCATACATGCTGAACCGAAACCGAACATGCTGATATGTATGTGGTCTTTGTTTATATTTTGAGTCGAGTAATTTTTTTTTTTTAGATTTTCTTTAGTAGTCCTTCTAAATACGTGGTAATTAGGGTTGGGAATATTTTTCGATATATCGAAAATTATCGAATTATCGATAATATCGACAATCTACCGATATTATCGAAAATTTATCGATATTACCGATAATATCAATATTATCGATAATTTTCAAAATGCAATACTACCGATAGTTTTGATATTTTGACTCACGAAGTATCACGTTTAGCCGTAACTTGAAGCCAATGATTTATGCGACTTATATGTAAACATTTTCGTAGGTTTTAGATTTGTTTATACCAAACATAAAATTTAGGGAACAATCACGAAGTGAGCGACATCTGTTGAGATAGAATGAAATCCTTCTGGGGATGAATAACAAAGGCCACAGACCTTAAAAAGAGAAGCAACAACTTGTCGGTAGAACACGCTGTGATATAAAAATTATTCATTATTTGAAGTTATTACTTCAATATTTTAATTATTTTAACACTAACACTAAATAGTTCTCTAACATTTATCACAATTATCGATATATCGATAATATCGGTATTATCGACAATATTGAGAATAAATAAAAGGATTAAACTCGATAATTCTTTAATACAGTTAAAACAAAAGGCGATGATAACAATAACTAAACTTAAAAAAAGGCAAAGACTCTCATACTACACACATATTACAATCTATTCTCTATATGATCTCCTCTCAGTTCATGACACATATCCAATCTTCGCCAGACTTCTTTGTGGGCTGCGTTTATTAACATTTCGAGGTTTAACGCATTACAAGCATTTGTGATTTTTTCTTCCAAATGATTAATATCTCGCGAATGTGTTCTATAAACCTTATTTTTTTAAACCCGCCATAAAAAATCGAGGGGTATTATATCTGGTGACTTTTCGAGACACTGAATAGGTTCTTGATTTTTCTGGGAAGTTATCTAAATATTACTGCACAATCCTGGATGGTTCCGTTGTGCTGACTTTCTTCTTGTACGAAATTTAGGTATCTCACGTTGTTCAATGTATTTTTATAAAAATAAGGCCCAATTAAATGCCTACAGATGATGCCGCACCATACATTTTCTCCAAAATGGCCTTGGTTTTGAACTCGGTTTAAAATGTGGGGATTTTCAATGAACCAGCAGTGTTCTTTGCGCCTGTTTGGCAAACCATTACTGTTAAACCGTCCTGATCAACAGTTTCTACATTTATACAATTTGAGCTATAAAAATAAGTTTATTTTCAAAGCGACGCTCAGACAAATACTCCAAATTCTGAATTTTGTAGTCATGATACCCATTGTTCTTTAAAATTCGTATTTTGTGACATGTATGCACTTTAAACAACGAACATTCAATTATTTTCCAAAAACTACTTGATCCTTCCACCAATAATGTGATTTTTAGATGGTATTTCAATTGAGACTCTTTAGGACGATATTGCTTATAACTTTTAAACGGGAAGTACTGAAATTAAATGCTGCTTATAAATATGTAGCTATTGTAGGAGTTTCTAAAATATTTTATAACACCTACACTAAAAAAATAATAAGCCGGTTTTACATAGCGTTTCTAGATTATTTACATTTACGCATTAAATCAACTAAATTGAATATATACAAAATATAAATGATCATAATAAAAACCCAGCTAGCTCATCACGTCTTTGGAAGGTCTTGTTTTCATCCTTGACCGTTCCATCTGGGATTAACCTGTCTGTAGGTCCTAAGAACAACCTAAGGATTATAACATCACAATTGAAACATCCTTAGGGCGTAATAATGTTATACCCCAAGGCGTATCCAAATGGAAAATCTCTGAGACGTTTTAAGAGGGCACAAGAAAAATATAAAGCCATATTTTCTGAAAAACTAAAAAATGTAGCGCTAATTAAAAAATGAAAAATAAAAGATAAGCTAGTCTCTAGTGAAATCCATCGCCACCATCAAGAATTTCCATGCAGGCTTCTGTTCTATTCTGTCTATTTTTGTGACTTTCTGGCAGTAAGATTGTGAGGTTATGCTGGTTAAATTAAATTAATGTAATTCAAAGGAAAAGTTGCATGACTACAATATTTTACTGTTAATGCGAAACTACAGACTTCCGATGGAAATCTATACAGGGTGATCCAAAACTTATCTAAATGAATTAGGGAATAGATGTGTCATGAAAAATTAAGTCAATATCGAAAAAAAATCTTTGTAAAATCTTTATAGTTGCCGAGTAAAACATTATTGAAGTTGTCATATTTTCAATCTTTACATCGCTGGGCCACTGTACTCTCTAGACAGGCGATTCCGAATATTGAAATCCGATTACTTTTTGAAGTGTTTACATTAGTTTTTCAAGTGTCAATAACGGCTTACATGTATAGTAACAATTCTAAATTGATGGATATCGTTATTTATTACGCCTTGAAAATGATTTAACAGAACCGATTTCCCAGTAAACATGTGCAAAATGCAGCTATTTTTACAAAGGTGTGCAGTGAGTGGAAGTGTAGTGCAGAGCGAGGAAAATTTGAAATCTATAGCAGCATTTTCACATTGCCATATATTAGAACGATATACATAACTATTTTTGACACTTGTAAAACTATTGTAAAGACTCACATCACAAAAACTTTAGTACCTACAAAAAGTAACCGGATTTCAATACTCGGAATCGCTTGTCTAGCGATTACAGTGGCACAGCGATTTAAAGATTGAAAATACTACAACTTCAATAATTCAATAATTTTTTAATCGGAAACTATTAGGCTATATTCCCAAATTTTTTTAGATAACTTCTGAATCATCCTGTATAATTGTATACAAAGAATTTACCACCGCTCGTATATCTCTTTATGTTGACTGCTATAAATTGTGATGGGGTTTATATTTCACATTCTACTATTTTGAAATCCGACTAAAGATGATGTTAATGTTAACAGTGTTAACAAAATGTGCGAAACACACACGTTAAACGTCTTGGACCCCCAATATATAAAATGAATCGATTAAGCTTGGTGGCTTTTCTTAATGTGGTAAAAAAGTACATGTACATAGAAAACAAAAAAGACAATAAAAAATTGCAGACCATGAACCTTTACTTTATTACCAATGTTTTTACAAATCTGGTCAGTTTGGCAGTGTATTCAGCCAAGTGTTCCTTTGAATTTTTGTACATTAAGGTCCATTTACACACATCAGTGACGTATCAGTATCGGTGTTATTTGTGGTCGATCACTGATGCCAGTTTACACATATCCGTCCGTAGTCCGTAAAAAGGAGTTAGTAGATGATCAAACAAAGTGATCTGAATATATTTATCATGATTAAAATTTTGTGCTAGCTCGATAAGCTTTTCGTCCATTCTAAGTAATAGAAAAATCTGGTCAGTTCGTTAGTAGAATTGCAAAAATATCGTCGCGGCGTATTTAAAAGCCACTGAACGGACACTGAAGCAGCACTGACAGCACTGATATGGCACTGTGAGGGATGTATATAAACACGCCCATTTAAAGTCTAAGCAACAATTTTTTAGTTTTCACTGATAGTGATACGGAACTGATACGGCACTGATGTGTGTAAATAGACCTTTAAGGTCCATTTACACACATCAGTGACGTATCAGTTCAGTGTCAGTTCAGTATCAGTGTTATTTGTGGTCGATCACTGATGCCAGTTTACACATATCCGTTCGTAGTCCGTAAAAAGGAGTTAGTAAACGATCAAATAAAGTGATCTGAATATATTTATCATGCAATTGATCAAAATTTCGTACCAGCTTGATATGCTTTTCATCCATTCGAAACAGTAAAAAAATCTGGTCAGTTCGTCAGAAGAATTACAAAATTATCGTCGCTGGCGCATTTAAAAGCCACTGAACGGACACTGAAGCAACACTGACAGCACTGATACGGCACTGTGACGGATGTGTATAAACACGGCAGTTTAAAATCTAAGCAACGATTTATTATGTTTCACTGATACTGATACGGAACTGATACGGCACTGATGTGTGTAAATAGACCTTTATAATGCCAGGACGTGAAATTTCTGCGTTTACCCGAGCAAGAATGACTGCTTTACATGATGCAGGACATTCTAATCATCAGATATCGAACATATTGGGCATTCCTAGATCATCTGTTGTACCAAGAGTACACAGATATAAAGAATTTGTTACAGTGGAAAACAGACCACGTAGTAGACGTCCTCGAGTATCTTATGAAAGGGAGGTTAGGTATTTGGTGTAATATGCCCGTAGACACCGCACATCTTCAGCTTCAGCTCTCAGGGCCTACTTTCAAGGTATGTACGACTCCACAACGCAAATTTACGTGCTAAAATACCATTACGGGTCCCCACTCGTCTCCAGTGGGCCCGAGAGCATAGGCGTTGGCTTATACGCCAGTGGCGGTGGGTCTTATTTAGAGACGAAACCAGAATTGGGCTGGTTACTGATGACAATCAACAAAGAGTCTGGACAGAACCAGGTCGTCAACAGCGACATTTTCCCCGTGAAGTTGCTCCGTATGAAGGGGGTACCGTAATGTTTTGGGGTGGAATAATGTTCAACCGCCGCACCCCATTAATTCGCATACCACAGAATATGACCAGTCAAATTTACAGCAAACAAGCTATTACGCGCGACCACATCGCGCAAGAAGGGTTCAAGAGACACTCGAAGCAGGACATATCAATAGATTAGATTGGCCAGCCAACTCTCCTCACACGAATCCTATTGAAAACGTGGGATTTCGTTGCTAGAGCCATTCATAATCATATTCCTTCACCTCAGACTGCAGATGAGTTAGTCGTGGCCGCAGAAGAGGATGGAACAATATTTCGCTTGATTATCTCAATGCATAGACGTGTATGCAATATGCTATTGGAACGTGCTGGAGGTCATACCGACTATTAATCAAGTAGAGAACTTGCTTTGTTACTTCTTTTTGATTTAATAAATTTTGTAAAAAATGTCACACATTTGCTGGTTTTTAATTTTCTAAGTACTCAGTTTATTCTTTTCACAAAAAAAAATATTCAGAAAACAATATACTTTTTTCCCTATACATTCTCTAACAAGAATGAGAGAGGGTCCAAGACTTTTGACGTTATGTGTAAATGGAGCGCACAAGTTGATGATATTTATGCAGTCATGTCTCGTACAGTTAAAATAAATATTAAGAAACGATGGCTTTTAATATGCACCTGCGTACCGAGAAGTTTTAAATTCAAGGAATTCGCATTTCTATGCAATTGCAAATTACTTTAATAAGTAGATCTGATTGTATTAATGTGGTTTATAATTAATACCTAAGCAAAGACAGTTAGAAATATCCCGATGTTGCAAGAACCTGTTTTTTTTTTGTAGGAAGATACCTGCCGAGCAAAATAAAAGAACTGTTTTATGGAATATCTCCAATGACAGTATTATTGAATAGTCCACGGTGTGATCAAGAATTCTAAAAACATACACGAACACTTTGAAAGGTTACCATTCGACCTCAAATAATACCTACCTGAATCAGTGACACACAAAATAACCAGATTTTTATACGGGTTTTCAGAGGCGACTCGTGTTATTGTGGTAGGAAATATTTTTGTTATTCCAGTTACAGAAATTATTTTTTTTACGATTCTATTGATTTGTTTACAATACAGGACGTTTTTCTTTTTCAACTGTTTTATAATAAAAATAAAGTATGCTGGTTATTAAATATCGCTTAAATTCATTGCCAATTTATGCTGTTATTTTTATTTTATATTTTTATAAAAGAAAATTCAGAATATACAGTATAAGTATTGAGAGAACTATCGAAAAATGATATAATTTTATAGTATAATAAATTATTAGTAAAAACCTCTTCTTCCATTTAGAATATTCCATAATTACTATTACGCTATTATTGTGTAATCATTTACAATGAAAAAGTTATATGAATTTTATATTGGTTTGAAATGTATTAAGGGCCCCACAGACTTCGTTCAATTGGTCCGCACAGTCTTGCACGAACGTGCCAGGCAAGTAGTGCGTGGAGAAAAAAGCGGCACGGTTTAACCATTGTGTAAAATCTGTTTCGGTTTGATTTTTGGAACGTACGGAGTGTACGTTCCTGGATCGCAGTGTGTGTTGTTCGTTCCATTTAATACCGTACCACATAAACGTACTAACTGAAATTAGAGCAATGAATTCTAAAGAATTTTTGTCTGTTTTATTAATTTGTATAAAAATGTTCCATGTCTGTAGGAAATTAAATCAAAAGATTACCATGACCGACATATGGGACCTTCTTTTTTGTCTTTTTATAAACGGCATTGGTTCCTGCTTCAATTATTCAAATTATAATTTATTTACCGATGACCGATGACCTTAAATTATCAATGACTGTTCAATCTGTGGATGACTGCATTAAACTCTAGGAAGATCTGTCCAGATTAAATGAATATTGCAAATCTCATAAACTTTTCCTTAATATGTATTAGTAAATGCCATAGTATAACATTGTGCAGAAAAAACTTAATATTGCTTACAATTACGCCATTGGCGGTCATACTTTGAGAGTCGTTCGTGAAGTTAAGGACCTAAGTATAATTTTAGATAGTCAATTATCTGTTGAGACACATGTTGACTCAACAGCACAATAAACTATGAGAACTCTAGGTTTTATATTACGCAATACAAAGTATTCCACTAATCCTTCTTCAATTATTATTTTGTATAATGCATTAGTTAGAAGTAAATTGGAATATGGTAGTAGTAAAAGAATAATTAGTCTCTAGGATAATCATTTTTTCTTTATATTTTTCTACAAATTATTTACCAATATTGTTGATTCTCCTTATATTTTCAGTGAAATTTCTTTTAGTCACCATTCACATTTTTCTAGATATGCTAATATTTTTTATATTTCATCGTGTCGGACTAGTTATGCAAATAATACTCCAATACGTATGTTACAGAAGAATTGTAACGATTACTTAATTATGTTAATATGTTAATTCTTTACTACATTAGTGTTAATTGTACTCACTGTTTCTTTAGGTTTAATGTAAGTACTTACCACGAATTTGTTTTTTTCTGTGTAATCCTGTTATTGGGCATTGAAATGCCTGTTAGATTATGTCGAAATAAATAAAAAATAAATAAAGGAAGTAGATGAAAATGCGTCAAGAGATATGGTTATTAAAAAAATAGACTCTACGAAGGAGTTTTCGTTGTGCCAGTCTCCTAGTTCTAATTCTAATTCATTCAATAAATTGACATGAGAAAATATATTTTTCTTCAAAAGCCAATTTTTACACCATTTTGTACGACGGTTTTCCTTGCTATTACTTCCGCCACTGCTAGACACTTGTGAGGTATCATTGTTCGCGCCTTTAACTAAACTGAACGGACTAGAGATGGGCAGTTCCCGAGTGAACTGATTTATTTAAAAGAACGGTTTTCGATACTGAACTGCGAGAATCAGTTCTCAGGAAGTTGACAAATCAGTTCTTTGCGAACTGATTTGTATTGATTGATGTAAAGTGCGAGAGATATTTGCAAGTTTAGACGTCGGAAGTCATTAACTAACTCTTCAGTGAGTAGTGAACGAGTGTTCACAGCCTATGTGCGGTTCAAAATCGTACGAGCGATCTGAAATCTGAATAACTGATTGGTTATCCGATTCCGGAGAGTTAATATCATTCTTATTTAAATATGTTACCCAAAAACTGCATACCGGCACACATAGGCGTCCGTGTCAGATTGTAAAATTAATAAGAACGATATAGGTATGTGTCATTAATTATAATTATATTATATTATAATTAAGAACTGAATTTTATTAACAAAATTAAAGCTTTACCTACACTTAAACAACAGAAAGTAAAATACAACAACTTTACAAAAATATAAATTAAATTCTATAATAAAAAACAAAACATAAATAAAAATCAATATTTAAATGATTCGAGATATTTTGGAAAAGAAACCGACCGACTGCGATTGACGGAGATGCGGGATTCGGAAAGAAGCGTATATCTGTTGCAGTGTTTGACGTAAAACCAGTTCTTAAAGAGCTGGTTTTAAGAATCAGTTCTTTTTAGTGATTCAGTTCTCGAGAACTGAATTATTAAAATGAACTGCTAAGCCCATCTCTAGAACGGACTGTTCTATTAGCTCGTAGTGTGTGAGGAAAAAACGATACAATCCTGGTTCGCGCGATTTGGTCCGTACCGTCCTGTTCGCACGAATGGTACGAAGTCTGTGGGACCCTTTACAGGGAATCTTTCAAATATATTGAAAAGTCAGAACATGTGTGGCGGCAATACACATAATTAAAATATTAACATTAATAAATTGCCATAGAATGTATACAATACCACGTGGTCGAAAACGCGATACCATAGGTGTAACGATGCACGCCGTTCAGCGTGGTTTGTTTCAGTGGATACAGGTGCAAGTTACGGCGATGGTGATGTAAATAGGCGTTTGTTCTCGAGTTCTTGCGTTTTTGTGGCATTTGTGGGTCATAGGTAATGCGATAATTATTAGTGGTGATGTGGAGAACTTACGGTATTGCTAAAAGTAACTTATTCCTGCGTTTACAATATAGATACGCTCGTGACAATTACTGTTGGGTAAATATCACAGAGATGATTTTACTTGAGGTATTTATAAAATTATGCCATCTAATTTCACATTAAACTACTTGTTTTAATTTGAAAGATTTGAAAGATAATAAGCAAAAGTAATGAATATTTAACATTTATTATTTTTTCTAATTAATTTAATATTTTTTTATTGCATTTTACAAAATGCCTCAAATAACAATCTACATCACGTAAATGGTAGGAGCAAATACAGAACATGTTATTTGAAATCTGAAGTGCTGAATACAATAAATGAGAAAAATGTAAGTTTGCTTTATCATTGAGTTCATGCAATTATCATTGAATTATCATGCAATTTCCCCATTGTACATGCCCACCTCAAAAATACCTTGCTTGTACAGGAAAAACCATAGAAATAATATGAATTAAGAAACAAATCTACCTAACCCATTTCTCTGAATCTTGGCATAAATTTAAACAAAACAATATCGCTTTATTGCAAAAAATTTAATATATTCAGCTGCCATCAATTATTTTAAATTTTGCGTCACCAATAGAATTCAAAACGCATAAAGTTTTGTTGGCAACCCTCCTTAAAGGTTAATAGCAGTACAGATACCTCTAAAACTTTTGTATAAAAAATGTATAGCGATTTTTTTGTTAGAAATACAACTTTAAATTTTGTTAAGCTGTGAAAATTACAAAAAAAAACCTTCGATTTAGAAATTGTGAATAATGAACATGACGTAGAAATGAGTACAAAGACAGAGAGATGCGGTTTTAACAGAGTCGGACTCAACCCATCTTCTGATTTTCATTATGACTTCTATATTGCAGTTGTTTATAATTATTTTTTTTACTATTTAAAAAGTTATATAGGTCCAAAATTGAACATACGTATTTAGGGTGATCCCGAATTATGTGCAAAAAAATAGGTTAGATTATACGACTGATTTAATAAAAGTACTTTATATTTTTTTTATCTGAACCCCCCTCTTAAGGAGTTACGATCTCTTAACAGGGGGTGATAAATTTAGAGTTTTATTTAGTATCTTCGAAACACTTTAAATAAGAAGTGAAATTTGGAAAAGTATTTAGGCTGATGAAATTTCTTCTGAGCGACTATTTTATATTCTCCTCGTCCATTCATAAGGCGGCGTTGAAATAAAGTACCCCCTGTATACTATTCATTACATTTTTTTGGTGGTTAATTTCTTCGACTGAAAATAGTTTTTACCTGTTGAATTTAGAACGTTTTTTTATCTCTTGCAAATTGTTTGATAAGTCGTACAGTTTTTGAGTAAAAAAAATAACGTCCTTAAAGGTTGATAACAGTACAGATACCTCTCTATTTGTATAAAAAATGTGTAGAGATTAATTTGTTAGAAATAAAAGTTTAAATTTTGCGTAGCTGTCAAAATTACAAAAAAAAATCGTCGATTTAGAAATTGTGAATGATGACTAAGACGTAGAAATGACTACAGAGGCAGGGAGACGCGGTTTTAACAGTCGGACTCGGTTTATCTTCTGATTTTCATTATGACTTCTATATTTCAGTTGTATAATTATATGTTTGAAGCATTATGCTTTTAAAAATATTTATTAAGTTGTGTACTGTATGCTTTTCATTTGTTTACTATTTAATAAGTTATATAGGTCTAAAATTGTGTATACTTATTGAGGGTGATCCCGAATACAATGTAAAATAAATGAGGTTAGATTATACGACCGATTTTAATAAGGGTATTTCATATCTCTTTATGGAGTTACGACCCCTTAACAGGGGGTGATAAATTTAGAGTTTTATTTAGTTTCTTCGAAACGCTTTGAATAAGAAGTGAAGTTTGGTAAGGTATTTAGGCTGATGAAATTTCGAGTATTTTTTATTATCCTCATCCATTCATAGAGCGTTGAAATAAAGTATATCATTCATTACATTGTTTTGGTGGGTTAACTTCTTCGATTGAAAATAATTTTTGCCTGTTGAATTTAGAATGGTTTTCTGTCATTTGTATTTTTTTAAAAAAGTAGCACAGTTTTTGAGTAAAAAAATAAAGTTCATGGCCCTACACGCACATAGTTTCCTTCCGATATTTATATATCAATATCTAGTAGATTTCCATCATTTTGCATTTGATGGCAGTTCATGGTTCTCTGATATCAAATATTACTATGTACTAATCATTTGAAACTAAACAAAACTAATAGAAAATGTAAGAGGCGTGAGAACTTCAATTGTTATAAAAGCATAAGGTAAGCTTATTCAAAATTTATTATATTGAAGTAAAACAGTTTAATTTGTTTATCTTTTTGTACTGTAAAGTATTAATGTATTTTAATACTGTTTCTAGGCCATACTGTCCTATCCTTGTTGTTACAGAGAGCTGATGACGAAGTGAATAAAGATGACGCTTATAGCAGCTAATGTGGAGCCTATATGTAGAGATGAATGCTTTTTCAATCATTCTGAAATTAGACCAGGAACATATTACAGTGAAAAGGAAAATGTGGGAAGTCATATCGATCATCCTGTTGTTGTTGTGTTCTAATTATAGATATTAACCAATTTCATAAAGAAATATATCGGGTGTCCCATATTTAATCTGACAAATTAAAATAACTCGAGATATATATAAAAAATAATAATATTACTGAGGTCGACATCTGCCTGTTCTAAAACCAGACCTCCTCTCCCAACCCATGTGAGTGGGAAATTTTCATTTTTTATAACAGATTTAAAAACTAATGTATAAGTACCTATTATATTTCTATTAATTTTGAAAAATGTGATGAAAGGACAAAACCATAACGGAACGCTTAGCATTGTTTATACAAAATAACAGATTATATCAAGCTTTTAAAAACGTGTTCCAAATTCCGAATTCAAAAAATTGTTCAATACTTAAATACAGGGCGATTCAGACCTTATCTAAACAAATTTGGGAATAGATGCGTCATGAAAAATGAAATCAATATCGTAAACATTTTTTGTAAAAACCTTCCGAGTAAACAATTGTTGAAGTTGTAGCATTTTCAGCTTTTACATCTCTAGGCTACTGTAATCTCTAGCCAGGCGATTTCGAATATTCCGATTACTTCTTGTCGGTGACAAAAATGGCTTACATATATAGCAACTTGGAATTGATGGATATCGTTTTAATTTGTGGCGTGAAAATGCTTTAGCAGAACGATTTCCCGGTAAACATTGCCAGATGCAGCAAGTTTTATCGCGGTGTGCAGTGGGTGCAAGTGTAGTGCAACGCGAGGAAAATTTGAAACCACGACGTATTGCGGCAGGGCGGCGTATCATACACGAGGCTCAATTATATCCATACTATGTACAGAGTGGATTAATACCAAGGTATTGGACGGAGAGGGCCAGTACCATAGCCACCACGATCTCCTGACCTTAAGTCATTTGGACTTCTTATTGTGGGGATATTTAAAAAATGAAGTGTATCGCACCTAAATTGGTGATTTACGCAAACATATCATAGTTGCTGCCAATAACTAACTAACTAATAAGCTAATACTACTAACTAATAACTATAAGTTCAAAACGGACAAGAAGCAGAAATATTTGTGTTTGTTTGCAGAAACTGGTTAAGACGGGCCCAAAATTTTGATGTAACATCAGGTGCGTCAAACTATTTTAATAATTAAAACTATAAATTAATTCTATTATTAATTAATAACAACAGCAGCAAAAGCAGTTGAATTTGCTGCATAAAATAAGTGTTATAAAATGTTGGAAATTTTTTTCCATTTTTTTGTCCAGTCGTCGACTGCATGTTTTGCCGCCTTATCAAGTTTTACAGTCGACCAGTGCTGTGCAGAAGTGTATTTTAAATTTTTCAAAATTGTATTTGTAAGATATTAAAAAAAAATTTAGATAACTTCTGAATCACCCTGTATATTGAAATATACTTTATACAGCAACGTCTAAACAATCGCAACTTGGTAATCAATACATGCACATTCCTGCTTTCAATGGGTTCCTCTCTTTTGTAACGTCGCAATTTGCATATTTTAATTTGGGAATATTTATTACACATGACAAAATTCATTAAGTCGTCTTTTAATCAACTTATACTTTCTTGAAACTTTCACTTTTTCATTGGTCTAAATAAACTCATAAGTACTACATGCCGCATATTTCTGCGTTATGCATGAAACTGTCCATGAATGTCAATGAATCTAGTACTCGTGACCTTAATTGGAAAGTTTTTCAGTTCATAGCACTTACACAGAGGATATTTCAATTATCTGTTTTATTGCATTTATTTATTTTTTTCTATTATACTTATTTATTTTATTGTATTTATTTATCCAGACTGTTCAACACATAACAGAGACAAATCTGGTGAATGAGCGGGTTATTCAGCAGGTCTTCCTCTTCCAATCCATTCTTGAAATGTCTCGTATTTATCTGACAGATATTGCATAACGTGGAGGAGCTCCTTGATAAGACCGTCTTGCTTAAGTCAGTTAAAACGAGTTTAATGGTGTTTTTGAATAGATCCAGATACCGGTTAAATTTCCAGGTAAAAAAAATAACCAACAATGCGACCTCGTCCAAACGGTGATTTTTTTATGCTGGGTATCTACAGGGCGTCTCAAACTCGCCTACTGTAAGAATACAACAAATTTAGAGCACGCCCAGCTAGCACAGTAGCTCTATAAATTTAGAGTAATAGGAGCTTTATATTCTGTTAATATTTCATAGTTGTAGCACATGAGACTGTTTTGCCTTCAGAAACTGAATTGTGTTTTAAACGTGTTGCAAGAACGTTCTTAGAGCATAATTTATAGAACATTTATAAGATAACTGCTAATGTAGTCCTATAAGTGTGTACAATAACACAATTTTACAGCAACAGTGCTTATAGAATCAAATTTCTGTAAAACCGATGCAAAATAGTGCTTTATAGAATTATACGTGACACTCTTATAAAATTATTCTGTAATGTCACTTATAGTTTAATTATAGAACTATTGTGTAAGACGTTGTTAAGTTATAATTCTGCTGCGAAAAACAAATTACAAATATGGATGCTGCTATCGAACTTAAGAGAAAAAGCTCTTTAAAGCAGTTATAGAGAATAATAATATAGTTGTTATAAAATCATTATAGAGCAAATAAGTAACAAAAGCCTTTTTGTTCCATAAAAAACTCTATAGAACTACCATTTATATACATATATAGGTTTCCCATACCCCCATCTGACGAGACCTGCCTATAAAAGTACGAAATATTTTGATCAAAGTTAATGGGGAAATTTATATAACATAGTCGTGACTTGTAAAAATTATTATCTGCTTGCAGAAGGAAAATTTCATTACGATAGATAAGATTTATTTGATTACTAATAGAAACTGATTTTCTTATAGAAATTTAATAACATTTAATTTAGGCCATTCCAAACCTTATTCATTTACACTTCTAGATGTTAAAGTTAAATAATTTTATTAGCTTTATTAAATAATATTTAAATAATTGATATTACCACAATAAAATATGACAACACTGTGGATATTAAGTGGCATAGATCTGTTATAGAAAAAGCCTTTCTTTCTGTCGCCATATTGTGAATAAAGAAAACAAATCTTAAAAATATATACAATATAAATAGGTGAAATGGCCAATAATATGGATATACTTACTTTCTGACTATTTTATATACAATTGGTTATTAAATTCATCAATTCAGAAAACATTTTTTTTATTAAATTTCCATCATCATAGGAAATATAAGGTTAACTGAGGGCGCGTCAAAAAATTACCATTATGTACTACACATTTCACGACTTTTTCCGCATTAAAATGTACTTCTCCCTGATGGACAAACCAACTAAGCAATTCGTAATGATGCGAGTACTTTTATGCATGTTGATTAGGTCATCTTCTATCTTGGTTCTTATTGGCTCATCCATATTATTTCTAATATGTATGATGCAGAAACATTTTATTTTTAAAAGATACAATTAACCGATTTTAAAGTTCTCTAAGTAGAACACCATGCAGCAAAAAATTGTATAACGAAGTACCTAGTATAGAATTTTTATGAGATTGCTTTGTAACTTATAAAAATTCTTTAAGACCTGTGAGAATGTTTATTCAACAATTCTATAAGTATTTCCTGCAGACCTTACAGAATAGCTTACAGAACTAAAAAGTTCTATAGAACGGTGCCCATTTTTATGGTATAATTGTTGTAAGAACGTTTTGAACATGTTCTTCCAGAAACATACTCAAATTTTTTTCCTGTTAAAAAACTTTCTTTTTTGTAATAAACTTTTATTAGAGAAATTTTTCTGTATTACTTCCTGTACTGCATCATTCTTTAAAACAGTTAAAACAAATGGTGATGATAACAATAACTAAACTTAAAAAATGAGGCAAACGCCCTCATACTACATACATATTACAATCTAGACTTCAGTGTCACCTCTAATTCTGGTCAGTTAGACGCGTTCTTGTTGTCATAGTAATTGCTGAAATAAGGCTGATGAACAGTACCGGATTTTGACTGATGTCGATTTCGTGACACTTCTTGCTTATGCATTGTACGATGTTGGTAAGTTGTTTAAATCACCTTATTTTAGTCCAAAGAAGCTCGTCTTAAAATAAGGCCCATCTCTAATAAACACTGTATATAATAATAATTATAATCAATTTATGAAAATTTATAAGAAAAAAGCAATAGAAAAAAAAATAAGTAACAACATAATCCTTCGCATAAATGAAAAAAGCGATTATGCTCAATTAGAACATCTCGGACTTGCTTTAAGTTTGCATAATGTACATTACATAACAATGAGATATTATTCATATTACTACATATTATATACAAAGGAGAATGTAAAAGAATGTTGGTTTTGGCCACTGGCAATCTAAATATTTGAACATATCAGGATGAACTTCTTGATATTTGAAAGTATAATTCGCTTATTAGGTTTGTACAGTCCATCTCATTGTGCAGTAATTTATAACCAAAAGTTGTACTAGACTCAATTCATCGCATTTCTAAAGATGACACTTTAAATGTATTCAATAATAATTGATGATCAAACCCTCTTTCTGGATAAGTTCTATAACTTAACAAATTTCCTTTGAACACTTTCTATTCGAAATATTCTATTATGGTAATATAGGTAGATACCATATAATAGAGGCATATTCTAATTTAGACTTAATGAAGGAATTATATATGACCATTAATAATAATAATATCTCTATCCCTCATTCTAATCACGAGGATTAATCCAGACGTCGGGAGAGAGGGCGGTATATTATTATAAAGCAGATCGCATTTGCGCCCGAGAGCGACTTACGTTGGTAGGCCCTAACCACCATTCAGTGCAGAAATGAGGAAAACCTGGAAAAAACTCATTAATTAAGGGGATAGTCAAACGCCGACTAGTATCGATCTCTCACATTGATCCAAGCCAACGTTCTTCCAAATATAGCAGGATTCGAATCTGCGGCGGGTGGTAAACACGATTCAAGTACTGACGTCTTAAACCGTTCGACCAATGACCGATAATGTTTGATTATTTTGAAAATTCCAACAGTTTCTAATTACAAACAGTAACATTTTAAAGAAGTTGAAACCGTTTCATTGATATAAACATTAAATAAAAGTTTAGTGTCAAAAATTACACCCAAATCCTTCTCCGTATCGCATCGTGCCAGTACCATATCATTTATTTTTAATTAAATTTGATTGGATGTCTTTTTAATGTACCTTGTACACCAGTTTTCGATGTTCTTTATTTGATGCTGTCAACTGTGATATACTTTTAGATCGTCAGCAAATAAAAGGAAATATTAAGTATAACCTCAGCAATATCATTGATAAATAGCAAGAATAGCAATGGCCCCAAGTTCGATCCCTGTGGGACTCCGGACGAGGAATAAAAACACTTACGAGTCCAAACCATTGCATTACACGAACTGTGACCGGTTACAGAAATAAGATAGGACAGGAATAAGATAAGAAGAATTTTTAACACAGTACATAAAATTACCCAACAAATAAGGAAATTATTGTAAAAAAATTAAATAAAAAAAATACTTTCCCAAGCCTCTAACTTAAGGAACTTAAACTGTACTATTGAGTAATAAATAGCATTTTCTTTAGTTTAATTGAGTATATCACCATACTTCTGCGCCAAAAGGATCAGTTAAGAGTTATTTTTGAAATTAAATTTGCCTAACCAAAAAGTGTCACACTGAAAGAGCAGAGAAGTAAAAAATAACAAAAATCACATCACTAGAGAGCACTTTCGTATTTTATGACGTTTCGAAAAGTTATCTGTTTTCGTTCTCAAAAATTACAATTGCATTAAAAGTAAGTTAAGTTTGACAGTTTTTCAATTAATGTTATTTCTTTTGTGGCAAAATACCAAATTTAACTAAAGAAAATCTAGAAATATGCCACAAATAAATATCTTCAGGGAAATATCTTAAATAGTATTGGATACTGTGAGGATACAAAAAAATTAAGTAAAATTTGGGACACGTGGTGTTAAAAGAGGTGAAATAAGCTCCATTTTCAATCGAAAGTATTATCTTTGGGATTTGACAGAAACGACTAATGGCAATGACTTTAATACAGATAAAACAAAACGTGATGATAACAATAACTAAAAAT
Source organism: Monochamus alternatus (assembly GCA_037114965.1). NCBI lineage: Eukaryota > Metazoa > Arthropoda > Insecta > Coleoptera > Cerambycidae > Monochamus > Monochamus alternatus. The sequence goes on along the minus strand of CM073432.1, from coordinate 11,601,902 downwards.
GAGGCAAACGCCCTTGTACTACCCCAGCTAACAATTTCCTGCTGTTCTATAAAAATCGTAAGAACGTTTCCAGAGCAAATTTTATAGAGCAGTGTTTGTTCTAAGAACATTTTCAAAACGTTCTTACAACACTTATCCATAAAAATGGGCACCGTTCTATAGAACTTTTTAGTTCTTTAAGCTATTCTATAAGGTCTGCAGGAAATACTTATAGAATTGTTGAATAAACGTTCTCACAGATCTTAAAGAATTTTTATAACACAGTTACAAAGCAATCTCATAAAAATTCTATACCAATTCGTTATACAATTTTTGTGTTGCATGGTGTTCTACTTAGAGAACTTTAAAATCGTTTAATTGTATCTTTTAAAAATAAAATGTTTCTGCATCGCACATATTAGAAATAATATGGATGAGCCAATAAGAACCAAGATAGAAGATGACCTAATCAGTCTTCATAAGAGTACTCGCATCATTACGAATTGCTTTGTTGGTTTGTCCATCAGGGAGCAGTACATTTTAATGCGGAAAAAGTTTTATCGTGAAATGTGTAGTACATAATGGTAATTTTTTGACGCGCCTTCAGTTAACCTTAAATTTTCTATGATGCTAGAAATTTAATGAAAAAAAAAGTTTTCAATTAATGAATTTAACAACCAACTGTATATAAAATAGCCAGAAAGTAAGTATATCCATATTATTGATGTCATTTCATCTATTTATATTGTATATATTTTTAATTAAGATTTGTTTTCTTTCTTCACAATATGGCGACAGAAAGAAAGGCCTTACCTTGTACTTCCAATTGATTCTCACTAATATGACATTTTTGTGTCGATTGCAATGATAATAGAGCAAATATGCTTCGTAAGCAACTACTATAACAGCTTTATGCCTCTTAATATCCACAGTGTTGTCATATTTTATTGCGGTAATATCAATTATTTCAATCTTATTTAATAAAGCTAATAAAATTCTTTAACTTCAACATCTAGAAGTGTAAATGAATAAGGTTAGGATTGGTTTAAATTAAATATGTTACTAAATTTCTATAAGGAAATCAGTTTCTATTAGTAATCAAATAAATCTGATCTATCGTAATGAAATTTTCCTTCTGCAAGTAGATAATAATTTCTACAAGTCACGACTATGTTATACAAATTTCCCCATTATACTTTGATCAAAATATTTCGTACTTTTATTGGCAGGTCTCGTCAGATGGGGGTATGGGAGACCTACATATGTATATAAATGGCAGTTCTATAGCGTTTTTTTATGGAACAAAAAGAGTTTTGTTATTTATTTACTCTATAATGATTTTATAACAACTGTATTATTATTTTCTATAACTGCTTTAAAGAGCTTTTTCTCTTAAGTTTGATAGCAGCATCCATATTTGTAATTTGTTTTCCGCAGCAGAATTGTAACATCATCACAGTAGGCCTATACTATCGAGTTTGAGACACCCTGTACTAAGGTGAAGTTGATCTAAATCACATTATTTTTATCCAAGAGCTAGCCTTAAAGAACGGTCCATTCACTGAACATCATATATTTAATTTAAAAAAAAAATGTGATTATTGATAGTTTTCTAAAAGTGCAATTAAGCATTTTTTACGAGTGGAAATTTTGTCTAATGAGCGGATGCATACCTTTTTTCTACTAGTGCAGCACGTAAGAAAATATGCACGAGAAACAAGAGCGTATCTGAACAAGAAGGCATGGCTCAGTTTCCGCCTTATATGGTGCTGCAAGGACACTGTCAAATATGGTTTGTTTAACTATTATTAAATTATGGTACGGATTTCCGTAGCAGTCAAACCATCATATACATTTAATAAAAAAGTCTATAAAGATGCTTAATAAGAACGTATTTTTCTTTGTTCGTTCCGGTTGAAGTTAATAAAAAAACTATTAGGTAGTTTTGCTGTTTATTTTGGTTTAATGAATCATGCCCAGCGCTAACAATACACGATTTTACCAGAATGATGTTAATAGGTATTAATAAAGTTGCAGTAGCTGCTCACTAAACTTGGATTTCCTTTGTGTTCAAAACCAATTGAAATTGACCGATGTAGGTTACTTAATATGAAATAATCTCTTAGAAATATTGTAATACGCTCGCTCTAAACAAATTGTATTGATTGCTTACGAAAATATCAGCCACCTACTTCATTTTATTATATACAGGGTGTCTCAAACTTAATAATATGGACCTACTGTGAGGATACAAAAAATTTAAATAAAATTTAGGATGCGTAGGTTATAAATAAACACTTTAAATAATGCTTAAACTGACACAACTTTTTGAATGGAATTTAATAAATTTTCTCTTTTTTACCGACGTTTGATATAATTTTCCTTTAAGAAACTTTAAAGAAACAAATCTAGTGGACTGAGGTCAGGTAAGCGAACAGTCCAAACAACTAAAATGTTATCAAGAGCATTTTTATTTAACAAATAGAATAAAATGTAAATTTTGGTACTGAAAAAATATTTTTCACCATTGGCGTATAAGTTTAGGGGGTTCAAATTTGAGTTAAAAATATTTATTTGTTTAGTAGCGAGGTAATATGAAAAATAAAATATAGAAAGTTCTGATAGCATGATTCTGAAAATTGGCAGTGTTGAGTTTTATGGTGTGAGAATTACAAATTTGAAGATTATTTTGACGTTGCTCCTAGAGGGAACTAATTTCACCGTATTATTTAGGTAAATCAAAACATATTTTTTTTATCTGTTGAGCTATGCTCAAAAAAAAATCTGAAAGAACGTTCAATTTTACATAAAAAAAAGTACTCTTGTTAGGTCGCCTAACTTTATGGGTTTCTGAGTAATTTGCATTTAAAAGTTTCAATGTATTTTGTGATGATTTTCTTTCAGGCGCTGACATTGCTATTTCTTTTCTTAGTAGGCTTGTATTAAATTTTCATTTCAATAAATATTAGGGTATATTACGTACGTGTGATTTATTATTATAAAATTTAAACCTTGAACACCCTGTATATCTTAAACTAGCGACATTCATATAAGGCATGATGAGCTAAAACATAATATATTGGTGTCTAGTATCTCCAGTTTACTGTAGACTTATTGTTTCTGACTCACCCTGTATATTAAATAAATATACGTAACAGAATATAATCTTGAAACCTAAAAATTAAATTTTGAAAATAGTTTTTTTCCGACTATTTGATTTTTCTACAAAATCGCATTAAGTGTCAGTATTTTGAGGTCGATCTTTCAATCCTTCAAGCCCATTATAACTTATTTTTTTTTAAATAAGGTAAGCCAAACAAAATTTAGATAATAAATTAAAGGTGCATATGAAACAAAACATATGCATATCTATGTTAAACCACTATGTCACCTTGTGTTGATGTTTTGGGCAGTTATTGACGATATAGCTGTTTTTTCAATATTTTACCTTACCATACAAAAGCAAAAAAGTTACATTTTCAATAACAGTTAAAGCCAAAGTTGACATAATGGTTAAACGTATATGTTTTGTTTCACTTTCAATAAAATCGCCAACGTTAGTCATACAGCTTATTCAACAATTTTATTGCATTATAACTGAATTATTAATATTTCTGGGAAATAACAGAAAAAAAATCGCATCCTTAAAAAATATTTCCATAGTAATAATTTATGTAGCATTACCTGTTTTATTTCATTAGTATTGTCACTTCTAAATAAATAAAAAGTTGTGTTGTTTTTCTATTTATTTTTATTATGTAAGAAATCTATTATTTTTTTAAAGATTTGTTTACTTTCATAGTCGAAATTGATTTTTTTATTTTTATATTTATTATAAATTTATTTTACTTACCTAATAACTCGAACAAATAATTAGTTGTTTTTCTAAATTACTTAATTATTTTTATATCAGTTTTCTATAATAACCTTTAAAAGTATAAATGCAATATAAATTTAATTTTAACAATAACCTGCATTTTGGATCAATACATACTCAAATTCGACCTCATTTTCTGTTTTAAACTGTACTTGCATGTTTGTTATTTACCTTTCAAAATACGTAAGTATATAAACAATTTCAATAAATATTAATTTTATAATACTATATTCCCATGGTTAAAAAAGGAGATACATTATTTCACTTAATTATACGTGTAATTGACAACAAAATTTAAATAATACCTAGAATAGTGAGTAATGACATATTTTAAAAATATTCCGTGATGATTTTACCTTCACCCACTTCAATGAAGAAGGATATAAGGATTATTCAACGTTGTATTAACAAGGTAAAAAGTGTTTGCGATAGATTTAAAAATTTTATTTCATTTTTTATATAACATATATTTTACAAAAATAGAATTATCGAATATGCGTTGAATACACATTTATTGTAAATATTGTTGCTTTATTGACAAGTATGGCGTCACGTAGCAGGAAAAGGAAACGACCACATTTATATAAAAATATTCTTGCAATTGCACGTACTGACCATAATTTAAATAGCTGTTTGCATTTACACAGTTATACCCTGTTATTATTAATTTACAACGACAAAAATTCACGATTACATTATCTTTGAATTCCCGATAACAGAAGGCTTTGGTCAGAACGATGCATCTGCAAACATTGAGTCATACCTGCGCTCCTCAATTTTTTGCCTTTTGCGAATACACATAAAAAGATAACAACGTGATTTAACAGACAATGTAAAAAATCTGAAATCACAAAAACAATAAAAAAAAAACAAATGCTATATGCAGCTAAATCTCATAAATAATCTAAATCATGTTTGGACATTAATTAATGGATTACTAATATCGGTTTTTGATGATTTTTCACATGATGCCATATCCCTATCCTTTTTTCTGTTCCTTTCAATAAATATTTTATTGTTGCAATTTAACAAGTGAAATAAGTCCTGTTGACTACTTTTTTGGTGTTATTTAACTAACTTAATAATGGAATGTTTAAATATTCACAACTAAACACAGATTTTTTTTTAATAAAATCGTCGATTTCATCATTTACCATCAGTCAATAACTCATACATGGGTATAATAAACATATTTCATGGAATAAATATGATAAATCAGAACATAAAGTTTAGTTTAAAATCTTTTTGGCATGTATCACGTATTATTTATACACTGGACGTGAAAAAATACATATGCATGCCAAATTTTGATAAAATAACACTTTAAAATTGAGAGGTATAAAACAAGAAGAAATGATAATTAGTATGGAATTTTCGACAGGTTTTGCTTGGACCTGTTCTTATATATGACTACCAACCAAGTACCTACACATAAAATACAAATTGCGATGTGGACGTATTTAGTCATACCACCATTCTGAATAACTTAAGCGTGTTTTAAACATAAAATATACGATAATCTCAAAAATATGGTACATACTAGCTCTTTCGAATATATTGTTTAAATTAAGATATAGTAATGTTAGTTACGCATCACTTAGCAGTACCACAATGATTTATGTAACACCTATGTACTGAACAGCAAGGTCACTAGCACGAGTGGAAATCTGCAGGTATTTAGAAGTTCATGTGTGGAAAACCTCTTGCACTCCGCACTGTTATAGTTTTTGTACGATGTCAAACTTTTGCTTAAAATCCATAGCTTCTTTCTTTGGGTCGAACTTTTTTCTAGCTGCCAATTTAGCTCTAAGTTCAGCAGCCGTCATACTCAAGTTGAGCTGACCGTTGTCCTGTTCCTTTTCTTTTTTGGGGTGGTCGTTCTGTTTTTCAGAACTTTTCTCTACTTCGGTGGGAATTATCCCATCTTCCTCAGGGTCAACGACGAGAAGTTTCGTTTCACCGTTTTCAGCCTTGATGAGTTCCACAACTTGTTTGTGTGTTTTGTTGGCAATACTTTCTCCATTGACTTCCAAGATGCGGTCGCCTTGTCTGAGACCAGCGGCTTCTGCAGGGGATCCTTCGTCTACTTTTCCTATATACTGGCCTGGTTTACCCTTTTCTGCGTGTAAATTAAACCCGTAGCCGTCGAAATGGTCCCACTTTTGAATGTGGCACAGTCGAGCCTTGGGGTGAGACATGCTTAACACTTAAAGCTATGCGATAAACGGGAAAATCAATTATTTAAATAACGCATCGCATGAGAGCTCACAACTGTTTTAACAGGTGCCCGATATCCATACAGTTAGTCACTAGACACTACACTAGAATGTTATGCTTGTGCTGTGCTTTGATGTTGGTTGGAGTTGTTGGAAGTGGTAAGGTGAGTGGTTCTTCCGCCCCCCTCCCCTCCTGTTCACACACAACGAGTTCCCAATACACGATGAATAAGGCGGCATTTATTTCGTATGTCTAAAAGTTACCTGGATCATGTTAATAGGATCTAATAAGTCGCATATAGCACATACCTATTTATTTTATTTATTAATTAACAACAAAATTTTTGCTAAACGAACTTACCTTGAAATTTTAGGTATTAAACGTTCAGGTACACATACCTGCGCTTCATTGGCGTAGGTAGTCCCAAGAAAATTGCTTGTATAATGCGCTGTACAGTTTCCCACCAAATATTATTAGGACTTATTAAAAAAACAATTCCGGGTGCGTCTTTTTTAAATATAACCCTATCTTATATTTTTTATACATAATGAAATTGTTAGTGCTGCCTTAAAATTATAAGGTTCTATGCATTACACGTCATCTGAAAAAACAGTTTGAACTTTGAAGTATTATAAATAAGATTATTATTTGAGCTTCATTTATGTGATGTACAGATAAGTCAATTTCTGATTCATTTCTACTAATGAAATGAATGTAATCTGGAAATTTAAGTTTGAAACACACAACAAACAAAAATTAAAGTTTAAAAATATGTTTTTTCCTGATTTTATTTGACTTTTCTACAAAATGATATAAGTATCAATATTCTGAGTTCGACGTTTCGATTTGTCAAGAATCAACTGAATTTTTTTTTAATTACGAAGCTGGAGTTTTCCACCAAAAAATATCAGGACTTCAAATATCCATTAAAAAATCAATTCCAGGTATGTTCTTTTTAAAATGTAAACTCACACCTTATTTTTCGTATATACATATATGAAATCTTACTTTTTCTTATTTAAGAAATATAAATATCGCTGTAATATGTTGTCTATTTCGACGTATTTCCTAGAGGGCGCCACATCCGCCATATTTGTGACATAAATGTGAGCATAACTTTTTTGGACCTAACGTTATTACGTTCTTTATTAAAAATTCTTAAACCTACATTGTTTATGAAGAAACAAGATATACTTGTCATTAGTCTCATAAATTGGCCATTATTGGAATACGTCGAAATAGATAGGTTATGATTTTTGATATCCAAAACATCTATTCCCAAATTTTTAAGTCGATACATGTAAAGAAAGTGTACTTATTACAAAAAAATCACTTTTTAGATTCCAACTTTGACACTATCTTTTTTATTATAGACATTTTATTAAGGCAAGTTGGTTTAAATCGTAATATTTTGAAGTGAAAAATCTAGTATTTCTCCACGGGCGATTATTTATAGACCACTCTGTATGTTTATAGAGGGTGTCCCAAAATTAGCCTACCAAAAATTAACTGTGGATTCTACGACCAAAAATAAGAAAATAAGTTATATAAACATAGGTCCGTAAACGCCCTCTGATGGAACAATGAACCCTTAAATGAGGACCGCAAAATTTAACTTTATCCTAATATTTCCAAAACAGGTCGAAATAAAATAATGTTCTAAAAATAATTTCGCACAATTGGTCATAGACGTGCCAAACTTGGGTAAATGTTGCTTTAACTTTTTTGTGTCTCGATATTTTCGTCGTCAGACCAAAAAATTAAAAATTTTGGTCAATTCTACATGGAAAACGTATCGCTATTTCACTTCGAAGAATTGCTCCGTTTTCGAGTGATATTAATTCAAAAATTTTGTGACACCTCAAAAATTTAAGACAGACACTATGAACAAGCAAAATATCTCTAGTAGACTGTGAAAAAACACTGTAGGCATATTAGCCACATGCGAAAGCACCCTGGTGTCAAACATACTTTTTATTTTTAGAAAACTCAATATATTGAGATTATTCTCAATATCTTGACTTTTTTCTCAATATAATGAGATTATTCTCAATATCTTGACTTTTTTTCTCAATATAATGAGATTATTCTGAAGATATTGACTTTTTTCTCAATATATTGACTTTTCTCTTAGTACTGTGATATTTTTATGTATTTGTTTACATTCCACTAGCGATTTAGGTAGTAAAGGTATGTTAATTTAGTCATAGGCGTCGCTCGTGGTATTAAAAAAGGGATAAATTTTTCGAGAAATAACATTTGAGATTTTTTTAGGTAATTATTTTTTATGGATTCTTATTCAGCTTCGTTAGAAACTTTTCTGTACCAAATTTAGGCAACCTACAGTTAACGATTATTTACTTTTCAATAAATACCTTAAGCATTTATGTCGTCACTTCAGACCCCTAATAATATCCCCCTAATAATAATAATCATAGGCGTCCGATATGAGATTCAAAATGAAACCTCTTTGTGCTAAATTTCAATGAAATAACTTTAAAAGTATTCAAGATATGAGCATCACACAAAATTAATTTTTTTTTACGTTAGCTTATCTGTTAATTTTAAAATTATTAGTTAGACAAACAGTTTAGTGTTAATACTGGTTTTTCATCAAGCTTAGTATCACATTCTCGAATTTTTTTAAAAATGGGATCCCATCTGTCATAACAATTTTTACATTTATTAATGTTAGATATTTTTTTCTATAATGATATTATTACATAACTATTTGTTCTTATTTATCTTATCATGAACCTTTCTAAATAATATGTATCACATGAGGTAGGGGTCTGAAACCGGCGACATAAATGTTTGATATATTTATTGAAAAGTAAAGAAGCGCTGAAGGTAGGTTGTCAAAATTTGGCATACAGGGGTTTCTAATAAAGCTGAAAAAGAATACGTTAAAAGTAATTTCCTAAAGAAACCGCTAATATAATTTTTCGAAAAATTGATCCCCTTTTCAATTCTACGTGCGACGCCTATGACTAAATTAACATAGTATCAAAATAGTTACTTAATAAGTATACATAAGCTACGAAAAAACTCTATGGAAAGTTAAATCTTTGAGATTAGGTTGCTAAAATTTAGACAGAAGGGTTTCAAATGAAAGTGAATAAGAATACGACAAAAATAATTTCCTAAAGAAATCTCAAATGTTTTTCTCGAAAAACTGGTCCCCTTTTTAGATTCTACGTGCAACGCCTATGACTAAACATGTTTTTACAATCTAAATCGCTAGTGAAATGTAATTATCCCAGCACTGAGAAAAAAGTCAAGATATTGAGATTTTCTCATTATATTGAGAAAAAAAGTCAAGATATTGAGATTTTTCTCATTATAATGAGAAAAAAGTCAAGATATTGAGATTTTTCTCATTATATTGAAAATAATCTCATTATATTGAGAAAAAAGTCAAGATATTGAGAATAATCTCAATATATTGAGTTTTCTAAAAACAAAAAGTGCTGCTTTGAAATATTAAAATACTATTAAAGCGCATATCAGTCACATAATAATTGAATTTTAATATAACCTATTAATAATAATAATAAGTACCTTTTGTAAAATTGTTCAACATTTATATCGACAATATGAATATTAAATTAACTTTAATATTTCTCTGATCGATGATTGGGGTCTGTGTTATCAACAACAATTAATCCAGATTATATCCAAAAATTAAAATAAATCTGGATTAGAGGTTATAATTCGATATATCAAGCAAATTTTTAGATAGTTTCGGTTGTATCGTAATTTAAATTGAAAAACTGATTTAGAGGTATTTTGACAATTTTTTATTAAGGAAAATCCAATTTGAAAACTCGATTAATTGTAATTTGGATTAATTAAAATTTGCAATTCACATAAAATTAATAAACTGATTCTTAAAAAATTGTAATATATACAGGGTGTTTCACTTACGAATGTAACACCTTTCTAATTCTTTTAATTTTTGTATGCAATTCTTTTTGAAACCATAAGGCTAATTATGTCCTACATGTGGGGAAAATTCACTTACCTTTGTCAAATTCAAGGCTTCCTGAAAAAAAAAAAACAAATATTAATAAGTTACAGTTACATATTTTTTGCTCGTCTACAAATTAATTTGTGCTTACTAAAAATTTATTAGTAGAACACAAACTACAAAATCATGAATTGCTATGAATGAATATCTAAGACATCAAATAAAATGTTATAGTATTAAACAAAGAGCAACTTTTTATTAAAAAAATAATATTTCGTAAATGGTGCGTTTTGATTTGAGGAAACCAAAAAAAATTATCAATGTGTGAGATCCAGATACAAATTACTGAAAATCTATCGATTCCCTCTACAGCGCATATCTACCTATCACTAACGATACTTACTGAATTTCCATTATTTTATGGACAATACCAGAATATATAGGATGTTTAAAAAATTGTTACAAACACTACAGGACGAAAATATAAATAATGTGCCGTTCTGCATTCTTAAAAGTTTACAATGCAATGCTTACTCGTGAAAAACTAAAAAAAAACGACGTGGAACAGTTTAAAAATACGAACAGCCACCTTTGAAGCGACCAGAATCCACACGCCATAGCCGTCAAAAGACATCAGCTCCAGTTTTCAGTTAACTTCTGGGTTGGTATTGTCGAAAACAACCTGATCGTACCTGTTACTACCTCGCTTATATGATAATATTTACTTAAATTGTATATAAAGTGTGTACCCGACCTGTTGGATGGTGTTTTTTGATCACAATTCTGATAATGATGTTACACCATGACGGAGAGTAAGACGACCAGTCCAAAGTCCTAATTTGACACCAATGGACTTTTCCTGTGGAATTATACGAAATCAATGGTCTATGAGACGTCAATGGAGTTCGTAGAGAAGGTTATTGGTTGAATTCTTACCGCAACTATTACAAAGAATGCGAAAGAATTTGGTTCGTCGCCTTCATAGATGTAATGTCAAGGTCGCTATCTTGTAGCCGATCATTTACAGATGGTAACTTCTTTATTGACATTAAGATTATGTAAGTCAAAAGTTAGTGCACTGAATCCGAAACTAAAATTGTTCCATCACGTCAGCTTTTCAAGATATTCTAACCTAAAAGAGCAAGAAAATGATTTTTTTCGCTATATTTGAGCTTATTTGATGCTAAAAGGCAAAATTCCGTCACAAAAGTAAAAATTGCATCCTAAAGTGCGAGTTTTTCCCTCTAACATTAAATTGAGATTGCTCGAATATCTTTTTTCCTTTTCGAGATATCCTACATTCAAATTTATTAGTTCAAATTCATAAATTGCAAAATCCCTAAGTGCTGCGAATACTGAATGTAATAACTTGCCAACTATAAAGAAAAGGAGTCGGATTCGAAACCAATAATATACAGTGCTTTCGAAAAGTAACGAATAAATTCATTATTTTTTAAATTGAGAAGTTTTCGAAAAAATCCCCTGGCACGTCGATTTTGTTTTTAAAAACGGCACTCTTTGACATATGACCCATATTTGTGACGTCATCGTTGTTCGAGATATGACGTCATCAACCCCCAATTTTGACCATGCCAGTTGAAAGAGCGTGTCATTCTACATACATACATCATGAAAAATTATGGTGTTCCATAACAAAAATTTCAAGAAAATAATGTTTGAAGATTTCAAAATTTAATTTTCACAATACTGTGCACCTCTCCATTATGCAACACCTGTCCGTGCTTATTTAGATGAGTTGTTCCCGAATCGTTGGATAGGGAGGCCGATTGAGTGGCCAGCCAGATTGCCTGATTTGACACCCCTAGATTATTTCTTGTAGGGATACTTAAATAGCAAAGTATACGTTACTCGACCGGTTAATTTAGAAGATTTAAAAGCAAGAATTTGTCACGAGATACATCGTAACTATACCTCCTCTCAGTTATTGATAATGTCCAAAAAGAATTTATCTCTTGGCTACTGTCAGGCAGCCAACGGTGCACAATTTGAACATTTAATTTAGTCGATTTTTTACATAATTATTATCATTTTCAGTATTGTGAAAATCTGATACGCCTTATCCACGGAAAGCAGCCATTTTAGTTATTTTCTGATATATCAATAAAATGTAAAACTAATAAATTTCAATGAACGATATCTCGAAGAGGAAAAGAGATATTCAAGCGAACTCAATCTGATTTTGAATGAAAAGACTAGTAACTTAAGATGCAATCGTTACTTTAAAGATAAAATTCTACCTTTTGTCGTAAAATAACCTCTAATATAGCAAAAACACGTTTTTTTGGACTTTTAGGTTAAAATATCTCGAAATCCTGACGTAATGGAGCAATTCTGAGCTCGGATTCGGATTCCGTCCACCAAAATTATAAAGATTCCTAAGTGCTGCGAACTGAGAATGTAATAACCAGTCAATTATTGATATTGATATGCCTTATCCAAGGGAAGCAGCCAATTTGGTCGTTTTCCGATATATTAATGAAATGTAAAACTAATAAATTTCAATGAATGATATCTCGAAGAGGAAAAAAGATATTCGAGCAAACTCAATTTAATTTTGAAGGAATACTAGTACTTTAAGATGCAATCCTTACTTTCCAGACGAAATTCTACCTGTTGTCGTAAAATAACCTCTTAATATGGCAAAAGAGTAAGCGTATTTTGCACTTTAAGGTTAGAATATCTCGAGAACCTGACGTGATGGAGCAATTCTGAGATCGGATTCCGATTCAGCGCATTAACATCCTTCAGAAACATGATTTAGTTCTCGTGCTATAAAATTATGTCAACCTGTGTAATTTGCTAACGCTAACGTAATTTGTATGGACCCATGTCATTTTAAGAAGCATAATCTGATTAACCTATATTGAAAACAAATCAATTTTCCTCCTCTACTATGTCTGTAACTTATACAGGGTGTCTGGGAATGATGAGCAAAAAATTCAGGGGATAATTCTAGACCGAAAATAAATACTAACTCTTTCTATAACATTTTTTCCAAAACTGGTTATTAACGGAGTTACAGGGTGTTAAAGTTAAAATTTTATTTCCGATATTTGTAAATAACTTCTTAAGAAATCCGAATATTTACATAAGATTTGTAAATCGGGGGTTTTTGCGGACGAGAAATTCAAATATGTTTCTAATTTTGACGTCACTAGTAGAGGGCGCCACTTGTGGCACACCATGTTGCTTTTAAATGGCAGAATTTTTTTGCATCTTAATGTATCCATCTGACTATCAAAACAATCGATTCTCCTACCTGTTTCATCTGAAAAACGTATACCTTGCTGAAGTCGGTAGGCGTAACCATTTTTGAAATAATCCTGTTTGAAATGATCAGTGCACCGAGTAAAAACTGTTTTGCTTTCAGGTAAAGTGCCTTTTCTGCTGAAAATACAGCAAAATGTTACTTGAAAAAGTTGTTCGTAAATTATGGAGACGTGCAAAATTTCAAGAAGATCGGCAAGGTTTGATGAAACCTTTTTTCAGCAAAGCACAAAGATTTTATCAAAGCAGGCCGATTTTTTTAACATTTTGCACATCTCCATAATTTACCGTTCTGAACAACTTTTTCAAGTAACATTTTGCTGTATGTTCAGTAGAAAAGGCACTATAACTGAAACGATAAAAGTTTTCAATCGGTGCACTGAATATTTCAAATACGATTATTTCGAAAACTGTTATTCCTAACGACTTCAATAAGGTATACCTTTTTCAAATATAACAGGTAGGAGAATCGATTATTTCAATAGTCAGATGGAAACACCAAGCAGCAAAAAAGTTCGGTCATTTAAAAGAAACATGATGTGTCATAAGTGGCGCCCTCTACTAGTGACGGCAAAATTAGAAACATATTTGAATTTCTCGTCCGCAAAAACCCCCGATTTACAAATTTTATGTAAATATTTGGATTTCTTAAGAAGTTATTTATAAATATCGAAAATAAAATTTTAACTTTAACACCCTGTAACTCCGTTAAAAATCAGTTATGGAAAAAATTTTATAGAAAGAGGTAGGATTTATTTTCGGTCTAGAATTATCCCCCGAATTTTTTGCTCATCATTTCCGGACACCCTGTATATGTTTGTAACCTTTTTCGAATATGTATATATTATATAGGGTGTTTTCAAAAGAAGTAGCACAAATGGTACCCGTAAATCTACACACGTTTGCATAAAAATGACCTTAGTAAAATGTTCACACGTTAGGAGATACAACCATTCAGTTTCCAAAAAAATATGGAATAGCGGCTGTAATTTGAAAATCAAAAAATGTATAATAGTCAAATTTTACACAAATCTTCTACTAATACATGCGTAAACTTCTCAACAATTTCTGCTCCTTGAAAGGGGCATCCCTTAAGTTATTTTTTGCAACATATTTTAATGTACTCGTATATAGTAATTTATGTAATAATTGCTAAAGTAATAGGATTATTTTTATTCAATAATCATTTCATCGTTCATAATTTCAATAACAACCTTACAAGGAATCATCTATACAAATAAAAATCATAATAATTTAACTATTTCATTAATATTATTATCAATTTTGTTATTATATGTAATTTACCAGTGTTTCCATAATCTATTTAACGAGTACCTTCTAAATGGCCCTGACATACAATTTTATAGTCCGGTTCTGATCACACAGTTTTCCTTGTCAGTTTTTTTTTAGTTTTAATAGTGGTTTAAAATAAACGTGACTGTAATCTGTTCTGTATACAGTCAGAACTTGAAACCTGAATCATCTTGTTTTGTACTTACATAATTTAACATAGGTTTTGGATAACAACAATAACAACTTGCACTACGCATAAGGCTAAAAGTATTGATGGCATATTAAACTATTTAATACAAATAATAGCATTAGTCATTACTACGAATGTACTCAGTATTTATATCCTTTAAGTACGCTTGCAATATACAGAGTGGGCCACCGAAAACTTGCCATTGCCATTTGGTTTGATATAAAAACTAAAGAAACTCTGATGTGCTCATTTAAATCTGAAATGGAAAGTGGTGTTGTGTGATACATCAGATCAAAAGACATTCTTTTATCTTTCCAACGCTATACAGGATGATCCGAAATGAGTGCGCCATAGACTAATATTGCAAGATCCCACTGCAAAGTACCTTCACCCAAATGTTAATAGAAAGAATTGCATTTAAACATGTGTTTCATGTACATCCTAACACATATGACTAGGTTGGTTAATCAAAACCGAGTCTTAGAAGCATTAATGATGTATTAACAATATTAATCATGGAGGTGAACTATAAATTAGTTTAATGCAACAAAATATATACAAATAGAAAGTTTATAGTCTGCCTTTTAAGGCTTACGGTGAGCGCTCGATCCAAAGGGATATAGTTTTCGCTCAGTAACTCTTCAACGAAAAATGATAAAATATGCGGTTTTTTAAATAGACTACAAATATTATTTTACGTCGACGCTGTGTTTTGAAATTTTGAAAATATGCAAAATTCATTTAAAAAAATAATAATTTTACACTTTTTCAAAATTTCAAAACACAGCGTTGACGTAAAATAATATTTATAGTCGCATATTTTTATCATTATCCGTTAAGGAGTTACTGAGCGAAAACTATGGATTTGTTCCAACACAGCAAGAATCAATTCCGAACCGTCCAGAATTAGTCAGTCAGTTCAGTTGTTACTGTACTTTCGGCGAATGCGACGTAAGACGGTGTTGGTCAAACATTTCTCACGGTACTGAACCAGTTCTCGACGGTTGTTGGAACAGATCTTATATATCGTTTGATAGAGCGCTCACCGTAAGCCTTAAGAATATATAGAGTTGTATATTTTCGTGCCTAAAGTGTGACAACCCTTCGCGAAAAGTTTCAATTTTAGACGCACGATTTTTTATAATTATATAAAGAAATAAAAATTTATTTTTACGCCCAATATACATATTTCAAAATTAATATACTAATATCTTTATTAGATATAATATAACAGAATATTATATATGATTTATAGTTTGTAGTATATAAAAATAGAGTTAGGATGATTTAAATTATGAATTTAATTATAATTTAAATCTTAAACTTTAAAAAGAACTCAAAGTAAATGGTATTGTTGACAAATTTATTACATGAAAAATAAATAATTGCTGAACAAATTTTAATTTAAAAAAAAACAAGAAACAAACATTTTGAATCTAATAGTGCAATGAAAAATAAAAATATTTAACGGGGAAATTAAAATTCGGAATGTACCAGTCCAAAGGTACTGGAAACTCATTCAACTGAGACTAAAGAAACAGTTGCACAAAGAAGGTGTTATAACCAGGAACGTGTTTTCTGATTTCTGGATCAGCTTGTGAACCACCACTTTCTGTAATTTCTTCAGAGAAAGATGTTTGAAAGACAGAAAACACACAATTTGTGCCTATCGTTCATTAAGGAATCAATAATGTTTTTTATTTAAATCAACTATTTTTTAAATAAAAATCACGTTTTGTCCAACCCTAATAAAAAGAACAGGTATTTTTCAATAATGTTTTGACTGCACTCATGTATAATGTTCCGTGGTGTTAGGATGTATATGCAACACATGTTTAAATGCAATTCGTTCTATTAACATTTGGGTGAAGGTACTATGCAGTTGGATCTTGGACTATAGCTGTAGATTCTAGATATTAAAATATACCGTGTGAGCCATATTGTTTTAGTCCGAATAATAATAATAATAATAATAATAATAATAATAATAATAATAATAATAATAATAATAATATCTCTACCCTTCATTCCCCCTAATAACGAGGATTAGCCCAGAAGTCGAAGACTTGTCCGGGAGAGGGGGCGGTATATTATTATTAAGCAGACCGCATTTGCGCCCAGGAACGACTTACCAAGGTGGCCCTAACCACCATTCAGTGCAGGAATGAGGGAAACCTGTAAAACCTCATTAATTAGGGGGGTAGTCAAATGTCAACCGGTATCAATCTGTCACATTGACCCAAGCCAACATTCTTCCACCCTACCATACCCGCAGAGAGGGTTCCAATCCTGCCAATTGTAAAAAACAGAAATGAATACTATACACACACAGCGAACGTAAAATTAGTGGATTCCAAATTTATTTTCTAGTATTATTTGGAAGCGTTGGTTGGTAGTTTATTTAATTGTGTTTTGAAAATTAAACACTATGATTTATTCCATTGCGGAAAGGGTAGATATCACTTACCTTTACTTTATGAAAAATAAATGTGCGAATAGAACAGCTCAGCTATTTAATGAACAACATCAAGATCGACATGTCAGGAGGAAGTATGTTCTAGAATTAGTAAAAAAATTTCAAGAGACAGAGAACGTAGCCAATAAAAAACGAGAAATTGAAAAACCTATAGTTAATGAAGTTGCAGTTTTGGGACAAGTTCATCTTGATCCTACATTAAGTACGAAGCAGCTGGTATCTGTGTCTGGAATCAATCGAACTAGCATACAAACCATTTTGAAGAAGAATAAGTTCCATCCATATAAAATACATTTAGTCTAAGAACTTCATGAGGATGATTATGACCGCCATTTGCAATTTTGCGAAATAATGAATGAGCGAGCAGGGAACGATCCACAATTCCTTTTTAACATCTGTTTTTCTGATAAATGCAGTTTCTTCTTAAATGGGACGATAAATCGTCACAATTGCCGCTATTGGTCAGATTCAAACCCAAGACTTTTTCACGAGGTGCATACACAGCAACCGGAAAAATTAAATGTATGGGCTGGAATTTTCGGTAACCGGCTGGTGGGTCCTTTTTTTCTATCTGGTAATTTGACTGACCAAATGTATTTGCAATTACTGGAAAACGCTATTGACTCTGCCTTGACAGATATTATTGAAAATATTCCAAAGTATGATGAAGATTGATTTTTTAACAAGACGGTGCTTCTCCGCATTATGCGTTAATTGTCCGCCAGTATTTGGACCAACGTTTTCCACGGAATTGGATTGGGAGAAGAGGCAGCATTGAGTGGCCTCCACGATCACCGGATTTATCGCCCCTTGATTTTTTTTGTGGGGATACTTAAAAAAATCTATAAAAAACAGCCAGCGTCGCTGCAAGATTTGCGTCAAAGAATCGTCTACGAATGCCATCGAATCACTCCGGAAATGCTTTATGCTTGTATGGAAGTGGACGGTCATCAGTTTGAGTATTTAATCAACTAAATAGTAAGTAAGCAACTAACCATAATTTTTCTACAATCTTGACGCAGTTCCTGAAAATAGCTCTGTTTCGTTATCATTTGGCCGCCCTGGATAAAACATGCAACAGAAGTAATATACGCAAAGCCACAAAGAAATAAAGAACTGTAATAAAAATAATAATGTAGGGATAAGATCTCAACAACTACTTGAAGATAAAATTCAAGGAGTGTCTAACTCTACAGCTCTTCTTGGAACTTTTTCTGATTGAGAATATATTTTGTAAGCACAAAAGTTATACGTTTGACGTTCATATTGAGTAATGACAAGTATTGTGTGACATCTATGCACTTTCAAGTATTTTCCAACGACTACTTAATCCTTCCACCGCTAATATGATTATTAGATGTTTATTTTAGACTGTTTAGAACGATATTGCTTATAACTTTTAAACGGGAAGTAATACAGAAAAATTTCTGTAATAAAAGTGTATTAGAAAAAAGAAAAAAAAAAGAGATCTTTAATAGGCAAAAATAGGTATGTTTCTGGAAAAAATATAATTGATGACGTCATTAGTCGTTTCTGTCAAATCCCAAAGATAATACTTTCGATTGAAAATGGAGTGCTAATCCCATTTAACACGTGTCCCAAATTTTAGGTACGTACTATCAAGTTTGAGACACCCAGTACATATTTGTTTAATACATTGTATATTGCTATGTTCTGCACAATTATTGTATATTTGATCATAATGCCGCGCATATTGCAATTATGGCCAATTGCCAACTATTCAAATGTGTTTTTGTTTCGAGTATCCGTGATAAGGCCGTCATAATATGTTTCCATACCAAAAAAAGATCTTTATTCTTAATAATTATCTATAATTAATATTACAGACAAAATTCTCATATCGACAAAATAATATTCAATTTTATGAACACGCATATATATATCTCGGCATAAAATTCCAAAGGATAATTTAAACATTAAAATATTTTCCTTAAATTCCATACATTCTAAAAATACATTTTTCGTTACTAAACTTTTTAACTTTTTAAATGCGAAGATTACTTTACAAACTTTGCGTCGAGAAACAAATCCTAAAGATTAATTAATTTTCACATATTTGGAACAGTTTGTTTCTCAATTACAGCATCCTATAGACCTATTTTTTCATCTTTTTTTTTTTTCGTGTAATTAAATTTAAGCTTAAGAAGGAGGATGCAAAGAGAACAGATACATGGTAGGTTGAATTACAAACTTAAAAAGAAATTCAGCTTCGCATAATTCTCCGCAATTTTTCTTGCGGATACTTCATGCTCGAAAAAAATCAGTTTTTTATAAGCAAAAAAATTCCATTCTATTTAACAATGTTAAGAAAATAAAGAACGTTAGTTACTATACAGGGTGTTAATTAATTATGTGCAAAAACTTTAAGGGGTTAATCTATGATTGATTTTAAGACAAAAGTTAAGCATAAGAATGAAATAAAACATTTTCTCGAAAACGGTTCATCGTATCAAAAATTACCAAGACATTTTTTGTGTAAATTTAATTGGTTCAATCGAAAGAGCTTTCGAATTCTGAAAAAATCGTTGGAGTGTCATTTTTTTCTTAAAAACTCTGTGAAGGCCATATCTGTGCTCATGGCTAAATTAAAAATACTTTAATACCCGCAAAATGTAGTCTCTAAATACCTATGGGTGTGCCAATTTTCAACTAAGTAGCTCTTACTACTCAGAAAATGGATCCAAAAATTTAATTTTTTTTTCAAACTTTAACACCCTGTATCTGCAAAATAAAGCCGTTGCGGACCTATGTTTATATGAACTTTTTGTCTTAAATTCGATCTTAGATTAACCCCCTAAAGTTTGTGCACATACTTAATTAACGCAACCTATCGGTAATGATCACGACCACATTGACCAATTTCCAATATAAAATAAAATATTGATTTTTATGACTTTCCTGAACATACTTCATTCCAGTATATCGTAAATTAACAAAGACATTCAAATTCGAAATATTTCAGGAATATTTTTCTTTCCAAAATGTTAAACATATGAAAATACGCGTTTTGTTTTGTAAGGCAAGGAGCATATTGAGACGCGTGTGAGATGACGTGACCCGACCAGCATGACACGAAAGCGCGACACGCATAGCGTTGTCTTTCGCATATTGCAAGATAGTTCTTCTCACGACTTTCGAACAGCCACGTCATTCTAATTTTTCTTGTTTATTATAAAAATGAAAGATTTAAACAGAAAACTGGATTTATATATGAAATAGACCCCTGAGTTTGGAAACCAGTATTGAGAAAACGTAAGGGCGAAAAATTTTTAAACTTGGACCTTATGTAGCCTGTAGTTTCGTAATCGTATTTTTTAGTTATCAATGAAAATGTAGAAAAAAATACGGTTTTTTACCTACAAAATATACCATCTTTTAAGTGCAGTTCTTTTGCAATTTCACAACAAATCTTGTTTTTTATCTTCACTTTCATATAATTCTCATGTCTGGTATAGCTCTCTATGCCTTCTTACCAGCTCTATCAGTTTTGTTTTCATTGTCACGGGAAAAAACACAACTAACCTCAAAATTATCAACACGTGGCGCGTACGGCGCGAAAAACTGTGCCATTGCCACTGCGCCGCGCGCCTTGCGCCACACGCGAGTCTTGCTGTGCAACGTCGTGGCACGAATTTGCGCTGTCCCATTACTTTCCTTAAACTACAAAAGTACGTGCTGTGCTGTGTCACCACACACCATGTTTCTTTTAGTTTAGACATAGAAAACAGTAAAATGATTGATATCTTTATTATTAAATAACAGAATAATAAAAAAAAAATGTTTGTAGTGTCATTTAAATAAAACTACCTGAAAAGTCCCATGTTTATTGTTTATAAACAGAACAGAACATATACAGGGTTATTCAGTCATACTGTCATTCATTATAGCGAGCGCGATACTCGACGAAGGCTCCATTCACACTCTCGTGCTCGACCGGTCTCGGACTGTCTCGCCGAGTGTGAATGCAGCATTAGGGAAAGTCTAATAAAGACAGAAAACCTGGTACGCTACAAATTTTCTGATGACGCGTTCGAGTGTTGAAGCAAAATTCAGTTGCCACGTCGTGAGGACCACAGTCAAAAAATCCATATCTAAAAAATATTCATCCATTCATAATATGTCATTTTGTATATTTTCTGAGGTGTCTTATTGAAGTTTTAAGGTATTCAATAAGCGCCACGTTTTGTCAAATTTTGACGTAGAATTCACTAATTCGCGAAAAATGGCAGGATTTTGAGAATTTTCAGATTCATCATGCCCTCGTAGTGCAAGTTCAAAATCTTCGCAAAATGTTATACAGTAGGTAAATGGGTTTGGATAAACATACCTACCTCTTCGTTTTTGAAAGCGGAATCGAGTAACACACATGAAAAACATGTCTTATGGGGACGACCGTGTCATTTCACTATTAATTATTGTTCCTGGAAGGAAATTTTGTGAAATTTAGTTTCACCCAATTTGAATTGTATTTTTATTTATGTAAATAGTCAATTTAATTAACTATAAGCTACACTGCCGACACAAAAAACAACAAACACGAAACGCACCTTCTTACACGAACATGGTAACTGATGGGATAGACCACGTTGCTTGTTGAGATGCAGTTCGACGGCTGGCTTCCGTGATATAAAAAAACGGACACGATCGAGTTTTGAGTATTCTGCCGTGAACGTATTAAGGTCCATTTACACACATCAGTGACGTATCAGTTCAGTGTCAGTTCAGTATTAGTGTTATTTGTGGTCGATCACTGATACCACTTTACACATATCCGTCTGTAGTCCGTAAAAAGGAGTTAGTAGACGATCAAATAAAGTGATCTGAATATATTTATCATGCAGTTGAGCAAAATTTCGTACTAGCTCGATAAGCTTTTTGTCCATTTTAAGTAATACAAAAATCTGTCAGTTCGTCAGCAGAATTACAAAAATATCGTCGGCGGCGTATTTAAAAGCCACTGAACGGACACTGAAGCAGCACTGACAGCACTGTGACGGATGTGTATAAATACGCCCATTTAAAATCTAAGCAACAATTTTTTAGGTTTCACTGATACTGATACGGAACTGACACGGCACTGTTGTGTGTAAATATACCTTTAAACGAGAATTTGAACTGCCAATTTTTTAGTTGTGTCGGTAAGTAAATACTGGGGTTAAACATTTATTATGGGGCTAATTACTAATCTGTTTTTTGTATTACTATCAGTATTTAAACATCAAAAATTTTCTCTCTTTCTCTCTTAATACCTTACCTAGTGAGTATTGTCTTTGCCTGTTTCTTTCAAATCGTACACTATCTTGAATTTTAAAGTGGGTACTATAGGAAAATATTTAAATTTGGCAACATCACGAGTTGAACTGAAAGCTGAGTCAGTGACAGTTTGAAAAGAGAGTTTAAATAATAATTTTAAAACATTGTTTTTCGGTGTAAATATGCATGTAACATTTCTGTTAATCGCGTATTCGCATTATATTCTATTTTTTCTTGAAATTAATGACACTACGACAAAATCACCTTGTGTATAATTATTATTTCGTTATATTAGAAATACCTATACTGTTATTTATAATGGTTAAACTGAGGCAAAGTGTATTTTAAATAATAGTAAACTGTGTTTTCCATTTCCTCATAAAGTGCTTTTGTGAAGATGTGACGTTTCTGCATATACATCTATTCAGTAATTGCTAATAATTATATCTGCTTCCATCATTGTCAATGGATTAAAATGCGGACCCATTCAAGAAATATAAACATTCCTTATCTCCAACACGCAGAATATTCATAAATGCTTATATTCTTACTCACCGTCCTTGTAAATATTTCAACCTAGGCTTTCCTGGAACAAATAATTGATTCCAAACTAAGTTTATTTATTTGCTTGACAGATACTAACAATAAACTTCAATGTTCTCTTTTGATACGTTGTAGTATTAGGAGTACGTTACTTTTCTGTATTTTGTTACACTTACGAGGTGTGGCAATTAAGTTCCGGGAATTTGTCAATGAAAAAACAAGTAAAAAAATGTCGCCAAAATTTTATTATCGACCTTCACAATAGTGTCCCCTTAACTCTATACAACGATTCCAACGTTGCTGCCACGATTGGAAGCACCCTTGGTAATCCTCCGCAGTTAACCCGTTCAGCACCACGGTTAAAGCTTCTTTGACCTCCAGTAGGCCGCCATAAGTTAAAAACTCTTGCACAATGAACGAGGAATGGGCTGGCGCGTGGTCGTGGTGCAAGACCTAGCCGTTCTCGGCGAATTCGGGTCGCACACAGAAAACGGACGCCATCATAGAACTGTCCAGTCACTGTCTGGCCGGTAGGAACATATTCACGATGAATGATGCCGTGGATATCGAAAAAAACTATCAACATTGCCTTCAGTCGTCGACATCCTCGCTTTCGTTGGCCGCTCTCCACCCTTTTCCACCCACTGTTGACTTTGTTTACGGGTCTCGAAGCCATACTCAAATATCCAGGTCTCATCTCCAGTGACTACCCGACTCATCCAGTTTCTACCGTCGCTCCGAATGCGAGACAACAAATCCTCTCAGATCGATTTTCGCATGTCTCTGTTCACGGGTGAGCACTTTTGGCACCATCTTTGCGCAAATCTTTCACATATTCAAATTTTCGTGTAACATCTTGCGAACAGTTTCTTTGTTGACGTTTAACTCGTCAGACAACGCACGAATGCTTAGGCGCCGGTCAGACGTGATCAGTGCACGCGAATGGTCAACATTCGCGTTAGTACGAGAGGTGACGAAAGTTCCTTCACGTGGATCGTCTTCTACCGATTCACGCCCCTCCTTGAACCGTTTTGCCCATTCAAACAAGCGTGTTTTCGACATGCCCTCGTCTCCATACACCACCTGCAATTTTCGAAGGATTTCCGAGGGTTTTTCGCCAGATTTCACTAAAAATTGAATCACAACACGTTACTTGTAATTTGAGTCATTCATTTTCACGACGCCACTAAAAAAGTTACTTCCAAAAAATAAACATAAAACACAAAACAAACGTGCTATCGACTTCAACCTTGGACTGAAACTAAAAGGTCTCTCTAGAAAAACGTTGACGAACGATGCAGAGTTGCCAATTTCCGAGTTATAATTAAATTCCCGGAACATAATTGCCACACCTCGTATTTCTTTTAAAGATGTTTAGGTTTTTAATGATATTATTACTTACTTCACCTCAAAGTTTGCATAATTTGAAAATATAAGATAACCTTCACCCTTTGCATATATCAGAAAAAACGTTTTATTATTCATAAACTCTGTACTGATGAGTTTCAAAATTTCAGATGCATTTGACTCATATGAGGTTTGCAAAGTCGTCAAGTCAATATTGCAACTATGTGAACTGTATAATGAGAAATTCAAGTTGCAGAGAAAATTAGCAGGAACATAAATGCTAATTTCGAATATTACCAGTTAAATACAGGGTCATTTAAGACGACCGTAGATAAAAGGTATATAGAAAACTAAGTGAGACTTCGATTTAGAAATTGTTATACGGGGCGTTTTAATGAAAATGTTTTTAACTTTCAACTACTTCAACTTTCGAAAGTTGATGGTTAAAGAGACAGAATGTTAAAGATAAAATTTTATTTTCGACATTGCAAATAATTTTTTTAAAAATCCAAATATTTGCATACATTTTGGAGATCGGAGGTATTTTAGGAGCGAGAAATTCAAATTTGTTTCTAATTTTAACGTCACTAATAGAGAGATAGCCACTTACGGAACATCATGCTTTGTTGCAAAACATTTTTCATTCTATGAAATATGTGGGAAAACCTGTTTTATTATAAATACGACAGAGAATTAGATTTTCCTGAAAACCCGTGGCGTAGTTTTTCTGAGGGTGTTCATGGCAAACCTCTACCGAATCTCCACCATTGGTTGATAGATTCATATAGAAATAACATCTCATGGACATAAAATCATTAGAATATGCGGATATATATATATATATTATCATAAATCTCTATTTTAGTCATCTAATTTGATATTATTCAAAGCGGGGTGGTTATTAAGGAAATATTTTATATCTTGCCGTCAAATCAGTATCTATTATTTTACCTCCATTGAACCCACGGCTCGAATATAAAAACTTATATCGGAACGGCGGCTATAAGCCGTTATTTGAATGCAACGTTGTAACATCTCACAAAAAAAGGTAACCGCTTTCGGTACGGAAATGGGTCTTTGTTTTTATAAAATATAATTTTTTAACAGGCATATAAAATATGTATATATGACATTTCGAATTATTAATAACGTTTTTAAGAAGTCGTTTATTTGATGAATCGTAGGCAACAAACTAGGTAAGTATGCAGTCTCTCGTCTACCAACTCGCCGACATACGTCGTTCTTGAACACCGTAAGGAAGAAAGACAAAGTCAGTTAACTATTAGATTATTATTAAGATAAAGTAATCAAATTTGAAATTGAATATCATAACTAATGTAATCATTTGTAAATTTTTAAATTTTAATATAGCCTATTAATATTTCAAAAATTTATAAAAACATATGTAATATGTGTCAAATAAACTGACAAATAACTTTTCAAAGCCTACTAGAGACAATTTGACCGCTTGCATATCATATCTAATATTTTTGTGGAATGTCACAAAATTTATCGAAGTAAAACAAGAGTAACTTTTTTTTGTAAAATTGTTCAACATTTTTAATTTTTTGATCTGACGACAAACACCTCGAAACATAAAGTTAGAGCAATATTTATCCAATAATCTCCCCAGTTTGGCACGCCTATGGTTAAGTATGGTATTGTTATTAGAACATTAGATTCGCAATCTATTGCGATTCTCAATTTTAAATTGGATTACTTTATCTCGATCCGTTTTGAAAATATTTGGAGAAAATCAAATTTTGGGATCCTCCTTTAAAGAGCAATAGCTCCGTTAGGGGGCGTTTACTGACCTATGTTTATATAACTTTTTTTTCTTATTTTTGATCGTAGAATCCACAGTTAATTTCTGGCAGGCTAGTTTTGGAACACTCTGTATATTAGTGTTGCAAGTACTCAGTGTTGTGTTGTTGTGTGTGTTTGTTTTAATTCATCTATTACATAATGCCTCTATAATATCTATTCGTGTTTTCGCATTGTAAATATTGTGGTATTAAATAATGCACATCTAATAAAATACTAAGATAATATTCAAACCTTGGGAGGATTTGGATCGGTCAGTAGTCGTGCGGTTTAAAGCGTCAGTACTTGAATCGAGGTGACTAGATCGCTGTGGGTTCGACCCCCGCAGCCGGTAGACCGAATATAAGCTATATTCGTCGAGAGGATTGGCACTCTCTCTGCGGGTATGGTAGGGTGGAAGAATGTCGGCTTGGGTCAATGTGAGAGATTGATACCGGTTGACGTTTGACTACCCCCCTAATTAATGAGGTTTTCCAGGTTTCCCTCATTTCTGCACTGAATGGTGGTAAAGGCCTACCAACGTAAGTCGTTCCTGGGCGCAAATACAGCCTGCTTAATAATAATATGCCACCCCCTCTCCCGTACAAGTCTTCCGACTTCTGGGCTAATCGTCATGATTAGAATGAGGGATAGAGATATTATTATCATTATTATTTTTCAAGAACTGGTACAAGTAGAAATCTAAGGAATAGTTATAGAGAACAAGCTCAGTTAATTAGATATAATGTATATAAAACCACAACGACTGAGAACAGATGACATTAGAAAACTGGCTTATTTAATAATAGTATTAGACAACGCTCCAATCATTCAAGTCATTCAGAAAGGATTCTAGATACTGGAATAAACCACTGAAATGTACGATATGGAATGCGTAAAGTCCATTGCGCATCCAAATAAAGGTACCAAACCTAGGAGCAGACAAAAGGAGGCACATGAAACTCAGCAAAGACATACTTCATTGGTTATGTATGTGGGTGCGAAAGAGACAACCATCTGCACGTACGATATGAATTGTGTTCTTAATTTCCCATTATTTTGTTTGTAAACACGTCATTGGCGTACAGTGTGGTTTCTTCTTTTATCTTGTATCTCGTTAGTGTTATTCTTTGTGTAATTTTGTGGGTGTTATTGTTGGAACAAATCTAAGGGACTGTAAAATTAACCAGCATATAGCACGAAGTAATTCTTCATATCCAGAATTCAATTTCATTTCAATTCAGAATCAGCTAAGCCCCTACAGCTCCGCCATTGCTAGAGGCACAAAACAAAATATGGCGCTGATCATAAATAATCCATTCGCGCAGCTTTTAGCGCATTCCAGTCATCATAATATAAAATTACATTTCAGTGGAATGAACCTACACACAAAGGTTTAAATACAATCCACGTTTAAATTTGACTCTTCGCTTTTACAAAGTAAAAAAACCATGTTTATGAAGTTCTACGTAAGTAACAAAGCCACTTTGCATTTTATTGGTTAAATAATTTAAATAATCCATTGATTCCTAATAAAAAAAGTATAGAAATATTTGTTATAAAAGAGTTTGTTTGTTTGTTCTACACTTCAATAATTGTAGAAAAGCACGGTTAAATTAAAAAGAAAACATTAAAAAATCAATTATTACAAATATTGTAACATTTGGTATATAGATATGTTTGGTTCAATCACCTAAAATTATTGTAACGACTTGCAAGACACCCTGCATACCTAATTTTATTTTAAATTACTATTGGCGAAATCGAGCGAATACTGGCATCTAACCTTTGATATTTTTATTTTTTATTTATTTTTGTATTTTAATATTATTTAAAATTCGTAAAATCTAAATAGATTTTTTGATATGAATCCTGTTTGATGCGTTGCTATTACATCCACGTGGATCTTGCCTTGAAGTCTAGACTCACCATCAGCCAGCTTTCACAAATTATTCTTCCCAGCCCACATGTGGTCTTCCTTGCTCGCGCGTTGGAGTCTAGCATAAAAAAAACACTATATAATAATGCGTCAACGTTAAAGTGCCAACACATTTACGGATTATCTATTTGTTTGCCGTGGCTGGATATCATAAAGTGTCTACCAGATGGATTTAAGCGCGATTACGCCTTGTCCACGTAGGAGGATGAAGGATAAACGATTATTTTAACCGTTTTGTTAACACAAAATTATTCTGACTTTGTAATTTTATTTCAGCCATTTCACTTTTTACTTCAGTCGTTTAATAACACTGAATAATAAGTTTTTTATACATTTTTCATTAGTTATTAGTACAGAATATACAGAATGTCCAGGAAAATGTGGGAAATCTCTCGGGTGCAGATAAAACATGAAAAAATAAGATGATAAATTCCTATAATTTTTTTTTCCTACATGCTCTCCCTACGGAGATATGTCTTCTTGCAGGGTTCCCTCTTTTAAATTCATGTTAAATTCCCTGACTTTTCCAGGTTTTCCCCGACACATTATAAAAAAATAACTCAAAATATTGTAACAAAATAACTATTCTTTGACATGAATACATAGTATTTGGATTTGGAACATATTGTTAAATAGATATAAAAATGAAGTAAATTAAAAAATATATTTGTCAATTTCAATTAATTTTAAAATTCCCTGACTGTTGTGAATATATTTAAAAATTCCCTGACTTTTACGCCATAATTTTAAATTCCCTGACAATTCCCTGACTTTATTACACTTAAAACGAATTCCCTGACTTTTCCAGGTGTTCAAGGTTTTCCAGGTGAGAGGGAACCCTGTCTTGAAGGACGTCGCTGGAAATCGGGTTTTCTTGAATAACTTTTAAATTACTCACTACAATTTAATAAAAATTTAATGTGATGGACACTAGTAAGGAATAGTATCCTTGAAACATATATAGCTTTTTTAGTTTACCAAGGGCGAGCTAAGCTAAGCTTTACAACTTAATGCCTAAATTTTTAACACCTTGTATGATAGACTTTAAAATAATAAATCTGGGTAGCTTCCTTCAACCCTAGACTAAAATAAAGGACCTCTTGTTTATTGTCGATAAAATTGAATTGTAGGAAAAACATTTATAGGAACTTATTTTTTCATGTTCTATCTGCACCCGAAAGATTTCCCACATTTTCCCTGGCACCCTGTATAGAGGATAATTCAAAACTTATTAAAAAAAACAAATGTACAGAGGACTCTTACAAATACAATTTTGTAAAGAAAAATCAAAAAGAATAGTCCGAAAATGATTTAAAAATACACTTCTGCACGGCACTGGAAACTGGTCCTCTGTAAAACATGACCTTGCGCAAGGCAAATCATGCAGTCGGCGAATGGAAAGAAATTTCCAAGAAAAAAAAATACTTTATAACACCTGTTTTATACAGCAAATTTAACTGTTTTTGCCGCCATTGTTATCAATTATTAATATAATTAATTTGTGGTTTTAATTAATAAAATAGTTTGACCTGATGCTACAACAAAATGTTGGGCCCGTTTTGCTCTGTTTCTACGACGGCCATGGTATCGGTCCTCCTTGTCCAATCCCTTGGTATTAATGCTTTAACACGCTGTACATGGTACGGATATAATTGAGTCTCGTGTATGATACGTCACAGTACTGCAATACACCGTGGACGTCCTGGGCTTCCATCTCTTCCACGATTCTGTTTCAAATTTCCTTCGCATTGCACTACATTTGCACTCATTGCACACAGTGGTAAAAATAGTTGCATTTGGCACACGGGAAATCGTTCTGCTAAAGCATTTTCACTTCGCCATAAATTAGAACGACATTCATCAACTCTGAGCTGCTATTTTTGACACTTGAAAAATTAATGTAAAGACGGGCTACAGACTACAGTAGCCCAGCGATGTAAAGGTTGAAAATACAACCACTTCAATAATTACTCGGAAACTATAGGGATTTTACGAAAACTTTTTTTACGATATTGACTCCATTTTTCATGACGCATCTATCCCCAATTTTTTTGAGATGAGTTAATAATAATAATAATTCATTCTAACCACGAGGATTAGCCCGGAAGTCGAAGACTTGTGCATGAGAGGGGACGGCATATTATTATTAAGCAGGCCGCATTTGCGCCCAGGAACGACTTACGTTGGTAGGCCCTAACCACCATTCAGTGCAGGAATGAAGGAAACCTGGAAAACCTCATTAATTAGGGGGGTAGTCAAACGTCAACCGGTATCAATCTCTCATATTGACCCAAGCCAACATTCTTCCACCCTGCCATACCCGCAGAGAGGGTGCCAATCCTCTCCACGAATATAGCTTATACAGGGTGATTCTTTAATATTGCGAAAAAGTTCAGAGACAGGTTCTTTAGATAAAAATAAGAAAAAAAGTTCCCATTAGCATGTGTCCGGAAACGCTTCGTTTCCGAGATGTGATTATTATGAAAGTTCATTATGGCTTCTTTGGAGAAATTAGCCTCATCGGTGAAAAGTATTTCTGCCAAAAACTGAGGATTTTGTCCAATTTTTTCTTGAATTCATCGGCAAAAAGCCAACTTTCGAGGAAAATCGTCTGGTAAAAGCGCCTGTACTGTTGACTGACTAATATTTAGATTTGCGGCAATCTTTCTTGTACTCGTTGTAGGACTTCGATTTCGTAGAGCACTTCTTCTTCCATTTGTGGAGTTGAAACTGTACGAGGTCGCCCGTTTTTAGCAGTCATTTTTTTAAAGTTTCCTGTTTCATTGAGACGAGCAAACATTGTATGATGGGGAATTGCACGATTAGGGTATCTTTCCTCATAAATACGCCTAGCCCTTAAGGCTTACGGTGAGCGCTCGATCCAAATGCATATAGTTTTCGCTCAGTAACTCCTCAACGAAAAATGATAAAAATATGCGGTTTTTTTTAATAGACTACAAATATTATTTTACGTCGACGCTGTGTTTTGAAATTTTGAAAATATGCAAAATTTATTTAAAAAAAAATTAATTTTACACTTTTTCAAAATTTCAAAACACAGCGTCGACGTAAAATAATATTTATAGTCTATTTAAAAAACAGCATATTTTTATCATTATCCGTTAAGGAGTTACTGAGCGAAAACTATGGGTTTGTTCCAACACAGCAAGAATCGATTCCGAACCGTCCAGAATTAGTCAGTCAGTTCAGTTTGTTAATGTACTCTGGGCGAATGCGACGTAAGACGGTGTTGGTCAAACATTTCTCACGGTTCTGAACCAGTTCTGGACGGTTGTTGGAACAGATCTTATATATCGTTTGATAGAGCGCTCACCGTAAGCCTTAACGAATTACCGTACCATAAACAAAATGCATATCGCACAATTCATTCTTTGAAGAGAAATATCAGTATTAAAACACGAAATCAGCAGTTATTTTTATTCACTCCTACACTCACAATGTGACAAACAGTAATCAACTATTGACAAAAAATAATTATTGACAATTGATCGGTATTCCAATTTCCAAACTACTTGGCTATTTTGTTTGAACACGATAAGATAATTTAATCAGACATCTATCAAGACAGATACCCTAATCGTATAGTTAAAGGACTTTTGAAATAACAAATATTAAAAGTAGATTACAAAAAAATGAACGCCCTGTATCTCGGAAAAGAAGCGTTTCCGGACACATGCTAATGGGAACTTTTTTCTTATTTTTATCTAAAGAACCTGTCCCTGAAATTTTTCGCAATATTAAAGAATCACCCTGTATACGGTCTACCTGTTGCGGGGGTCGAACCCACAGCGATCTAGTCACCTCGATTCAAATACTGACCGATATAATAATAATATAATAATATAAGTTGTCAGTAAAAAATAGACCATACTAGTAATTTTAGACATTTAAGAACTGAATAATACAGAGGTTAGCAAATAACAACAATGTTATCTCATGCCACTGGCGAATATTCAAAGGTACCGAAGTAAAATCAATATATAACGTCAGAAAGCGATCTATCCAGCAAATTTTTAGGTACTGAAATCTTTCAAAATACGTATTTTTTAAATTCAACTATAGATGTAAACATTGTTATAATATAAACTTACATAGTTCTGCATATAAGATTGTTCACTTTTGTTTATAAGTATGTGAAAATAATTGTTAAAATGTGGGGTTAGTTACAAATGCATTTTAAAAGTTATTATATTATTTGAAGAGAGTTGAAATAGTAAAAGTGGATAAACAAAATATTAGTAATTTTATTTTTGATATTACTTTTGTTCTACGTGTTTTATTTTTCAAGATTTCAGTACCTAAAAAACATCACAAATTTGATCATTTTACGGCGAGAAATACGGCCACCTTAACATACCTAGACATTTGATATCAAAAAAACATACATATATCTTAATTAATAGGAATTGTAGGAAAACTGATAGCTTAAATACCTTTACAATACAGAAAAAAATTCAATAGTAAGACTGTCCACATATTTTTGTCACATTATTTATAAATATCTTGTGGTTTAGCATTGTTACATCCTAAGATAAACACACAGGATATTTCTAAATATTACGATATCTACAAAACATTCAGATGTAAAATATGTATAGAGCATGGAAGCTACTTATGGAAAATATTCAGCAATTTCGTAACTGTAAATATTGCATGGAAACGCTGAAAGGCGTAAACTAGTGATTTTAGTGGGGCTTGCTTTATTTTACATGTTTGTAATATCACCAGGTTTTGAGTTATGACGTCATTATTTATTTTTTTGGAATCGTATACTTGTATGAAGTATATGGATAGTACCTTTGAGGCGCTTTCTAGAAAATCTACATTTAATATCTCTTTCTGTAACCATTTTTGAGATATCGGTACTTTTTGAAAAAAAAAACGAAAATAAAAACTGTAAAAGTAAAAAATACAGGGTGTATTTTTTGACATTTTTGGAATCAGCGGATCATTTTACCAATTTTCTGACACATTTTCGGGATGTAATTTTTTTTAATTTTTAAAAATAAAACTAGAAGGCCGCGACTGACAGAAATTGTTTTCTTTTTTGTTTGTAATTATGGAAAAAAATTCTAAATTTGAATTTTTTGTACATTTTTTTAGTTACTAAAAATTTCGATTTATTGTATTTCCTTAAAACTCATTTTTCTTCAAATGTAAAGAGGGTGGCTATTGATTTTTTAATAAAGGATTTTTTTATTAATTTTGTGGTACAACAATTTTTAAAATCCGTCAAAAAAGAAAACAATTTCTGCCAGTCGGGGCCTTCTAGTTTTATTTTAAAAATTGTTTAATAAAATGGTTCCATCCAGAAAATGTGTCAGAAAATTGGTCCTACCATACGTAAAATGATCCGCTGATTCCAGAAATGACAAAAAATACAGGGTGTTCCATTTAAAAATATAAATTTCCAGTCATTTCCGATCACACCGGAAATGTCATGAAATCCGAAATGACCTCAAAGAATTCATTGCACCATCTAGTATACTACGTGACAAAGAAAGGTAAACACCCATTAAATATTATTTCATTTTGATAATTCTGCATGTTTACTGCTCTCGGTGAAAGTAAATATTAAATTTTCAGGTTTATCCGTTAAGTTTTCGTAGCATTATGTTTTAAAAATTTCTGTTCACATTTGTTTTGCAAGCGACATTTTTTTACAGCTGATTATGCCTAGAGTACCTAGATTTGGGCGGATTTCCCAGCATAGTGATTTTGAGAAGGGGCGTATTGTTGGGTTGCGCGAAGCAGGTTTGTGGGTGACAGAAATTTCTAGAAGGACTAACAAATCCTTACGTACCACAGTACGATGTTACCAGACGTGGTTTCAGGAAGATCGTAGCCACAGAGCGAGAGGCACCAGCAATCGTAGAGGAACCACAGAGCGTGGTTTCGAAATTTAGCTCTCAGCAGCAGCCGGACTATTGTAAATCAGAGGTTTGAAGAACATGAGGGGGATGGTCGGTATGCATATAATAGTATCTCTTGCCTTATCGTCCACATTAGGTGCTGCCTCTCACTCGCCAACATCGAGTTAATCGATTACAATGGTAGAGAGAGAATTCAGGGGGACCAAGAATGGATTCAGGAATCCTGTTTCTGCCTGGAGATGAACGATGGTCATGCAAGGGCGAGAGGGCGACGTCGTGGAGAACGCGATCAACAATTTGACAGCGAGCATCATGTCCATCACACAGTAGACGTTGTGGTATAGGTTGCTATCGCATATGGTAGCAGATTACCACTAGTTTTCATTAGAAGCAACATGACAGACCAACGCTACATCTAGAAAGTAGCCATATGTCATTCAACTTCTTCACGCTTTGTGGTTTCCCAGAATCAAACTTAATCAGCGGACTAGACTTTGAAACAGTATTTTTTGTAAAAAATTTCACATGTGATTGGTCACAATTTAAATTCAACTTATTTTTTACAGACCATTCTGTCATATTATGCAAAAGGTTTTGAACGTGAATATTAGAGTAACTGTCATTATTAATTCTAAATATAAAATTAGAGTCATCGGCGTATAATACCAATAAGACATCTTCGATAGCAATACTAGGCAGATCATTAATCATAGTAATAAATAATATTGGGCCCAATAAACTGTTCTGTGGTATCCCACAATTATTCAGTAAAAGTGTGCCATTTGTGTATCACAAATTGAAGTCTACCCTGCAAATATGTCCTAAACCCATTCAAGGCAATTCCTCGAATTCCAATTTTTTCCAATTTATATATATAAAGCTGTTTACAGACCTTTTAGGCCCAAAGCTGTGTTATTCTCCTCCATTCCATTCTGTCCTTCGCCTTTCTTTTCCAATCTGTTACATTTTTCTCCCTTAGATCTATTGTCACTGCCTCTCTCCATCGCTTTCTCGGTCTACCTCTTTTTTTCTTGTAGTTAGGTTTACTCCCTACTATTTTCTTAACTGCCCTTTCATCTTCCATACGTTCTAGATGCCCTAGCCACTGCACTCTTCTGGCTTTTACAATTTCGTCTATTGTTGGTGCCTGATACATTGCATATATTTCCTCATTATTTCTCCTTACATAGCCTTCCTCCGTCTTCTTACCCCCTAGAATTCTCCTTAAGATTTTCCTTTCCCACCTTAAAAGGTTTTCTCTTGACTTCTTATTGAGAACCCAGGTTTCACTACCATACAGCGCTGTCAGTCTCAAAGTTGTTTTATACATTCTAAATTTTACTCCTCTGGACAACTTTTTTGATTTCAATAAGTGGTTGACTGCTGCCGAACTTCTGTTTGCTTTTATTATTCTCCTATTTATTTCTTGTTCCTCATCACAATTAGCTGTTATTAGCGCCCCCAAATGTACATATTCTTGAACTTCCTCAAACTCCATCTCTCCATTCTCTGTTCTCAATTTAAAATTGGTATCCTTTTTTTGTTCTCCTATTCTCAAAAGCTTACTTTTCTCTTGATTTATCTGCAATCCCACTTTACGTGCTTCCTTCACAAGTTTTCTCGTTACCTCTTCTAATTCCCTACTATCTCTAGCAATAATAGCCACGTCATCTGCATAACTTACAATTTGATGACTTTTAAACAATATGTGTCCTTCTCTGTTCAACTGACTATCTCTTATGACCTTTTCTAGTACTAAATTAAAAAGAAGCGTTGAGAGTGGGTCTCCTTGTCTCAGTCCTGTATCAATAGTAAAGCCTTCCGAACATTCACCTTTTATTCGTACTTTGGATTTGGTATTTTCTAAGGTCATTTTCCTAAATTGGAAAATAAAATATTGAGATCTACAGTAGAAAATGCAGCACTAATGTAGAAAAAAGCACCATAAGTATAATACCTATTAACTATACACTCCTGAAGGTACATACTTTGAGATAGAGCAGACTGTGTGCTTCTGTTTTTAACAAATCCGTGTTGATATGGTGTTATTACTTTATTTTTATCAAGAAATTCGTTTGAATATAAAAAAAAACACTGAAAACTTTTTGCTAATTAATTTTGCAAAGCAATCGGTCTATCGGTCTTATTATAAACGGGTATTACTTTAGATTTTTTTTAAATATCAGGAAAAGTTCCAATAATCAGTGACATATTTACATGATGAAGTAAAGGCTTTAACAATAAATCCCGGAATATCATCGGTACCCTTAGGACGATCAGCTCGAGAAACTCAGTCAAAATTCCCTGCTAAAGAGTATTTGCGATGTATCTCCCACTATATTCACCAGTAATATTCACATCATTATACCCTTTAGCAATGAAATAACTATTAAAAAAGGGAGCTGCATCTATAAATCTCCTTAACTATATTTTAGCTCAATATAATTTTCTTTTGTTTCACTGTTATTTTTATAACTGTTTATATATAATATCCCACGCTGCTCGAGCTGCATTAGGCGCATTTTGGATCCTCTTGTCATAAAAGACTTCTTTTTTGCCCGAAGGAATTTTTTTCATCAGTATAGAATTTATGAAAGGGGGGGTTCAGTGAACAAAGTATTTAAAACTAGAATATTTCAATAAAAAAAAATTGTTTTTAATAAATTGAAACAATAAAAAGTAAATAAAAAACAATCTCATCATAAATATGTAAATAATAACGAACAATATTTGTTACAAGAATGACAAAAATAAGATTAGAACTTAGTAGCAGGTCCTAATGTAAGGTTTCCGTAGGAGATCTAGTTCACTGACCGCGTTGCTAAATCTTGGAGAATAGAGTGATTGCAAGTTTGTAGTGAGACATTACCTATATGACCCACCCAACCCAACCCATGGGGGGGGAGGGGGTTAGAGAACATCTGACGAGTCTACAATTTTACTCTAAATGGAGATGCCAACCGTCAAATTTGTAGATACTCAGCTGCCACAAACCCCTTGGAAAGCACCACAATTACATCCAACATCGACACAAAATTAACGTTTGGGTAGGCATAATCAATCAATGATCGTGTACTGGGACCCGTCTTTTTAAATAATCTTACTGGGGAAAAATACTTAGAACGTCTAAGTTGTTGTTCTTCTTCCAGTTTTAACATCAGAAGGTCAAGGTGACACCATCTGATTCCAAAAGGATATAGCTCCAATTCATGAAACTTGTCCAGTTCACAATTTAGACAATTTTTCCTAGTCAATGGATTGGAAGGCAAAGTTTTCTGGAATGGCCAGTTAGATCGCTAGATGCAACTCCAATGAATATTTTCCTTTGGGGTTATGTAAAATGAAGATTTAGAGCGAATTATACGCAGACACACAACTGAAAAGAATACCCAATATTTTAAACAATGTTAGGAGTGAAGATGCAGTGGCTAGGGTATCTAGAAAGTATGGAAGATGGAAGGAAAGTAAAAAACTGTAGGGAGTAAACCTAACTACAAGAAAAAAAGAGGGAGACCGAGCGTTGGAAAGAGGCAATGGCAATAGATCTAAGGGAGAAACATGTAACGGAGTGGAAAAGAAAGGCGAGAAACAGAACGAAGTGGAAAAAATAACGCAGCTCTGGGCCTAAACAGCCTGTCAACAGCTTTTTAATATAAATTCACTAGTTTACCTATTTCATAGTTTATATACAGTATATAAAATTTAATATCTTCTACCTCTTATAAGATTACAAACATTTCATAATTCCAAAATTTAAATAAAACAGAAGCAATTTTCCTCAAATTAAAAATCATGCATTTAACTTCCTATTTAAAGGGCCGATTTATACAAACCTTTACTAATTTTGACGAGCATTATGGTTGAAATTTAATGCACAGGGTGATTTTTTACGGTCACGGTTAGTTAATTTGAATACTGAGTATGAAATTTTTACTGCAGCGATATTTACGAGATTCTAAAACCCACTTTTGCATAGAATTATCGATTATTCATATC
The DNA here is from genome assembly GCA_037114965.1 of Monochamus alternatus. Classification (NCBI taxonomy): domain Eukaryota; kingdom Metazoa; phylum Arthropoda; class Insecta; order Coleoptera; family Cerambycidae; genus Monochamus; species Monochamus alternatus. The sequence goes on along the minus strand of CM073432.1, from coordinate 11,563,816 downwards.
AGTAATGACCTTGATAGCGATAAAATGTCATCAACAAATTACACTGCATAGCAATTTTTTTAATACATGCAAAAGTGAATATAAACCTTGACGTTTATACAAATTGCGGCTGGATTTTAAGCGAGAAAAAATAAAATATGCGGGCAAAGTAGTTATTATATACGAAGTTGCTTCAGATTTACAAAAAAAAAATGATTTTGCTAATTTCCTTGAAAATGTTAATAGTCAAACAAGGTGATTCAGAACATATCTAAAAAAAGGAAATAGATGTTATGAAGAATGGAGTCAATATCGTAAAAATTTGTAGTATTTTCGATCTTTACATCGCTGGGCTACTAGTCTCTACTAGCCAGGCAGTTCCGAATATTGAAGTCCGATTACTTTTTGTAGATATTAGCGTTTTTGTGTTGCGAGTCTTTACATTAGTTTTTCAAGTGTCAAAAATGAATTACGTGTATAGCAACTCGGAGTTGATGGATACCGTTTTAATTTATGGAGATGAAGACACTGAGAGGTCTCTTATTACTATCTAGGGCTGAATATACTTTTGAAGTCAAGTGAAGTATGACGTCCTGTGTGGAAACTCCGGTTTTAAAACCATAATGCCTAGATGAAAGAATTGAGTGTTGGTCCAAATAACTGCATAATTTTTGTTTTAGTACTTTTTCTATTATTTTTGATCTTTATGATCTTTATCGTCTGATTTAAATATTGGTATTACTACTGATGTTTTTAATACAAAAGGAAAGAATCCTGTTTCAAAGCATCTATTGAATAGAAACGCTAGAGATTCATTTATATAGTGCTTTCGAAAAGTAACGAATAAATTCATTACTTTTGAAATTGAGAAGTTTTCGAAAAAATCCCTTGGCACGTCGATTATGTTTTTAAAAAAGACACTTTTTAACATACACCCATATTTGTGACGTCATCGTTGTTCGAGATATAACGTCATCGACAATTTTTTTAAATAGCAACCCCCAATTTTGACCAAGCCATTTGAAAGAGCGTGTCATTCTACATACATACATTATGAAAAATTATGGTGTTACATAACAGAAATTTCAAGAAAATAATGTTTGAAGATTTTAAAATTTAATTTTCACAATACTGTGCACCTCCCCATTATGCAACACCTGTCCGTGCTTATTTAGATGAGCTGTTCCCGAATCGTTGAATAGGGAGAAGGGGACCGATTGAGTGGCCAGCCAGATCGCCTGATTTGACACCCCTAGATTATTTCTTGTGGGGATATTTAAAAAGCAAAGTATACGTTACTAGACCGGTTAATTTAGAAGATTTAAAAGCAAGAATTCGTCACGAGATACATCGTATACTTCCTGAAGTTATTGATAATGTCCAAAAAGAATTTATTAATCGTCTTGGCTACTGTCAGGCAGCCAACGGTGCACAATTTGAACATTTAATTTAGTCGATTTTTTACATAATCATTATCATTTTCAGTATTGAAAATCTATTTTCAACCTAGACGCTTGTGATAACGTGTTGTATACGTATTTTCGACACCTTGTATAATTACCTAATAGTTACTTGGAAATAAACGAAAAATATGAGGCAACTTGTATTAATATGCACATGAATCACAGCCACACAGTTAAACGTATTGCTTCTAGTTATACCTGTATTTTTATAGCATTGTTACAAACCGGTGGACAACAGCGGCGGCTCGACAGGGGACGCACCGCTTTTTTTAAATTACGGGATGTAGTTACCCATGAGCGCTCGCAAAAAATTTCTCAGTGAGGGTCAAAATGACGAACGTGCATGTGTATATGTACATATACAGGATGTAACAAAAAAGTAGGTCATTCCGTGTATTTTTGTTGGAAAAATTTAACCCTACTTACCTATATACAAACCCCCCCTTAATAGATACAGGGTGTTAAAGTTAAACCTTTAAACATGTTTTTTCGCTGTTATTTCTTCAGATTTTTGCGTATCACTTTGAAATTTTATAGATACTTCTCCACCCACATTTTTCTGACGTACGCCTATGGAGGATTGTTTATAAAGTCATAATGTAAAATTTTCTGTAGAATATTTTATTACTCTTGATAATTTTTCGTAAAACTTAAGGAAAAAACAGGGATTAAGAAACAAATTACTTATTAAACAGAATTGCACAAATTGTTGCACATATCCTTCACATACTCTACCAACAAGTTTAGATGCCGCGACATTTCTAAATTTTCTGCGAAATGATTTGTTCACTTTGCTCGACAATTTGCCACGTACTCTTCGTCAAAATACATGGAAGCAATTTGATTGTGCTCCGTCTCATCTTGCATTAAATGTTAGACAATATTTAAGTTTAATTTTTCCAAATCGATGAATTGAAAGTGGAAGAGACGCAGCTGTTCAGTGGCCACCACGCTCCCCCGATTTTAGTCCATTGGACTTCAGTGATTGAGGATTTATGAAGGACGAAGTTTATTTCGAATCAGCTGAGAGTATTACAAATGCGGCTGAAAAAATTAGGCAAAATTAGCAACTAAAATTTTGAATTAGTGAACTAAAGTTACAGTTTTCAATTAAATTTTAATGTAAATCTTCTGTTTAATAACTAATATGTTTCTTATCGATTCCCGGTGTTAGCTTTGACTTACGACCCCCAGTGAATCTAATATGGTGTCTTAAAACATTTTCGAATGTATTTATACTTTTACCAAAACAAAATGCAAACAATGTTTACAACGTATATAGTACACGTATATGGAGTCAAATTAAAAGGCCCAACTAGGGTTGCCAATTGTCCATACTTCGGAAGGATAGTTCTTACTTCACCCTCATTGTCCTTCCGTCCTTACTTTTACTAGAAATGACCTTATTTAGTGAAAATAGTAAAGTTCATAATACAATATCATTAGAACAAATGTGAGGATATGCAAAAATAATGTTTAAATGTAATCAGAAAATAATGTCATACCAATTCAAAACATCTATCGTATATCTTATATTCGCAGGTGGTATAAGATAACATTCCTGTTATTTGCTAAGCCCTAGATTATTCAGTTATTTAATGTCTAAAATAATTTGCATTTGTAGAAAACACTATTTCAAGAATACTGTGCCCTTAATTGGCCCAATCGATACGCACTGAAATAAAAATGGACCTAAAATTGGCTTTACTTTAATTTAGTTTCAGTTTGTTTTTCTATCTTAATCATCAACTTCATCTGACGAATTTGAAATTTTCTTTGAAAACCTTGAATATATTGACTTTTTACGAAATAAACGCGTTTCAATAGAATGGATCTAATAGGTTACTGGATTTGTTGATGTCTAATGACATATGAAGTAGTTCAGGAACTCATACCAGAAGATGTATATAATTCAGCATTGCTGATGAGGTTTAATAGAATTTTTGTTAGAGAACTTGAACTTTCTCCAAATGTTAATGAAAAGTGTTACAATTTTAGAAAAGCTAACTTTCTTAATTTATATAATGCTATTTTAGAATGTGATTGGTCTTTTCTGATGCAATTTGATGATATCTGGCTGTGCACGAATTTTACATAAAGTTTTATAAAATTTTTGATGACAATGTGCCACTGTATAGATCCTTTAAACATAAATATCCTCGTTGGAATAATGCTGATATTATTAGAAATATTTAGAAAAAGGCTAAAGCACATTTGAGATATAAAAAACGGGTGATGAATTGCACTTAAGAGAATTTAAGAGGTTACGTAGCTTAATTAAAGAAAAAATCAGAGTGGCATATGAAAAACCAGGTTCAGGTTACAATTGCTCATAATGTCCAACAATCTTGGTCATTTGTGCATTCAAAAAATAGAACAAGCAGAATTTCTGGGAGAATGTCTTATGACGACACCATACTAGATCAGCCTCAAGATACAGTCAATGCCTTTGGTAACTTCTTTAAAAGCGTTTTTACTGTTTCTAATGATCGTTTTTTTCCTCAAGAAAGCAATTTCAATATTATCACCATCCATTTTCAGTCAATAACAGAGGTGGAGATTCATGCCGCTGCTAATAAACTTAAAAATAAATTCACTTCTGGTTCTGATAGGATACCTTCATTTGCTGTTAAAGATTGTATAGGTGTACTTGTTACCCCACTCTGTTGTTTGTTTAATATGGCAGGGAAATGTATTGAATTTCCTAATGTGTGGAAAACAGCCAGAGTATGGTTGTGTGATCTGGTATCCTTTCTATAGACGTTACAAAGTTGACACTGAATTGATACAAAGAAAAATTTTGAAATATTTAGTATTTAAAATGGATGGTGTACAGGGTGAATCTTAAATAAGTACAAATATTTTAACCAGCAGTATAGTTTTGTATGTAGAACACATAATTAATAGTTTTTTTTACAAAAAAATCAGAAATAAAAAAGTGAAATTTTAAATAAATTTCGTAATTTTTCAGTAGAAAACTTGTTGAGGACCGCTGGCCTAGACCGACCCTTCATACTTTTATGAGTCATAGTGCTGCAGACTGAACGTGTGGTTCACAGTGTTGCCAGTATTACACGAATGTCTTTGCTTCAAGGAAGAAAAAATCTCAACTTTTAGCGAATTTTGTCAAGTGTAACATTTTATATTATTTTTTATTATCAAACTGTCATTGACTGTCATGACAGATTATCGGAAGCACAAGTCAAAATTGTTAACCCCACATAATGCATGAAAATAGCAATAAAATTTGCTAAAAGTTGACATTTTTTCCATTTTAAATAAAAAACGCGTGCATAGTTTTTCGTTATTCTTCATAAAATAACTTAAGGAAATTGTGTTTTGTGTCCCTTTCTAACAGTGTACAATGACATTTAACTTGTGAAATGTGGATTACTGATTAAATAGTAATTTTTTTAACAAACAGGTAAGTTTGTGTGCACGTTTATGTATAATTTTTGAACATTGGACATAGTAATATCACGTAATATCTTCCTAAATATTTTACGGTAGTATTGAACTTGCGCAAATTCATTTTTAATCGTTGAAGTATAGTAAGGTTAGTTCAGATGTTAAAATTTATGTTAATATTGCTGCGTATCATACTACATACCCAATTTTACTGTACTTATGCTTAAAACAAGTATTTTTAAAATAGAACTATTACGTTAAAGGAAACGTAATATTTATATTGGAGGAGATATGGCAACCTCGCAACAAATCATATGTTTCATTACGTTGTTGGACGAAAAATCAGCCAGCGGTCCTCAAAATGTGGGTATTTTTTAAAAAAATTAATATCTCCGTAAATATTAGAAATTTTTAAAAATGGCTTTCACTAGACTGATTTAAATGACGAACTACACCAGCAGTTAAAATATTTGTACTTATTTAAGATTCACCCTGTATATCCTGAGAGAGGTATAGTCTATAATAGCTTGTTAAAAAATAGATTTAATTTAATTAGTCTAAATTTAAGGCACAAATGTTCTGCACTTTCTTTTCTATATAAGCTCTTGAATGGTCAGATTGATAGCCGGGATCTTCTGAGTCAATTAAACTTTGGTGTGCCTAGACCATCGATCAGACATAATATAACATTTTATTGTTGTGCACCGAAGACAAATCAGTTTCTACCCTGGTAAATACCACTTTCCATCTGTATCTGCGTATCTGTATCTATATGCCAAAGTAAGAAATATCAACATTACATACATGGTTGGAAAATAAAAATATTACTTTTTCATTGGAACTGAATCTTATTACATTAATTTACTAAACCAAAGCTATTCTGTGTTTAAACATTTGTTATATCCTTTGCTAATACATGTAAGGCTTCAATTTTGACGACAGATTTTGACATTTGTGTTTGTCAATAATATTACTTTTCTCCATATCCATTAAGTTTCAAACTAACACGTGAAAAATTGGCAAAGTTATTGCCGAAAAACAGTTTTTAAAAGAGGGAATTTGGTATAAGCGATTGCATTTCAGACCTTCCATCAGGGGCGTAGATATGGGGCGATGATTTTTGACCGAAAAATGTACTCCACTGTTTTTTCTTTTGGTTTATACTTTATTTTAAGAACCTCATTCATTTTAGAGCAAACAACCTCTTGCACTTTTGTCGTTTAACGAACAGCCTTCGAGCTATTGAAGATTTTTAAAAAACATATGACTGTCACTGAAAAATAACATTCACTGTCATTGATGAGAAATAAATATTTGTCAAAATTTGTACAACGCAATTGAAAATTAGAATAAAAAACATATTTTTTATTTTTTTTTTGGCAGCCTATATTTAAAAAACGAAGCATTTGCAGACCTAGGTTTTTTCTGTTTTTGGATGTAGAGTTCTCTTAACAACATTTTGCAATACCCTGAGGTAGACAGGGTTAAATCATCATATTTTGTCGTCAAAAATACGCAGTTAATGAGATGACCTATTTTTTATTAGGAGGTGGCAATACTGGCCCTTAGTTTCTTTTTTTTTTTTTTCATTAAAGTTGAATTGAAAAGCAGTAAAACTGGTTTCGTCCTAGTAATTTACATTTTATGTATTTGTTGGTTTGACTCGCACTAAGAGTTTAAAAAGTCAGTTTTGAGAACTTGAGAAAACAAACTTATAGAATATGTTTGTATAGGTCAGAGGTAGTCTCCCTATAAATAATGACACCCACATAAAGTTTCTATAGAATTTCAGTTCAGAAAAGGACGACCCTGTTCTAAAAAAAGACGGGCTTCCCGTTACATCAGGAACAGCTTGCAGCTTTTAGGCGTTGAGGTGTTTAAGTTGTTAATTATTCAGACAAGAAAAGCACGGTGGGTTCTACTATAAAAGCAGTCATAAATAGCAGTAGAGTTCTTACGGTTATGGTAAGTCATAGTGCAACAAACTTTTAAGTTGACCTGTCTAGAAACATTTGCTGTATATAGCAATTAAATTTCATCATGTTGTGTACTATACATATGCAAATCAGCAGCGTAGTTTAATCAGATATTTCAGAGACAAAGACAAACGTAAAAGCAAACGATGATTAATAATTATATACAGGATGTTCCAATGTAAGTGTATAGAGTGACTCAATATAATATAACTTTTTTATACTTGTAAAACATGTGAAATGCAGAAGCGCACGATTTTTTATGAAGTTCTCGAAGAAAATGACAGTAGAAAAACAAATGAAGTCCAAACCAAATGGCCGCAGACGCTTACTTTATTAATTTTAGTAGGACACCCTGTATATTCTTACATATTTGGACACAACGTTCTCTATCGAGCATAGTCATATTGGGTTTATTGGGACCATCGCTAACAATAAATGAGATACTATTAAAAAACGGAAAATAAAATATCGCATGCATGAAACACAATATAGGAAAATATGACAACATGAAAGAAAGACATTTACAAAGAATAAATTAAGAAAATAAACACAGGTACTAAATGCAAGTATTTTAAATTTGTTTTTGGAATATTTGCCAGACAAGTCTCAAATTAAGAAATTGTAGACCAATTTATACGTTTACCACTAATTTTTTCTAAATTCGTGCATTTTAGTGACATGCAACAAATGTACTTACTTACCGTTACTTTTGCAACGGTGTGTAGTGAGTGCAAGTGTTGTACAAATGCTGACGTGACACAGGAAATTTGCAACCGAATCGTGGAAGAGATGGAGGTCTAGATCGTCCACGGCTTATTGCAGCAGTGTGGCTATAATACACGAGGTTCAATTATATCCGTACCATGTACAGTGTCCAAGCATAAATACAAAGAGGTGGACCAGGAGGACCGGTACCATGGCCGCAACGATCTCCTGACTTTAAATCATTTGGACTTATTTTTGTGGGGATATTTAAAAAATGAAATATATTGCACCGAAGTGGACATGATTGAGCTAACTGCTGCCAATAACAAATTCAAAACTGGGTAAGACGGGTCCAAAATTTTGTTGTAACATCAGCTACGTCAAACTATTTTACTAATTAAAACCACAAATGAATTCTATTAATAATTAATAACAACAGCGACAAAAACAGTTGAATTTGTTGTATAAAAATAGGTGTTGTAAAATATAATTTATATCTTTTCTTGGGAATTTCTTTCAATTTTTTGTCCAGTCGCCGACTATACGCCTTATCAGGTTTTACAGTGGACCAGTTTTCAGTGCCATGTGGCAGGGTGTATTTTTAAATCATTTTTGAACTGCTTATTTTATTTTTACAAAATCATTTAAAAAAATGTTTAGATAAGTTCTGAATCACCTTGTATAGTAATTTTCGGGGGTTGTTATGTCATGACCATGGTAACTAGTCGCTGCCAGTAACAGAATTAGAGTGCACATTCCTAACATTAGCTGGGATACTTTGACTTGCCCTGGTTGTTTTCAAGCTAGGCTCTGTGGGATTATTGTTAGAAAACTCCCACGCTAATGACCGCCGCATCCAACTACGTGCTATCTCCAAACTCTCGTTGATGACGCCCGATCGTACCGACAATTTGTGTTCGTTGTGGACAGTTTCGTTGTATATGCATATTCACAAACAAAGCCTCTTTCTAGGCTAGACAATTAGTTGGTTAGAATTTCCTCAACTTGGTTGTGAAGTTTAAGTTTATGGGGATGCAGAAACACACATTTCGGATTTTGTAGTTTTGCATCACTGCTATGTAAACTTTCTACTTTCAATGTTATGTAGTTACCTACAGAGGTTTCCACGCCCTGATGTTTTAGGTTTATTGGATGTTAGAAGCTTGCACACTTCGGGTTTTATGGTTTTAGATCGTGGCTATGTAAACTGTCTGTCTTAAAGAAGTTATTAACATTAATGGTACAGCCAGTATACGACCCAATATTTATTTCTAAACCAGATAAGTCACATTCAACTGGTGATACTGCAGTATCGTGGGGGATGGAAAACTATCCGTTTTTGACGTGGAGGCCGTAGAGGTGGTAGCTCTTGATCCTGAAATTTCACAGTCCAAAATTTTATTTGACATTTGAATTCTATTATTGACAGAATCTTCGACGTATCCTTCGGCCACGGTCAAAGATTTCCATCCTCCGTGTCACTTCAAACTACGCCCCCCGCATTAGCAAGAAGTGTAGCTGAAGTTCTCCGAAAACAATAACCAGTATAGGCATCAAAATTCTTTTGTTTTTATACTTAAGAAACAATCGGCGACTGGTAGCATAACTTGGACGAAGAGCATATTTTCGGTAAATGTCAATATAATCTAAATTTGAACCTGTAAAAATTAGTTGTATATTCGTTTTTGTATCGGGTACTTTAACAAACAAAATGGAATCTTTATCTTGTATTAAAACGACCTAAAAGGAAATCATTGCCGATATTTAGTAATTTAAAAAACACATAAAACAATCATTACAAATGTACCTTAACCATCAAATAGATTTCATCATCTGCCTCTCTTATGAATTGATTAACTTCATCTCGATTTAATACCTTAGATTTTTTAGGATAATTTCCAAGTGACAATTTTTCCAAATATGGAACTTAAATATGAAAATTTCTTAGAATCCACGTTTTCTTTAACATTTAGTGCTGATTTCAACATAGAATATACAGCCCATAGCGTGGAAGACTTCACCTTCTTAGACTTTTCTGCAAAATATGCCAACAGCACATTTTCGAATATTTTTCTTGCTTTATTTGCTTCATACCACTCTTTAAATTGCTGATATGCATTTTCATACTGGCTTGGCGCCTCGATTTCTTCGGTAAAATATTTGAAATTACCGAATTGGCTGCATATATCAAATTAGGTGGGGTACTGCTTAGTTCATCGTCGCTTGAAATTTCCATTATTTTACAGTTAAAAATATCAGGTACTGGAAAACTACCACTTTCAAATAATTATTGTTGTCAACAATTGCCATTTTATTTCCATAGTTACAGTGGTCACTTGATTTTGAAAAACATTTTAAGCCAGTTCCACAATATTTTTTTGTATTAAACTACTGAACTTATGTTACAATAATTTTAAGGGATGTACGTATTTTGATGTTTGTAGAAAAAATTTTGTTTGCAACACGTGCGCGAACTACTTTGGTGATCTCGACTATTTCTCGATCACCAAAGTAGTATTTCGCGCACTAGATGCAAACATAACTGTTTTCTCGAAACCCGTTCATTTTATCGATATCGATCAAGAGTATCTTTTTATAGTTTAAGGTTCAGGCTATCTAGAAATATTGTGCTTTCATCATACAGGGTGTAAAAATGGCATTATTGTGCTAAAACTAGTTCGTTTGTGGCAAATAAGCCAAATATGTTTTACTGGGTCCATTTTCAGGGGTCTTATCTAGTGGCATATTATCATATTAAAAAAAAATTATTAAATTGCACCAATTATTTTGAGTTATGAAAAAAACATTTTTAGGGGTGCCCTTTAGGGACTTTAGAGGCCTGTATCTCCGTAGACGAGGACTGTAGAAACAAAATTTATAAGAACTTGTCACGTTATTTTTGAGTGTTATACCCGAATCCGAGATACTGTTTACATTTTCTGGGACACCCTGTATTTGACAAACGACAAATAATTGTGGGTAATGTACTTATTCATTTAACAGCTTCTCTAGTGTTAGGTTTTTTTGTCAATATAAGAAGGCAACAGGAAATAATTGTCATGTATTACGTAGTTGGCCTTGTATTGTAGTATTTCCAAAAAAATGTTCAAATTAACTCTGTAATGTAGGAGTAGTGATAAAGAAATGCACGCGCACTGTTATATAACCCGTTTCAAATAAAATCGTGGAGAATTTTAACGAGTTTATTAATGAAAACAAACAACTGCGATATTTTACAATTTTCAAGGCAATGTTATGGATGCACGAAAACAATACATACAATTAAAAACGTTCATTATTGTAATGCTAAAATTTTTTTCCATGTTCACTAGAAAGAAATAGGATGTTATAAGCTTCGGGCAATAGAAAATACAAGGGCAAGACCATAATCCTAAATACAGGATGTTCAGAACTTGTATTTAAAAAAATTGATGAATATACAGGGCTTACAAATACAAATTTGTTAAAAAAAATCAAAAAGAGCTGAAAATGTTGAAAAAATACACTTCTGCACGGCATTGAAAACTGGTCCACTGTAAAACCTGATAATGAAGAAATAAATAACATTTTGTAACACCTATTTTATACAGCAAATTCAACTACTTTGCCGCTAAATAACAACAATTATTTTTTTATCATCTAAATAGTTACATACACTTTTTATCAAGGCATAAATAATTTATTGTAGCTTTTAAACTCGATTTTCACTTTCTAATTTACAAATTACCAAGTGGATTAACTTTAATTTATTCAAAATAATAAAGTAATAAATTATAAATATTTGACAGGCAAAAATGTTCAAATACACATGTGTTATACATGACTGAGTTAACCTTTTTACATAGTACCACAGTGAAATCATCGGGATAAGTATGTTCCTAGTACCCTTGGCTATACTAACCTCGGCACTGTATGAAGTCACCTTTGGCATAGAAGCATATTTTAGTTGTAGTTAGGACAAAGAAAACTCTCCGTGTTACTAACATGTGCTTTTGCTTTTTCAGTAATTTTCCAGATGAAAGCGATACCACAGGAACCACATCCAGTGAAGTACAAAGTGGTCATATGAAAATTGCTTCCCCTTATTATTCGAGATACTAAAAAATTTATAAGAATAAAAGCTGTAGGAACTTTTACATAATTTTAGAAAAATGTATCACAAAAACAACGCATTTCCGATATGTAGGACTAACTTTTGTTTTTTTTTTAATGGAACGCCCTGTATATTTTTACGCCATTGAAGAGACCGTCAACTGATCTTTTCAAAAATATATATTTATCTTACGGCTTTCGAGATAATATATGTTTATTGATAATATGCAACATTATTTAACCCTTGAGTATATAGTCAAGGATATGACTCATAAAATATGATCTCTCTAAAGATTTTGAATGAAATATATGAAATTAAGCATTAGTCTAAGTGGCGGTAAATTCAGACAGGTAGGATATTTAAAATTAGCCGGGAAATTCAAAGTGACAGGAGAGGCGGTAAATTCAAAATAATGAGATATTTAAAATTAGTGTAAGTGGCGGTAAAATCAAATTTTACGAGCGGTAAATTCAAATTTAAAATTAGGCAGGAAATTCAAAGTGACAGGAATGGCGGTAAATTCAAACTGATGAGATATTTAAAATTAGTGTAAGTGGGGGTAAAATCAAATTTTACAAACGGTAAAGTCAAATTGGTAAGATATTTAAAATTAGGCGGGAAATTCAAAGTGACAGAAGTGGCAGTAAATTCAAATCGGTAGAATATTTAACATTAGGGCGGGAAATTCAAACTGGTGAGATTTAAAATTAGTTTAAGCGGTAAACTCAAACTGGTAGGATATTTAAAATTAAGCGGGAAATTCAAAGTAACAGGAGTGGCGGGAAATTCAAACTGGTGAAATTTAAAATTAGGCAGGAAATTCAAAGTGACAGGAGTGGCGGTAAATTCAAATTGCCAGAATATTTAGTATTAGACGGGAAATTCAAATTAACGTGAGTTGTAGTAATAAATTGAAGCTGGTGAGATTTAAAAATTAGTCTAAATGGCGGTAAATTCAAACTGGTAGGATATTTAAAATTAGGCGGGAAATTCATAGTAACAGGAGGGGCGGGAAATTCAAACTGGTGAAATTTAAAATTAGGAAAAAAATTCAAAGTGACAGGAGTGACGGTAAATTCAAATTGGCGTGATAAATGATATGAATGGGGTCTCAGCGGTAGTTCCAAACGCGGACGAGATTGCATTGCAAGTGGAGCACGCTACTCCGTTAGAGTGATATAATAATAATTATTAAAACTCATATAGTTATTAAATACAACCAGCAGTACAATTTCGAACTGGGATATGCCACTATTTTAATGTAGAACGACACATAATAAAATTTCTAATTTCTACCATCATCAAAAATGCTACTACAGTGGAAATTTTAATGTAGAACGACGATAGTATAGTTCAAATTCAAATTTTGGTAACCGCGGTAGATCACTATGAATTTGATATAGATAAATACCCTGTATAATATTTTACCGACAATAAAACTATTTGGCGTACTCTCAATGTAATAAAATGAAAAAATTCAATCTCATATTGTACTTAGTTCTTATGGTATCATGCTTTGCGCGAGCTGGGATTATATTACAGACGCTGCTGATTTTGCAAATAGCTGAAACGAATGAGGGTTAATGAGATACAAAAACTTGCATTTTTAACGCGGCTGTTATATAGACAAGATATTAGTTTTACTATTGTAGAAGTTGAAATTTTGTTTGAATTACATAGGTAAGTAATTTATATGTATATATTAAGTTAATTAAGGGGAAATGTGGAAAAATAAAATAAATAAATAATGAAATAACTAAAATTAACACGTTTTTATCTATTTATGAGCTATGAAATTCATTTTGTAATATAGAATTTGTTAAAACCATAATACAGTTTTAAAAAATACTGCTTTGATATACAGGGTAGGCAAAAAAATTAATAAGCAGGAAACAATTTTGTGTAAATAAGTAAATTACTTTTTATTGTATTAACAAAACCCAAACATTTTAATACGATATGATTTTAAGCAGGGGAGGCAATAAGCTTATAGGAAAATTTTGTTCAACATTTTTTTTTAAATTAACACGTTTTTATCTATTTATGAGCTATGAAACTCATTTTGTAATAGAGAATTTGTAAAAACTATAATACAGTTAAAAAAAACTACTGCTTTCATATACAGGGTAGGCAAACAATAATCAATAAGCAGGGATAAATTTTAGGTAAATGGTAGACTTAAATTATAAAGTTTTTGCTCAATTAGAACTTCTTCTAGATTAGATTAGATAATCTCGAACTTGGTTTAAGTTTGTACAATGTCCAAGGTAGACCAATTTCAATGCTTTTGGAGGGGGTTTTCGTATTTCCCGAGGATATAGAAAAAAAAAGTATCTAAGGTCTTGATTTTCAAGAAATCTACATCCCAGTGTCTCGATTCGTTTAAAAGATACAGGGCATTTTTTCTATGATGCTTTATAACTTCTTTGTTTGTTAATATTTTTGATTTTTGTAAAAATATTATTTAATCGGTTTTTACGTAGATTTCCCACTTTACTCATTATTTTTTTTAGATACAATGCAAAGTTTTTTAAAAATGGAATACCCTGTATTTTATTTATTTACGGTCTAGTAATATTTGCGAAAAAAATACAGTTGGAAAAATAATGCTTTGATATACAGGGTGAGCAAAAAAAAGCAGGAAAAAAGTTTGAAGAAAATAATATTCAAATTAACAAGTTTTATTGATTAGGATTTTACAACAAAGGGAATGTAAAACAAAAATCTTTTTTTTTAGCAGTCTACTGGGAAATTCTACAGTTTTCATGATTTACCTATTATAGAACTTCGTGAATGGCATTTGATCTATAATGGTTATGCCCTGATCTAGGTAACTGGGCGCAGCCAGTAACATTATTAGCGAACACAAGAACAGAGAGCGTGATATCAGTGTTGGTAAGTTGCTTAAATTTCTGCATTACAGGTCGCGTCGTTTGTGTCTGTATCAATAAATGGTAAAATACGCCAGCTTGATAGACACCGTGTCGTGTAGAGAAAATCTTTAACGATAATCTCAAAAAGATAATCATTGGATTGTTCCCTGCCAACGAGCGAGAAAATAGGTTTTCAGTCACACACGCGAAAAACTTTAATTCGAAACCGTGGACGCGTAAAGGCCTCCGGGCCATCGATACGTTGACTGTCACGTTTAGGTTGCCATAAAGCTGTGTTAGTAAGTAGTCTTGCTTGCATTGTGACCGAGGAGAGTTGTTAGCTTCGAAAAAAACAGCGAGGAGAGACGACAAATGCTCTAATACAACAAAATCAAACTAACCTTTTTGACTTTTTATTTTTGAGAAAAACCTTGTGTTAAGATTTTCACTGGTTAATTAAATTTATATAAAAATATATCCTATTAATAAGACACCATTAATTGAATATATATAAATTGAAAAAATTATAAGAGTGAATTTCATTGACAATTTTCCTTTTTCGCGGTCAATGATTTACCGGCCCATACATTGGAAGAAGGTATTTACTCTTATTCGGTCTTAATCATTATCAAAATTTTGATACCAGTAAAACAGTGATGTCTCATTAATACAGGACTAACGACAGCTCCTTTAAAAATAATTTGCCTCGAGTCAAACTCAACTGTACCAGTCTATGCTAATAATAATACAGGCTAATATGCAACAAAAATCAAACTAACCTCTTTTGACTTTCTTTTGAGTATACCTGTTTATATTAAGATTTTTTTTTACTTAAAACTAGTACATGAATTGCACTTGCGCATTAAAACAGTGCTGTAAACTATCAGTCATTGCTATGTAGGAACAAACCTATTACTTCCTATGTAAAACACACACAAATTACTGAACGCAAGGGGCCTTTTTTCGTCACAGGTATCACGTGTCTTCTTCATCTGGCCGACACTAGTTAGCGGAAAATTAGCGACTAGGGGTAAATTAAGACAGTGTCTCAGTTTTTGTGTTGATCTTAACGTCTTGTTAACGCTTTTTTTTTGAAAAATAGAAAAGTTTTTTATTACTCGAGACACAGTGAAGAAGGTTCGTCGCTTCAATCTCCACGGTCGAATCTTGGAATTTAAAATGAAAACCCCTTCTGTTGGTGCCGAACCAGTTAGCTGGATTAAAGAGGCCATCACCCAAATCATTGCTACTGGAACGCAAGACCTCAACCCCAACGACCAGGTGGCGTTCTCCTTCTGCTCAAAGGAGTTCAAACGTGGGGATGCGTGGGTTCGCTTTAGGCCCGCCGGGGAGGTGCCCTACGAAGACGTGTGGAGTGTCATTTCCAGCGTTTACCAGTCCAACTCTGCGGGACTAAACACAGAGACATTCTGTCTGGGGGGTGACGGCTGTGAGGATGCCTAGTGGAAAAGGTTCGTCGGTACAACACCTTCGAGGAGGAGTGTAGGAAGCGCTTAGGACTCGTCTCGATAAACAATTTGTGATTACCGCGTGCGCTCATCGTCACCATGGCCTATGTGGACAAGGATCAAAAATACAGAAAAGTTATATGCTGCCAGATAACGGAAAACCGTGAACAGACGACGTACTCTTCGTGTTCTATGATTTGGAAACCCGTCAGAAAACGGTGCGGGAAGATGGGTCGCTGTTACATGAACCAAATCTGTGTCTTAGCCAACAGATGTGATAAATGTATACACGAAAATAACTTACACTTTTGTCAAAAATGCGGATACAGGTTGATTGTATACAAGGAAAATGTTATAACTAGTTTTGTTTAATACGTATTGGAGGTCTGAAAAAAATTCAAACAGGTTGTGGTTATTGCTCATAACGGACAGATATTTGACCACCAATTTATGCTAAATTACATGCTAAACAAAACAGACCTCATTCCCGAGGTCATCATAAGGGGGACAAAAATAATCTCCATGGTGGTGGAAAATGTAAAATTTTTGGACTCCCTTAATTATTTCTCGATGGCCCTTTCAAAGCACCCGAGAGCCTTCGGCTTGGGGGACGGATTCAAGAATTTCCCTCACCTTTTCAACACCGATACGAATGCAGGGTATGTGGGGACTGTGCCTAGCATAGACTTACGATCCCGACGCTATGAAGCCGGAAGGCACAGCCCGATTCTCTCGAGTGGCACGAGGAACATAAGAAGAAGAGAGAAGTGTTTGACATGCAGCGGGATCTAGTGGAGTACTGTACATCAGATGTGGAGATCCTCCTACCTGCTGCCTGTCTCAAATTTCGTCAGCAGCTCCTCGACACCAGTAACGTCTGCCCCTTCACCGAGGCCTATACTATAGCCTCTACCTGTAATAAGGTTTACAGGCGTAATTTTCTTAAACCGAACACCATCGGTATCATCTCCAAGAGTGGGTATAGATAGAGGGACAATCAGAGTAAGATAGCCATCCAGTGGCTGGTGTGGGAAGAGCACACAAGGGGTCTCAGCATTACTCACGCAGCCAAACAGCAAGAAGCACGAGTTGCAGTTGCAGGCAAAGTCGATGCCGGTGAGGGATGATTTCTGTAGATTCTGACTACATTCTAAACCATAAATTTTTGCTAAGTAACATCCTGTTTGACTAGTAAGGAATATTCCGCTTGTGTACGAAAGGAATTCAACTATCAGCTAAATGAGCAGTATGCCCGACCTTAACTCGTCGTCCAACACGTGGAGTTTAATAAACCTCAGCGCATTTGTATTTGTAACTTAAGGTCAAATCTTTTTAAATACCCAATATCTTTCAATCAGATCTGGTAAAAATGAGAACTGATACCACTTTTGAATGTAACTTTTTATCCTGGACCCAAATCCCTTTTTTTGTTGTATTTGCTACCACCATTTCATGACAAATATAGTTTATTCACCTCATAAACTTAACCAAAACAAACATGAGAATTCATTAAAATTCATAAAATAAAAACAATTAAAATACATATTATTATTTTTCTGAAACACCCTGTATAAAATAAATATGTAATTTTTTTGCTTCTTTATTATTTGTTTTAATAAACTATAATTTATAACTTTTTTCATGCTGAAAATCAGGATTTGAAATATTTAATTTTCATAATACAGTAATAACTTTTAGACACTGCTTGTTTTTACTGAATGCTGTTTCCAGGACATTGATTTCCAAGTAATACTTAATTAGCATTTAAATAAAAGTTTTTATTTGGAATTAACATACTAGCTATATGTATAATACGCCTGGTATATTCTAAAGCTTTCATATAGAATAATTATTTTAAATGCATATGAATAATTTTTACATCTGTATAGTTTTATAACATCCCGTATCTAAAAAAATAGGATATACAGGGTGTCTGTGAAAGGTTGGGAAATCTCGGAGCTGGAGATACTGGTGACCAAAAAAGTCGATTGAGCCAAAATGCCTTATCCGAATGTTGCTGGTTTCAAAAATACGGAGCGTTCAATGCTAGAATTTTATTTTAAAATATCTCAGTAACTTTGAAACCTGTCGGAGTATTAAAAAAAAATTGGCACAATTATGTTTTTTGGCACGGCAAATAAGAATTTTTAACTAATTTTGACGTCACTAGTAGAGGGCGCCACTTATGGCACAGCATGTTTCTTTTAAATGGCAGAACTTTTTTGCTGTTTAGTGTGATTTGTGAGGCAGATGCTGTAATATTCTGATTGCGATCTCTAAAAGAAAGATGGGCATCAAAGGTTACTTCTAGATCTCTAAACTTATCTGCGCGAATTAAATTGTTTTCCTGGTATATGAGACAACTTTGCACTTATTTATGTTCAGTTG
The DNA here is from genome assembly GCA_037114965.1 of Monochamus alternatus. Lineage (NCBI taxonomy): Eukaryota > Metazoa > Arthropoda > Insecta > Coleoptera > Cerambycidae > Monochamus > Monochamus alternatus. The sequence goes on along the minus strand of CM073432.1, from coordinate 11,545,462 downwards.
TAATTTATTTTTATCGCACTATTTTTGAATATTATTTAATCATTCTGAAGACATATACAATCACCATAGCTATCTACTCTATAATATAACTTCATATAGTCAGCATAAAGAAGCGATGGGCAATGCAGTTCATTAACAATATCATTAATAAATAGGATTAATAGCAAGGGCCCAAGAACTAAGCCCTGAGGAACGCTTGACGAGGCTGTATAATAATTTGATTTAAAACCTAAGTACTGAACAAATTGACATCTGTTACACAGGTATGACTGAAGAAAATCAACTAACTGAACACGAAAACTAGAGGAACACAATTTAGTCAGAATCACACCAATATCGAGACAGTCGAAAATCTTGCAAAAGTCCGTATAAATAACGTCTACCTGACTACCTTCATCTAAATTTTCCGGGAAGTACTGTGTGATGCACATTAAGTTGGAAGTTGTTGAACGTTTTGGTACAAACCCATGCTGATTAGTACATATACTATGTTTAAGTTGTGGATAAATAGTATCATGCAATACAAATTCAAATAATTTACTGAAATTATTAATAATCGCAATAGGACGATAGTTCAGCACCTCTGCCTTATTGCCTTTCTTAAAAATGGAGCATATTTTTGAGACTTTCCATTTATCAGGAAATTTGGTAGTCCTAACCGACATGTAGAACGTAAGAGGTCTTTACATTAGGCACTCAAAAATAGTCAGACTATGGAGGAAATTAGAAAGCAGCCATCTAGGGAAAACTTAATGTAAGCTGTTGGTTATACTGCATTTTAATCTCAGCATACAATTGAGAAATCAAATAGAAATCATAAGTTTCTACGAATTGGACGTAAAATGTTCATATTTTGAAATTCCCGCCCATTGGTGTGAAGCTACCCTATTAGCGCAACCAACTCATAAAAGCTAAGTTACTGCAATATTACCAGACTCGCGTTTTTTCCATAGGTTGACTATTATCGATACTTCATTTGGCGTTTTAATGATTTCTATGGTCTTATGAAGATTTTAGCCAACCCGAGGCGGCATTTTTTGCAGTCTTTTTTATTGCTGCTTGGAGCGACTTGAAATATTTACAATAGGACGAACGCTTGCAGGTGCGAACAGTTTTTTAATCGAGCAGCGGGCAGCTTAGAATAAACAAATTTTTCTCAAACGAGAAAAAAGTTTGTGCCCCCCAATAAAAACAAATATCACTTATTACAAATACTTGCTAATACTAATTATACAAATATCAATTATTTTTACAATATTAAGTAGGTAGATTTTGTACTGAAACTCATCTGAACTCTATTTTTAGGCCACAGGCATACCTACTTGACGTATAAGTGCCTTTGAATCCTTATGTATCTACCGTATCTATATTTTAGTACTTAACTAGATTAAAAGTTGTTAAAAAAGTCGACTTCACACTTCGTTGTAATAACTAAAAATCAAAACTAAAACTAATCGCAGCACTTAATGTCGAGGAACTTCTTCAAATTGGCGCTCCTTTTTGCCGCCTGCATGCGGGACATTCGCTGCATACCCGCTAGGAACGGGCCTACTTACTATTGATTAATGTTATCATATTATATATATTTCCTGCGAACATTTTAATATTTACATTTGCACACTGAGTCCGGTTCTGTTAAGAGCCACGCATCCTCGGTATTGAATTTATAGCATGATAACATTTATCTTTTATTTCCCCAAAAATAGTCTCGGTATATTTAAAAATTGTATTTAAATGGTTCTTAATTTTCTTCTTAAGATAAAATTGTATTTGTTACCACACTATTTGTTACAAAGTAATAATGTGGTAAATATAAATTACACTTAAGTTAGCGTTTTGTGATACTTAAAACACTCAGGGTAATTTAAGTTGTTGTTTATTCGTCTCATTTATTTATTTAGAAATTTTAATACAACTCACCGATTACGTAAAATTAAATGTGTTGCTTAAATGGTACAGCAGTAGCTAGTAGCCTTTATGAAACGTTTATATATTTAGTGTATATTATGTAGGTATAATGTAATACAAAAATAACTTTCAGCGATAATGGAAATATATTCGAAGCGTACAATATGGTGTGTTTGTGCAAGAGCTCTCTATAATAATTGATTTAATACTAGAGGAATTACGGAATGGTTTTATTTTCGATAATGTTTTAGAAATTAGATTAATTTGGAAATAATAATTATTTCAAGCGATAGTGTTTTAAATATGGAGTAAAACAACAGGAATATATTAAAAAAACTAAACAAATTCTTAAAGCAACATTTTTTCAAAATTCCAACAATCTACTAAATTTCTCTCTTCAAAATATTACAATTTAAGTCAACTTGACTTAATATAATGTTGATAACAAAAAAGATACAGAGTGTCAAAATTGGAATTTAAAAAGTGATTTTTTGAAATAATTATACTGCGCTTAAATGTATCAGCTTAAAAATTTGGGAATAGATGTTTATGGATATGAGAAATCATAATCTATTTTCTATTTCGACGTATTTGCTAGAGGGCGCCATATTTGTGACGTATGTGTGAGCGTAACTTTTTTGGCCTTAAAGTTGTCACGTTTATTAAAAAAATCTTAAACCTACGTTGTTTTTAAGGAAAACAGCTATACTTGTTATTAGTCTTTTCGACAATCATAGTTTATTGTACAATATTTTAATGTAGTAGGCGCCAAAATTTCCTTGCAAATTGGATATGTTGAAGGTAGATGGACAAGCAATAAAATTTGCACTGGTGTAAAATGCTGCGTATAGTATGTTTCAACATGCAACGTTTTTAAAATGGAAGCCATACTGCTTTTTGCAGCTGCAGATAGCCATGCTGATGAGTTTGTCGATAATCCGCAATGAACCAATTTTTCATATTTTTTCTCTAAATTCCCCGATATTTTAAATTGTCCATTATCAGGTTGTAATCTGTTTCGAAATTCTCCCAAATATTCTTGTTGCCCAGCACGTCCATTGAAATTAAATTGCCAACAAATAACGGTCATCCTTCATATCTGAATATGAAAAATTATTGTGTCACAATTTTTCCATTTTATAAAGTAATTGGTTTTCACCAAAACTGGATAAATACTTTACATATAGAAATACTTATTTACTTTAACATAAATTTTGTCTGATAATATAATTGTTAAAATTTAACTTGCTGTTGGTGCCTACTATGTTAAAATATTGTACAAGAAACAAGGTACAGGGGATAATTCTAAATAAATGCTAAATTTATTTCTACTTCAACGCCCTCTATCTCGGAAACGATGCGTTTTAGGAAATAAGTTTATATCACAAATGAACATTATTTTAACCTGTTCTCTCGATTCCTGAAGTTATCAAGATTAAACCTGAATCACCCTGTATAAGGTGTCCGGAAATGATGAGCTAAAAATTCAGGGGATAATTCTACACCGAAAATAAATGCTACCTATTTCTATAACATTTTTTCCAAAACTGATTATTAACGGAGTTACAGGGTGTTAAAGTTAAAATTTTATTTTCGATATTTGTAAATAACTTCTTAAGAAATCCAAATATTTACATAAAATTTGTAAATCGGGGGTTTTTGCGAATGAGAAATTCAAATATGTTTCTAATTTTGACGTCACTAGTAGAGGGGGCCACTTATGACACATCATGTTTCTTTTAAATGACAGAACCTTTTTGCTGCTTAGTGTATCCATCTGACTATAGAAACAATCGATTCTCCTACCTGTTATATTTGAAAACGGTATATCTTATTGTCGTTAGGAGTAACAGTTTTCGAAATAATCTTATTTGAAATATTCAGTGCACCGATTGACTGTTATCGTTTCAGTTAAAGTGCCTTTTCTACTGAAAATACAACAAAATGTTACTTGAAAAAGTTGTTCAGAACGGTAAATTATGGATGTGCAAAATTTTAAAAAAATCGGCCTGCTTTGATAAAATCTTTATGCTTTGTTGAAAAATGGTTTCATCAAACCTCGCCGATCTTCTTGAAAGTTTGCACGTCTTATTTACGATTTTGAACAACTTTTTCAAGTAACATTTTGCTGTATTTTCAGCAGAAAAGGCACTTTACCTGAAACCAAAACAGTTTTTACTCGGTGCACTGAGCATTTTAAATATGATTATTTCAAAAATGGTTACGCGTACCGACTTCAAAACATGGTGTTCCACAAGTGGCGCCCTCTACTAGTGACGTCAAAATTAGAAACATATTTGGATTTCTTAAGAAGGTATTTACAAATATCGAAAATAAAGTTTTAACTTTAACACTCTGTAACTCCGTTAATAATCAGTTCTGGAAAAAATGTTATAGAAATAGGTAGCATTTATTTTCGGTGTAGAATTATCCCCTGAATTTTTAGCTCATCATTTCCGGACACCCTATACAGGGTGAATCAGGTTTAATCTTGATAACTTCAGGAATCGATAGAACAGGTTAAAATAATGTTCATTTGTGATATAAACTTATTTCCTAAAACGCATCGTTTCCGAGATAGAGGGCGTTGAAGTAGAAATTTTTTGTCTCGTTTTTCCCTCATAACTTTTGAACCACTTCGATTTAAGTGAAATTCAGAACACAAACACTCCTTATGATCCCACTGTAGTACCATGGATGTTTGTGCTCGTCGAGAGATGCACAATAAGTCTATACGCTGCGGTGCTTCCGAGGACACTGTCGGACGGCTCTCAAAAAAAAAACTGACGTTTGTCATTGTCAAAAGTATTATTTAAAGAGTGTTCTTAGTGTTAAGAAAAAATGCCAATAACCTCAAACATAAATTTAGTAACAACTACTTATTACAAGATTTACAACAAACTTATCAACTACTAAAAAAATTATAATAATTGTTTAAAGTGCATTCCTCCAGCCTCAATACATTTTTGTCATCGACGAACTAGTGTATTATCCGCAGATGCTATTTGAACAGGATTGTTTTTTATGTCATCACAAGCATGTCTTATCCTTTGGATCAATTCCTCATGGGTATGTACTGACGTATCATACACAATTGCTTTTAGATGACCGCAAACGAAATAATCCAGAGGATTCAGATCTGGCGGGCGCGGAGGCCAAGCTACTGGTCCTTCGCAAGGAATCCACATATTTGGGTGGTTGTTGGGTTGCCGTCCAATCCATCGACGAGGATAATTCTCATCCAACCACTGCCGTACTTGCCTTCCGTAATGTGCAGGGGCACCATCCAACTGCATCCAGTTCCCTTGGCGTAAATTTAAGGGGACATCGTCAAGCACGTCGGGGAGAGAGTTTTGCAGAAACTCATGAAACAAATCCCCATTTAAACGAGGAGGAAAATTATGCGGCCCACAGAGGTTATTACTTAAAACACCTATCTACACATTTACACTAAACTGTTGCTGAAATGAAAATTGTCTGACACATAGAGGATTGACTTCACTCCAAACATGAATGTAGTGGTAATTCACAATTCCAGCTTTTGTGAAATTAGATTCGTCGGTCCATACAACCTTATGCAGAAATTGTGGATTAATATCTGTTGAATCTAAAACCCATCTACAAAAATTTAAACGTTTTTCAGCATCTCCTGGCAACAAACCTTGAACTGGTTGGAGATGGAAAGCCCTTCGATGATCTTGTTTGAGTGCTCTCAGTACTTTTGATTGAGATAAATGGAGTTGCCGAGCTGCTCGGCGTGTGCTTAAAGTTCTATCGATATCAAAACGATTAAGAATTCGCTGATTATTTCTTGGCGGTACATTACGATTATGATCATTGTAGCGGCGCAAACCATATTCCGAAAACCGACGATGTACATCTATAAAAACTTGTGCATTTGAAATTCTTCTATTAGGGAAGCGTGTTCGGTACTCTCGAACTGACGCGTTGGAATTTCCGTCACAGAAACCATAAACATAATGTATATCGGCATATTCAGAATTTGTAAACGTTCTTGGCATTTTTTCTTAGCACTAAAAATGCTCTTTAAATAATACTTTTGACACAGATTTTCACACATGTCAGTTTACACAAATCACTGAGTTTTGTTTTCATGGGTTGCTATAACGTTAAATGAAATTTACGCGGCTGGTGCGCTATACTGTCACCAATTTCTTTGAATATCTCAGAAACAAGACCAAACGTCGAAAGAAAACAGGAGACGAAAAAGTTTCGAAATTAATCAGCTCAAAGTGGTGTGTAGATGTTTTATTGAAATTATTTTTTTTTTTGTAGATTTGAAATAAAGTAGAAGGGTGGTAGCATACAAAATACACCTCTAAGAGAGGTAGGTAGTTCAAACTTAAGAAGCTTATGTAAGATCATAAGGAGTGTTTGTGTTCCGAATTTCACTTAAATCGGATAAGTGGTTCAAAAGTTATGAGGGAAAAACGAGAAAAAATTCCTACTTCTACGCCCTCTATCTCGGAAACGATGCGTTTTAGGAAATAAGTTTATATCACAAATGAACATTATTTTAATCTGTTCTATCGATTCCTGAATCACCCTGTATATTTATTTTACTTCGGTACCTTTAAATATTTGCAGGTGGCATGAGATAACATTCTTGTTATTTGCTAAACTCTATCTATATTAGTTAGTGTTATTGTCGAAAATACTTCTATTTGTAGAAAACACTATTTCAAGAATACGGTGCCCTTAAGACACATTGGCTTAAATCGTAATTTTTCGTGAAAAATCTAGTACGTCTCCATGGGTCATTACAGACCACCTTGTATATTTTTAAAGGAAATTAAAAGTTATTATTTTGTTACACGCAAGCATTGTTAAGAATTTAAAATAAATGCGCATTTTGTTTTATATATTGCGCATTTAAATTGCCCACTACAAATAATTATACGATATAAATAAATAAATAAAATCGTTTGGTTATTATACACACATATAGGAAGTGAAAATGATTATAAAGGTGTGTGAGTGCATATGGAAAAGAATTGCGAGTTAAACAAATTTGTACATCGGCAAATTTCTCTTTAGATGCGGAGAAGGCAAACAAGTCTTTAGTACGAACCTTGAAAAAATTAACATAGAGGTGAAAATAAATATGAAAGTTAATGCGGTAAAGGTTACACCATTACAGTAGAATATGTTGCCAGACTCAGACGTGGAAGATCACTACAATCCATCTGTGCGCCTTATCGAAATCGAGAGAAATGGTTCAACCTGTGGTTTTCACTTAACACGAGGAAAATGGGACCCTTACCCTTGGGTAAGCAGTGTGGACGACGGGTCAGTGGCTGCCGCTGCGGGGATGAAACCCGGTGACTGTCTTTTGGAAGTCAACGGTGAGGATATTATCGGACACAGGATCTCGGAAGTGGCGGGAATAGTGAGATCCAAACCCGATCAAGTTTCGCTTCTGCTCTGGAATGCTGGCATCGACCCTCACTGCACACCCGAGGTAAACAAAATATCTATTTTATACATACTTTAAATATACAAAATGTTTTTAAAAAGGGTATTCAGAACTTCAGTGCATGTAGATTAAGTCAAAATATGAAAACCTAGTATAGCTTTTTTCTCAAACACCTGAAACTGCATTATATTAAATAACTTAAAAATGATATGATAGACAGGGTGTCTCAAGTATTAGTGGCATCCTTGGAAGGGATCATTGTACAGGGTGGGCAAATTTCAATGGTTTTATAGGCTCGTTAACTAGAGACAGAAAAGATAATCCCCCACTCTGGATTTCTTTTTTAAAAGAAACTTAATGGTTAAAACCGAGTTTGAGTTATAACATAAATTTATGGTTTTCTTTAATACAAAATACTTGACCATGGGTCAGTTGTAATCGTTATTTTTTTCTCTTTCCATTAATATACGATATTCACCATTTTATTGAGGAAATAGTTTATTCCAGAGTATCAATTTATTTATTTAAATATTTTTGACAAGATATTGAGAAGAAACCATGGCAGAATGAGTTACAAATCAAATAATAGTATTATTAAAATTTTATATCCACAACAATCATTCTGAGAATGTATCTAAGACGTAATTAAATTAATATACGGAAAAAGCTAAATAAAGTTGCTTATACGTAACAATCAAAACAAAGATGTCAAAGATTGGTAATAGGCAATTATTTCAAATGACACACGCATACTTCAAGAAAATGGAAGAAACAAAATATGCTATAATAAATGATTGTCTCAATAAAATGGCAAATAATCATATTTAACCCCACATATATATATTAACGGAAAGAAAAAAAAATAACGATTTCAACTGGTCCATGGCCACCTATGGTTTGTATTTAAAAAACACAACTTATAACTTAAAAATTAATAAAGCTACAAAAAAATTATTCACTGGACTCAAAAAAATGTCTGAAGAACGTATTAATTATTTTTTTCTAAGTTTACAAAGAACCAGACCACTTATATCTCACAAGAACTAAGTTATCAAAAAGTGGAAAATTTGTTTATTACTCGAAAACAAAAGACGATAGGTCATTTTGCTTTTGACCAATAATTTTCTATTAAAAAAAGAGATCGAGAGTGGAGGATTCTTCTTTTTCTCCTATAGTTAACGAGGTCCTATAAAAACATGGAAATTTGCCCACCCATAAATGAGATTTGTCAAATTTTATTTTTGATATTTGTAAGTAATTTGTCAAAAAATCCAAATATTTGGATACAATTTGGAGTGTTTGAGGCGAGAAATTCAAATTTGTTTCTAATTTTGATGATACTAGTAGAGGGCGCCATTTATGGCACATCATGCTGCTTTTAAATGGCATAAGTCTGACTACTAAAACAATGTATTATTTTACCTTCTTTATGTGAAAAAGGTATACCTTAATAAGCCGTTAGGAGTTACTGTTTTCGAAATAATACTATTTGAAATATTCAATGCACGGAGGAAAACTTGTTTTGCTTTCAGGTAAAGCGCCTTTTCCGCTGAAAATACAGCAAAATGTTACTTAAAAAAGTTACTCAAATTGGTAAATTATGGTGATGTGCAAAATTTTAAGAGTGGATTTTCCAGTTTCCTTGATACAAATATGAACAAACCAAATACCTGAGACACCCTGTATATTAAATAATGAAATTTTGGTCAATTACTGAACTTTTTGTATTTAACAATATACAATAGAAAATATTTCAAAATTTACACTAGGAGTGTGAAATAATACATTGATCGAGGGTAAAGTTTTTTCATTTCATTTATTATCAGGGGAGACCTTGGCCAACTTACATTGTAAGATGTAACCTAACTTTAGAACCTTCAATATTCTTGCTATTTTAACTTTTCTTATTCAGCGATCAATTTTGGAAAAGGTGATTTTGCTTCATTGTCGTTAAATGTACCTTTTTAAAGATTAAAGTTTGTAAACATTAAGATTTTAAAAATGAAGTAGAACTTTTAATTGCATTAATGGAATGGCTTACTTCTCCCAAACAAGCGTTCCCGAAAATGTAAATTAAATCAGCCGATGAAATTGTATTTTTTTTAAATGTTGATATCCTCAAAACTTCAAAGACAATGTTCAATGAATGAAAATCCAGAATTTTTACAGGGATGAAGATAGGTAATATGATCTAAATTGTAGTAATAGTTCATTTTTCTCGAAAATAGTATATTTACGGCAGTAAAAGAATATCATTTGTTCCAAATTGATAGCTGAATCAAGCCAAGGTTTCTCATGATATTAAATCAACACAAATGCCATATGACGACCTTGAAGTAGTATATACTCAGCTAAAAACGCAAAGACCATGTTATATCATTGACATTGCGTTGTGGTATAATGCAAATTGAATGACAGTATAAAAATTGTTAAAAATCTGTCAAAACTGTATTACAAAAAATATAAGATAAATTTAACCAACACGTCATACCAAGGACCCAAATTTTATAATGTTGATGTCAGAGAATTGCATGTACAATTTTGTTAGTGGAACATTGCAACGCTCTGTATAAGGGATGTTTTTTAAGTTTATATCACAAATAAGGGTAGGCCACTTTGAAGACACGACGCAAATTGTTCTATAATGTTAATTACTTCACTGTAAATCCGTTGCTTTAAAAATCCCCATAAAAACAAATATAGCGGTTTTAAGTTCGACCAAATCGACCAACCCATCTATCATGAAAATTATTATCCTGGCACTCTGCCATAAATCTGTTATTGTGAGGAGGTTCATCACCTTGTTGGAAGTACATTTGGTGTTTAATTTTCAACGGAATGTCTTCTAGTAAGTCATACAAACGGTTTTTGAGTCCCTTTAACTATTTGCGTTCATGCCATTGCACATTCCTTCCAAATATTGATAGAAAATTAGTACTGGAATCTTCTCTTAACATGTGTTGTTCAATGAATAATGTAAGTTTAAAAAATTTGTAATACTCTCTCTCGTAAAAGTGGATTCATCTGTCGGTAACACAAACGAAACAAAATAGGGATTACCATTATTTATTCTTCACGTCACTGACTACGTGCAGAAGAAACAATGTATTATTTTAATCGAAATGGCGTTTGGCCTAGACAATTTTGTGGAAAAATAAGCCTAAAAACGGTCGTCGCCACAGCGTAGACTTGTGACGTCATACGCCGTTCGCACGTGTATACCTAAATACGCAGTGGATACGTTTAGAAGAGTTCATTTGTGCTGTTATTAGATGTTATCGTGTGAAACAGACATTGGTACTGAATAAAATTGCAAAGTGCAAGTTGTAGACTCGTAAAATGTGCACAGTAAGTGTGTTTCGTAACTGACTAATTTAAGTAGCAATAAAAAATATATTTCTTTGACGAAAAGGTTGGAATGGCTTACCTTTTCCGTAGATGCAAGTTTTTCTCTTCGTAGTGGACTGTATTGGTACTGGTTTAACAGTGAAAAACTATTAACAAGCGAAAAAAGTGCACTATAGTCTGTTTAGAAATGAAATAGAGTAATAAAAGCTTATTATGTATGCAAATCGTAAATAAATGTAGTACTGGTGCTTATATTCAATATTTTTATAGTATGAATTATCGGTATAGATGAGGTGTACTTTTAAAAAAACTTTGTGTGATCGAACCGTACTAAATTGTAGCAGGTAGCTAAAATTTAATCCCCGACAATCCGTCTTTGTCTATGCCGCTTCAATTTCTCGGTCCATTTCTCTTATAAGTAAACAATATAAAAACAGCATTTCAAAACATGAAGCTACTTTAAGCATCATAACCGGATTAAGAGGGTTTTTAGTAATTCAAATAAAATTATTCAATATTATTATCAAAATATTTATTTAAATTTAATGAATAGACTTATATTGCACACAAAAATATATGTATTTTGAAAATTCAAATTATGGTGAGTAAATGTAGTGTTGTATAAATGTACAAGAAAGAAAATAAAAAAGTAGGTATATTAAAATTCATCCTCTGAATATTCTGATAAATTATCTTCGTCTCCTAGATTGATAACGATAGGTTCCACAGTAACGTCAATTAAATTATCGAGATCCCACATTTTCTCCTCTTCTCTTTGTACATGATGTATACATCTTTGCCATTTATCTGCAGTTACTCGTTCCAAGGAATTTTTAAAAAAAATTTTCACGACACTTAATTTAAACGTCGTATTATTTCGCGCTACATCTCCTTTTACCTGCGCCCAGACTAATTCGATTGGGTTAAGTTCACAGTGATAAGGTGATAACCGTAGTACCGTTATTTGGCGATTTGTTGCCATTTCATCGATAACATATTTTTTCTTATCCTTATTAAGATTGACAAGTGTTAAAAGTTCCTTTTTCACCATATTTGTTTCAAAAGAAATGTTTTTTTCGGATAACCATTGAATTAATCGGCTTTCCTCCAAGCAGTCGTAGGCGTCCGCTCGGTCTGCCGTGAATGGTAACTGGCAGTATCCATGACAATTACAGACACCGAGGGAATAAGATCCAAAATCTGTGTAAAATACTCTTTGAAAACATCTGCGTTCATGTCTTCGTGATAGTCACCTGTATTTTTAGATTCAAATAAAAGTAAACAGTCATCTACAAAACCACTGCATGGCACTACCTGTAATGTGTCACTATTAATCTTCGCCCTTTACCTGAAGGTGGCTTGAACCCTGTTGAAAGTTTATCCAAAAATGCTTGTCGAAAACTTTTTACATTTTTATCTTGCCATGCTTTTGTTACAGTATATCCTTCGTTGACCAAAGTTTCGTCTAGATAATAAATATTCCTCCCTTCGTCACGGAATTTTCTAATTGATCTTAAGTAGGATTTTCGCCAACAAATAATTTCATCTTTATCGATAAGAACTGACTTCCTGTTCTGCTTTTCCCAGCAAAAATTGTCAAAGTCAATGTCAATGATTTTAGACGTTTAGTTCATATACACTTTTTAGTAATAAATTATTACGCATTTGACTTCTATAACAATAGTATACCTTCTGTAACAATCTTACTTGTGCAATTAACTTGCAATTATTGTTTTTTTGCTTCAACAAGCAGAAATTGAAAAATAACTTACCGAAGGTCGGTTTTACTCTTATGTAACAAAATAATTGCAGGATATATGTCTGATAAGATAAAAACACAAACGGATGCATTTTTAAACAACGTGGGAGTATGTTTGCTACACAATAATTTCTCATAAATAAATTCTACTACCTATTTCAAAAAATAATTACGTTAGAAACAATAGGTAAATAAATTTTTAACAAATTGGTTATTTATAAGTTTTACTCAACGCCTTGAGCTGTTGTTAACAATTAAGTATATTTCCTTTTGTTAAATCGTGTAATACGAAATTTACTGAGTTTTCCGCACTTTACCTGAATTTGTACAATAATTTTAATTATTTCGCACCAAAGTTAAAATAAGTTTAAGCTACATTTTCAAGCAATGTTACCATTTTGTGTTAAAATTTATTTACTGAAGTAATAAAGTAACCAATGGGGAAGTTGCATGAATTTTATATTGACAGGTCATAACATGTGCCTGGTGGCAATAATCACATAATAATTAAAATACTAATAAATTGCCATAGAATATAAAAAAAATACGTGGCTGAATACACGAAATCATTGATGTGATGTTACACGCCGTTCAGCGCGGTTTGTTTCCGCGTTTCATGTATTTTTGCGTTTTTGTGGGTCATAGTGTAAATACTGTGTAGGTAATGCCATAATTATTAGTGGTGATGTGGTGAACTTACGGTATTATTAAACATACCTTATTCCTTTTGTTACTGCACCCCTATGTAGTTTTAAGCGAATATATTATAATAATCTTTTTCTTGCTTGTAATTAATAATTATTAAAATATATCCCTCGTCAAAAAGTGGCACTTACTGAGAAAAACACGAACATCAGCAGGTAGTTCGTCCCGAGAGCTCGGCTCGATAGACTCGAGTGTCGTGTACTATTAACTTCGCTATTTTTCGCAATTCTTACATTATATTTCCTACTTTTCTTTACTTCCTCAATCTATCAATTTCCTTACCCTTGTATTATCCCAAAGAATATGTTTGTACGAGATACAGTCCAAGAGAATAAAGAAATAACACCAAGGCATAGGTAAGTCCCATTAATTGCTGTTCTTTTGTGTAAATTTTTACCGTAACACCTTTGTTTACAATATACAGTATGCGCCAAAAGTATGGAATAAATTCAATAAAAACGAAACAATTATTTTTTGGGAAAAATCCTCGAACAAGGTCGATTTTTAATTTAAAAAATACATATTTTAGCGTAAAATGCGATTTTCAAATGTCATTTGTTTTCGAGTAATGACGTCATCGATTTTTTTTAAAAAAGGCAACACCATATTTTTTTCCTTGATTCTGAAAGATCGTTTAATTCTCTATCAGACAGTACTAAAATTTTGCCCTCTTACATAGGAAAGTTTTCGAGTAAATGACGATTGAATGTTAGAAAACGTAAATTAATTAACGTAGGTAAAAATCGTTGGAAAATGTCATTGTCACACCGACTTTCTAATAAGTATTGTTAAGCGACATAGAAATTATTATTCAATTTAAAGTATTATGGCACATTTAACTGTTACTCAAAGAATTGAAATTTTAATTTAATGAAAAATATCCAGATCGCCCTATCACCCAATCAACAGTCAGTAAGGTAGAGTCTAAATTTAGAGAAACTGGCAATGTTGTAAATATTCCAAAACCTGGACGTCCAAGCATTAATGAAAATCAGAAACAGAACATTTTGATAAGTATGGTGGATAATCCTCATAATTCTTCACGATTGGTTGCATTAAACAATGACACTAGTCAGAGCACAGTGCTACGTATCTTGAGGAAGGAAAAATATCATCCCTACAAAATTCAACTTGTGCAGGAACTCAATGAAGATGATCCCGATCGCCGCTTACACTTTTGCGAAATTCTAATGGATTTATGTCAAGGAAATAGAAATTTACACCGGCAAATACTTTTTTCAGATGAGGCCACATTTTGTCCGAATGGTACAGTAAACCGTCAAACTTGCAGATATTGGAGTCGGGAAAATCCTCATTGGATGGCAGAGGCACATACCCAACACCCTCAGAAATTAAATGTGTGGGCTGGAATAGTTGACGACAGAATAGTAGGGCCTTTCTTCTTTGAAGGAACCCTTACAGGACAAAGATATTTAGAGTTTCTAGAAAATGACCTTGTTCCAGCCCTTGCAGTAATTTTTCCTAACGATAATGACCCTGACATTCCTGACGATACCATATGGTTTCAGCAAGACGGTGCACCTGCGCACTATGCGCGCCCTGTACGAGATTATTTGGACAACTGTTTTCCTGGGAGGTGGATCGGCAGAGGCGGACCGATAGAATGGCCTGCAAAATCGCTAGATCTTACACCTCTTGACTATTTTTTATGGGGATACTTGAAGTCAAAAGTGTACATTAATAAACCACGTAATTTAGAAGAACTTCAAAATCGCATTCGGGACGAAATAGCAGAGTTACCCAAGAAATCATTCATAATGTGCAAGAAGAATTTCTTCACAGACTTGCGCATTGTCAAGAAGTTGGTGGATGGCAATTAGAACATTTAATTTAAGTATAAAATTTAATCAATTGTATATTTTACATACCTCAGAATTGTTACTTTTTTATGGATCAAATTTACGTTTTCTAACATTCAATCGTCATTTACTCGAAAACTTTCCTATGTAAGAGGGCAAAATTTTAGTACTGTCTGATAGAGAATTAAACGATCTTTCAGAATCAAGGAAAAAAATATGGTGTTGCCATTTAAAAAAAAACCGATGACGTCATTACTCGAAAACAAATGATATTTGAAAATCGCATTTTACGCTAAAATATGTATTTTTTAAATTAAAAATCGACCTGTTCGAGGATATTTCCCAAAAAATAATTGTTTCGTTTTTATTGAATTTATTCCATACTTTTGGCGCATACTGTAGATTCGCTAGTAACAATTACGGCAACAATGCTTTTGGGTAAGTACCAGATAGATGGTTTTACTTGAGGTATTTATAAAATTATGCCATCTGATTTCACATTAAACTACTTGTTTTAATTTGAAAAATAATAAGTAAAAGTAATGAATGATATTTAACATTTATTAATTTTTTCAAATTAACTTCATTTCACATTTTTAAAAAATCCTTATTTATTACTTTCGTTTTCGTTGGGCCACCCTGTATAGATACGAACTAAAGCACACTGCTGTATTTAGGTATACATGTGCGTACGGCGTCTGACGTCACAGGGCTACGTTGTGGCGGCGATCGTTTTGTGCGGGCGTGGCCAAACTAAATTTTTAAATATTGTTTTTAAGCTTATTTTTCCACGAAATTACAACTTTTAGAAATTAGACAAACGCCATTTTGATTAAAATAACACATTCTTTCTTCTGTATGTATTTGGAGAAATTATGTAATTTCCCTATTATGAAAGCAGTTATTTTAATATGAACTAATTTCGCAGTTTTAATGAACAATTTTTAAGAGAACATTAACCATTATGTACGTTGAAGATCTGAGAAAAAATTTCAAATCAATGCATATTAAACGCTGCTTTCTTGAGAACTATGGTCCTACATTTAGCACCAATTACTGTTAATGATGCCATTCTAGTCATAAAGATTAGTTCCATATTTTTACTCATTCATTTTTATGCGTCACCTATTTTTTTAAAAAGGATCGCTTGACGTGGAAAACGTATTTTTCCAGATTTATTGTTTGGGCTGTGACACATTACCAAATTTTTTTAAACTATACTACCCAGGTGTTCAAAATGTCCTTCATTGACATTCTAACACAGGGCAGCACAGGTAAAGATTTTGTATTGAAGATTCAATGATTTCTGGTGTGATATTTTGTATTTCAGTTCTAATTAGTAGCTGCAGACTATCTAGATTAATTACTTATTTACTTTATTAAAATAGACTCACGATTTTTAAGTAAACAAAAAAAATATAAGGAGGTCAAATCAGGTGAACCACGTCACTCTATCTGGTATGTCTTGTTATGCTGGGTGGGGAACATGATTATTCTCACTGTTTTGATAAAGAACTGGGTGAAGTCGAAATATAGAAAATTTAAATATATAGCCCGTAGCTAAATTTTTTTCAAAGTCCTAAGGTAAGACGTCTTATCATCCCAGCTCATACAGTTAATTTACCTTGGCGCTGGCTATGTGATTCTTGAACCCAGTGAGGATTATTTTGAGATCAATGTCTGCAGTTATGATGATTAACAATTCCATTCAGGAAAAATGGCCATGCGACAGATAACAATAAACTTTTAAGATGTTGCGGTTTTCATCACAACGTAATCTCGTTGCAAAACTATATGCGGGGATTCTCATTCATCTTTTGCACTAAATGTAGTTTGTAAGGACGTAACATTTCTTTTCCTAACAATTTACGACTGTGTCGTGATCGAGATGATTGTTTATGCCCAGCTGTCTGGAACAAGTGTGAAGATTTTCTTGAACTTCAAGCAATGCGTTTAATTTAATGTTTTTATTGACATAGGGTGTGCCTTGTCAAGGTAAATCTTTTGCAATACTAATTTCCAAAAATGTTTGAACTAGTCGACTTACTGTTGATGCTGAAATAGGCCACCTCTCAAGTTGTTCTTCATTAAACAACTGACAAGCCTCATCGTGAAATCTTAGTCTGTCATCATATCCAACCATCATTAATATTCCAGATCCCTACATATTCAATATCAGTAGGGAATAGATAAGTATGCTACAGCAGTATAAATGGGTATAACCATAGCCCCAAAGAAATTGCACGGGTAAAACCATTAGAATGTACACATATGGTAGACTACTGATCTTAGATAATTGTAAGATAACAACTAGATCAGCATGGGAATACCACAAGGCACTGGTAGTAGTATCAACCGATAACAGCATATCTGTATACTGGGTAAAAGGACACGGGCGGTGCAATAGCAATAAAGTAGCTGACAAGTCTTAATATTTTTGGACTTGGTCCCTCCAGTATGCTTCCGTTGTCATCTTTTGTTGAAATTATCAAGGAGGACAACCACAAAGAATTTAGAAAACGATGGTATGAAACAAATAGCTGTCAATTTGCTAATAAGTTCCTAGAGTATCCTTGCAATGACAGAACCAGAAAGTACCTGGCGATGTCTAGAACGAATCTTCGCCTGGTGACAGGTATTCAAACTGGACACTGTTAGTTAAGGAAGCACCTCTTTGAGGAAGTGTGAAACATCTCTTTGTAGGGATTACGAACAGGAAGACGATACAGTATTTCATGCATTCTGAGTGCACTGACATCTCATCAATAAGAGAATCCGTGTTGGGAGAACGATGGCGTTCTATAGCCGATATTTGAGAGATACCCCTGAGCAACGTCTCTTTATAGTTGGTTGACAGTTCTGGAGGGTTGATCTCCTAATGAGAGAAACTACAAGAGGTCCAATGGGGCCTAAGTGCTGTAGCCTCTTAAGCTACCCTCCCCACAATTCCAGAATACGTTAATTCTCCCTTTCACTTAAAGACGTCTATTTTATTGTTATTTTTGCTTATTAAATGTACAATTCTTCCTGGAATTCATCCTGGAGGGGGAAGGGTTTATGGCTAAAAGGAAACGTGCAACGTGCAACAAACCGGCTTGACGTGTAGTTAAAGTTTTAAACGCAATTGTTAAGGTCGTCGTTGAATATTGACAGTAAATATTAAAAAAATATTAAATTTTAAAGAGCGCTTGTAAGATACGTAATTGTTGTTATCCAAATTCCACATTTTATGTTAAAAAATATTTACATATATTGTTATCTTTAAAAAAGTAGTTATTTTCGTATTTAAAATAATATTTACATATATCGTTATCTTTAAAAAGGTAGTTATTTTCGTAGTTGCTGGTTAGACCGCTATTTGTCTTTTACTTCGGTATCTAATATATATTTTGTGGCATGGGATAACATCCTTGTTATTTGCTAAGCTTTAGAATACTCAGTTATTAAATGTTTTATATTACTTATCTTTGTGGAAACATTATTTCACTTAAACAAATGTATTATTTCATTTTTCACAAACTATCTCGAGTTAAAATTGCATATACCATGATAAAAACACCCTGTATAATGTATCTAGGTATTTCTTATAATAATGTTAATTTACGTTCATAGAAACAATAAAATTTACATTATTTTTGCATTACCATTTTATATATAGAAATACTGATATACAGCAGAAATACTTTTATAATAACTTTACAAAAAATACAAATACAATGCAAATAATTTGTTTGCCAATGAATCCGTACCTAAGGTAATTTAATTATATAGCTAAAATAAAACTTGCTAACCTTCTGCTTAGACCTTGTCCGCATAATCTTAAAAAGAAAACTATACTTCGCAAAAAATAGAATTATTATCCAATAAAATATTTGTGATTTTAATAAAATATTACTCTTTAAAACTAAGTAGAAAGTTTATTATCTGGATCAAATGTATTTTTAAAAACATAATCATTATTAACAAGTGTGTGTCTATATCGAAGCCGTTATAACCATTTACCGACATCCTTCTTCATACATCATGGCAACGATTATACAAGATGTCTAGAACATGAGTGCCAATTATGAAAGGATTTATTTGTATCAAACCAAAAAAAAAAAAACAAAAAATATCTAATACCAATAGGTTTTCTACAAATACATTTGAAAAGTAAAAATACAAACACTGATAATTATTTGTTATTCTACACGGTGAATTGTTGACTATTTATTGCCTAAATGAATAGCGTGAAATAACACACAAGAATTTAATGTTACAAATCTAATCCAAAATTACTATTTCAAGTTTAAAGTCCTGTTACCAGTTCTATGTAAAAATTCATATGCACCTTTCATTGATTTTGTATTATTTCCCTGGATTTTACTAACATTACTATGTAATTTTCACGTAAGATTTATATTTACGAAATTTCCCTGTATTATTAATCTGTAATTTCTCTCAATCTACCATGTAATGTGGATCTGAAATTAATATCAATAAGAAATTTACTGAAAATATGTACATACATTTATAGAAAATAAATATATAGAGTGTTCCGTTAAGAACTGGCAGAGCAGGTGCATGTAGGGGGTCCCGAAATATTGCAATTTAACCAAATATACAAAGTTTCACTCAGGCAGAGTGGCAAAGTGGGGCCAAACATTTCGAAGATAAAATTATATCTCTGATCACTTTAACTTGGATTAACCAAATTAACTTTTTTTCCATCAATCAAATTTAAAATAAAATGATAATATCCCACGCAGAATTTAATTTAAAACACTTTTTTACTCTTGTTAAATTTTAAAAAACTTCACGAAAAAATGCATTAATTAAAACAGGTTAATAGTGTTTATTAGAAGAAAAAGTTATATACGACAAAGCCTACTAATGACTTTTTGATTTCTTATAATAAACACTATTAAAATCTTCATTCTGATATTTACGATAATATAACAGTGTATTTTTTTCTCTTTTCTGTGTAGTATTTTTGGATAAAAACAGATTTAATCATAAAATGAGTCGCAATTATTATTAGTAATATAGAAAGGAATTTTTTGATTTATTATAATAAGTTCTACACGCTGCAGAAGTTTAAAAACACCCAGTATTTCCTATTAATAACAACACACTATTGCAACACCTAGAGAGTGACATTTGCAAAACACTGTAGAAATTAGACAGGAACTAAAAAGAACGTAAGTAACCAATTGAATGACAAATTACAAAAGCCGGAAGGAAAAGTTATCCATCCGATAAATATAATAATTACCATGCAGCAATTATAACTGAACAGACTGGATAACACAATTAAGTTCTTAAAAAATAAGGGTCGATAAAAATCTAGTTAGAATATTACTTAAGGTCGCCATATTTCTCGCCGTAAAAAGATCAATTGTGATGTTCTTAGGTAAAGAAATCTGGAGAAACACACACAAAAAAAACACAAAATACGTAGAACAAAAGTAATATAAAAAATAAAATTCTTGAATTTTTTGTTCATCCGCTTTTACTATTTAAATTCTCCTCAAATAAAATCATAACTTTTAAAAAGCGTTTGTAAGACACACATTTTTCTGCTATTCTATTATTTTCAGGCACTTATAAACAAAACAACAATCTTATATGCAGAACTATGTAAGTTTATGTTACGGCAGTATTTACATCTACAATATAAATTTAAATAAATACGTTTGTCTCGTTATATATTCGTTTTACTTCGGTACTTTTAAATGTTTGCAGGTGGAATGAGATTATTTGCTAAGTTCTATATTATTCACTATTTCAAGAATATGGCGCTCTTAATACACTGTATTTATTCGTACTGAAATATGGACGCACTATATACAGGGTTATCTATGACTAAGTACCAATTTTTTAAGAGAGGATAGAGAAAATTAAGAATTAACGGAATCGCCTTTCAAAAAAATTCCAAACTAATTTATAAAGTGAAAAAAAAAATTGTTTTTTGATATATTAAATCCTTTTTGTGGAAACGTTTGGTGTAAATGCTCTCTAACGGCCATGGAAAAATGAGCTGGAGCACCATCATGCTGGAACCACATTTGTTGCCTCTGATTCAAAGGAATGTCTTCCAAAAACTCATACAGTGTGTTCTGCAGAAAGTTGAGGTAAGCAGCGCCTGTTAATTGGTTTGGTACCCATCCAAATTTTTAATGAAAAACGTGCCACATAGATGGGTAGGAAGGGCCAGATCTATTTTATGGCCTCCAAGATCGCCTGATCTGAACCCTCTAGATTTCTTTGTTTGGGGATATTTGAAGACATTAGTGTATAGCACTCCTGTAAATAGCTTGGAAAAGCTGCAGCTACGGATTAATCAAAAGTGTCAAGAAATCCAAACCAAGAAGGGTGTTTTCGAAAGAGTTCGAATATCGTAGATACGAAGATGTCGTGCCTGCTTGGAAATGGAGGGAGGACACTTTGAACATCTTCTGTAACTTTGTTTTTTGTTTGTTAAAAGCTTCCTTTGTCGGTTTATTCCTAATAAAATAAAATGTTTGAAAAACGAATAGTGGTCCATATCTCCGCAACCGTTACTTTGCGCTTATTTTGGTTCATACTCCTCCTGAAATATTGTACACTCTTTTTTTAACACCCTGTATATCTAGGAAAGAAATTTCTAAAGCCATAAAACATCGTAATGACAATTTTACACGTAGCAAGTAATCCCCAAAAAACAATGTGGTATATAATTGTTTCAAAAAAAATGTTACTGAAAAAATTTCAACTATCTCTTCTGACGAATTTAATTATTTCTTTACTAATGCTGCTGAGGAGTTATTAAGTAAATTACCTCCTAATATTTCTCATTTTGGTAATTATGTGCAACATATGGCGCCTAAAGATGCTTTCATTTTTAATGCAACTTCAGTGAAGGGGGTGGCCAATAAAATTGTAAATCTTAAGAATAAAAAAAGTATGGACGTCTATGACCTTAATGATAATATCGTAAAATCTATAATGAATTCTGCTTTTTGATGCCTCTAACTCACCTAATCAACACTTGTATTTTAGGTAATGTATTTCCCAAATATTTAAAATTATCCAAAGTTGTTCCTATTTACAAAAAAATATATATTAACGACCCGTATAACTTCAGACCGATATCTGTCATTCCTTACTTTGCCAAAATATTCGAAAGAATTCTCAAGACTCAAATTACTTTTCATATGAAATCCTTTCAACTATTCAACCAACAACAATTCGGGTTTCGAAACAGTTTATCAACTGAATTAGCAATTGATCGTTTGGTATCTCATGTAGCTAGCGGATTTGAAGAATGAAGATATGTAAGTTCCCAGTTCTTGGACTTGAGTAAAGCTTGCGACTGTGTCTCGCATGAGATCTTATTAAATAAATTGTCTTACTATGGGCTTTCGATGTGTAGTATATCTCTATTAGCTTCTTATTTAATCGATAGATATCAGTATGCAGTTTATCGTGGTATAAGTACTCTAGAAATCAAACAAGGGATCCACAAGGTTCAGTCTTGGGTTCACTACTTTTCTTAATTTATATAAACGACTTACCTACTATATTTGATAACAGTCTATGTATACTTTTCGCTGATGATGCCAGTGTAACCACAGCAATTTCGAATTTATCTGTGTTGCTTAACGATACACATCTGAAACATGCACTCGCGAACAACTGGTTCCTCAGCAGTCGATTGACCATAAATGTGACAAAGACAGCAAATATGATCTATAGCCTTCGCAGCCTTAATGGCATAGATAATCCGGAAAGTGTTAAGTTACTGGAAGTTTATTTGGATCCTAAATTATCACAGCATCATTCATTCTGTCATATCTTATGCCATCGTGATATTTGGGCATGCACCCTCCAGTGCACGTTTTTTCTCTGCAGCGAAAGATCATACGTATTATGGCTGGCCTAGGATACAGAGTCGATTGCAGAAATTCTTTTATTGATTAACATTCTTCCCATTCCCATCTATTCATATTTTTCAATGTCTTCTCTACGTTAAAAATAATCAGCATACCTTTCATAGTAGAGGTCAGTGTCATTTTTATGATACTAGAAGGAAAAATGACCTTGATGGTAGATTTTTTATACTCCAATAAAGTAAAAAAAAATCTATTAAAGAAAGCGTTTTACTCTTTTGATGAGTTTTTAATCTGTGATTTGAATGATTTTGTGTGATTTTTGTTATTTATTCGTGATATCCTGTATTTTTAGATTCAAATAAAAGTAAATTTTTAGATTCAAATAAAAGTAAACCGCCATCTACAAAACCACTGGCACTACCTATATGTGTCACTATTAATCTTCGTCCTTTACCTGAAGGTGCCTTGAACCCTGTTGAAAGTCTATCCAAAAATGCTAGTCGAAAACTTTTTACATTTTTATCTTGCCACACTTTTGTTACAGTATATCCCTCGTTGGCCCAAGTTTTGTCTAGATAATAAATATTCCTCCCTTCGTCACGGAATTTTCTAATTGATCTTAAGTAGGATCTTCGTCAACAAATAATTGTATCTTTCTCGATAAGAACTGACATCATGTTCTGCTTTTCCCAACAAAAATTCAACTCTCATAAGACGGCCCATAATTTGCTTCTACTGATTTTTGGCAAATCGTTGTCCTCTGAAAGTATACTTAAAATTTTGTTTAGCGTTGGTATTTCTTTTTTAAAATAAAATGAGTGTACTTTTCTGCGAATTACATTTTTGAAGAATTATCTTTTGACTTCCCTGTATATGATTTTGGGGGATTTACAGTATCTTGTTCATTTTTTGTTATTTATTTGTACACATGTATTTTATTTTATCTCTTTTTTATTTAGTTGTGTGATCTAGTTATTTTACTTACCTCTTATTTAAACATTGACGTGTGCAAACACTTTTTTTGTATCTGGCATGTATAAGAAATAAAAAAAGTCACATGTCCATTGTTTAAAAATATCGTAGAAAATATAATTTTTAAAATAAAATCAAAGTTTTGTTATATTAGAAATGCCTCAACTATTATTTTTAATGGTTAAAATGAGGTAAAATGTATTCTAATAAAAAAATGATTTTTTCATTTCTTCATGCGTTTGTGGACATGTGATCATTCTATTTATTCTGAATAATTCTGTATTAACTTATAATATTTGATTGTTCCTAACCCCACTGTTTTTTAAACAATGCAAATACTATTACAGAGAAACACGCGTTATTTTAAATTAATGAAAAAAAAGGATTTCTATAATTAACAAACCTGTTTTTATCGTGTGTAATTGACTCACTTTGTAAATATTTAACGAAGAATGTAAATATGATTAAATTTTTAATAACTAAAATTTTTAGGCTTTATGTTGTGGACCTCTCCCCAATAACTTACAGCGACTATCGGCATGCATGTCTACAATATTGGCATTCTTGGAATGCCCAGTATGTCTGGATACGATATCACCCCCTACATACCAATGTGATAACGGACATCTAATATGTATAAAATGTAGAACGAGATCAGAAAGATGTCCAGTGTGCAGATTAAGATTGTCCAGAGCGAGATCCTTACTATCAGATCAGGTAGGCATTACACACGGAAAAAAGCTATACTATAGTCTGTTTAGAAATGAAAGAGAGTAATAAAAGCTTATTATGTATGCAAATCGTAAATAAATGTAGTACTGGTGCTTATATTCAATATTTTTATATTATATATCATCGGTATAGATGAGGTGTACTTTTAAAAAAACTTTGTGTGATCGAACCGTACTAAATTGTAGCAGATAGCTAAAATTTAATCCCCGACAATCCGTCTTTGTCTATGCCGCTTCAATTTCTCGGTCCATTTCTCTTATAAGTAAACAATATAAAAACAGCATTTCAAAACATGAAGCTACTTTAAGCATCATAACCGGGTTAAGAGGGTTTTTAGTAATTCAAATAAAATTATTCAATATTATTATCAAAATATTTATTTAAATTTAATGAATACACTTTTATTCCACACAATAATATATGTATTTTGAAAATTCAAATTATGGTGAGTAAATGTAGTGTTGTATAAATGTACAATAATGAAAATAAAAAAGTAGGTATATTAAAATTCATCCTTTGAATTATCTTCGTCTCCTAAATTGATAACGATAGGTTCCACAGTAACGTCAATTAAATTATCGAGTTCCCACATTTTCTCCTCTTCTTTTTGTACATGATGTATACATCTTTGCCAGTTATCTGCAGTTACTCGTCCCAAGGAATTTTTTAACAAAATTTTCACGTCACTTAATTAAAACGTCGTATTATTTCGTGCTACATCTCCTTTTACCTGCGCCCAGACTAATTCGATTGAGTTAAGTTCACAGTGATAAGGTGGTAACCGTAGTACCGTTATTTGGCGATTTGTTGCCATTTCATCGATAACATATTTGATAATTTCAATACACGTAAATTTAAAGTTAATATGAGATATTTTTGCATCTTCTAAAACCGAACTAAACTAATGGTTTATTTTAGTATTTAAATCGTCTTATTATTTTCACGGGTTGTTTTTCTCTTGTATCATCGTGTTACCGATTGTTATGGGTTAATTTGCTTGCCTTTTGAAAGCTTTTGAAGACATTATGACTGAATCATCCTGTATAAGGTTACGGTAGGTTACACAAAACAGATGACTATAAAGAAATATGTGTAAACACCTGAAAGACTTACAGCAAACTGTCAAAGTCATTCACTAGCGACACACCAGACATATACCGCCTTCGAGCTTGTTAGCTCTCTTCAGTATGCCACAGATGAGGCAACCGACGACTTATCTAACAGAAGCGAATCTGAGTAGACATCTCTAACGGTTCCACACTATAATTTTAATATTGATCACTAAAAGTGTTGTATCAATACCATGTTAAATATTTTGCCCTATAGTCTCATTTTACTCTTTATAATATGGCATTTATTACAAAATATTAATAATTTTAATTCGTAAAATCTATAAACCTATAAATTTACATTTAATATTTTACCTATTTTACATTTAATATTTTATTCATATATTAACAAAATATTATTCTTAGAGTAAATCTTAAATTTAGTGTCATTGTAAGAAAAAAAGTGTTGAATTAAGTATAAGAATGTTTGGATGTTGAGAATAGTTCAGATAGTGTCGAGTATAGCGTTGGTATCTTGTCTTGCTTTTCCTTGATTTTGTCTTGGTTTGGTAAGACAAAACAAGACAAGACCTAGACAACATTTGACAGCTGGAATTGCAAGACAAGATTTAAAAAAGACAGACGGCAAGAAATCTTGCAAATTTTACAAGATTTCTTGCCTTAGCCAATACTAGTCGAATACTAATTAAGAAAAGTTTCCGTTTCCAGGTGTACAACGCCTTGATAGATACGTTCAACTTAAGAGAAGAAGCTGATGAAACTAGAGCAGCAAAAATCCAGAAAATATTCAAATCCAACAAAAAACCAAACGTTCCTGACATAAAAGTAACTCATTCCCATACAAACAAATTTTTAGCGAAAATAATAGGAAAGTCTTCTTCTGTAGACAATTTAACCTGTAACAAATTCCTTTCCCCTAATATAACCACAGACGAAAACTATTTCAATAGCAGCCATCTAAAAACTAAGTCGTTATCGACAAATGAAATATTTCAATCGGCTAGTCCCAGCGTATCCAGATCTGGGTCAGTTTCTAGGCTGAGGAGAGAACGGGCAGATCAAAATGTAATAAGTATAAACAATAGCAATTTTAACGTAGAAACATCAGCTTCTTGCCATGGATCTTTTGAATCTCTTGACACAAAAAACAGTACAAGTACACCGCACTCAAAAGGATGCAACAGTTTTGGT
Organism: Monochamus alternatus; assembly: GCA_037114965.1. Classification (NCBI taxonomy): domain Eukaryota; kingdom Metazoa; phylum Arthropoda; class Insecta; order Coleoptera; family Cerambycidae; genus Monochamus; species Monochamus alternatus. The sequence continues at coordinate 11,518,667 of CM073432.1, read as the reverse complement.
TATTTAAAAAATCTACCACAAGATGAAGGCATTTTATTTTACTGCCCGTTTTCTAACAGTTGCACCAAGTTAGTAAAAGGTTAATTGGCAAGTATTTAAGTGTTATCAAAATAATAATTCAATCTTATTTCAGGGAACAACATTTTCGAACATTTTCAGATAAATCATGTCGACAGTGGTCCGTTGATACAGTATTTTAGCCCAAGAATTGAGATATGCTCCAAAAAACTAGAAGAGGAAAGTGATATCTGCTATGCTGTAACAACAGAAGGGAATTTGTTCTTTCTGAAAATAAATTCTCATAAAAACAATGATAATTCTGTGTAAGTTGTAAAAACGTGTCATATATTTCAAGATATATGGGCCATAGAAAACTTGTCACCTGGGTTTTCTTAATTTTGATGCAAAAATTTAAAATGGTATTTTGTGATACATCTGGACGCATTCTAGCAATATGAGACAAGAGTAATTTTATTTACTAACAAATTCGGAAATTTCATATTTTTCTGTAAAAAGTTGAAAACAGCCAAAATACACAAAAGTAAACGGTAATGGTAAATTTAACAGAAATAATTTTTGAGCTCATTTATATGAAAAAAAGTAATATTTTACATGGAGAAATTTTGCCCTCTAATTTCGGGACACTCTGCATACAATTTTAATTCATAACAACGGTATGAATTGCGCATCAATATTAATTAACTTTTTACCCACTATACTACACAAAATCATAACTGGTGTTTACTTTTTAGTATTTTTTAGGTATTTGCAGGACATCCTGATTTGGGTTTGGTATCTAGGCAACAAGACATCAGCGAAGGACTATGAATTCAAAGTAGAAATCAAAAATACTGACAGTGACGACATCCTGTTAAGTGTGCGTAGTTCTGTTTTTTCACTGGGATCTGTGACACTACAAGAAATCATAGACTTGAAGAGAGGTGTATTTTTAAGTTCTAAAACATTGCAAGCTTTAGAATTCCAATCGAAGAAACTGACACTGGACGTGCACGTTTTGAAATGTGATTCTTAGTACCAGATGATTGTTTCTTTGGTTTATTTATTTTTGTTAACTTAATTTATTGTTGATATATGCATAAAAGTGAAATAAAAAGGTTTTCTACGTTTTTACTCGAAATTTGATTGTAATATAACACTATAAACAATTAAATTGAAGTTCTTACAATACTCAAATTGTTTAACAAAATTCATATTTTTTCTATACCCAACCGCCAAATGTCTCTAGAGTGATCTAGAAGAGCAACAGGAAGCGTATTAAATTTAAAGGCTATCAGACATAAAAAAATATACAAAAATGCCAAAAATAATTGCATTACATAACATCCATTATTTCTAGTAGAAACAGTGATATAACAACAGTTGTTGCCAATTTCGAGGCGTTAGATAATGAAAGTGATAGAGTTATTTCCATATTTAAAGTTTTTATCTTGTATTATCAATTGCACGAGGTCGAAAATAATAGATGTTGCATTATTACCTAAGCGTGCCGCTTGAGAAGGATTCAAAACACACAAAATTATCAAAAATAAGTTGACGTCGAGTGAACCTAACACATTAAGGTTAACGTGATCAAGTTTTGTTAAAACCAGATATATGTCTGCGCAAAGTAAGACTATGTTGACGTGTTGTGACAAAACTCTGAAATATGTGCTGATCAACGCTCGCCGCAGAGCTAATTCATTTGGGATGGAGACAAAACGAAGATACACTGAAATAAAGGGATCGTAAGGGAGTAAAATCGGCTCGCAATTATGTTTTTTTTAAATGAAGATATAATTAAATTAAACCTTTACCATCTTGTAGCGGGACAATTTGAGCATCCGAAATGGACTTTAACAACTTTTTTCAGTAGGGTCCAACTTTTTAAAATCAAATTGTCGGTGCTTCGGACGTTATTTGACAATTATGTTTTTCGAAACATAAATCGCGTTTGTAAATCAACGATTTAACTTAAGATCATAATATTTTTACAACATATATATAAAAACTTCAGCGCTTCTAGTGGTACACACCAATTTTTGATAATTTAAAGCCTTTTCGAAAAAAATTATTCCAAAGTCGGCACTAGGAAATGGTCTAGAGTGATCTAGAGGAGCAACATTTCATAGGCGTACTATATTTGAAGGCGATCAGATATAAAAAATATACAAAAATGTCAAAAATAATTGCATTATATAACATCCATTATTTCTAGTAGAAACAGTGATAGAACAGTTGTTGCCAATTTTGAGGCGTTAGATAATAGAAGTTTTTATCTTGTATTATCAATTACACAAGGTCGAAAATAATAGCAAGTGACTAATTCACAACAGAGATAAGTACGGAAGCTGGGGGTTGCATGATTACCTAAGAGTGCCACTTGAGAAGGATTCAAAGCACACAAAATTATCAAAAATAATTTGACGTCTAGTAAACCTAACACATTAACAGTTTACTTTAAATGTCCCCCCCTGTGCCGTCCTCTCCACAAATTAGATCGCCGTTCTTTTGGACGGCGATGGCCCATCACCTACTTACACCTACCTGATGCGCACTCCGCGGATATCACATTTAAGCCTTGTCCTCATGGGCGCGAAATTCACGTATTTTTGTACAAATTTTGCAAAACAGTACAAATATTATTGCTTCTTGCATTATTATGTGGTGTTAATAAGTTTGTTTTGAGCTTCTGACAATGTACCATGGCAGTTTCATGACGAAAATTATGTTATGAATTGTTATAGTTGACAAAATTTGTTACAATGTTAAATAAATCTCGCAAATATTTACAAATTCCGCATTCAAAAGGACAAAAGACTTTAGAATACATACACACTATTTACTAGCACTGTCACTATAACGGTCACACATTAACACTTATTATATCATATCGTACCGCTTTCCGTATGACCTTCATACGTCCATGTTTCGTCAAAATTTAATATATATATATATATTCTTCGATCGAGATTATTATTTTTTAATTTTTATTTTAAATAGTTTCTTCGCCATATCACTATTTCGTCCTTTCTATCAGTATACTCTTCAAGAATACGTAGCCCTTAAATGTAAATTTCCTCGCAAACGGTTGGTTTTTCAACTTCAAACAAGAGTATCAAATTTTTAGATAAATAATCACTCTATCAGAAAAATGAGAAGAACCCCAGAATAAGATGCCATAAGAAATCCGAGAGAAAAATTGGCCATAGTAATAGGATAACTGAACGTCTCTGTAATGACACTTAACCTATATAACACATAACACACTGCGGACAGTGCACACTTTTTGCACAATTGGGAGATGTGATTCTCCCAGTTAAGAGCATTATCTAAATATAAACCTAAAAATTTAGTGGTCTGCACTTGTTCCAGAGATTTTTCATGAACTCTAAGTGGATAACATTCACTGTAATTTTTTAACATAGGTGTAAACTAAATAAATACAGATTTCTCCCTATTTAGTAGCAACTTTGCGTTTTCAAACCAAGAAACAAAACAAGAAAGCGTTCATTCGTGCATAAGAGGGAAGTATCGTCAGCAAACATCACTAAGAGGCCAGATGATATGTGCGGTACATCATTTATAAAAAGTAAAAAAAGTAATGGACCCAGAATAGAACCTTGGGGGACACCACGTGAAATATTTATTTTTTTAGAATTTGCACGATCGTTTTGAACAAACTGAGAGCGATTACTTAGATATGATTTCAGCCATTGGCCGATGTTCCCTCTGAATCCATATTTATCCAGCTTATCTAAGAGAATACCATCAATTAAATCGAAGGCGTTACTCAAGTCCGTGAAAAACTCCAAGACATTTTTATTAGAGTCCAGATTGTCATACAACTCATCAAGAAAGGAAAAAAAGGGCAAACTGTGTGGATTTACCGACTCTAAATCCATGCTGTTCCTTACATAAAATATCATACCTGTTACAAAATTTAATCATTCTGTTATAAACCACCTTCTCAAATATTTTGGATACGGATGGCAGTAACGAAATGGGCCTATAATTATGAACAGATAATCTATCGCCTTTCTTAAACAACGGAATACCTTTAGCTATCTTCAGAATATCAGGAAAAATAGCTTCTGAAAGTGACCAATTAATCAATATTAAAGGTGATACAATGAATTGAACTACCGATTTTAACATATTCACATTAATACTATCAATTCCACAGGAATGTGATTTTCGAAATGACATTATTAAATCATATACCTCATTCTCAAAAACTGGCTCAATAAACATTGTGGGATAGTAACGATTCACAACCATGGAATAGTTATTATTTGTATTTAAGTTGCTTGCTAATATATTGGGTAAATTAACAAAGTGACTATTTATAATGTCACTAATTTCTGTGGGATCAGAGATAAGCTTATCGTCAAAATGAATTTCCTTTAATTCCGATAAATTGTGGTTCCCCTTATTAAGATTGTTATTGATAAAGGACCATGCGGTCTTCGATTTATTAGTTGAATTTAGGGTCGGTCAGTGGTCGCGCGGTTTAAGGCGTCAGTACTTGAATCGAGGTGACTAGATCGGTGTTGGTTCGAGCCCAACTGCCGGTAGACCGTATATAAGCTATATTCGTGGAGAGGTTTGGCGCCCTCTCTGCGGGTATGGTAGGGTGGAAGAATGTTGGCTTGGGTCAATGTGAGAGATTGATACCGGTTGATATTTGACTACCCCCCTAATTAATGAGGTTTTCCAGGTTTCCCTCATTCCTGCACTGAATAGTGGTTAGTGTCTACCAACGTAAGTCGTTCCTGGGCGCAAATGCGGCCTGCTTTATAATAATATGCCGCCCCCTCTCCCGCACAAGTCTCCGACTTCTGGGCTAATCCCTGTGATTAGAATGAGGGGTAGAGATATTATTATTATTATTATTAATTATTATAAATACTGTATAGAACCCAAAGAACGAATAGTAATTTGCATAAGGTAAGTTTAAATATATATATTTATAAATTAATGGCAGCTACAAAAATATAACTTAAAAAAATATTCTAAAGTACCTATATGAAGAGTTGACGGTAAGAAAGGTGAAGGCGCATATTTTTCCAAAATCGAGATAGACAGTGACATCTACAGATTTTTGCATGTACAGGGTGTCTCAAACTTGATAGTATAGCCCTACCGTGAGGAAACAAAAAATAATTGAATGTTCGTTCAAATGCCATTAAGAATAAATAAAATGATAACTCGATATTTTTTTATACAGTTAAAACAAAAGGTGATGATAACAATAACTAAACTTAAAAAATTAAACAAACGCTCTCATACTACATACATATTACATCTATTCTCTATGACCTCCTCTTATTTCAAGACACATATTCAATCTTCGCCTGACTTCTTTGTGGGCTGTGTTTATTAACATTTCGCCGTTTAACTAATTACAAGCGTTTGCGATTTTTTCTATCAAATGATTAATATCTCGCGAAGGTGTTTTGTAAACCTTATTTTTTAATGTGGCGAACAAGGTTCTGATCAACAGTTTCTACATTTACTACAATTTCAGCTATAATGTAGTCATGAAAATTCGTTGATTTGAACGGTTGATTTACGGTAGCCTGACGTATAGAATTTCGTAAATTTTATTCGAAATACTGTAACAGTCTAGCTGAATTAACATTGTTTCTTACCCTTCGATCAATTATTTGGTTCTTCCGAACAGAAAATGTATCTTCATTTCGGTCGCCTTCAATCTTGTAAAGGTTCTATGAATGTGGAATGTGGGGGGGCTTACCGGCGAGAGGAGAGCTAATAGCGAGGGGGAAACCACCTTAGAATTTTGATGTCAAGTTGATAGAATTTTAGAATTTTTTAGCATGTTTAGTATTTTTTAGAATTATTTAGAATCGAGTTTAGAATTTAATTAGAATTTTTAGAATCTACTTAGAATTTTTACCCATTGCGCATGCTCAAAAGCACGTGCAATCTATAGGAAATGTTTCCTCAAGTATTTTGTGCATTTTATATACCGTCACGGGGCACGGCGCCGATCGGCAGGGCCGATCTCAAAAAAATTATTATTTTGTATATATACAGAAACAACACACAAAATTAAAAAATATCACATTTTTATACAGAGTGGTTCAACTTTAATGGCAAATTAAAAATCGGTAAAATCCCCTGTATCTCCATATTTGACCGCGCAAGTTTTTCAAATTAGCCATAAATTCTACAATTTCTACTCTCTTGAAAACCCTAAAAATGTTTTTGTTTTTGAATTTTTTTATACAGGGTGTTGTTTCTGTGTATAATCAAATTAATAAATTTTCTGAGACCGGACCTGCATTTCAATTTCGCTTGTTATGCTGACTGATTAGCCTGCCAAATATCACATTTTTATAGCGGTTTGTCTTTTATGGCAAGTTAAAGAAACAGGCAAAATCATTAAAATACCGTATTCTGTAATCTCGGTAACTACGATGGCTAGACCCATCAAGAGTAGGTTTTTTAAACCGCCTAGTTACCCTCTGTTCACTGTTAACCTATGCACCTTTACCGATGAATCACTCTGTATATTTTTTAATTTGTCATGCCACTTGGGGAACTAAGCAAACCCAAGATGATTCAAGCGAGTATTTTAAACAGTTTTCCCCTTAAAGAATCCACCAGTTTTAGAACAACTTTAGTATATTTTTTTATACAACTATACAGGGTGATTTAGGTTTTAATAGTCAAACTTCAAGGGTTGGTAGAACTTAAAAAAATAATAGTAATTTGTTATATAACTTTTTTTACGAGATTTTGAATTTTAGGGCTTTATAAGAGAGAAACAGGGTGTTGAAGTTGGGAGAAAAATATGGATTTTTTTATATTTGCCCAAATAGTGAAAATATATTAACCATATTCTGCCGATAAAGTAGTTAAGATCTAAAAAAATATGTTGGTAAAACACTTGATCTTTAATTTATAAAAAAATGTTTAACCAAATTGTATAATGTTAAAATAAACTGTTAGAAGTAGAATTTCATTTTAGACAAAAACTGTCTCTTGTCAATTTTCTATATCTGTTACGGTTATATGGCAAATTTGTTTTATTTTTATTGATTCCACTGGTTCCATAAAACAATTTTTTTTTTAGTAATTACGAATTTTGCTTAATGTCAATTAGTAAGTAAAGCAAAAAATGTGTATCTATGATAAAACTGCAATTTCTATAAGTTAATATCAAAAGAGTTAAGAAATTATAAGTAAACTGCAATAATATTTCTTATGCATTCAATTTCATTAATATTTTTTCCAAATATAGTACTACAGTAGCTTCTAAACCTACAGAAATGATAATTTTACCATACAAACATTTTTCACTTTAGTCGTATGTAATAATTATAATCTCAATCTCTCAATTTCAATTTTTTCAGTTGCGCCTCGATACACGGCATTATTTGTTTGTTTACCAGAATCGCGTAGGGGTGATCGGGGCAATCTAGCGTTTCGCGATACCACAGTCGTCGAATTGGGTGCGAGCAGGGCAAATTATGTGATGATATGTATATGTATATTATAGGAACTATTAAGTGTGAGCTTAAGACATAAAATAGTTCTATTTGTTGCATAATAAAAAAGTTTTTTTATTTCTTCGTGTCCCCATTTGAAATGCATTTGTGTGGGAAATGGACTGTAGGAAATCATTTCCCATGGGTATGAACATTAAATATGTAACTTTGAAGGTTTGTTAAATGTAAGAAAGACGACATTTTTCAAATCAATCGTAGAAAAATATATGTTTGGCAAATTATAAGCGTGAAGATGATACAGAAGATAAATTTTTCAGAAGTGTGGCAAAATACTCAAAAAACTAAAGAAGAATTACAACTATGCCACAAATAAAAGCTTCAGACAATATCTAAACAGAAGATAAAATTTATAAATAATTGTTAATAATAGATTAATAATTAAATGCAGATAAATAATTAGTGTTTTAGAATGTCTGAAAAATAACTAGAATTTTTTATGTTTTAAATTACTTAGAATTTTTTAGAATTTAGACTAAATTGTAGCAGGTAGCTAAAATTTAATCCCCGACAATCCGTCTTTGTCTATGCCGCTTCAATTTCTCCATTTCTCTTATAAGTAAACAATATAAAAACAGCATTTCAAAACTAGAGGCTACTTTAAGCATCATAACCGGGTTGAGAGGGTTTTTAGAAATTCAAATAAAATTATTCAATATTATTATCAAAATATTTATTTAAATTTAATGAATAGACTTTTATTCCACACAAAAATATACGTATTTTGAACATTCAAATTATGGTGAGTAAATGAAGTGTTGTATAAATAAACAAAGTAAAAAAGTAGGTATATTAAAATTCATCCTCTGAATATTCTGATTATCTCACCTATCGCTATCAATCTCCTAGATTGATAATGATAGGTTCCACAGTAACGTCAATTAAATTATCGAGATCCCACATTTTCTCCTCTTCTTTTTGTACATGATGTATACATCTTTGCCAGTTATCTGCTGTTATTCGTTCCAAGGAATTTTTCAACAAAGTCTTCACGTCACTTAATTTAAACGTCGTATTATTTCGCGCTACATCTCCTATTACCTGCGCCCAGACTAATTCGATTGGGTTAAGTTCACAGTGATAAGGTGGTAACCGTAGTACCGTTATTTGGCGATTTGTTGCCATTTCATCGATAACATATTTTTTCTGATCTTTATTAAGATTGACAAGTGTCAAAAGTTCCTTTTTCACCATATTTGTTTCAAAAGAAATGTTTTTTTCGGATAACCATTGAATCATATCGGCTTTCCTCCAAGCAGTCGTAGGCGTCCGCTCGGTCTGCCATGAATGGTAACTGGCATTATCCATGTCAATTACAGACCCCGGAGGAATAAGATCCAACATCTGTGTAAAATACTGTTCGAAAACATGTCTTCGTAATAGTCACCTGTATTTTTAGATTCACTAGCACTATCTGTATGTGTCACTATTAATATTCGCCCTTTACCTGAAGATGCCTTGAACCCTGTTGAAAGTCCATCCAAAAATGCTTATCGGAAACTTTTTACATTTTTATCTTGCCATACTTTTGTTACAGTATATCCCTCGTTGATCCAAGTTTCGTCTAGATAATAAATATTCCTCCCTTAGTCACGGAATTTTCTAATTGATCTTAAGCAGGATATTCGTCAACAAATAATTTCATCTTTATCGATAAGAACTGACTTCCTGTTCTGCTTTTCCCAGCAAAACTCAACTCTCTCGTAAGACGGCCCATAATTTGCTTCTACTGATTTTTGGCAAATCGTTGTCCTCTGAAAAGTTCACTTAAAATTTTGTTTAGCGTTGGTATTTCTTTTTAAAATAAAATGAGTGTCCTTTTCTGCGAATGACATTTTTGAAGAAATCATCTATAACGACTTTTGACCTCCCTGTAGATGATTTTGGGGGATTTACAGTATCTTGTTCATTTTTTGTTCCCTTTAAAAGTCTGTAGATAGTCGATTTTCCAATCCCTGTAATTTTGGAACACTTTTCCATGATGTCGTCAACACTGTTGGTAGGATTCTGGTGTTTCTATGCTTTAAATACATTTAATATAATAATCTTCTCATTCTGAGACAGCGCACATCTTTTCACGCGTTTAGCAGGTACGTAATCTGATAAGTTCGACATTTTACCCAAACAATATTATATCCACTGGCACAATAGTCACTAAACACAAGTCGAATTTTACTCTACTGCACTACCACGTCTTCGTATATTCAGCTCTAAGACTGGATTGATCGGTCACAATATTAGTGTTACCCGATAATTACCTGAAACGAAATATTACCACGCCCATGGCCGGTTCTTATCTCGGGGTTTTATTACTCTCTTTCATTTCCAAACAGACTATAAGAAAAGTTCGTTAGAAAAAATAGAACTTTTTAAGAGGAAATAAATTTGAGTATGTTTCTGGAAAAAATATAATTGATGATATCATTAGTCGTTTCTGCCAAATCCCAAGGATAATAGTTACAATAGTAATAATTAAACAACAACAAAAAAATAAATAAAATAAAGAAAAAATGAAAATGGCGAAACAAAAATACTACAATCAATGAAATATATTCTTTTAATCCAATTTTAATAATGAAAGCATAAATAGTCAGCAGTTGATAATAATTTATCTCTAAATAACTGTTATTTTATTACTATGTAGATACTGATCATACTACTGTCTATGTTTATAATCGGGGAACGTCCCTCGGTGCCCAGTAGGTTAAAAATTTTGCGAACCATTCGGGAATTTTCGTTTTAGTCGAATCTCGCCACGTGCCGACTTTAAAAACTAGAAAAAGTTCCGTCGCCAGTGATATACATCTAGTTTTTTCGAAATTCGTATTGGTTCTGTGTTAGTATGTCTAAACGTGAGGATTTGTCGTTAAAATTTCTTGCCGAAGAATCTGAAGAATCTAGTCCAGAAGAACAGACCTATGGCTTTTCTCATTTAAAAAGTAAATATATCTTGTTCCTATATAGCAACGTTAAGTTCATAAAAATATGAAAAAAATTATCATTTTCATGTATATAGTTTTCACTTTCATTTGAAGGCATTTATATATTTAATATCCTTCTTTTAAGAAATATTTAATTAAATTAGATTTTTACTTCATTCGAGTGTAAATTTCTAGAATTGATATTCTTCTTTTGACACTACAATTTCATTTTCCTTTGCATGCATTTCCCTTATAATATTTATTATTTATTAGGCGCTTACATTTATTATTAACTATATTTGTAAATATCTATTTTTAATAATTTTTTATCTTAGTATATACAGTGTCATTCATAACGACCTTTAAACTAAAGGGAGAACCAAGTGAGATAGATTTGAAAATTGTTATACAGAGTATTCAGAATGTATTAAAGAAAATGTTTTTCACTTTTGGCTACTTCCAGAAGTAGTCGTCACCTTCCTTATTTTAAATTAACACCCTACATGTTACGGCAAATTTATAATTTTTTGTGTTTTTTTCCGATTTTCAAGAATTTCTCGTATAAGTCAATATCATATTAGCCATAAATGTAAATAATCAACATAAATAATATAACTTAAGTTAACCAAACCGGCACAATTTAGACTAAAATGATGCAAATTTAACGAGGAACCAAAAAAAATCAAAAAATAGTAAACTTAATCCCAACTAGTGTTGGTTCAAACGACAAATTTTGAAAAATCTGAAAAAGTTTTGTCTTGTCTTGTAAACATTGACAAAAATTAAATGCCTAAATACCGGGTGACAACGGAAAGTGGGAACACGCTGTAACTTTTTTATAACTGCTGATAAAAATTTGAAATTGGGTGGGTTTATACTAGATAGTGCCATGAATTCTTTCAGGTCATTTCGGATTTCATGACATTTCCGGTTTGACCGGAAATGACCGTAAATTTATATTTTTAAATGGGACAACCTGTATTTTTTTACATTTTTGGAATCAGCGAATCAGTTTACGTATGGTAGGACCAATTTTCCGACACATTTTCTGGATGTAAGTAATTTTTTTTTATTTTTAAAAATAAAACTAGATGGATGCGACTGGCAGAAATTGTTTTCTTTTTTTACGAATTTTAAAAATTGTTGTACCACAAAATTCAGAAGAAAATCCTTTATTAAAAAAGCAATAGGGTCCACCCTCTTTACATTTGAAAAAATGAGTTTTTCAGGAAATACAATAAATCGAAATTTTTAGTGGTAATAACTAAAAAAATGTACAAAAATATTCAAATTTAGAATTTCTCCCATAATTACAAACAAAAAAGAAAACAATTTCTGCCAGTCGCGGCCTTCTAGTTTTATTTTTAAAAATTAAAAAAAGTTACTTACATGTGTCAGAAAATTGGTCCTACCATACGTAAAATGATCCGCTGATTTCAGAAATGTCAAGAAATACAGGATGTCCCATGTAAAAATAAAAATTTACGGTCATTTCCGGTCAAACCGGAAATGTTATGAAATCCGAAATAACCTCAAAGAATTCATGGTACCATCTAGTATAAACCCACCCAATTTCAAATTTTTATCAGCAATCATAAAAAAGTTACAGCGTGTTCTCACTTTTCGTTGTCACCCGGTATAACACGAAAAACAGTTATAGTCTCCACAAACCTGATCCAATGTCATATTTTTAATGTTATATAACTTCGAAATGGCAACATTTTGTGTCCTTTCAAAAAGTGCAATAATATACAGGGTGTTTCACTTTTATTTTATTGCATCCAATAGAAAAACAATAAATAAATCGAAAACGGTTAAATTTATCCACATAAAACCAGTATAGTTTTTTTGTGAAAAATAGATTGGAGGACAATATTTTTCTATTAAAACTTTCGTATACACACTGATAAAAAAAGTTATAATCAGTTTTCATCAACCAAGAGTACATTTTGTAGCGCCCTCTAGCGTCTACAGCAAAATTAAGTACGGATTCGTTTCAAAACGTTTCGAAAAAGTCAATATTACGGAAGTGCGCGATAGTGATGTGATTTTTGTTATTTTTTACTTATAAACTTTTTTCAGTGTGAGATTTTTTGGTTAGGCAAACTTAGTTTCAAAAATAACCCTTGAGTGTTCCGTTTGGCGCAAGGGCTTATTTAATTAATTTTTATTATTTTTCAGAAGTGTGGCAAAAACCCAATAAAACTAAAGAAAAAAAAATATTTCATAAGTCAAAATTGATTAAATATCTCAAGAAATTTGTAAACACTAAAGGATAATAAAAAACGGTATAGTTGAATATCGATAGGACGTAGACATATAGCAGAGAGCATTATCAGCATTATAAAAAAATATACGTATATCTATACATTTTCTACTAGCATGCTTTTTCGTATTATCCTTTTCAGTTTACAAAGCTGTTAATATATTTAAAAAATTTTGACTTTTAACATATTTTTTTTCTTCAACTATACCCCTCAAACTGTCGCATCCACCCCATTGTATTGAGGATAAAACGGTTTGCACACATTTTTCTTTAGACACATTCGTCTACAAATTGTGGTCTCTTTATATTTAGCCGATTTAAAGATAATTAAGAAAAAATCTCTTCAGAGTAACAACGTCAATGATAAAAATACTGTTATATGAACACCCTCTCCCCTATTTTCCCTAGAAGAATTTATCCTTAGCTTTTTTAAGTGCAAACAAGATATCCTGTATATCTATTTTACCAGACAAGTGTGTACATTTTAATATTACATTCATATTCTTCCATTAATGAAATTATGTATTTACTCTGTATTAACTGATTTTTATGACATACAGGGTTTCCAGTTCTATTCAACTGAAATAGACTTAATTAATATTTTTATAAAATAATTAAAGTGAACTGTATAAATATTATTTAAAAAACCATGGCCAAACTCAACCAAAAAAACGCATTCTAGTATTCTAGGCAGTTCTAGAAATAATTTTATGTATATTTTCAGTATCTCCAAGAGGCTTACCACCGCATAATAGGTCGCCACAAAGAAATAATCCTGGTCAAATATGTAAGTCATATTTTATTTTATTTTGAATTATTTTAAAAATCTATATAAATATAACTTAATTTTTGTACAGTCTATTTGCATGGTATCTCAGGTACTACAAGAGATCGAAGGATCCGTTTTTCGCTACACTTTTTTCGAGACACTATTTTCATAGACCTTTTCGTTTTTGAAATACTAAAACCTAGAAACCTAGTAGGTTTCCATCATTTGCATTTGAAGATAGATTATAGTTCTTTGAAATCAATTATTGTTATGTATTAAACATTTAGAACTGTTATACAGGGTTAACTATGACTTAGTATAAATATTTTAAGAGGGGATAGGGAAAAATAAGAATTAACGGAATTATCTATCAAAGAATTTCCATAAAGCGAAAATAATTTCATTTCAAAACTATATTAAATCCTTATTTATCGTCGTCACTGGCCTTCTGTCAGCCTGTCAGGTTAGGTATGTTCTGCCAAAGTCAAAGGTGTCATACGTAGTGACAGGTCACCGCGTTGACACGAGGTTTACGCCACTTTGAAAGAAAAAAATATTTACAAAATGTAGATTATTATTTAATCATTTAATGAGAAACACGATATGGTAGCACAGGGAATCAGCACCTACCTTACTAATATTTATTTCCAGGATTGATATTTGGAGATATTTTAAGAATGTATCATCTTCTGTTTTCTTACTTGTTTAAATTAAAACCTGCCATTGCAAAGATTTTTGTACTTGCTGGGGACCTCTCCTTCCCTCAACCTACTTGGTTCCGCGGTCATGACCAGGTCGATTACTTACGTCGAGAAAAAACACGCAAATGTACACAAATACATAAAAACACTACCACACGTTTACCGTCAAGGCATTGTAACAGTTATAAGCATAATATTTTGTGTATTCGGAAAACGTCTTTGGTATTACGCTGCCACACGATAATATGCACTTGTCACACTCCCACAAAATCAGCAGCTCATCCGTCATCTACGCATTTGAATATGACATGTTTGTAAATACACAAATCATACGCGAAAAATTAAATTTGCGGTCGAAAAAAAAGCAAGTACTGAAAAATTATTTCAAACTAATCAGAGTACCGTATGTAATATTTTTGACATCTGATCTGATGCAGACGCCATCTGTAGGCCTCTAATGCAAGGTGCACTTCACGGCGATACATTTTTAAATTTCTTGTGTTGTTGAGGAATTAAATTCTGTTAATATTAATAATAGCAACAATAGTAACAATAATCGACGATGTTAGTATCAAATAATTAGTAATATTTTAAACTATAACATCCCAAGATGTTTACAGTGTTCTGTATAAATGTTTCTTAAACCCTTAGAATATAACTACTTCGCATGTTCTTTAGGTAAGGTTTAGGGAGTATGCAACTAGCAACGCAGTATTCTAGGATATATTATTTTAAAATAATTAAGTGACTAATTTTAAACGTGTTATAGTAACTAAATAAAGTATTTTATGTCGGATATGTTAGTGGATAATTATGAAGAATCTGCAAGAAGTGAAAATGTAGTTTTGACAGTGTGCAACGAAAAAACAAGTAACGAATACAAAATACTGCAACTAACCGGATTAACTGCTAACTATCAGGTACTTTAACGCATTATTATTATTAATAAAATTGTTTATTTTCATCATTTCTACACTTGGCAACGCTGCAAAAAGCGAACGCACGGTAGTTGACATATCTAGCCATCTCGAACTCTCAAACTTGACAAACGTTTAATATTTTACACTATTTTGAAAACGAAAACAGAGAGTTTTTCGAAACGTCAATATTACGGAAGTGCGCGATAGTGATGTGATTTTTGTTATTTTTTTCAGTGTGAGATTTTTTTGGTTAGGCAAACTTAGTTTCAAAAATAACCCTTGAGTGTTCCGTTTGGCGCAAGGGCTTATTTAATTAATTTTTATTATTTTTCAGAAGTGTGGCAAAAACCCAATAAAACTAAAGAAAAAAAAAAATTTCATAAGTCAAAATTGATTAAATATCTGAAGAAATTTGTAAACACTAAAGGATAATAAAAAACGGTATAGTTGAATATCGATAGGACGTAGACATATAGCAGAGAGCATTATCAGCATTATAAAAAAATATGCGTATATCTATACATTTTCTACTAGCATGTTTTTTCGTATTATCCTTTTCAGTTTACAAAGCTGTTAATATATTTAAAAAATTTTGACTTTTAACATATTTTTTTTCTTCAACTATACCCCTTAAACTGTCGCATCCACCCCATTGTATTGAGGATAAAACGGTTTACACATATTTTTCTTTAGACACATTCGTCTACAAATTATGGTCTCTTTATATTTAGCCGATTTAACGATAATTAAGAAAAAATCTCTTCAGAGTAACAACGTCAATGATAAAAATAATGTTATATGAACACCCTCTCCCCTATTTAACTAGAAGAATTTATCCTTAGCTTTTTTTAAGTGCAAACAAGATATCCTGTATATCTATTTTACCAGACAAGTGTGTACATTTTAATATTACATACATATTCTTCCATTAATGAAATTATGTATTTACTCTGATTAACTGATTTTTATGACATACAGGGTTTCCAGTTCTATTCAACTGAAATAGACTTAATTAATATTTTTATAAAATAATTAAAGTGAACTGTATAGATATTATTTAAAAAACCATGTCCAAACTCAACCAAAAAAAAAACGCATTCTAGTATTCTAGGCAGTTCTAGAAATAATTTTATGTATATTTTCAGTATCTCCAAGAGGCTTACCACCGCATAATAGGTCGCCACAAAGAAATAATCCTGGTCAAATATGTAAGTCATATTTTATTTTATTTTGAATTATTTTAAAAATCTATATAAATATAACTTAATTTTTGTACAGTCTATTTGCATGGTATCTCAGGTACTACAAGAGATCGAAGGATGCCGTTTTTCGCTACACTTTTTTCGAGACACTATTTTCATAGACCTTTTCGTTTTTGAAATACTAAAACCCAGTAGGTTTCCATCATTATGTGAGAGATTGATACCGGTTGATATTTGACTACCCCCCTAATTAATGAGGTTTTCCAGGTTTCCCTCATTCCTGCACTGAATAGTGGTTAGGGCCTACCAACGTAAGTCGTTCCTGGGCGCAAATGCGGCCTGCTTAATAATAATATGCCGCCCCCTCTCCCGCACAAGTCTCCGACTTCTGGGCTAATCCCAGTGATTAGAATGAGGGGTAGAGATATTATTATTATTATTATTATTATTATTATTATTATTATTAAACACTTAGAACTATTATACAGGGTTAACTATGACTTAGTATAAATATTTTAAGAGGGGATAGGGAAAAATAAGAATTAACGGAATTATCTATCAAAGAATTTCCATAAAGCGAAAATAATTTCATTTCAAAACTATATTAAATCCTTATTTATCGCTGTCACTGGCCTTCTGTCAGCCTGTCAGGTTAGGTATGTTCTGCCAAAGTCAAAAGTGTCATACGTAGTGACAGGTCACCGCGTTGACACGAGGTTTACGCCACTTTGAAAGAAAAAAATATTTACATAATGTAGATTATTATTTAATCATTTAATGAGAGACACGATATGGTAGGACAGGGAATCAGCACCTACCTTACTAATATTTATTTCCAGGATTGATATTTGGAGATATTTTAAGAATGTATCATCTTCTGTTTTCTTACTTGTTTAAATTAAAACCTGCCATTGCAAAGATTTTTGTACTTGCTGGGGACCTCTCCTTCCCTCAACCTACTTGGTTCCGCGGTCATGACCAGGTCGATTACTTACGTCGAGAAAAAACACGCAAATGTACACAAATACATAAAAACACTACCACACGTTTACCGTCAAGGCATTGTAACAGTTATAAGCATAATATTTTGTGTATTCGGAAAACGTCTTTGGTATTACGCTGCCACACGATAATATGCACTTGTCACACTCCCACAAAATCAGCAGCTCATCCGTCATCTACGCATTTGAATATGACATGTTTGTAAATACACAAATCATACGCGAAAAATTAAATTTGCGGTCGAAAAAAAAGCAAGTACTGAAAAATTATTTCAAACTAATCAGAGTACCGTATGTAATATTTTTGACATCTGATCTGATGCAGACGCCATCTGTAGGCCTCTAATGCAAGGTGCACTTCACGGCGATACATTTTTAAATTTCTTGTGTTGTTGAGGAATTAAATTCTGTTAATATTAATAATAGCAACAATAGTAACAATAATCGACGATGTTAGTATAAAATAATTAGTAATATTTTAAACTATTACATCCCAAGATGTTTACAGTGTTCTGTATAAATGTTTCTTAGACCCTTAGAATATAACTACTTCGCATGTTCTTTAGGTAAGGTTTAGGGAGTATGCAACTAGCAACGCAGTATTCTAGGATATGTTATTTTAAAATAATTAAGTGACTAATTTTAAACGTGTTATAGTAACTAAATAAAGTATTTTATGTCGGATATGTTAGTGGATAATTATGATGAATCTGCAAGGAGTGAAAATGTAGTTTTGACAGTGTGCAACGAAAACAAGTAACGAATACAAAATACTGCAACTAACCGGATTAACTGCTAACTATCAGCACGTGGTTAAAATTTTTGTACTTAGTCATAGTTAACCCTGTATAGCATTACAAATGTAAAAAAATACAATTGAATGGCATAAAATATATAGGGTGTTCTATTTATAAAAAAATTATATTTGGTTGCATATTTTAAAAGAACCACCCTGTAGAGCCACTCAACTCTGCGTAAAAAAATCAGAAGCAATTTCCACCACTCCGATAATTCAGCGACAAAAATCCCTTTAAAGAATTTTTTTAAATTTCGCCCTGTATTTCAAAAACGAAGAGGTATACAAGGTTAACTATGACTTAGTACAAATATGTTAAGAGGGGATAGGGAAAAATAAGAATTAACGGAGTCACCCTTCAAAAAAATTCCAAACTTATTTATAAAGCCAAAAAAAGTTATTTTCGATATTATTTTAAATCCTTATTTAACGCCGCCAATGTAGAGTAGGCAACAAACAAGCAAGTTGGTTGCCTACTCTACAAGCATGCAACAGTCGCTCAGTCGGTATCGCCGTCATGTCATAATTCAATTCCTGTGTTTACGTTGTAATTTTGTGTTCTTCAGTTTTTAGTGCCTTTTTTAATTTTTAAACGTTTTATAGTTATTAAATAAAGATATTTGTGTTGGGTGCAGATACTTTCCCACAATATAGTTCGTCGGTTTGGTTTTCTAGGTTATGAGACAAGACTGCCGCGGTTACATTAAAACTTGTCTGTTATCTATTCCTTTCGTTCGATTTTGTTATAATAAATAGGCATTTTATGTAATTGTACCTACGGGAAGTGCCTTTTATCGGTAGTGAGTGGCTGTAATGAGCGAATATGTAGTTTTACCGTTTATAACGAAATAATGAAAAACGAATGCAAAATACTGGAGCTAACTGGATTAACTGTTACCTATCTATCAGGTATTATTGCTAATAAGAATGTTAATTTTTGTCGTTTCTACATTTAGAAACGCTGCAAAAAGACGAGCGCATGGTAGTTGACATTATTGACAGATGTAAGTTTTATCTATGAATCTAAGCCATCTCAGTCGATTCTTATAATAGGCGCCGACTTTCCGTATGAAAAAAGAGTTTTTGCCCCATTTTTTAAATATCGAGCTAAAATTCTGGAATAATTTTTTTTTTTGTCTTTTAGGCCTCCCTGAGCACGTGGTTAAATTTTTTGTACTTAGTCATCGTTAACCCTGTATGAAAGCTCTAATTACGGCATCTTAAGTTTCTCGAAAAAGTACTCCAATGTTAAAACCGCATCTTTCTATCTCTTGTAGTTTCGTAGATTCTCGGCAATTGAAACGAAATTGGGACACGCTGTACAGTGCGCCTAAAAAGCCATGCGCATTGCGGAAATAGGCAATACCGAGAATCATATTTTTGATATTTTGCCGTAGTTCTTCAACAATTTTGATAACATTTAAAATGCCGTCTTTAAAAAAATTGAAAGGAGCTTTTTTATTCAGTTTTCAATATAAGTTAGTAAAGGTTTTAACAGAACAAAATATATGTTCACTTGCTTACAGAAAATTTATATTTTGAAATTTCTTGAGTTCAAGAGTAAGATACTCCATCCGAGGACACTATCTCATAAAAATTATATCAAAAAATAAGTAGTAATAAAAAAAACATTGTAATAAATTTATTTACTAATGTTATTATAAATAAATATAATTTAATTCGTAGGTTTTTCGGAATCATCACTTTCTAGAAGGGATCTATTTCAGAGCGCTACTGTCCAGAGACCATCAACCCTTAGTCTTTCTCGTAAGTTTTAGCATTAAGACTTACCATAATTTGCATGTAATAACATAATATCCAAGGTGTGATAAAGCACCACCATACACAGGGCGGTCAAATGAAAACGAAACAGAGCCATTTTAGGAACTGCGTCAATATTGTAGAAAAGCGCTCACACCCGTCGATTTTAGATTAAAGAGGGACATTCTTTGCTGGTATTCTTGACTCCGCCACTTTCACCCCCAAGCAAGGGTAAGCATCACTCCAAAATATTTAAATGGCATTGGGGGTTGAGTAATATTTATTTTGAAAGCTCTTACAATTCTCTTTATAACAGACTTTAAATTTGATAATCCCGCCCAATACTTTAAGAATTTTGATTTTAAAGTTGAAACTTATGTACAAACAATTAGTAACGGTAAAAATGTCACTCATTCGAGTTAAGTACGTCAATGGTATAAATTTAGTATTTCTTGCGTTACATTGGTTTTTGGCGATTTGTTATCACTTTCGTAAAAAAAAACACAATTGCAAAAAACAGAAATGAATACTATACACACACAACGAACGTAAAATTAGTGAATTCCAAATTTATTTTCTAGTACTATTTGGAAGCGTTGATTGGTAGTTTATTTAATTGTGTTTTTGAAAATTAGACACTATGGTTTATTCTTTACTTATGAACAATAAATGTGCGAATAGAACAACTGAGCTATTTTATGAACAACATCAAGATCGACATGTCAGGAGGAAGCATATTCTAGAGTTAGTAGCAAGAGCAGGGAACGTAGCCAATAAAAAACGAGAAATTGAAAAACCTATCGTTAATGAAGCTCTAGTGAAGTTGCAGTTTTGGGACAAGTTCATCTTGATCCTACATTAAGTACGAGGCAACTGGCATCTGTGTCTGGGATCAATCGAACTAGCATACAAACCATTTTGAAGAAGAATAAATTCCGTCCATACAAAATACATTTAGTGCAGGAACTTCACGAGGATGATTATGACCGCCGAGCAGGGAACGACTCACAGTTTCTTTTTTCTGATGAATGCAGTTTTTTCTTGAACGGGACGGTAAATAGTCACAATTGTCGCTATTAGTCAGATTCAAACCCAATAGCTTTTCACGAGGTGCATACACAGCAACCGGTCGATAAATCCGGCCCTTGATTTTTTTTATGGGGATACCTAAAAAGTAAAATCTATAAAACACAGCCAGCGTCGCTGCAAGATTTGCGTCAAAGAATCGTCGACGAATGCCGTCGAATCACTCGGAAATGCTTCAGAATGTACGCGAACACTTCGAATAAAATGTTTATTCTTGTGTGGAAGCGGGCGGTCATCAGTTTTAATATTTAATCAACTAAGTAGTAAGCAAGCAACTAAACATAATTTAAATTTTAAAATAAAAATTTTTTTCAAAATATTGGGCGGAATTATAAAATTTAAAGTCAGTTGTAAAGAGTAAGAGCTTTTAAAATAAATATTACTCAACTCCCAATGCCTTTAAATATTTTGAGGTGAAAGTGGCGGAGTCAAAAATACTAGCAAAGAATATCCCCCTTTAATCTAAAATCGACGTGTCTGAGCGTTTTTCTACAATCTTGACGCAGTTCCTGAAAATGGCTCTCTTTCGTTTTCATCTGGCCACCCTGTATATAAACGTAAAATAGCGATTTACCAATTAATCTTAAAGACCCTAATATAATAAATAATCATTTTATCAATAGTATACCAATTTCAAATTATGATAATAGTCATTTAATAAATTATTACGAGAAAAATACATATAAGGGCATTCCTGCAAATTTCGAATTCTCATTAGTAAACATAAATACCGTTTCTAAAATTTTATATTCTATTAAAACAAATGCCATGGGTCCAGATGATATAAACTTGACAATGTTGTCTGAAGCTATTTATTTGTGGCATAATTTTAGTTTTTCTTTAGTTTTATTGGGTTTTTGCCACACTTCTGAAAAATAATAAAAATTAATTAAATAAGCCCTTGCGCCAAACGGAACAGTCAAGGGTTATTTTTGAAACTAAGTTTGCCTAACCAAAAAATCTCACACTGAAAAAAACAGATAAGTAAAAAATAACAAAAATCACATCACTATCGCGCACTTCCGTAATATCGAAACGTCAATATTACGGAAGTGCGCGATAGTGATGTGATTTTTGTTATTTTTTATTTATCTGCTTTTTTCAGTGTGAGATTTTTTGGTTAGGCAAACTTAGTTTCAAAAATAACCCTTGACTGTTTGGCGCAAGGGCTTATTTAATTAATTTTTATTATTTTTCAGAAGTGTGGCAAAAATCCAATAAAACTAAAGAAAAACTTGACAATGTTGAAATACTGTTGCCCCTATATTGTTCCGTACATTACCCATATAATAAATAGCTATCTGTTATCCCATACTATACCTATTCAATGGAAACAAGCCCATGTTATACCTATTCCAAAAATTACTAATCCTTCAACACTATCTGACTTGCGTCCTATAAGCATATTGCCTACTTTATCGAAAATTCTAGAGCGAGTGATGTATACACAATTAATAGAACATTTTAACAAATATGACATTATTCCATCTTTTCAATCTGGGTTTAGGCGATCTCCTGCTTTATTGAAAGTGACAGATGATATTTTTGAATCATTTGATAATGGTAAGATTAGTGCTCTAGTATTACTAGACTTTACTAAAGCCTTTGATACAATTCAACATCAATTACTTATAGCAATACTTCACTTTGTTGGACTAGGCGATAGTGCACTTAATACAATGTCTAGTTACATAGGAAATCGTACACAAAGAGTAAAAATTGGAAATGAATTGTCAAATGTGAGCTCGCTTAAAATAGGTGTTCCTCAAGGTTCTATTCTGGGACCTCTATTATTTTGTGTATATACCAGTAATCTCTGAAATACTGTAGTCCACACATGTATGCTAATGATACCCAACTGCATCTATCATTTGATAAAACTAATTATGATAAGGCATTGAATAAAATTAATTCGGATCTTAAAATTATCTATCAAAAATCAGAAGCACATTCCCTATTTCTGAATCTATCCAAGTCAAAATTAATTCTGTTTGGTAATAAATTAGCTGTAACTGAAATCTCCGAAAATTTCAGAGTTGTGATTAATGACAGTTCTGTTCCTATAGTGCAAAGTGCTTCTAACTTGGGTCTGAGTTTTGACAATACATTTAGATTTTATTCACAAGTTAGTAAATACATACAAAGATCATATATGGCTTTATCCACATAGAAATTATTTGTCCATAAAAATAAAAACGTTACTTTGCGAAACCCTTATCTTATCAAACTTTTTATACTGTGCCCCTGTTTATTATCCATGTATTGATGTTTTAACTAAAAGAAGAATACAGATGTGTCAGAATTCATGTTTAAGGCATAATATATTTGGCATTCGACGTAGAGATCACATTTCTCATAAATTACAAGACTTGAAATGGTTAAATATGAATAATCGTCTGAGATTGCAAACTTTGTGCCTATATCATCAAATAATTTGTACAAAAACTTTCTCGTATCTGTATAATAAAATTTGTTTTCGTACTGATGTCCATAATATAAATGTTAGAAATAAGCATTTTATAACACCACCTTTATATAAAACTAGTTTCTACGAACGATCTTTTACCTACAATGTTTCAAAACTTTACAATGGGCTGCCAGATGACTTTAAAACAATGTCTTTAAGAAATTTTAAAACTAAAGTTTCAAAATATTTATTTAGTAATCAGTGACCAACAATATTTTGCTAGATTTAAGATTCCATAAATTGCTGCCAATTTTTGTTTTTTTTTTCTCTTTTGTCGACTACTACTTTTGTATTATTTGTTAGTAAATAGATACCTATATTAGGCTAAACTTTATCGTAAAATATATTTGATATACATACTAGGTAAGTGCATTATACCGAGAGATGGAGCTAGCTCTATCTGCTTGAACACAGTCTAGTGGTTTTCCTATCTCTTTCTATAACAATAGAACTAATTATGTTCGTTTACTCTGTATCTCTAAATGGAAAATAAATGTATTATTATTATTATTATTATTATATTATGATTTTAAACTGAGTGTATATTCTGTATTATGCAATGCATGTACAGAGACTGACCTCGGAAACTGTTATGTGAAAATGTTTAGATAATGTCAAAGTTGCATAATTAGATACTTTATAAAATACCGCTTATTAAAAATTAAAGAATTCCTAATATGTAATTATGCAAAAAACATGGTATTACCAGTTTTTGAGTTCAACGTTTCGATTATTTGGGTACATCATCAACTTTATTTTGTTATGCGGACATGGAGGTTTTTTCAAATTACGGAAGAGCTCGTCTAAAAACAGACATTATGACATTTGTTATGTTACGACATAAAATTGTAAACAGATAATACATTAAAAGTAGCTATGAAACAAAACATAAACGTTAAACCATTATGGCAAGTTCTGTTGACGATTTAGCTAGATACTCTGCGTTTCTAATTATAAATGAGTAATAAGCGCTTACTCCATATTTGAAAAGATATTGTTTATCATACAGGATGTACGGAATATGTGTGCCCCTATTTTGCTACATAATAATCAGAAGTTCTACTACCCTTTCTTAGAGCTTGTCTCACAACACAGAATAAAGTTTGAAATAGTTATAGTACTATATGTATGTGGCCATTTTGGTGAATGTCCAAAAATGTCTCCAAAAATTCTGTAAATTTTTTTGCGGATTTCTCGAATGTGTACAAATAATTTTTGTGAGATGAGATTTTTTTCCAATACTTTCCCAGTTTTCAGTAGAACGATTTTTGATATGTGAAAATTTTTGGATGATTGTGACCATTTTAAGGGCAACGGAAAATTTCTCCGCGAAATCTAAGTGGACAATCTTGTAGGGCTTTCCAAGACGAGCATTTCCCCATAAAAAAATCCGGCAAAATCTCAATCTCGTGTTCCGTAGGGTCAATTTTGTGCGAAAAATCTAGTTTTTTCCATGCGAACCCATTTTTGGAGCCAAATTCCGCGAAAATGAAGACTCAAAGCGAAAATTGAGAAAGAGGAATCGATAGGGAATTTTATGACGAACATTTAAAAAAAAATCACCTCAAACGGCCCAACCTTAAGGGGTGTACAGTAATTTGAGTGGCACAGTGGCGTTTTGCGCCACTGTGCGTCGTGCTGAAACCACAGGTTTCTTCTTAGCTGCAAAGGCACATTCTTCAGAAGTGCAAAAAGTTCTTCTTGTAGGAAATTTAGGTAACTCGCGCCGTTCAATGTATGTTCATAAAAACAAGGCACAATTCAATGCCTACCGATGATGCCGCACCATACATTTACTCCAAAATGGTCTTGGTTTTGTACTGGATTTACAATGACCGACTTTCGTTCGTCCAAAGATCGTGGCGAAAAAGGTTCTGATCAACAGTTTCTGCATTTACTATAATTTAAGCTATAAGATAAAGTCTGTTTTCAATGTAACGCTCGTGCAAATACTTCATATTGTGAATTTTGTAGTCACGATACCCATTGGTCTTTAAAATTTGATGAACGGTTGATTTATCCAAATTCAAATGCGGATTAGCCTGCCGTATAGAATTTCGTGGATTTTGTTCGAAATACTTTAATGATTGATGTTCGTATTGAGTAAAGACAAGTATTTTGTGATATTTATCCACTTTAATACCTTCAGTGCCAGTGACGGAAAAACCCGTCGGAGTCGCTATCACTCTGGTGCCGCTGACGGAATTTTCCGTCGCTTCTCTAGTGTCATTTATAGCTGGGTTATTTACGTCAGCACTGCATTTGACGAACGGTGATATACATAGGCACAATGAAAAGGTTTTATAACATAGTTTTTTGCGTACGGTTTATAATTTTTGCTTGTCTTTTTTAGTTAAATTAATAAATTATCAGTTATAATATTAACCCAGTAAAGATATCATATTTCAAAAAAATAAATGCTGACAAGCTGATTTTTTCAGAGTGAATGAAAGGCTGTCTTCAACCAAAAAATCACTCTCGACACCTTTGTGGTTTTTTGCTATTTTGCTTTTATTTACTATACTTATTATGGTTCAGTATAGATACAACAAAACGCTAACCAGCTGGTTTTTGCAGGATTCTTCAAGCACTGTCTTCTGTGTCTCCATCCAAAAAAGCACAGTCCAACCCCTTCGTTATTTTGCGCAATAGGGGTGGTTTATTATTATTGTGTCACCTCTAAAATATTTTGTGTACATCTACTTAATAAAAGTCATTACTTCTGTTCCGGAGGGTCTATTGTTTTAAAAACATTTAAGCATATTTAATAGGAATGTTCAAATTAAATAGGTATTCTGAGGTACGCCAGTTTGAACCAATGGGATGTAATATCCAAGTAACTTTGTGTTTTCAGTGCTGTGAATTGTTAATTGAACTCATTTCCTTTCCACACATACCACCATCCTTATTGCGCAAAACTGTCCTTTTTTTGGTATCCACTCAGGAGACAGTCCTCTAAGAATCCTCCAAAAACAAATTCCTAAGCCTTTTGTTTGTATCTTTACTGAATCATAATAAATAAATATCGTTTTTTTTTTCATTTAATGGACGGTGAAGCGTCAAATATGTAAAAAAGTTAATATATTAATATTACTATGTACAAGTTGGACAAACACAAAACAAAGTAAATAAGAAAGTACCCCTATTGCAAAAAACGCACAAGGGCCTCTAGTGTAATTTTTTGGTTGGAGACAGCTCTCCATCCATCCTGAAAAAATCAGGTTGTGTGCATGTATTTTTTGCACTATATGAGTACTTTGTGCAAGTACGGCAGTTTATACAGGCATTCGGAAAAGGGTTTAAGAGATAGGTTTACACGGCTCGAATTTCCTGTCTTCTTTTTATTAGAATAAGACTGGAAAACTGGCAAGGCTGGTACTATATCAACCTCAAAAAGAGCCCGAATAATCCATTGCCATACAGATGAAGGGTTCTTGCAATTTTCAGAACATAGCTGTTCGACGGAGACGAAAGCGAGACTTGGTATCCAGATGAGGCAAATGATGCAGATGAGGTGAATAAGCAGGTTCTTGCAAGCGACAAATAATGCAATTTACTCAACTTATCTTAGTCCAAAAGACACATGATCTCAAATTGAAAGTTTTGAATTCAAAATTATTCAAATTTTTAGAATGTTTTCAATGAATTGCTTTGAAAAACAAATCCGTACCTTATTCTAAACGGTAAAAGGCCCTACAAAATGTACACGCGGATAAAAATTGGTCATAACATTTTTCTCACTGTATGTATCAATGTTTCAAAAGAAAATTATTTATTATCATACTATTTTTTTGTCGCTAAATTTAATTTATATTTATTTCAAAAATTATATTTTAGATAAAACTAAACGATACTGAATCAAAGAACCTAATCTACTTATAGCAGGTAAAGCTGATGGTCCGATCCGCGATGTGACGTCATAAGCGCTAATATCTAGCTACAGGTGCAGTTTGCTAGTCTCGTTAGTTTCGGTGGTTTTATTTTTTGTCTTATTTTGAGGAAAGAAAATCTTAAGGCATTTTTAACGGTTTAATTTTAAATTTCTTAAGACTTTATATAACAATAACAATGCAATAATTATATACTCGTATTTAGCGTTTAATAATAACTGCTGTTTGTTGTAATTTAATTTTCATGACATCGTCGGCTTTAATATACTTAATACAAATTTTACATTTTATTTACTATCACATAACTTACTAAATAAGTCGAAACTTAAAATTTAATATATATATAAAATAATTTTACATACTCTTATCTTCAAAATTAAATTAGATAAAATAGAAAAATAGCAAATAATTTGAAAACGGTTAAATTTAGCGATTTGAAATTAGTATGTACTTATATCATATTTGAGTACAAAAACTAAGAGAATAATATTATTCTACTTTGATACATACAATGAGAAAAATGTTTCACCACCAACATTTTGTAGCGGCCACTAGCGTTTAGAACAAAGATAAGTACAAATTGGTTTTTCTTGTCTCAGATAATCCCCGAATCCAAATTTTCAAAGTAATTCACTAAGAACTTAGACAGACAAGATTTGCGACGTAAAATACTGTCACTGGCGTCTAGCTTTCAATTTAGTTAGACGTGCAGTGCCAGTGACGGAAAATGCCGTCGAAATTAAAATTACAGTCCAGTCAGCAAATTCGCTATTACAACTCATATACTTAGACATAATTTAGATAGTTTCCCACTATCAACTTTCAAATTT
The DNA here is from genome assembly GCA_037114965.1 of Monochamus alternatus. Lineage (NCBI taxonomy): Eukaryota > Metazoa > Arthropoda > Insecta > Coleoptera > Cerambycidae > Monochamus > Monochamus alternatus. Next base: position 11,490,525 of record CM073432.1, on the reverse strand, counting down.
TATAGAAAAAAAACCACTGGCATGGACAACATGTTATCGAAACTACCACCGGTAGCGAACCTGTTAAACAACGAACATTCAATTATTTTTTAACAACTACTTGACCAATGTGATTTTTCGGTGGTATTTATTTTGAGACTTTTTAAGACGATATTGCTTTTAACTTTTAAACGGGAAGTAATACAGAAAAATGTCTAACAAAAGTTTATTAGAAAAAAGAGTTTTTTAACAGGAAAAAAATTTGGGTTGTTTCTGCAGAAAATATGATTGATGAGTTATTAGTCAAATTCCAAAGATAATACTTTGTATTGATAATGGAGTTTACCGTATCCCATTTAAGACCACGTGTCTCACATTTTATTTAAATTTTTTGGATCTTCACAGTAGACCCACACTATCAAGCTCTAGACACCCTGTACAATGTTTACTGGGTCGATAATCACGAATCCGAAGTCAAAATTTGAAAATTTAAAATGGCTGATCCAAGATGACGGCCAAAACATTCGATTTTGTTGACGAAATATAATGAAAATCAGTTCCAGGGGGTTTTCGCGTTCGCTGATCACGAATCAAAATTTGAAATCAAAATGGCGAATACAAGATGGCGGCCAAAAAGGTCGAAATATAGAATTTTGTATAGATTGGAATATATCTTATATGTTATATGTGTACCACACTGTCGATTGGGATATTCATTCAAGGTATACCTTTTCAAATAAAACAGGTAGGAGAATCGATTGTTTCACTAGTCAGATGGATACACTAAGCAGTAAAAAAGTTTTACCATTTAAAAGACACATGATGTGCCATAAGTGGTGCCCTCTACTAGTGACGTCAAAATTAGAAACAAATTTGAATTTCTCGCCCGCAAAAACCCCTGATTTACAAATTTTATGTAAATAATTGGTTTTTTAAGAAGTTATCTGCAAATATAGATAATAAAATTTTAACTTTGACTTCCTGTATCTTTTTTATTATGCGACTTGGGACATAGGTTAAATCGATTTATTTTCACCTATGGAATCTGTGGTCTCATTTTTGCTACTTCATTTAAAAACGCCCTGTAGATTTAAAAGGGCTACAGCACATTATTTAATTGAGGAAATCAGTCCATTTATACCTGGCAAGATGTATCTCCTAAATATTTAATAATTATAACTGCATTTCATTCTTACGCACAAGGGGGTATATTTATTTATTTATACAAGAAGGACCACCCAACAGATAAACAAAGTTATCCAATAACAGAGTAACACAATTTACAAAAAACTAAACTAAATGAACTAAAACAGGATGAAAATGCAAGTACAAATAAAAGAAAAATGAAACAATTTAGAAACAATAAACACATAACAAAAATTACAAAAATATATTAAATAAATGTAATAAAGAAGTGCAACTAATTGTGAAGATGTTCTTTCAAACTTTTTTTGAAGGAAGAGTAATTTGAATGAAAAGTCGACATCGGTTCCCAATGCATTACAAGAACATATACAGAGGTGAATTTACCAAATAATTTGTATAAACATCGTTATGATCATAAATTTCTCTAGACGTAGTATGATACGATCTGCAATTCAAGCAAAAGGAATTCGTGCAATATAATGAATCCACTAAATTATTATCAGTTATCAAAAATCTGTCACGAAATCTTCAAATCCCCTAAATTTTAGGTAATTATTTTAATGGTTGGTATCATTCGATCCTGATATTCGTAACCAATAATGGAAAATTTTCAAGTTTAAACAAAACACTGATCAATGTGTCCATCAGAATACCATCGTCAATTATTGATATAAATGTATTTCCAATGTTATATATTTTCCAATATTAAGTAATAACTAATGTGTATGAGACATTGACTCCATTTTTCGTAACCCATCTATTCTCATTTTTTTGGAGAAGTGTGTGTGAAACAGCCTGTATAATTCTCACAATTAAGTATTTTTGCAGTTCCTTCAGAAGAAGGCGCTGCTTCGATAACAGAAGAACAAATACTCACCTCTTATACTCAGATTGGTAAGATTTTATTTACATTTTATATACATGTATATGTATAATAGCTTTCCTATATCTATTCATATTTACATGAAGTAGTTCCTTCTTTAATCTGATTTTAATTCTGTCGATTAAAATTCTTTAACTACTTGATTAATTAAATAGCTCGTTAAAATTTTGCAGGGATTAGAGCAGCTGGATTGTCGTCTAAGACTACCCAACGTCAGTGGGGTGCTAAAGAAATAGGTATATATTTATATATCTAGATATCTATAAGAAAAACTATAGTATCTGAGTAGCAGTCACTTTTATACCAAATCTAGATAAAACTGGAAGAAATTTGAACAATTTAGATTGAAAGAATTTAAGCTTTGCTTGTTTCCCATCTGTGTCACCCATTTAGCAAAATTTCTTTAAAAAATGTAATTTTAAACTCTACATCATAGACCGTTTGAATACATTTTTAATTGTCAAAGCCTACTTATTAATTATTTCCATCATTAGATTTGTCATAATTTGTTAACGATTTATTTAGTTTTGTATCTTGAACTGAAGGTTAATATGGTAATTGCATATTGTTAAAAAATAGTTTATAACATTTATTACATCTTTTAACATTACGACAAGTAGGTAAATACTAGGAAAATATTTAAACTTGGTAACGTCGCGTAAAGCCGACACCAAGTTGAACTGGAAGCTGAGTCAGTGAGATTCTAAAAAGCGGATTTAAATAATGATTTGAAAATATTTTTTTTTGCGAAAATATACATTTATTTTTTTTAATCGCGTATTCATATTATACTCATTTTTCCCTCTTCTCTTAAAATTAATGACATTATAACTGAATCACCCTGTATACTATTTTCAAATATGATATAATTGTGCGCGGGCTCATTGCTGTTGAAAGTATTAAACTTTGCCAATGTAGATAAACAAGGTTGCCAATAGATACATGAACATTCAAAACATAAAAATCGTTTCTTTTACCTTTATCATAAATTGAATAATTCATGTTTATCAACATTTTGTAGGTTATGCTGAAGCATCGCCTACTTCACCAAGTAGAGGTGTGTTACATCAACGGAAATTGTCAGGTACTGTACAAGGAGTAAACAAATTTTTTGAAAATTGTTTTTATTTTTTCTTCAGGGCCCATCAATGGGCCCATGTGATGGACCCTAATAAGGACCTCTTGAAATAGTGTCCTTGAAACATATTTAGCTATTTTAGTTTACCAGGGGCGGGCTAAGCTTTACAACTTAATGCCTAAATTGTTAACACCCTGTATGATTAAGACTTTAAAATAATAAATCTGGGTAGCTTCAACCTTAGAATAACAAAAACGTACTCTTATTTATTATTGATAAATGAACTTTCCTCTTATTTTTGGTGACGAAACGTTCTGATTCGGATGACGACAAAATCTATCCGGGCGCCATTTCTACGTAAAAAAGGTACACTTGTACAATTCAACCATACTCTACTCTCTTTATAGCTTTGGCGCCTTTTTCAAATCCAGTTTCGAGGCACAAAAGACTTCCAAAGCAATTGTTTTTATAATATGTGTAATATTTTTTTATTTAATATTCAATCAAAATTTTTATTATTCATACCCCCGGGTAATTCTAATGCCAGAATTGAATTCGGCATCCCCTAAAACCTCCGAGTAATGATTTTGGAGTGATTTTCATGGACGCTGCCATTTCCCCCCCAATCACCCCCAGACAACTCCACAGAGGGACCCTCGAGCGCCTCCGGCGAAATCTAATGTTAGAGTTGAATTAGGCATCCTCGAAAACCCCCGAGTAACGAGTTTGGAGCGCTTCCCATGGACTATGCAATTCCCCCCCCCCAGAATGTTCCCCCGGATACGCCCGCAGAGCCGCACCCGAGCGCCCCTGGGTAATTCCAATGCCAGAATTGAATTCGGTTTCCCCGAAAATACCCGAGTAACGAGTTTGGAGCGATTTTCATGCACGCCGCCATTTCTCCCCCAATTCACCTCCCGCGCACCCCCACAGAGCCACCCCCGTGCATCCCCAGGTAATTCTAATGCCAGAATCGAGTTCGGCAGCCCCGAAAACCCCCGAGTAACGATTTCCGAGCGATTTTTCCGAGTTTCCAGTCGTTCCTATAATGGTGCAATGCATTTTCCGGCCCAGAAGGCATTTTTCAAAAAATGGCTAATCCAGACGATATAGACTTTTTTCCTGGACTTTCCCGAACACAATGCAGAAAACCGCATCTCGATATCTGCTGTGCCAAAAAATTTCCGCTATTCCAGTCGATTTTAATCTAAATGCCCTGGACTATTATACGAGGTTTAGTTATTAGTATTGCTGAGTCTTTTATACAGTATGCGCCAAAAGTATGGAATAAATTCAATAAAAACGAAATAATTATTTTTTGGGAAAAATCCTCGAACAGGTCGATTTTTAATTTAAAAAATACATATTTTAGCGTAAAATGCGATTTTCAAATGTCATTTGTTTTCGAGTAATGACGTCATCGATTTTGTTTTAAATTGCAACACCATATTTTTTTCCTTGATTCTGAAAGATCGTTTAATTCTCTATCAGACAGTACTAAAATTTTGCCCTCTTACTTAGGAAAGTTTTCGAGTAAATGACGATTGAATGTTAGAAAACGTAAATCAATTAAAATAAAGCAAAAACGTTATCAAGTTTAGTTTTTCGAATTCCATAGTTCTTTTATGGATCACGTAGGTGAAAATCTTTGCAAAGTGTCATTGTCACACCGGCTTTCTAATAAGTATTGTAAGCGACATAGACATTATTATTCAATTTAAAGTATTATGGCACATTTAACTGTTACTCAAAGAATTGAAATTTTAATTCTTATTGGATGCGGGAATATGACTAAAACTCAGCAGGAAGTTTGCGATTTATTTAATGAAAAATATCCAGATCGCCCTATCAGCCAATCAACAGTCAGTAAGGTAGAGTCTAAATTTAGAGAAACTGGCAATGTTGTAAATATTCCAAAACCTGGACGTCCAAGCATTAATGAAAATCAGAAACAGAACATTTTGATAAGTATGGTGGATAATCCTCATAATTCTTCACGATTGGTTGCATTAAACAATGACACTAGTCAAAGCACAGTGCTACGTATCTTGAGGAAGGAAAAATATCATCCCTACAAAATTCAACTTGTGCAGGAACTCAATGAAGATGATCCCGATCGCCGCTTACACTTTTGCGAAATTCTAATGGATTTATGTCAAGGAAATAGAAATTTACACTGGCAAATACTTTTTTCAGAGGAGGCCACATTTTGTCTGAATGGTACAGTAAACCGTCAAACTTGCAGATATTGGAGTCGGGAAAATCCTCATTGGATGACAGAGGCACATACCCTCAGAAATTAAATGTGTGGGCTGGAATAGTTGACGACAGAATAGTAGGGCCTTTCTTCTTTGAAGGAACCCTTACAGGACAAAGATATTTAGAGTTTCTAGAAAATGACCTTGTTCCAGCCCTTGCAGTAATTTTTCCTAACGATAATGATCCTGACATTCCTGACGATACCATATGGTTTCAGCAAGACGGTGCACCTCCGCACTATGCGCGCACTGTACGAGATTTTTTGGACAACTGTTTTCCTGGGAGGTGGATCGGCAGACGCGGACCGATAGAATGGTCTGCAAGATCGCCAGATCTTATACCTCTTGACTATTATTTATGGGGATACTTGAAGTCAAAAGTGTACATTAATAAACCACGTAATTTAGAAGAACTTCAAAATCGCATTCGGGACGAAATACGCAGAGTTACCCCAGAAATCATTCATAATGTGCAAGAAGAATTTCTTCACAGACTTGCGTATTGTCAAGAAGCTGGTGGATGGCAATTCGAACATTTAATTTAAGTATAAAATTTAATCAATTGTATTTTATTTTACATACCTCAGAATTGTTACTTTTTTATGGATAAAATTTACGTTTTCTAACATTCAATCGTCACTTACTCGAAAACTTTCCTATGTAAGAGGGCAAAATTTTAGTACTGTCTGATAGAGAATTAAACGATCTTTCAGAATCAAGGAAAAAAATATGGTGTTGTCATTTAAAAAAAAAATCGATCACGTCATTACTCGAAAACAAATGACATTTGAAAATCGCATTTTACGCTAAAATATGTATTTTTTAAATTAAAAATCGACCTGTTCGAGGATTTTTCCCAAAAAATAATTGTTTCGTTTTTATTGAATTTATTCCATACTTTTGGTGCATACTGTATAAGCAGGTCATATATAAAATAGTTTTAATGATATTTATTAAATAAGCTGTAAAATTCAGAGGTACTATCTAATTACCAAATAACCCAGTCCTGTGTATTATGTACGAATCTATGAATCGCAAGGCAAGCGAGTCGACGGGAAGGAAATTTTTTGCGCCAAATGCTGAGAGAGACACCTTATTACAGTATTTTTAGAAAATGGTTGAATTAATTTCTGAATTAGATTGTACATCATCCTAAACAGTTATTTTTATTTGTAGGTTCTTCTGGAACGTCATCTCTCTCACCAATCAGAACTGTACCAATTCAGTGGAATCCTAAGTTAACAGGTATATTTCTTTCAAACTTAAATCTGTTCAAGCATAGGGAACTTCGGGTTTTGATGCAAAAAATTCGGAAGTGAGTTGATGACATCAAAATAATACGCAGGTTAACTATTTTCCCTCGGGGATTTATTTACAAGTTACGAGCCTCTAAAATTGAAATCTTATTTTTTTTTTATTTCTAAATTATAGAGTGACTGGAGGGGAACCCCAATATTCGAAAGAGATGTTCAAGGGATAAAGTGAACAAAACAGCCTAATAAACATATGGTTGAATATCTACGGTTACTGAGATATCAATGAAAATATTTTTACCCGAGTTAATTATTGTAATACATCAGTAGAGAAAAATGTTTATTCTGTCGGTATTATAAATTATAATATTGATTAAAGAAATTAATGAATTAAATTTTCAAATATACCACCATCCGCCTCGATACATGCAACAGCTCGTTTGTGGATTGTACGGGTAGCTCGTTGAAGTGCACGGTGATTTTCTCTTATGAGTGCTTCACAATAGACAATCCGATAGAATAGCGCGTCTCTTGTATTCACTTTTGTTGCATATACTACTGATTTAAACCATCCCCAAATGCAGTAACCAAGCGGACTCAAATCTGGTGACCTTGGTGGCCAATTATGGAAACCACCTCGGCCAATCCAGCGTTGTGGAAAGCGATTGATGATTGTTCACAACACGACTAAAATGGGCAGGATGGGCAGGGACTGAAAGTACATGTTTTTGCATAATATCCAATGGAACATTGTCCCAGTAGTTCTGTCAAATTATTTTCTAAACTCCGTCACGAGTGAATTAAGCCTCATCACTGAATAAAATCTATTTTTAAAGTGTATAGTTTATCCAATTGCAAAAATGCAACCGCAAATCATTATCATCGCCCTGAAGATTCTGGACGCGCTGAATATGGAAAGGTTTTAAACCATTTTTGTGAATGACTTCCCATGCCGTAGTTTGATTAATTATGAGACGCAATGCGCCCTGTACTTACACCCGAGCTACGTTCTACCATATTTAGAATTTCTTCTTCCACTGCTATACCAGGACAGCTTGCCTCTCAGATGTAATTCTCACACTGGGAAACATTCCAGTTTCACGTGCATTGTTGAAGACTGTCTAGAATACATTTCTATTTAGCACTCTTCTCTTCGAGAAGCGACGTCGATATTCAGCAACTGCACGATTAGTAATATCCATAAATAAATACTAATATCAGCATATTCTCGATGATTAAATGTGGCAGGTATTACGAAATTATGTATGTACAATACCGACTAAATGAACGCACATGTAAAAATAAATGCGACAGTTATAAAATAAGCGTTTAAATCATAAATGTCAAAATAAATGTGACAATTACCAATCACTAATGTGAGTTTGGTTTGGAATGCATGCCCTATTCAAATTAAAATATCAAATAATAACAGCTTTCGCATATTTCAATATTGGGGGTTCCCCCAATCACCCTGTCTGCAAACACGGAATTCCAGGAAATTATATTCTGTGGGCTAATGACCCGTCCAAGATTGAATTACGAGATGACGAATGATTAGCTGTTCGTTATATGTTTTCCAGGTGTAATTCAATGCTGGTCGAGGTATTAGCCTACAGAGTAGTTGTTTCCTGCAATTTTATGTTTTCAAAACATGGTTTCTCGCCGAACCCCATAGAGGTCGACAGCTTTCAATGGTGTCTACTGCATGTAGAACGCTTCGTGTCTGAAACTTTTCAGTCTGGCATGGAGTAGCGAATAGCTGCTAGATGTAACTTGTCTACATCACATGTACAAAGTGTTTCAGGAGGAGATCTACATACTTCAGTATGTTATACTACGTTCTAGAGATGGGACTTTTAGTTCATTTTGCTGAATTCATTCTATCAGTCTCATTCACCTAAGAGAATCATTCACTTGAGTAATTCATTTGATTCAGTATGGTCGAGAATTGTATTTTTGTAATTCGACCACCGATCGTTCAGTCTCGACGTTCAATATCGGAGTTTGCTTACAACGGCACTGTTTCATGACTCGCGTGGTATCGTAATTTAGAGGCATAGGTATAACATACAATGCTTTCGAGATTACAGACAAATCTAGATTTTAGATTAAAACATTTATAGGTAAGCATTTAAATATAGGTAATAAAATATAATTTTAGGCGTGAAAATATTGTATTAAATTAACAAAAGAAGTAATATTTAAAATAAAAAAAAAACTAATTTCATAAATAAATTCTTAACATTAAAAAATTCGCGTTTAAAAACAAAATTTTAGAAATTTTGTCTAATTTTAATGGAGCTCGCTTTTCTGTTACTCTGCTTTAGAAAATATTCTGTCGCAAGACACCGAACTAGCCATTCTATATAGGTGATCCGACTGAAACTGGTAATTGAGTCGCATCTCCGATACCGTAATTTTTCATTTAATTCAGTGAACTACTGAATAAGTATAGAGGGACTGAATTTGACTCGCCTGAATTACATTGGTAAATTTTTTAGAATCAACGTTGCTTTTAGTTCACAGAGAATGATTCAGTTCGATAAGAAGGAATGATTCATTTCATTCAGTGAAGTGAATAGTTCGTTTGTACTAGTTCGTTCGCGAACGACGATTGACTGTGTCTCTCAAATAAACAATAACTTCCGATTCACTCTTTCACTCTAATATATAATTAGCATGCATCATTCTGAAATGACATATACCGTAGCACAATCCTATTGGTCGTTTGAGGCGCCAATCGTCCATAAAATTTGAATTTCCCGTCCCAAGAAACCTCCGCATACAAAATGTCATTAATTTAACTCAAAGTAGTGGAGAGTTATTAATGAAAATGTATTTTTTTTAATTTGACATCCTGTAAATCAAACCTATGTTCAAAGGAATTTTTTTACTTAAAATAGAACGTACAATAACACACTGAAGTATGCATATCTCCTTCTGAAACACCCTGTATACAGTCTGTTTAATTATAAATGCCCCGAGCTAGGTTCCCCATTTTTAAACACCCTGTAAAGATATATATTTTCAAATGCAATGTCATTTCCTTTATACTCGCACTTTTTGCGAGTGGTGAAATCAATGATATTTTTTTAAAATGACATTGTATATTTATTACACGTTTTGATAGATTTTTTTATTCTCTTATTTTTCAATATTTCGGTATTTAAGGACACCAGGAATTTCATTATTCATAAATCGTTATTTTTTTTGATAGGGTCATCTGAAGTATCTCCTACTTCACCAAGTAGAAGAAACTTATCAACATTTAGCCCTAGGCGGATAGGTATTATATATGTAGCTACCACTAAAATAATATTATATAATATTATATTTTCAGAATATTCCAGAACATCTTCTCCTTCACCAAGTTTATCGAATCCACGAAGCCCTAGACTGCTAGGTATTATTATGCAATGTAGATAGAACTCAAAATAATATATGTAACGATCTTTTCAGAATCTCCATTATTACCTCAACCACCGAGTAGAAGCTTATCGAATCAACGCAGCCCTAAACAGATAGGTATTATTTATATAACGTAGTTATAACGAGCAAAACAATATAAAATATTTTCAGAATCTCCTTCAAAGACGGTTCCATTTCGAAGCTATGCTATTCAAAAACCATGGAATCCCAAAGCATCAAGTAAGTTTCAGTTAATATTACCTTCACAAATAAGTATTATTTAATAACGCACTTCTATTAGGGGCGAGCTTATTTATGTACAAAAATGTAAAACAATCATGTACTTATATAAAGAATGGCATACAACGGTTTTCAAATCGGCTGTAGTTGACTAATGGCTAGATCAAAACGCACATCGCTGCTGGTTGCCGCCTCGTTTTTTGAAAACGTCTCGGCCAATGATATAAACTACGCCGCGTGAGCTATGAAAACCCTGTATGTGTCATTCCCATAGACTTGTAAACAAAGGGAGACCGAACTATTCATAAATTGCCATTTGTTTTGTATCAAACATTGTGCATGTGTATGACGAAGAAAGTAGAGAGATAGAACGTGAATATTCCGACTCATTGCAACGTAGCATATTTGCTGACAAATAATATCTAATGGCGTGTTGACAATTTCAGTTGATTAAACTTACCCATGAAGACAATTCAGGATGAGCACTCGATTTTCCATACACTTGACACTAACGCAATGTTTTCTTAATAGTTTCCATAAAAGTTTAATACCGGAAAACCACAAAAACACAAATTTCGATTAACAGCAACACTGCACACCGAAGTTTACTATGTGTAGTAGCGGGACAGGTATATCAATGAACACGCACCTAGAACAATAAGCAACATAGGCTATACTTCCTCTACATTTTGTTAATACGAAGTGACAATATAAATAAATATATTTAATAAATCATATATTATAATTACAATATATTACCATATAGCATTTTTTTGTATAGGAGATACCCAATATTTAACTGGATTTATAATACACTTTTGCATGATTTACGATTTGTCGACTTTTGTTTAAATCTTCATTAGATTTCATACAGTGCGAGCCACCGAAAACTTGCCACTTAGGTTTTCTTCGTTTTGATGAAAAAACTATAAAAACACTAGGACAAACATTACATCACTTTAAAGTGCATTCAATTAGCCTTAAAACATTTTTTAAATTTTTGTATTAAAGTATTGAAATATGGATGACAAGTTTTCGGTGGCCAACACTATAGTGGCATTCACATAAATTTACATAGTGTAAGACTTTGTACTTTATCGAGATACTTAAAAATGTATTTAAAGGTTATTTTATATGCATAAATTTTAACGGATCAGATTTTTTTTTCTAAAACATTTTTTTTAAAGTTTCATATTAAGGAAATCTGTTACTTTTTACAGGTTCTTCAGATGATCTTTCTTCAAGACAAGAGCAAGCATTTGAAACTTACCGCTCAAACATTAAGAAAGCAGGTAAGGTTATATCTCGCTTATCCAAATATACAGGGTGTTGGGAAATGATGCGTCAATATCTAAATGATACTGCAAGAAACAACTACCCCGCGGACTAAAGTCCCGACCGGCGTTGAATGCGTCAATATTTCGTCATGTCATTCTACACAATGAAAGCACACGATTGAAACTTAAAAATTAGGTGACAGCACGCCAAAGAAAAATAATTTTTAATTATATTTTATTTTTTCATTCGATTTCCCAAAGGAGCTTCCATAAAATTATTATTTGATAAAGCTATTTACATGTCAAATTATATTCGTGTTCCAAAATAATAGAGTGACATTATGCGTAGCTAGCGCCCTCTGTGTCACTTGGTTAAAACCACTTATTAATCATGTTCAGATAGACTATCTACAACCACATACCAAATTTCATTAAAATTGGAAAAGCGGTTCAGGAGATTTTGCAAAAAACAAAATTTTGGTTTCAATTTCAAGGGGTCCTAGACCCCAAAAATTAAAATTTGGGTAAACAAACACAATTTATCACGTTGACTATGGACGCAACTTGTTCACCCTGTATTTTAACTGAATTCTACTTTTCTTACATTCTTGATGTGGTTCAGATTACGTTTCTACACAATGTGTGAAGCCCTACACTGTCATCTCTCCAAGGAGACCGAAGTCTAGTGAAAATAGACTAGAAATTGTTAGTAATAAATTACTTAAGTTTTATGTAACATTCGTATCATTGACGGTAATAATTATCTGCGTCATTTTTAGTCAAAGAGAAATTCTCCCTTGAAAAAACGTTACACATTTGTTGCATACATAATTTTTATTTTTGCAGTATCCTCTGAAGGGGCCCAGTTTAGCCCTAAACAAATAGGTAAGTTTAATTTCAAACACATATATGTAAAGTCAAGAGCAGATGTACAATATACTGCAATAATAATGATAGTCTTTAAAACGAATTTGGCGATTTATTTCGAACTGCTGAAGTATTCGTAAATAAATCTACTTTAAATTGTCAACATTAGTTCTTAGTTGTTCCACTAAACCAATAGAGATCTAATTTAATTTCTACTGCTGTTTACAGGCCATTTAGGCCTAGAGCTGTGTTATTCTCCTCCACTCCATTTTGTTCTTCGCCTTTCTTTTCCAAACCGTTACATTTTTCTCCCTTAGATCTATTGCCACTGCCTCTCTCCATTGCCTTCTCGATCTCCCTTTTTTTTTCTTGTAGTTAGGTTTACTCCCTATAATTTTCTTAACTGTCCTTTCATCTTCCATACGTTCTAGATGACTTACCCACAGCACTCTTCTGGCTTTTACAACTTCGTCTATTTTCGGTGCCTGGTACATTAATTATTTCTCATTACATAGCCTTCCTCCGTCTTATTTTCCCCTATAATTCTTCTTAAGATCTTCCTTTCCTACCTTAATAGGTTATCTCTTGACTTCTTATTGATGATCCAGGTTTCATTGCCACAGCGCTGTCAGTCTCATTCTAAATTTTCCTCCTCTAGACAATTTTTTTCATTTCATTAAGTGGTTAACTGCTGCCAAACTTCTGTTTGCTTTTATTATTCTCCTATTAATTTCTTGCTCCTCATCACACTTAGCTGCTACCAGCTACACATATTCATGAACTTCTTCAAATTCCATCTCTCTGCTGCGTTCTCACTTTGAAATTCGTATCTTTTTTCTGTTATTCTATTCTTAAAAGCTTACATTTCTCTTGATTTATCTGCAATCCCACTTCTAATTCCCTACTATTTCTAGTACTAAATTAAAAATACGCGTTGAAAGTGCTTCTCCTTGTCTCAGTCCTGTTAATAGTAAAACCTTCCAAACTTTCACGTTTTATTCGTATTTTGCTTTTAGTATTTGCTATGGTAATTTTCAATAGCCTAATCAGTTTCGTTGGCATCCCAAATTGTTTCAATATTTTACTTTATCATATGCTTTCCTGAAGTCCACGAATAAGACCATTGTTTTAATCCCATATTCATAGCATGTAGTTAGGATTTCCTTCACCATGAAGATTTGGTCCGTTGTTGACCTCCCCTTTCTAAAACCTGATTGATACTCCCCCATCCCCATCTGTAGTTCTGCTATAGGTTCTATTCTCTGTTTTATTAACGTTGTCATGATTTTATGCCATTATTAATGCAATAAATTGTACAAATACCCTACCAAAAACTACGTCAATCGTTATCTGGAAAAATACTGATTCGAAAAATTTTTAAATTGCTAACTACTACCTATAGTAAATGTTATACAAAAGTAACACAAATGCAATAATATACAGTGTTCTATCTAAAATAACGAAGTTGATGTCGACTTCCGATAAAACCGGAAGTGCTAGAGAGTTCTAGATATTTTAGTTGCATTCGCCCCAGGGACTTGCCATGTTGCCAAATTTCAGTATTTTCCTAGATAACAATCGATGCAGTTCTCGGTGGGATACCCTATATAAATATGCACTTAAAGGCACTGTATTCTTAAAATAGTGTTGCCTACAAAGACAAATAAATTTAAATATTCAATAACTGAATAATCTAAAGCTTGCTCTATACTCGCGCGTGAATCACGCGCGAATTTCACGCCTTGAAAAAGGCTGCAAAGCTGGTACAAAAAATATGTTTGTTTGCAGTTTAGTTATCGCGCCCTAAAACAACCTTAAGATACCTAAAGTATGATATAGTAAAATATATTTTTTGTAGATTCAACAGGAAGCGTATTAGCCAATTCTCCGTCACCTAGCGGTGGTACATTTCGATCCTACACCATCCAAAGAGCATGGAGTCCTAAAGTTCCAGGTAAAGTTAAGACCGGGACACAATGGAAAAATATTAAATATAAAATACACAATGGGAAAGTAAGATAATAGCTAAGAAATATTTGTCGACACGTCGGAATACTAACCGATGAAATAGAGTGTTTTTAAATGAAGTAGGAAAAATGGCACCAGTGAATGTAGAGCCAAAAATAAAGGGTGCAACTTTCATATAAGATTTTTTATTTCAATCCTCTTATTTTTGGCTCTACATTCACTGGTACCATATTTTCTACTTCATTTAAATCATCCTCTATAAAATATAATATTTTATATTTAATATTTTCCATTGTGTTCCGTCCTGTACTAAAGTAAAAGTTTTCCAAATACAGTTCATACAGTGGGCATGTTTCGATGTATGCTATGGAAGCAGAGTTTCCCCTGTAATAATTATGAATTAATTTTAATTTTTATCATAAATTTATTCTCTTTTTTTATTTATTGTGACGTTTATTGTAGTTTATTTCCAACAACTTCTAACCTAGAACCCCCAAAAAAGTAAACATTTTGGTTGGTAAAATACGAGATGACGTCCTTGCCACGTACACTTTACTTAAACAGAATCAGTTTCAAAATGTTAAAAAATTTTAATTTGACAAGTTTAGGCCACATGTTGCTAATGAAAATTATTAATTCTCACGTTCTGTATTACATCTTTGAAATAATGCACTTGTTTCAGAAACATCCAGTACAATATAAGAATAGGTACCCAACATTAACATACTATTTGCATTCATTTTATTGTTATAAACAACTATATTATGAATAAACAAATAGATTGGTTTGGTGTGACGTCACATATTTAGGCAACCCACAACAAATTGTCATAGTTGAAATTGTATAGATGGAACCTGACTCTTGTGTACTATCTATATAGATAGCTATAACTTCAAATTAGTTCATTTTTAGGAGGATTTAAAAGTAACAGAACAGTTAAGAACTAACATTTGTTTCGAAAAATAGATACACTAATGTGATTAAAACTTACAAAAAACGATACAAAAGAATATTCCTAAAGTTAAATAATGTATAAATTTAACATTAGTAGTGTTAATCCTAAAGCGCACGATCTGAAAGAATAGCTTCATACACAAAAGAAAACGTTTTACATAAAATTTGTAAATTCAAATTTGTTTCTAATTTTGACGTTACTAGTAGAGGGCGCCACTTATGATACATCATGTTTCTCTTAAATGGCAGAACTTTTTTGCTGAAAAAGGTATACCTTGTTGAAGTCGTTAGGAATAATAGTTTTCGAAATAATCTATTTGAAATATTCAGTGCACCGATTGAAAACTATCACCGATTTATGTAAAGTGCCTTTTCTACTGAAAATACAGCAAAATGTTATTTGAAAAAGTTGTTCAGAATGGTAAATTATGGAGACGTGCAAAATTTCAAAAAGATCGGCCTGCTTAGATAGAATTTGCTTTGTTGTATTTTTAGCAGAAAAGGCACTTTACCTGAAAGCAAAACAGTTTTTACTCGGTGTACTGGAGCATTTCAAATAGGATTATTTCAAAAATGGTTACTCCTAATGACTTGACAGCAAGGTATACCTTTTTCAATTAAAACAAGTAGGAGAATCGATTGTTTCGATAGCCAGATGGATACACTAATCTGCAAAAGAGTTCTGCTATTTAAAACATGGTGTACCACAAGTGGCGTACCACTACTGACGTCAAAATTAGAAACAAATTTGAATTTCTCGCCCGCAAAAACCCCTGATTTATAAATTTTATGTAAATATTTGGATTTCTTAAGAAGTTATTTACAAATATCGAAAATAAAATTTTAACTTTGACACCCTGTATCTTTTTTATTATGGGACTTGGGATATAGGTTAAATTGATTTATTTTCATCTCAAGAATCTGTGCTCTCATTTTTGCTACTTCATTTAAAAACACCCTGTATAAATTCTATAGCTTGTCACTCAGAGTTTGAAACTTCTTAAATATTTCTAATATTGCCAGAATATCGCGATATTTAAGGGCAATACAATGTACATAAGGTGGAAAAACGATGTAGTAAAGAATTGAGAATTTTTTTATGCCAGTGTGTACTATGGGGCTGCCTATTATCTGGCGTATGTGCGTCTTTATTTTATTTTTTTACAGGTTCCCCAGATAAGGCACCTGAATATATTATAACAGATGAACGTGTCTATCGAGTTTACGGTTCGAATTGTCAACACATAGGTATGATTTGAGTTACAAAGTATTGCAATGTATTGTAGACTTAGATTTAAGTGACTCTCTAAATTTACTTATGGGATACATTTTTGTTTCCTTGTGAACATATTTACTTGAAAAGAAATTTTGTCATAACTAACTCAAATATCAGTGTATTTTATAATATAAAGAAATTAAAGATATATGCAATATTAAGGAATCTTTTAGGGAAAAATTCCAACAGTTTCAAAAATACTTCTGAAGAAGGAAGTGATATGTCTCTCGGAATGTTAAGAAACCAAAAACGACGCAACACGAAATGTTTTTCGCATGATTACAATTTTTCTAAGTTCCAGTCTAATCTGAGCAGTATAATATGATATATTACAGTCATTTCCTTGATTTGCAATTTTCTAATCTTTAAATATGACATCCAATTCATTCTATAACATATCATGTAAGTATCACTTAGACAACCTCTGAGAAATTTAGAAAAACTATAGTTAAACCAAAAATATTTCAAATATATAGCCACTGAAAACAAGCCACCCAAGGTTACTTCGTTTTAATGTTCAACTAAAAAAAGCTGGTCAAACCAGTCACTCTTTGCTTTTTTTTTTTTTTTTCAAGATATATTTTATGGATGAAATTGAAAAATAATTAAAGCCCAAGACGTGACAGCTGAACTATTTAAATATGGAGGACAGGATCTAATAGACCAACTGCAGAAATTATTAGAAAGGGTTTGGAAAAGGAAGAACTGCAAAATGAATGGACGGAAGCAGTAATTGGCCCTATGCATAAAAAAGGAGACAGAGGGGAATACTATTGCTGAATGTGGCATAGCAAAAACAGATTGGTAAAAAAAGTGGAGGATAAAATTGGGAATGTCAATGTGGCTATTAGACAAGGAAGAAGTACAGTAGATCAGGTTTTCAGTCTGCGAGAAATTCAGGCTGAAAGCTTTGAATATGGTAAACCAACCTTAGTTTTATTTGTAGACTTTAAGCAAGCCTATAACAAAATAAAAAGAAAATAACTATATAAGGTTTTAAAACAGTTGGAAGTCAGCAAGAAGATAGGGAACATGATATGTCTAACAATGAAAAAGACCAGAGAATAGAGTTTGAAGTAAAAAAACGGGATGAGGCAAGAAAATCTATTATCATCAGTGTTATCTAGTTTAGTACTAGAAAAAGTCATAAGAGATGCAAAAGTCAATAGATCAAGTATTATACACTATAAAAGGCATCAGTTTTTGGTATTTGCACATGATCTCGTAGTGCTAGCAAGAAATAAAACAGAACTGGAAGAGGTAATAAACAGACAGAATAGATGAACAGTCAGTTAAAAGGGGGCTGTTAACGAGCAAAAAATTAAGCAACTACAAACTGACAAATGGAATGAAAAAGCAAGGTTTATAATGCAATGGAGAAGGATAATCAATCAAGTATTACCTTTCAGGTTCGCAGGGCTAAATTATACAATCATTCCCCACCATTTCTACTGGAATGGTTTTATATATTTTTACATACGAGAATATATTAAAAATAACTATATATCTTCTCCCTTGCTACTACAAACAAAATTGTTTTGTAGATGTTTGTAACATCTACAAATGATTCTGTGTAAGAAACAACCATCAGATTTTAGTGCCGTAAAAGTCGGGGGATGTTTTTTTCACATACTTTTTTTTTTTTTTAAATTACAACAAACTAAAAATTTTTTACTACAAATGATAATCTATAAAAATCGTAAAGAAAAAATTGAATTTTTAAAATTCAGATGCCAGGTTCACGCATAGTCTACATTTACCACTCTGTAAACGTTATCATTTGTAATTAAAGTGGCAAACAAAAAAAGAGTTATTAAAAATCCAGTAAAAAATGAAGCAGTTGAAATTGACGTTTTGGAAGACATTGTGATGGAACCTATACTCTGATGAATACAAGATAATAGTCAGATGTTTCACATGCAACTTTCGATGAATATCAAAAACACCCATATAAAATTACATTAGTCCATTAGTGATAGTAATCGGCGTTTCGAATCTTGGAAAATCATCAGTCAACAAATAATGGCAGTCCAAATCTGATGATCTGAATACTTGTCCTTTAATTTCTTAAGAACTGATCAAAATTAAAAACCTAGATGGTGTTGAAAAGATAATTAAATGTTCTTTGAAATGATGTATCACACAATACCCCTTTCCATTTAAGATTTTAGGCATGACAGTCACCCACACACAAATATGTTTCCCTCAAAACAAAAGTTGACGGATCTAAGTGTTTTTTTAACAAAACAAAGAAAACTTGGGTGGCAAGTTTTCAGTGGACTGCACTGTTTACTGATATTACAAAAACTGATAATTCATGATGCAGTTTACCCTTAGCAATTACCCCTTGCATTATTCTCCTAAATTAATATCTAAAATTACTTCCCTAATTTTTGCACAAAAAAATAAATATCGCTGTTGACCTTTACTGTGCATTAAAAAATTATTGAAACTACTTCAACAATAAAAAAATAAATAAAATGTTATGGAGGGCGGTTAATTCTTAAGTATGTATAAAATAATAATATAATCATTAGTATTACTGACAAAAATAAATACAACTGATTATACAATCATTTTCCAGTACCTCTAGAGCCTACATCACCTCAAGCCACCAAAAATCCATGGAATCCTAAACAGACAAGTAGGTATTATAACTGATTGGTTGTAAGATTATATTATACATTTACACTTTTAAATTTCTTTATTTTATTCAAAATTATAAAACTATATGATCTTGAAAAAATAACTGAATGCCTTTTAAAATTATCTATTACGCAATACCACTTCCCATTTTAAATATGCCTCTCCAAACAAAATTTGACGGGTTCATGCTTTTCTTTTAATTTTTGCATCAAAACAAAGAAAACCTAAGCAGAAGTTTTCAGTAGCCTGCACCATATACTGATATTACAGAAACTGATAAAAATAAAAATAAAATATTATGGGGGTGGTTAGTCCGTAAATAGAATACACTATATCATCACATGAATAAAAGTCTACTTTTTTACAAAATTGAATTTTTACTGCAATCTTGATTGCATAGTTTGATGTTGTCTAAGTTCATTATATTATTTTTTTTTATTTCAAAAAATGTTTTTTGGTATCAGCATCTCCAGAAATTTAACAAAATGACAAAAATTTGATGTAGTTTGTCTTTCCTGTAAAATTTACTATTTTGGACAGTTTTCATATGATAGTGACGGTATAATGATATGACCATTAGTTTTACTGGATAAAATAAATACATGATCATGATTTTACAGCGCCTCCAGAGCCTGCATCACCTCAAGCTGCCAAAAGTCCATGGAATTTTAAACAGACAGGTAGGTTTTATAATGCTATCTGATTGATTGTAAGACATCTGTATTTTATTCAAAATTAAAAAACTGAAAGATGTTGAAAAGTTAACTGAATGCCCTTTAAAATGATGCATCACATAATAGCACTTTCCATTTTAGATTTTAAGGGTGACAGTCATCTCCACTTAGAAGTAGAAATTTGATGAATCAGTAGGTATATGCAAAAATATGTCCTTCAAATAAATGTTGACGAGTTCAAACGTTTTTTCCCAAAATAAAGAGAACCCGGGTAACAAGTATTCAGTGGAATGTGCCATATATCGATATTATAGAAACATATATTTATATTAGTTTACCCTTAGTAATAACATCTTATTGGATTTTCCTCCTAAACTAATGTCGCTACTGGTCTTGGCTGAGCATTATAAAATAATTGTGACGTACCTAATTCAACAAATTGTTAAATATCTATCTCATAAAAACAGTTTCTAAAATTTGGATAATAAATAAAATATGGGGGTGGTTAATCCTTAAGTAGAATACACTATAATGAAGTAATAATATATATAAGGCTGTTTACAGGCCTTTTAGGCCCAGAGCTACGTTATTGGTGTTAGCCATTCTTTTCCAATCTGCTACATTTTTCTCCCTTAGATCTATTGTCACTGCCTCTCTCCAAAACTTCCTCTGTCTCCCTTTTTTTCTTGTAGTTAGGTTTACTCCCTACAATTTTGTTAACTGTCCTTTCATTTTCCATACGTTCTAGATGCCCTGGTCACAGCACTCTTCTGGCTTTTATAACTTCGTCTATTTTTGGTGCCTGGTACATTGCACATATTTCCTCATTATTTCTCCTTACATAGCTTTCCTCCGTCTTCTTTCCCCTTAAAATTCTTATTAAGATCTTCCTTTCCCACCTTAATAGGTTTTCTCTTCACTTCTTCTTGAGAATCCAGCTTTCACTGCCATATAGTGCTGTCGGTCTCAAAATTGTTACATTCTAAATTTTACTCCTCTGGACAAATTTTTTGATTTCATTAAGTGGTTGACTGCTGCCGAACTTCTCTTTGCTTTTATTATTCTCCTATTAATTTCTTGCTCCTCATCACAGTTAGCTGGTATCTTTTTTTGTTCTCCTATTCTCAAAAGCTTACTTTTCTCTTGATTTATCTGCAATCAGACTTTACATGCCTCCTCCACAAGTTTTCACATTACTTCTTCTAATTCCCTACTATCTCTAGCAATTATGGTCACGTCATCTGCATAACTTACTATTTGCTGATTTTTAAACAATATGTGTCCTTCTCTGTTCAATTATATAACTGTTATGACCTTTTCTAATACTAAATTAAAAAGAAGCATTGAGAGTGGCTTTCCTTGTCTCAGTCCTATGTCAATAGCAAAAACCTTCAGATCCTTTTATTCGTACTTTGCTTTTAGTATTTTCAATAGCCTAATCAGTTTGGTTGTTATTCCAAATTGTTTCAATATTTTACTTAGTTTATTCCTTTTGACAGAATCATATGCTTTCCTGTCCACGAATAAGACCATTGTTTTAATTCCATATTCATAGCATGTAGTCACGATTTCCTTTACCATAAAGATTTGGTCCGTTGTTGACCTCCCATTTCTAAAACCTGCTACTCCCCTATCTGTAGTTCTGCTATAGGTTATATTCTCTGTTTTATTAACATTGCCATGATTTTATACCCTATATCTATCAAAGACATACACCTATAGTTTCTGCAGTCTGTTGCATCTTCCTTTTTTAAAATTGGTATAATCATCCCCAATCATCAGGCATACATTCTCTTCTCCAAATCTTTCGGATCATTTTGTACATTCTTTGTCTTAAATCCTCTTCTACGTATTTAATGTTCTCTGCCGTTATTCAGTTGGTTCCTGGACTTTTGTTATTCTTTAAAGCCTCTATAATTATGTTTATTTCCTTTTTTGTAGGTTCTACTTCCACTTCCTCTTCCCTTACCAGTATCATCTCCTGATCCTCTCCTTCTCTTTCGCCTCGCTCTCTTCATTCAACATATCTACAAAATATTGCCTCCATCTTTATCTTACTTCTGTTTCCTCTCCAATTAAATTGCCACTTTCATCCCTCACATATATTACTTTCTCCTTTCTCTTTTTCCCCATTAGTTTTACTGGCAAATATAAATAAAATATGACTTTCCAGGATTTCCAGGGTCTGCATCACCTCAAGCTACCAAAAATCCATGGAATCCTAAACAATTCGGTAGGTTTTACGTTATCTAATTGATTGTAAGGTTATATAATTATGATACATTTATATTCTTAAATATTTTAAGAACTAAGAAATTGCTAAATATAATTTCAACAGGTTCTGTGGAATCACCTACTTCACCAAGCAGAGGTATATTGAAGAAATCAAGGAATCCTAGATCCCCTGGTGAGCTTATTTTATACTTATCCAGGTTTACACACCACAGACTTTCAACAATTAAAAATTAGAATAAAAGTTATTTACTTCTTCCGAGGAATAGTACATTCCGTAACAGTTTGTGGATCTATTTTAGAAATAACCTGTATAATACAATTATTATTTTGTTGTGTATATATAAAGAGCTCTTACAAATCAGACATTCACAGTCATTCACAATGACCGTAGACAAAAGACATCTAGAAAACCAAGTGAGCCATAGATTTGAAAATTGCCTTACAGAGTATTTCAGATATGGGTGTTTAAAGAAAATATTTTTAACTTTCAACTACTTCCAAAAATACTGGAAGTAGTCCCCAACTCCCTTATTTCAAATCAAACATTCTACATATTTTTGAATTTTTGGATAAGGTATGAAATTTTCAAACATGTGGCATACCCTACACATAAACTCAGCCATTTTGGATATTTTCAAGATAAAAAAATTATAAAATCAAAGAAATAAACTTTTGAACACCATGTATGTCTACATGTGAAAAGCTGTGTGAGACTTTGCCACAATATATTAGAAAATTTACTGTATACTAATTTCAGGTTCTTCACCAGTTTCACCAGAAATACAAAGAGTGCTTAGCGGTAAAAGTTTTAGTCCCTCTATATTTAGTCCAAGAGGTAAGTCTATGTAATTATTTTAAATAAAATGTCAAATTTTAAAAACTAATAAAACAGATATTGATTTCTATAGGTAAAATGTTTGATAGTTTTGGTTCTTTGAAAGCCATGAGAAGTAATCTAGAGGCAGTTAAAAAATTTCAAATTATCTATCCTTAAACAGTGTTTTTTGGGGCTTTGTTAAAAACTTTTTAACAAATTTGTTTGACAACACAAGAAATGCTTAAATACGAGGTATAGTCAAGGAAGAACGATAATTAACTATCGTACTTTAAGCAGTCAAAAATTACAAAAACTGTTTTTTTCTAACTAAAAAAATAACAAATTAAAATTGGAATTACTAAGCTTAAAGTAAATATGTATAATGGTAGTGTCGCGAATGTTTATTTCAGCATAAATCTTTTGTATGTACTTCTTGCTTTAAGTATCACCATAAGAAAGAATCTAATGGGTTGAATATCCATGCAGGCAAAAGTATTGGTCCAATACCCTTGTTATCTTTGTTCTTCTTATTGAAAAATTAGCTCTTTCTCTGGTTTCTGACCTTTCCCTTATTTTCTTATACAGGATTCAAAATTACAATAATATCAGTATCATTTTGTTATCTTTTTAATATTGTTTATATCATCAGTGGTATCAAATTTTTTATAAATTGTTCTATGAGTTAGTCACATTTGTATACCTTTTGTCCAAACGAACGGCATTCTGCAATTAAGAGGATGACACGGGTAAGTTTATTAAGTAAACTATTAAAGTGCTAGATTCGTTAAATGTGAACATATTTTTCTTAACTTTGTGTTTTTTGAACTCTTCTCTAGTAGTATGCCTACGGAAACTTGTCGCATGCAACCCTTAACTCTCGTACTCATTGAAGTGCTGTAAATTAGTCACCTTCTACTATTTTGAAACTTGAGTAGAGTTTTTATAATTTTGTCTACTTAAAGATAGTTAAAAATTGTAGCGTTCATTGATTTGTGAAATACGATTATTGTTTCTTTCTTGACCAAACCTCATATTTAAGAATTTCTTGCAACATTGTTAACTACAGATTTTAACAAAAACAAAAAATAAAAATACTTAACTTGGCTAAAAAAAAAATTATATTTGAAATTCTTTGAACGCTGCATGTTTGATTATGTATCAGATTACTGCTCATCGAGCATTTATACCTGTCATGTGACATTATCGCTTATAATTTTTTAGCATCCCCAGAAACTAGCCGACCATGTACACCGATGTATGTTAGAGAAGGAGCTTCAAATGTGATTAGTCCTAGACAGCTGAGTAAGTTTTTTTATGTTTCGAAAACACCTTCACAAAGTTAATGTAATTAGTATATAATACTAATTATATTTAAAGTCACTTACAATATAAAATTAATGCGTAATATCCTTGTCTATAATACTCAAGGGTAATATTTAACCATATTATTTTTATTCCAGGGGTAAAATTTTCTTCTGAGCCGGATGAAATAGCAGATATTGAAATAGTAGATATTGAACTATCTGATACAGCACCACTCAACCCAGAAGACAAAGAGATGAACTAATTGGTCACCATCTTTGTTGTAATTAATAAAACGACAGAACATTGAATTACTGACATATTGACATTTTAAATTATAAACAAACATTTACGACAAGTACCATATAAATATCTTTTCGACAAATGTAAAACCAGGTTTACGAAATAATTTTAATGACAAAATTTTACCAATAAGAATGCACATTAATATAAAATTTGTAAATCAAATGTACCTATGTATACTATTGGAATAGCTCTGAGTGATATCTTTTGATCAACGTTATACGTTAATGGGTTATATAAATCTGATTATTGAAAAATTTGTATGACTAGAATTTTTTACAATATATTTTCTTAAATATCTTCAAATATTGAAAAAATACCACAGCAGAAAAAAAAGGTAACAAATTACTTATTATCAAACAGATGACAAATTTTATCTAAGGCGTGACACTTTTGTACTGAGTATGATTTAAAAGTGGAAAATTTTAAAGCAATTTGGTATTGAATTAATTGTTCCTTATTCGACACTCCCTATTATAAAATCATCTCGATAATTAACAGTCCATTAAATTTACAATTCCATTACATTTGAAGGAAGAAATTGCTTCAAAAAGTTTCACGATTTTAAAAACAAAATAAATGAAATTCTTTTAATATAACATAAATTATAAATGGAAGAATATTGAAGAAGATACTAGTTAAATTATTATAAACATTTTTCAATAGACCACTTTTGTAACATCCATTTAAGTGTAATTGCTGAAAAAGGTACATAAATGTAGATATATCTACATTAAAAAATTGTAATTTTAATTAGAGCAGTATGTATATAAAATAATATGGGTATTTGTGGTTCAAACCATATAGTTAATTAAAGTATTTAAACTTGTTCATTCATTGCCTTTTGGCAACAAATCGTTTATCATGTATTTTTAAATTTGTCACATTTCTTAGATTTTTAAAAATATGAATGTTCGACAATGTGTGTTTTAATATGTTCTTATGTATTTTTTAAAACCTTATACACTATAAAACACATTTAAATAAATAAATCTTGTTATCAAACTTATACTCTGCTTTTATATCACAAAATTCGAAATACTCGACTCGTATCATAACAGAGCTCGGTTTGAATTTCCTTAATGTAAATATAAACACACAACAATATCTTAATAATAAATATAGGTAAATGAAAATGTGTAAAATGAAAACACTTACCCAAGAAAGCTTTAGAATTCAAAAATTCAACTGTTCACTATCAACTTGTACGCATTCACAAAACACAAACTCGAAGAATCTTATTGGTCCTTGGTTATGTCACAGAACACTGAAGACAGAATAACATTCTGTGGTTGTATTAAAAGTACAATCTATTGATATAATAATGGCACTTCCTCTATACAGTATACATTTCGTGAAATTTCTATTGCTGAGTAGAAAGCTATGAACTAATGTTAAAAATTGAATATGAATACGTTAGCAGTTCAAAACAAATCGCCAATTTCATTTTAAAAAGGGCCAGTACTAATTACTATTGTAATAGATTGTATCTATGAGTGGCGGCTGATGATGAACATTAGAGTCGTCATATTTTGATAATTATACCAAGGGAATCAAATTTTTAGGATATAATTTATTTCTATGTGGGTCTAGAGCTACAGAAATTTTATTTGCAAAATGGTCGACATTGAGATCTTGAAAAGTATTCCCTTGTTAAATTAAACTAGATGCTGATGTAGTACGTATAGACGGGATTCATGCACGGGTTGAAAATAATGTATTAATTTCAAAAGCTATATGGCTAAGATTATGATATACAGAGACATCAACTTTAACCGTTCCCGCCAACTGAGTGCGCACTAACATCCACTAGAATTCGTTGCACTAGCCCTATTGTATAATTATTGAATGGAGTTTCCGCAATTTCCATATGTACAAAAATTTTTAAAAGTAAGTTATATTGGGTTTGGTTAGGTAAATTTTAAAATACCTTTTTATTTATATTTTAACGAAATTTATGATTCTAAATAGCCATCTTGCCATAAATACATTGCCCCAGATAACGAACGGATTTAAGTCAAATCTATTTGGGAAAAAAATTGACTAACGCTTTTCCATAGAAAAAATAACCTATGTCTGTATTCTGTGCCTCCTCCCTGGTTCTAAGTTTTGTGCTATGGTTTTTGCCGGGCTTGTCGGTTATTTCAAAATCCAACCTAATTCATTTAATATAGTTTTATTTTTGTTTTATAGTGTCAGTGTATAGAAAATAGTTTGTAATTTTTAATATTTCAGTATATATAGGTACTTAAGTGTTGTGCTTCAAGTTTTGAGTGATTAGTCATCATCTACTGGCAAGGTAAGAACGTACCTATTTTGATTTTTTTTTGTTACTTTTAACAGTCGAGTTTTAAAATGCATAATCCTAATTATCTATCCTGCCTTGCTTGTGTATCAGCAGATAATATTTGGGCAATTTGATTTGCAGGCTTCCATGGTAGCTGTCAATTAGTCATCATCTACTGGCAAGGTAAGAACGTACCTATTTTAATTTCTCTTTGTTACTTTTAACAGTTGAGTTTTAAAATGCATAATCCTAATTATCTATCCTGCCTTGCTTGTGTATCAGCAGACAATATTTGGGCAATTTGCTTTGCAGGCTTCCATGGTAGTTGTCAATGGTTAAACAATTTCCAACGGTTACTATGTCGAAACTCAAAATTTCAGTTATTTCTGAAGACAGAAATATTTTCAAACATCAGGAAACTTAAATCAGTCTGGAAATTACTTAGCCAGTATTTGAGCAACATGTGTATAAAAACATATTCATGCAAATATTTGGTAAAATTGGTTGTTGTGAACTGCAAATCTTGATTCCGCCCTTATATTTTTATTGCATGAATAATCAAATTTTAGGCAATTTAATACATATATGACTAAAAAGTTAGTATTTCTTGGCGAGGGAAAAATATTTGATGTATTTGACCGAACCTATTTTGATATGTAAGGATTCTAACAACTAGTAATAAACAGCAAATTTTTATGGAATTCGTCTGTGTATTGGAGCCATTTGCTATATTTAATAAATAATAACCTAGGCAGATAAAGTATAAATAATAAAATTGCAATTTCCTGATTTTAAATACATTTATTTACAACAAGAAGTAGAAAACAAATTGCATTTAACGAAATATCTAAAATAAAGCTTATATCAAAATTGTAAACTGCATTTTATAATATAATTTAAATACATAATAACAACTTGGCAAAAATTTTATGAGCATTCAACTTATTAAAGTAGGTTTTTTTTGAATATAAGTATTACACACTATAAAATGAGCTGTTGCAAAATTTACTGTACATTTAATGAGTATATTTATTCATTATAGAAAAATAATACTTCTGATGTTACTGTAAAGTACTTTTCGACAATTAACAATAGGAACACTTAGAAAATTGGTTTAACCACAAAAAAATTTATTAGTTATTCTTTGGTAGAAAGTAATTTTTATCACAAATATATATGATTAGTGGATTCTGTTAGCACTAGTGAAAAATTGTAAAATAGGTATATGAAATAATTACTGCGCATATAAATCTATATATAATAATAATATATAATAATTATAGTATAGCACTTTTGTCCTTATTTCTTTATCGACAAAATTTAAAAAATTGAAAAAATATATAAATATGTATATTTAAAAATTGATAAAGAAATTCGGAAGCTTTAGCATCATCTATCGTATAAAATACACATGCATAATAATAAATCGAAAAATCGTATACCTAATAGGACTTGCGTTCGAAATGAGAGAATAGAAAATATATCTAATAAGTTACTTAGTAGTACAGTAGCACCGAGAGGTGTGAGAGTTACTTTTAGTAACAGCTATTAATCATTAAATACGTTTATGAATTTTACCTTTTTTCTGAAATAACGAGAATAATTTACTGCAATAATTCTTTCGCAAAGCGTTTACTTCAGAACAGTTCACTTTCCAATCCCATTTCTTCAAGAAAAATTCCCATAGGCGTTCTCTTAAGGCCGAGGTTCTCAACCTTGTTCACGATTTTGTTCTTGATGTTCCTGAGTCTCAACGATGCGTGAATGAAGGTAACTGAAACAAAATGTTTAGTTAGTTTTTAATGATAAAAATAAATTATAATCACATTAACAAATATTAACAAAAGAGTAATTCGCATAATGACTTCGATTTAATATTGTTCTATGTTTCAATAAAACACAAATTTATAAACCAAACATTTTTCCATGGATTCGTGACATTAGCACAGGAAACAAATAATATGTAAGTGGTACAAGTCTATTTGAACTTGCTTTCTATTGGTGATGCAAATTAATTTTTGCATGCTTCTCCAGTCAGTTGTTTCTCAAAATTAGATAGTAGGCACTGGATGAAACGTCCAAAATTGCCCATATTGTTGATTGATGTTTATTGTATTTAAGTGCATTAATGTTGTAATGACTTTGAAATACATCTTGACTATATTCGCAGTGTTGGTGTTATTGGTTAAGTTTTTGTGTTCGTAGGTATTGTTATCACCATTATTACTTATTGTTTGATATCATTTTCCTTATTATTTATTTATTTTTTCAACAAAATATGTGAGAGAAAAAGTATTCATAATGCTATTTTTTATTTAAGTAGTGTAACTTTCAAAAGTTTCATTTCCTAACCTAACTTTTGAATTACGCTAAAGTATAACGACTAGCTAACTAATAATTTGGTACATAGAAACCGAGGCAGAAGCCACTGGGGTATTTTACTGTACAAGCTGTGGGTAATTAAAGGTACCTTTTGCATTTTTTTTGGGGTATTTGTGCATATTTATCGGTATTTTTTCGGTATATTTGAGTACTTTGAGTATTTTTGGGTACCATAATAATGAATATTTACTGGGTATTATAAAGGTAATTAATGGGTATTTTTAGAGAAAATAGTATTTCCGCGACAATTCTTAAACATAATGACAATCGCGCTTGCGTTATGACCACTTAAAAATTGTATGTGTAAAATTTTTCAGAGGCACTGTTAAACCACTATGTGGCCCTTTACTGCCTTCGCAAGCCTTAGTTTAGAAAATAATATAGGATGATTCGTATAGATACATTACAGTACCCTAAACAAGTATCACATGAATGTTTTATAAGGCATTTGCACAAAAAAATGTCCACTTGGTTTTTAAAGATATTCAGTTCAAACAAAAACCATGTTAAAGAACATAAAATGTACAATATTTTCTGTCTAGTATATATTTAGGCCTACTTAACTGCAAATAATAATAAAAAGATAAATGTTAACGTTTTCACACTAAAAACCTTCTCTTTTAAAGTTAAAAATGTTAAAGATAAAACTAAAACAGCTTCAATTTGTTTTCTGCAGTTTTTTGTAGTATACTAGTTCCCAAAAAAGTTTTAGGCCTTAAGAGTTATATCCTTTTTTAAATGGTTCTTCAAAATTGCAATTTTCCTAAAAACGGGTATAATATAGGTAAAATTTCAAGAAGCACTGTTAAGTGCAGATACTACATTGCTTGTAGTAAAAATCTAATTTTTGAAATTTTACTTATATTTAAAATTTATAACAAAAAACTAATAAAGTCTCAAGATGAAGTTTTAAGCATTTATTACGATACAATGACATGGATTTTTAAAGTGTCCCTTCTGAGATATTTCAGATTGAAAATACCTGATTCTAGCAAAATTGCAGTATTTGAAAACCCATTAAAAAAAAACGATGTAACCCTAAGGCCTAAAACTTTTTAGGGAAATAGTATACTATAAAGACTACAGAAAACAAATTGAAGGTAATCAGTAAGTAACGTTATCATTTATCAATTTTTGTTTGTTTATTTACAGTTAACTAGGCCTAAATATATACTGGACAGAAAATATTGTAGATTTGATGGTCGTTAACATGGTTTTTGTTTGAATAAGTTATCTTTAAAAACCAAGAAGTTTACAACCTTTGTAAAATGAACATTTAAAAAAATTAATGAATATCTGTTTTCAACTTGAGTATTGTACAAACTTAGGTAAAAAAATAAATAGATTTTGATAGCAACCGTTTCAAATTAAATTGATAGATTTGACATGGATTGATCCTTGCACGTAAGGCTAATACTTTTACTAAGAGTTTTAAAAAAGATTTTTTTTTACATACATCAATTGATTTGCCTCTGGAAATAGTTTTCGTACCTCCTCTGCACTCTATTATGTCCATGTGCTGTAAAAGTAATATGATATGAATTAGGATATGTGTCTTTGAGACATTTTACTGGTTATAATACAATTCAGCATCTGTTGGAAGTACTGGGAATTTGTTTTTTTTTAAATAACATTGTTCTATCCAAACAAATTACAGTGAATTGTTAACAAAATACAATATTACAATATGTGCATGGTCGGTCCATTCCACTTATTTTGTGCACAATAGATAAGTTTATGCAAATTCTCCATTCAGAATTCCCACAATAAAAATCACTATATCTATTATTGCATCCACTCTCATTCATGTATAGTTGTTGCCAATTGATTCTTTCATCTTGTTTGCTGTAGTTCCATATAAGATATCCACATAACCTTTTTTTAACGCCGACTCGGAAGGATCCTCTTGACAAGTCTATTTTTCCAGAAACTGCTTAAGATTAGGATTTTCCAGTTTTTTCAATGGTATGTTACTTGACACAAATGACCTAGTCAATTCATACTTCCGTTCATTTAAACTCGATCATCCACTTCGAGGTCTGGAAACATCATTTTTGCATGTCGGGTGGAACTCTGTTTTACAAATGCATGCACTTCAGGAATTCGCCACGAATAACAACAAAATTATTGGGATCACTTACAATCTATGATTGCTTCTCTTTGGGCAATTTGATTACAAAACAATCACTTTGTTGCGCTCTAACTTCAAGAAAGCAACACTCTTCCAGAAAACGGGGATATTATTGACTTAAGTAGTTACCAATTTAATATAAATCAACACTCCTGTCCCCTCTACACATCACTGTTGCAATCAACAATCGTAAATAAAAAACCTTCACTGAATTATTTGTTGCACATAAAAAATCTATTGAATGAATCTAGTATGTCCTTACGCACTTTCCGTTCAACACAAACAGCAAATAAACACTTACGTTCAAAGAGACTTTACTTAGCAATTTTGTAACACAGTTTTGCATTTTATTATAGCTGTAGTTTTATTTTTGAAATGTATTTGTATCAAAGCTTTTTTTATACGAGTTTTTTTTGTTACTTTTAACTAGATATACAGGGTTGACTATGATTAAGTACAAAAATTTTAACCACGTGCTCAGGGAGGTCTAAAAGACAATAAAAAATTTATTTTGGAATTCTAGCTCAATGTTTAGAAAATGGGGCAAAACCCTCTTATCCTACAGAAAGTCAGCTCCTATGACAATCAATCATCGTCCGAGATTGCTAGATATGTCAACTACCGTGCGGTCGTTTTTTGCAGCGCTGTCAAGTGTAGAAAATACGAAAATAAACATTTTTATTTATAATAATAACGCCTAAGTACCTGATAGACAGTTAATCTGGTTAGCTGAAGTATTTTGTACTCGTTCTATGTTCTTTCGTTGCACACTGCCAAAACTACATTTTCACTCCTTGCAGATTCGTCATAATTATCCACTAACACATCCGACATAAAATACTTTATTTAATTTCTATAAAACGTTTAAAATTACACTTAATATATTATCACTTAAATAACATAACCTAGAATACTGCATTGCTAGTTGCATACTCTCCAAACCTCAAAGAACATGCGAAGTTAGTTATTTCTAAGGGTCTAAGAAACATGTTTACAGGACACTGCAAACATCTTGGGATGTTATAGTTTAAAATATTACTAATTATTTTATGCAAACATCATCGTTTACTGTTAATATTGTTGTTATTAATAGTATTAATAGAATTTAATTCCACAACAACACAAGAAGTTTAAAAATTTATCGCCGTGTGCATCTTGCATTAGTGACCTACAGATGTCGTCAAATGTCTGTAGATGCAATATTAAACGTGTTATGTATTTGTGTACATTTGTGTGTATTTTGTTGTTATCCTTTGTTTTTTTTTCCCAACGTAAGTAATAGACTTGGTCATGACCGCCGGACCAAGTAGGTACCTCGCTTTTAACAAAAAGAACTGTCGAGGGAAAGAGAGGTCCCCTCAAGTACAAAAATCATTGCAATGGCAGGTTTTAATTTAAACAAGTAAGAAACAGAAAATGATACAACATTCTTAAAATCTCCCTGTGCTACCATATCATGTTTCTCATTAAATCATTAAATAATAATCTACATTTTGTAAATAATTCTTTTTCTTTCAAAACGGCTTAAACTGATACATGTGTCAATGCGGTGACCTGTCACTATGTTTGACACCTTTGAGTTTGGCAGAATATACCTAACCTAGCAGCTGACAGAATGTCAGTGACGGCAATAAATAAGGATTTAATATAGTTTTGAAAAAAATTGTTTTCGTTTTATTAATTTGGAATTTTTTTGAAGGGTGATTCCGTTAATTCTTATTTTTCCTTATCTCTTCTTAAAATATTTGTACTAAGTCATAGTTAACCCTGTATAAACCATTTCAGTAATGGCACTCATGTCTGGACACCCTGTATTACACACAACTCCAACTACCCACTACGTTGATATAATTTATATTTCTGCCATACGAGGGCGTACTTCCTAGCTTGAATTGGCAATTCATCATTAATGTTATGTTTTCATTAATGTCACTGATAAATAATCTTAAGTACTGCCATTTTAGTATTTAAATGGTAAATATATTAATATTCAACTCACAGACATCCTGCCATTCAATACAAAGTAAAGTCTAAAGATGTATATCACTATTTGTTATATATAAATATTTTTCTGGCACGAAATATATTTTTTATCGTATAAAATAACAAGCCAAGTACTAATTCATACCGATGATGGTTACTAGTACTCTACCATTGTAAAATAAAACAAAAATTTAAAAACAAAACATAATAAATTATATTTAAAAATATTTAAAAAAAAAAATGAAATATTTGTGAAATTGTGTATGCATGAGATCTACTTCTATCAAGAAAAACAGCAAGCAAAAATGACTGTTGATGTAAAGATACAATCAGTATTCATAATATTTAAAATTATACATAAATTCGTAATTAAAAGTATATTATATATTGTTATTTAAATTATATTAACTAAATATGCTAATAACTTACTTCCAAATGGTAGCAAAATTCCTAAAAGAAACACGACCAGGGACTGCAGCATATAAGCAACAAAGTATCCACCAGCAAAAATAATCAATATAGATGCTATGGGATGGTCTCTTTTAAAGTGTGCGGCAGCCACTTTTTCATTTGTCACGTATATGAAAATCATGAAGATAACTGAGGTGGTCAAAAACCCACAAGCCATTTTGATGGGATGAATCACACTGAAACAAAAAACTGGTTACACAGGGTGTTAAAAAAAGAGTGTAAAATATTTCAGGAGGTAATAGTATGAACCAAAATAAGCAGAAAAGTCTTAATAAACTTTTAACAAACAAAAAACTAAGTTACAGAAGATGTGTTCTTAGTTCTACGTGAGTGGGCCAAAAACTAGCCCTCCACTGCGACCCTGTGGTCTATTGTGGCTCACATACTTATTATATTTCACCCACCAGGTTTAGCCTCTTTATGAAGCCAATAACCTTGTTGGGTGAGATTCTGGCAAGAGATGCACTTTGCCAAATATAGAAAATCTGGTCTGTTCTCCAGCCGGACAGTGACATAAAATATGTTCTGCCGATTCGTCACTTTCTAAACACAATCGGCACTCTACCTCCTCAGCCAGCCCCAACTTGTGCATGTGACTCCTTAACCGGCAGTGCCCAGTATATAGGCCAACCAGAGTTTTTAGGTCAAGCCTATTTAACTCTAGCAAGTTTTTAGCTCTCTTTGCCGAAGTCCCCCTTCGAATGAGTTAATCTTGGCAGATCTCGCCAGTACTCCCTTATCTGTTCTTCCGCCCAGGTCGCGATCACTGCTTTGGCAGTAGCCGAAGCTAAGCCAAGAGCCGGTTCCGGACCTATAAAGCTGGAAGAGGCACCCCGCCTTGCTAACGAGTCTGCTGCCTCGTTTCCCTGGATACCCGCATGACCAGGTATCCGAACCAGGGTTAGAAGATGTTCAAAGTGCCCTCCGTCCATTTCCAAGCAGGCACGACATCTTCGTCTCAACGATATTCGAACTCTTTCGAAAACACCCTCCTTGGTTTGTTTTTGATTAATCCGTAGCTGCAGTTCTTCCAGGCTATTTACAAGAGTACCATACACTAATGTCTTCAAATATCCCCAAACAAAGAAATCTAGAGGGTTCAGATCAGGCGATATTGGAGGCCATAAAACAGGTATTCCTACCCATCTATGTGGAAAAGTTTGGTGTAAATGCTCTCTAACGGCCATGGAAAAATGAGCTGGAGCACCATCATGCTGGAACCACATTTGTTGCCTCTGATTCAAAGGAATGTCTTCCAAAAACTCATACAGTGTGTTCTGCAGAAAGTTGAGGTAAGCAACGCCTGTTAATCGGTTTGGTAAAACAACAGGACCTAGAAACATGTCACCTACAATACCCATCCAAATGTTTAATGAAAAACGTGCCTGATGTCCAGATTCTATTAGAGCATAAGGATTTTCGTCAGCTATGCGTATTGTGAAAATTGAACACTCCATTTCTTGTGAACCCGACCTCATCAATAAAAAGAATGTTTGCAAGAAAACGAGGGTCTTCAGCATCATGACGTAGAAACCAGCGGCAAAAAACCAAACGTGCTTGATGATCATTTATTGGATTTAAGGCCTGTACTCGTTGCACATGGTATGGATAAAGCAGTTGCTCGTGAAGGATTCTCCAAAAAAGAGGACCACTAATTCCTACCTCGGCTGATATTCTCCCCACAATCGTACCTGGATTCTGCTCTACCAGTGCTAGAATTTCTTCATCTGCTCTAGGAGTGGATACCGACCTTGGTCTTCCTGATAAATGGCATTGTTTGCTCAAGGAATCGGTATCACGCAATCTTTGGTGAATTCTTCCAAACATGCGTTGTGAAGGAATCTGGCGATTTGGATAAGCGTCAACATAAAGACGTCGCGCTTCGGTGGCGTTCCCATTAGCATGACCATACATGAAATGCATGTCTGTTAATTCTGCATTAGAGTAACCATCCATAGCAAAAGAAAACTTGTGCACTGAGAACAACTGTCAAATACGTACTGTTTATTTCACTAAACATCAACCAACTATTATAAGAAAGTACACAACTTTTTGAAATATAAAAAAAGGGGCTAAAAAACATAAAACATTCCATATCTCCGCAACCGTTACTTTGCGGACCCATGTTTATTGCGACTTTTCTGCTTATTTTGGTTCATACTATTACCTCCTTAAATATTTTACACTCTTTTTTTAACACCCTGTATAGATTCATATAGTTGTTGTCGACAAACTAATACTCAAAGATTAGAATAAATGCAAAATACAAATTTAAAGGACCCCAGACAAACTTTATGGAAAGTAGCATCATGATGTTATTATTTCCATTCAGTACCTGTCATTAATATATGTTGTAGTCCTCGTTATTTTGATTGAGAAGTACCCATTGCACAAAGCATGAAAGTCAATAGTTTTCTCTGTACAGACGTTCACAATACAGGGTTCTATTTTCCCCAATGGATGACATATCGAGAAAATTACTACAAAAGTTGCTATGTTCGGAAAGACAAAAAAAAGCAGCTTATGATCTTGGGTTTTAAGTGTCATTTTCAAGATCAACTTTTGTTTTCAAATCGGAATGTTACCCTGTATTCTGCACTAACAGGACATTTTAAGATCGGATACGGGTTGACTAAAGTGCCCTCAACAGATGGTAACCAGGTATTTCCACATACTTTTGACCTTCAAATGTCCTGTGAATGTTACCTACTTCGACACATGGATCAAATAGAATCATGTCTTGCTTTTTAAAAATTTGAATGAAAAAAATAGGGGTTTCCATATAGAAAAAGAATGTCGACTCTCAAATGACCTTGAAATATCCTTCAAATTCAAATCAAAGGTTACCATTTGGATTGTTTCACCAAACATAGGAACCTTTATAGTCATTTTCTCAATACAAGGCCATCCTTTTAGAAAAATTGGACAATTAAATACAGTAAAAGGAACTGTGAAAAATTAAATTGTTAATAAGAATGTTAAACTCGAAATTCGATTAAATTACAGACAACTTTTTAATTTGCCATTTTTTTAAAATTAAAGTTATTTCGCTTTTCGACTACATATTTTTGTATTTTCGGATATCAAAATCTAAATTATTTATGGTGATGTGATTATTTCGGATTTTATATTAAAAAAATTACCTCAAAAAAAAAAAAACAGTCCACTTTCTGAGTAGTAATCCGTGGCCTGAAGATAGGTACCTATGTTTTATTAATATCTAAATTTCAGGTAGTAATTTATCTTTTATCAGTAACTGCTTATATGTCCTTTATATTCATAATGGTAGTGGTAAAACATATTTGACAATGGACCCTTTTTACAAATATCAATTTTACACTAAATTAACAGTATTTAGTGTATAATGTAATTTTTAACTGCAACTTAACAACTATAGTAACGTTTTCTTTCAAATAAAATGTTTCCCTGCACCATGCAAACAATATATTTAATGTCACTATCATTTAAATTAAGGAAATGCTAATAGTAAAATAAATATAATTTAATAACCTGATGTAAGTTTAACAGAACAGGTTCATTCACAAACCTAAAACAAATCTGGACTGTGTTATACAAGAATCACACTCTCTGTAACTTGATCTTATACCCATATATTTCATAAATAAAGCTTTATAATTCAGTAATTTTTATTTTGGTTCGAAAGAGTTTACAAATAAATTTGTCACTCTGGCGATGAATTCAACATTAAATAAAAAAATTGTGCAAGTGTGTCTTATAAACCCTTGTCACATTATTAGTAGTTTAAAAGTTATTCAAGTCGAGTTACAAAATAATAAAGTAATTTTTACTGATGATTCTTTTCACTTCCTTGATTCTTTGATCCCGTAAAAAGGCCATTAAACAATGGACAGGCATGCTACCATGTTTACAAACGTATTAGCAGGTATAGCCGCCAAATAAATTGGCCATAGACATACGATGGGCAAAACCATAGCAGACAATCAGTATTGATCTTATGTAATCATAAAATAACAACTAGATCAGCATGGGCCTGGTCCCTCCATTATGCTTCCGCTCTCAGCTTTTGTTTTAATTATAAAGGAGGATACCCACAAAGAGTTTAGATTAGAGATGGGTAGTTCTCGAACGAATTAGTACAAACGAACTATTCATTTCACTGAATTAAATGGATCATTCCCTGTGAACTAAAAGCAACGTTGATTCCAAAAAATTTTACAATGCAATTCAGGCGAGTCAAATACAGTCTTTCTATACTTATTCAATAGTTCACTGAATTAAATGAAAAATTGCAGCTGACGATTAGACGTAGACAGTATCGGGGATGTCTCAATGACTGGTTTCAGTCAGATCACCTATATAGAATAGATAGTTTGTAAAACAGGGTAACAGAAAAACGATCTTGATTAGACAAAATTTTGTTTTTAAATAATACTTCTTTTATTAATACAATATTTTCACACCCACATTTATATTTTATTACCTATAAAATGTTTTAAAATCTAAAATCTAGATTTGCCTGTAATTTCAAAAGCATTGTTTGTTATATATGCCTCTAAATTACGATATGACGGAAGTCATGAAATAATGCCGTTGTAAGCAAACTCCGATATTGAACGTGGAGACTGAACGATCGGTAGACAAATTACAAATATACAATTCTCGACCATACTGAATCAAATGAATCACTCAAGTGAAATGATTCGCTTAGGTGAATGAGTCCCATCTCCAGTTTAGATGGGATAAAACAAATAGCTATCAATTTGTTAAGGAGTTTCTATAGTACCCCTGTAAGGATAAAGCCAAAAAGTACCTGGCCATGTCAAGGACAAATCTTTGTCTGACAGGTATTCAAACTGGAGACTGTCAACTAGGGAAACACCATTACTATATGAAGAAGTGTGAAATCCACACAATTATATTCTTTTTTTATTAATCTTGAAAGAAAAAATGCGTGACTGAATTTTAATACATGGGCCAGTATGAATAAATGACAGTGGTTTATTTGTTTTATACAGGGTGATTTTGAAAGTGGGGTATTCATTTCAACTGACGGCAGTAGGCATTAAAATAAATCATTTTACAAAAATTGCTTTAATAAGTATTTTTGAATAACCAAGATAACTGAGTTTATAGTCATTGCAAATGTTGAAGCCGATTTTGTAACCGTAATAGGTCAAGCACTCTATTTCAATATATTACCTCATCCATAAAAGTGACAAATTGTGCGCATAGTCTTTGTTGATTGTTACACTTCTTTTAGCTAACTTTAAAATTCCAAGCCAACGTACATACTAATATGTCTGAATCATGTTTTCGTTATCATTTTATAGAGTTTTGTAGTGTGTGTGTAGTATCAGTTGATGTTAAACGTGACAGACTGATATAACAATGTGACAATAATGAAATTGTATATATTATTATAGTATATGCAGAGTATAATCAAAATTCGACAAAAGGTACAGAAATTTCCTTGTAGATATCATCCTTCTGCATTACGATTTGATTATTTAACACGATTCTGGGATACAGGCAAATTATAGAAAGCAGATATAATTTTGAACATTTACAGGACTCACATACATAATTTTAATATGCAAAAATAGGTGAATTATTTATGATTTTTTAAATTAACATTTTATTAGGCTATTTCTTGCATATTTGTTCTTCACATAAGCAGGTGTATACTAAAATTTCTACCCCATTTTCAAAATCACCCTGTATTTAGAACCTAAACTTATGCCACCTCTACCTAAAATATAAAAAGTAATAATTGAAATTTAATTCTTTAAAGCATGTTTTATTAATCTTTATTAGGACGATACATAGACTTTACACACTTTATTATAATGTAACTAAATATTTGTTTTGGATGAAATACAATTTTATGTTGTCGATACCACCACGGTAGATGATTATTATAAACTAGTTACATCTCTTAATTAAATGATTTCAAAATAAAGATTATCACTTCCTGTATATAAGTTGTATTACTTGATCATACGGGCATTATCATAGTGTATGTTTTCTAATTGTTGTGACACAGAACAGCTCTTACCTTATTAAATTTTATACCCTGAAATATGAACAATTGAGTAGGTATGTCTTAAAACATTATTTTATTATTCAATTCCTGTGGAAATTTTTGTGGGGAAGCACCTTCATCATAATTGATAATTAATATAGTTACTGATTTATTTACCCCTAGGTATATCCATTTAATTTTAATGGCATTAATTTCTTTAAACATATTTGAAACGTTCATTTGAAACAAATTCAAATTAGTGACATGAATTAAATAAATCTAACAGTACTTACAATCCAATTACATTTGCATATTTAACCTAGACATATTTAAAGCATGCCTTTTATTATTTAACTTAGGTATATATAAAAAATATCTAGTTTCAATATTCCTTACCCAACAATTATAAATATAATAATCGACAGCAAAAAATAATTTGTTTGGTAATACAATAAATTGCTGGTTACTCGATTGCCCCATTTTTCCAGATCCTTCACGTTTGGTATTTGAAAACGTGCAGCTTCCAAAAAAAAATCGTCCAAAGACCTCAACGGGGCTAATTCGAATCCCGAAGAAACTTTTTTGCTCATTTTGCAATGTTTATTTATCACCGCTAAAAATAGTAATAGCAACTTTCACCTGTCATAATCACTATTTAACTACTGTCAGTTCTGTCACTGTCAACTATAGCGGATAGGATCGGATAACTCGTTCCTTCCTTCCAAGACCACAATTGAATAGGTTAAAGCTTATAAAACGTAGTTACCAGTGGCGGACCGTGAGACCAAGGGTAGACAGTGAGAGTAAAAAATTCAAATTAGGCAAAAAATTAAATTATTCTTTGTAAAAATATCAATGGCATGATCAATTCACAAAGTTAAGTGTGCGTAATTCAGAACTTATCTAAAAAAAAAATTTGAGTGTACCGGGACTTACAAATACAATTTTGTAAAAAAAAATCAAAAGGGCAATTCGAAAATACACACTTCTGCACTGCACTTGAAACTGGTCCACTGTAAAACCTGATAAGGCAAAGCATGCAATCGGCAACCGGACGAAAAATGGAAAGAAATGGTCAAGGAAAGAAATAAATAATATTTTATAACGTCGATTTTATACAGCAAATTTAACTACTGTTGCCACTATTGTTATTAATTATTAATAGATTTAATTTGTGGTTTTAATTAATAAAATAGTTTGGCATACCTGATGTTACAACAACATTTTGGACCCATCTTACCCAGTTTCTACAAACTAACACAAATGTTTATGCTTGTCCGTTTTGAATTCATAAGTTATTGATAACAACTATGATACGTTTCCGTAAATCATCAATAGTATGTAATCCACTTCGGTGCGATATACTTCATTTTTTAAATATCTCCACAAAACGAAGTCCAACTGATTTAAAGTCAGGAGATCGTGGCGGTCATGGTACCGATCCTCCTCGTCCATTCCCTTGGTATTAATGCTTGGACAAGCTGTACATGATACGGATATAATTGAGCCTCGTGAATGATACGCCACACTGCTGCAATAGACCGTGGAAGTTCTGGACCTCCATCTCTTCACGATTCGGTTCCAAATTTCCCTCGCGTTGCACTACACTTGCACTTACTGCACACCGCAGTAAAAGTAGCTGCATTTGGCACATGTTTACCGGGAAATCATTCTGCTAAAGCATTTTCACATCGTCATTAATTAAAACGATATGCATCAACTCCGAGTTGTTACTATACACGTAATCCATTTTTGACACTTGAAAAACTAATGTAAAGACGCGTCACAAAAACTTTATTGCCTACAAAAAGTAATCGGATTTCAATATTCGGAATCGCCTCTCTAGACACTACAGTAGTATACAATGTAAAGGTTAAAAATACTACAACTTTAATAATGTTTTACAAGGAAACTATAAGGACTTTAAGTCAGTGCAAAAAGAAACTAAGTCCATAGTGATACTGATATTTATGAGTTTGTTGCATACTTTCATTTTTTGGGAAATATATTTTCGGTATTATTCCGGATTTTTGCATATTTAGGGAGAGGGAAATAAAGCAAATGTTCCTCATTTTCATATTTTCAATCCTTTTTTTTCCACAAAAATTAGCAAAATTAAAACAAAATTTTCTCATAATCGAATAAATTTTTGATTACATGTTATATGTTATTATATTACCTGAAGGTATAGTTTTTATTTAAAAAAATATAAACGATGATCATTAAAAATGTGGATGTGGGAACCTTTTCAAACCCGTACGCTTCGCCACTGGAAATTATCCGCTAGGCTTAGCATGGGTATGATGGTATACGACTTTATAGCGATAATTGCATGATAAAGTTATGATAAATCAGCATTTTTATTTTACTTTTGTGAATCATTTAATGAATTTTAAAATATGATGTTACTAATGCATTCGTATGTTCTTAAATTTTAAAGAATCAGTGGTAAAAATGTAATCTTAAAGAATGTAAAGGAAATGAGAGAAGGAATGTTTGTGATAAGTCAAATATGTGTATTAGCAGTACTTTCGAATAAGATAAGGATAAGAAGAATCAATAATATTAAGTTTGTTTTATCAATAAATCATTAATTACGATTTTCCATTATGTTAATTTATTATCAATAGGAGAACGGACTTAAAATGTAGATACAAAAATTTTAGAAAAGTCCAATAACATACGAAATGACACATTCGATCGTTACCGTCTAAAGAACACGAATTATATATAGAAATGATTATAGAATAGCAGTGCGAACCGAGAAATTTGACTTAGGGGGGAGGGGTTTCCCCAAAAACGATTCACTGCGACCGATTTTTTCTTTGGAACATTCGCCATTTCTGTAATGACGTTCATAGCGGTATTTTTTGCAAGAATGAACTGTCCATTTCTTAGAAATTAAGTGTGTTAGCTTTTGCAAAAAGGATATAACATCAACTGATATTTTATGTTTCCCCTATAGAGGGAAGTTTACCCCCAAAATTAACCCTCTCGGTGCGTCACTGGTACTAAGGCATTATTTTTTATCATATACTCGTAGGTTTATATGTAAATCATTAATTTCTCACTTCTCCAATTATTATGGATTTGGCTTGACATTTGAGAATTGATATAACATGAATTTCTTATTCTAAATGTAAGGGGTACGATACAACCTTATATCATCACATCTTGGATACCGCGCATATACGCACTTCAATCAAACTGACCAAGGTTAATTCATTTTTAAATATAGACTGCCTCTTTTTTTTTTCTTTTGAAACAGGTCGATAGAAAAGTACCATGCGGGAGGCGTAGTAAGTGACATTTATGTTTGTAACAATTGCAGAAGTATTTTGTAACAATAAAATCTTGTTATTAGAATGTTTTATAAAAACGGTAAAAATCAAAAATATGAAATTCGCATTCTAGTTTAGTGAATCACACGACAATATTTTGTTATTTGCAAGCTACCAAATTCTTTAATTAAAATAGGATTAGCTAAAGTGAGCTACTTTATTTAGATTCACTTAGAAATGTGTAGATCAATTCAGTGGAAAGCCTCTACTACAATGGCGGCTCCTAACTTTCCCAGTAACTTTTTAAGCTAGTGAGGCAATCAGGATGGGACTGTTCCAGATAATAACTGCAGAATTAACATGTTTTGGAAACTTTTTTTTTAAGGATACGCATACTCAATTATTGGAAATTGCTTTACTGTGTTATGCTTGCTATAGACTATGCGTGAATTCGCGATTCGCGGTTTGTATGGCTCGCTACAGACTATGCATGTATTCGCGATTCGTTATGCGCAATTCGTGATATGCGAGGAGTTCGCGAATAGTGTATAGGGTCTTGTTGTTTTTTTATGAACGAATTTTTAACGAACAAGACCCTACACACAAGCCGCGAATACCTCACATGTCACGAATCGAAAATACACGCATAGTTTTTTTTACTGTTTGACGATTTTCCTGAACTTTCAAATTAAGTAATTTTTTATTTCTATTTTACGCGCTTCATCTAATGCCGTTGTAGTATTTTATTTACTAAATTATCAGTGTTAATTTATATAGTTTGAAAAAATATAATTATTAATTTTATTATGAAATATTAATAAATCTCGCGATAACTTTTTAAATAGGAACATCTATTTTTGCCAATGTCGAAGAAGCGCGCTTATTTACTGAATAATTAGGTACTAATATCGTTAACATATTCCTCACCTTTTCCTGTATTTGAGTCTTGTGCATTGCCATCTCTTTCTTTTCTTACCTATATGTTTCTTGGTATGAGACATTCCTCAGATGCGTCCTTACCCACTAAGCGAAAAACCTCTGTAAGAAATGTTAAATAAGTTTCCTCAAGAGTTACAATCTCGCTTGTGACTTCTTGTGCGAAGCTTATTAACCTCTTGACAGAAGAACAAATGTCAGCCACAGACCACATATTATATATGACCTCTAAACACCAAAATGCTGCAAACACATAAGAATTTTAATAGGTAAAGTTATTTCC
Source organism: Monochamus alternatus (assembly GCA_037114965.1). Taxonomy (NCBI): domain Eukaryota; kingdom Metazoa; phylum Arthropoda; class Insecta; order Coleoptera; family Cerambycidae; genus Monochamus; species Monochamus alternatus. Next base: position 11,446,203 of record CM073432.1, on the reverse strand, counting down.
TACCACCTACCACCCTAATTACATTTTTAATATTTGCATTGTATTTGTAGCAGTTAATAAATTATTAAATTTAATATTATGTCACTTGCTTTGTTAATTCTTATAGGAATAAACTTGCAGTGTTATATAATACTTCACAATAATTTTTTTTTTAGATATTCATTGTGGTGTAAAATGTGTGCAATTGTATGAAACTTCGTAGTGTAAACGTTAATTTTTAGAGGTATAAATCTGCAGTCAGTAATAATAATGCATTTTAGTACTAATAAGTACCAGTACCAGTAGGTCCATATGATATCACATACATATATCTTAAAGGTAACTGCACACTACTTCTGGACAATGTCTTCAACTTTATTTTCCTACAGGGTGAATATTACAAGTAAAAAAATATTTATCTATAAATAACAGTATAGATTCAAACGGTATCTTTTAGAAATTTCAATATTGTTGGAGTTTTTTTATATGAATCAATTTGTTCCATAATTACTTTTTGACCACACTGCTGTACTATATGCGTGAGACAATTCAAGCTACTGACGTTGCTGTTTACAAATCGCACAGTAATCATTTTACAGTAATTAATAGATATACATAGTTAATATATTCCGATGTTACTCGATCTAACAAATGGATTAGATGATTAAAGCAAGCAGTTAGTGATTCTTATTTGTTACTTACTTTCAAGTTTTACTGAGGCATTGCCTCACCTGCCTCATTGTACTGAACTGTTATCGAAGTTTTACCTAATCTAATTAAATTATTAAAACTGAATTTAATCGTTTACATCTGTAATCTAATAAATGATAAGTCCTCAGTGTGGTAACTAAATAAAAAGAGAATATATGTTATCGTGTTGATTTTTACTCTTAAGTCACCTGATTTTCATAAAATCAAATTTTAGCGCTATTTTCATAAGAATCTTGTTTCTCTGGTTGCATAACCCGTGATGTTTCACTAATGCTATCGGGCTGTAATTGACCACGGTATATTGTTTCGCTGGTTGCATAATCTGTGATGTTTCACTAATACCGTCCGATCGTGATCGGCCACAATATATTCAATTCACTGTGGTGATCAACGATTCCTATTAGAACCACAATTAGGCGCTCGTATATTATGAAATTCTATAGGTATAGGTGACGCAAAATTTAAAATAGTATTGGCGATTACGATACTTTCAATTTAGGAATCGAACCGAGAACTGATATAGGACGATAGTGTCTAATATCAAATTTGTTACCTGATTTGTATATAGGGGTTGCAGAAAAAATTCAAGAGATCTTTCGTATAATTTTTTTTTTCAAAACTCCAAATTACAACCCTCTAAAGTTGTTTTTTATTTTTTTTTGTGAGCAAATTATCAAATTTTTAAATAAGATGTTGAGACATTAAAATATTGAGAGAATGAAAAATTTCAAAGGATGGTTTTTCACATCTCATGGTTACAAAAAGTGCCACAAACTGTCATTTCACTAGTGCCAGTTGCCTGACAAATTTAATTCTTTTAAATTCTTCCATAATGGAGAAAATTATTAATTTTTTCCACAACTTAAGAGAGCTGTTGCTTAGATGGGAAGGGGTTTCGGAAGAAAGTTATATATATTTCTGCTGAAACATATCTCGGAATTGTGAAAAAATTAAAAATGTTATATGAACTACAACCATTTTTTCAAAACCAACTCACATCCCTATTTTTTTTAAGTATAGTCATTGGGAAACCCTGTATATGAGTTTATTGCAAAAACAGTTCCGATTAAATAGCCAATTGAAGACTGTACTAGATGGTGCCGTAACCACGATTTCTGTAATTTTACACTTATCCTGTTTTTGAAATAAATGGGTCCATTTATTGCTACAAAAAAATGTATATATTACAGTGGGGTAATTAAAATAGATATTACAAAAATAAAAATGCTGTTTAAGATATAATTTTATTTATATATTTACAAAATTGAAAGAAAAATTATGATGTGAGTACAACATGCATAAAAATAATATTTTACAGCAGTGGATTCTTAAATTTCTTTAAGTAATAAACATCTGATTATTGGAAAGAAAATATATTTAATTCATGAGATCTTTGTTGGCACCATATATTTAAAAGTAAATTGCAAAATGGATATCGAAAAATTCACTATAAATACATCTAAAACTTATCAAAATGATGATATAAGCCTCATGGAAATGTTTTATGTTAATTTCAACTGAAATAATCAGTTTATTTAAGCATTACGTATTAACAAAACATCAGCAGCATCTCTCGTGAAGAAATTTAGGCTTTTTTATGGGACCTATAATTACTGGTGCTGAATATCTCAAGTAAAATATTGAAATGACATATTTGATCCAAAGGTGAAAATCATTTCATAGTAAATTGCAGGAATTTTTTCTAATACAAGAACCCTTTGGCAATTTTATGTTCTATTTACTCGGCTGTTACATTTTATTTCGTTTACAAATATCAGCCATATAGATTAAATATCCCAAAACATTAAATATTCACAATAATTATAGATAGTATTAAAATGGTGCAATTTACCACTCGGGAGGATTCTTAACTTCCCTATTTATATTCTATATAATGTACAAAACCTATACTGTTTATAAAAAATATCAGCCTACTACTTTATTTAATACATTATTTTTTAGAACCTTTGGTACCTACACAGTACCGAAAAGTCAAGTACGGTTACTACACAATTAAAATTACACTAATGAAATGATTACTATAAAATCACATACGCTCCTTAAATGACAAAACCTGTTCCAACTTTACTAAATATGCTATATCTAACAGTAAGCTCCTACACCAATTTCAGTCAAACACATTTCACTCACTGTTTACCTTAACTACTATATACACTAATTTTTTTTTATTTTTTTGAAAAGGCATTATCATCACCTGAATATGTTATAAAAATATAATAGGTTTTTTAAAGTAACAAGTTACCGACCTTTGTACAAATACTAAAATCCGTATTATATTTTCAAAAGCAAATGGTATTTTCGTGAGGTATCTTTAAGGAAATTGCTTATTTTATCGTTTACAATATTAAATTTGTATCTGCATAAAAAAAACGTCTGCAAATTTTCGTACGGTAAAATATGGGTTTGAGCAAATTTTCTTCAAAAAATAAATAAGCAATTTTATTCTTTGTTGTTCTGTGGAGGGTCCTTTCGTTCTGGGTTTGAAAGTGTCGAGTTTGAACGGGGTACCATCAGAATCGAACCATCTGCCGATGTCTGCAAACTGTACTGGTAAGGGGAATATTGATTCCCATCTGCATCACGTAAATTCTGAAATGAAAATATTAACTGCTAAGAATATTTATCAACAAAACAGAACAGCAAATTACATTTTACAAATTCTACGCTTATTTAAATTGAACATAATTGTCACAATACAAGGAGAGAATAATGAACATCTAAATTGCTCGTGCAAAAGCAATTACTCACACAGCACAATCATATACAGGGTTAACTATCACTTTGTATAAATATTTTGAGAGAGGATAGAAGAAAATATGAATTAACGAAATCACGTTTGAAAAAATTTTTTTTCAAAACCATATTAAACCCCTATTTAAAGCCGACTATACAGGGGTCCGCCGCAAGGTTATTTATTTCGCATAGAGAGTAGCCAGCCAGCAACGTTAAACGGTAAAATTCGTTGTCATAATTGAAATCCTATTTTTGCATTGTAATATTCTGTTCTCTGTCAGTTTTTAGTGCCTTTTTAAAATTTTAAACTGTATAATTATTAAATTAAGGAGTTTGTTGGGTACAGATATTTTCCTATAATATAGTTTGCTTGTTTGTTTTTCTAGGTCGAACAAAACTGCCGTGGATGCACAGAAAGCAAAATGCTAAAACTACTTAAAAAAGTTCATTATCCTTCTTTCAAAATTTAGAAGGAAACTGATTTTACAAGTGCATTTAGCAGAATATGAATAGACCAGGATATATATTTTTATTTTATTTTAACAATATATTTAAATATAGTGTTTCTAAAATTGATGCGAATGAGTTTAAGAGGTGATTTTTCAGTAAAAATTAAGAGAGGTCTTTCATATAAATTTATTTTTTCAAAACTCCAAATTACAATCCTCTAAAGTTGTTTTTTATTTTTGTATTTTTTTTTTGTGAGCAAAATTATCAAATTTTTTAAATAAAGAAATGTTGACACGTTAAAATCTTATGAAAAATAATATAAAGAATGTTTTTTTTATGTTGTAACTGCGAGGTTATTTATTTTGCACATTTAATGTTTAGAGAGTAGGCAACCAGCAACACTAAACGGTAATATTCATTGTCATAACTGAAATCCTATTTTTGCATGGTAATTTTCTGTTCTCCTTCAGTTTTTAGTGCCTTTTTTCAATTTTAATCGTTTTATAGTTATTTAAATTAAGGAATTTGTGTCGGGCACAGATATTTTCCTATAATATACTTCGCTTGTTTGTTTTTCTATGTATAAGACAAAACTGCTGTGGGTTCATTCAAAGTTTCCTATTAACTATTAGTATTGATTTCATTGGATTTTCTTAAGATAAATGGGTAATGGAGTTTTGTTGGTAATGCTTAGTGATTGTAATGATTGAAAATATAATTTTGACAGTTTGCAACACAAGGACAAAAAACAAATGCAAAATTCTGCAACTAACCTGATTAACTGTTACCTAGCAGGTATTATTATTAATAAAAATGTTAATTTTCGACATTTCCACATTTGGAAAATGTAAAAAATGACCACATGGTAGTTGACAGATCTAAGCTGAAGAAAAAAGACGGTTTTGCCCCAGTTTTTTAATATCGAGCTAGAATCTATTTAATTATCTTTAAACCACCACCAATAATTGAAGAGTGGAAATTAGAAAGGGCCTAAGTGGCATATTTTCTGAAATCAAGTTTTTCACGTAGAAACATTCTATGTACCATGCTTTATGTCCTATGAAAAATTCTAAGTACCAAGAATAAAGTTTAACCTTATAGGAACCTCTCGTGTATATCGATTGTTGCATGTGAGCAAGCATTTTCCTTAGAAAAATTCTAAGTCCAATAGGTTATAACATCAATAATGTCTAGACATGTGCATGTGTACCTTGTGTTTCACAACTTCTGGATTTACAGTATATTATTATGGAAGAAAACCAAAAAAAAGGAGAAGAAAAGGTAGTGGTTCAGTCCAAGCAGAAAGCAAGGTATCAGAAAATAAAAAAATCTCTTCAAAGCATGATTCCTTATCTTAAAAATCCAGAACATCAACGCTTCTATAAACAGTTTACTTCAGATTGAAGACAATGATTTAGTATCACAAGAAGAACGAACAGGTGTTTTATGTATGTTTCTTTATTAAACATCAGTAGTTATGGCACTTGGCCTTTTCCTAATGTCACACTTTTAAACATGTATAATATGTTGTAGTACAATGTTTAGTTTGCCAAATAATGTCTTAAAATTAACTATTGAATTAAAATTTTTAGAAAACTTAAGGTACATGGAACTTTTTAATTTGAAATTCATTTCTTCAAAATATATTTTCTTCTTTCTTTAATTTTATGTAGCTTGAATTGAACGAGGATCTTTAAAATTCCAAGAAAATGTTTGTAACAAAGAACATTCTACATAAACAAATGGCAAATGCTGTCATCATGGACTGTCAAAAGTCAATAGCTCATTGGTCGATATTTGGTGGCAAATTTAAGATATTCAAAGAGATTTTCCAAAAGCGGTAGAATTTTTTAATTTAAAGTAAATATACACAAATATACCAAATGTGAAATATTTTGTGAATAATTTGTCAAAATTCGGTAAATGTAAAAACTTCATTATGTAAATAAAGCATTGCTTATGTGGATTGGTCAGTGAATCGAGCAAAAATGTATCCAGTTGGACATACTTAGAGTTGTCATGGCTATTTAAATTTATGGTACCGTATTGCAAAAAGTAACAATTATAAAGTACAAGATTTGTTATTTACACTTAATGCATTTATAAATCGTCTTCATAAACGTAGATTTACTTGAATTAATCTAATATAGACGAAAGGTCAAATAAATATTAACGTTCTTTTTTTATGTATTTATATTATTGATTGAGAAACTAATGTTGTTGTTAATTCACAGTTATTACAACTTATCTATTTCAAAGTTGAATATAAAGTCGCAAATTCATTTATAAATTTTAATTACTTAACATACATTGTGATACTTTGCTGCTTAATGTTTATTAATTTAACTACATTATAACAAATCTATATAAACATATTTTTTTTATGTGTTTGAAGGCTTTTGAAAATAGCTGTGACTTATCTTTGCAATGATGCATAACCTGTTTAATAAGTAAGTATTGCTCAACTGTGCAGAGTGATAAAAATCAAACAAAACTGAGAACAATACAGAACGGGCTTTTTTATGATATCCATACTCTAGTTCTCAATTTTGTTCTGAGTTTTAGATAATTATGTTCAATTTTAAATCCATTACAAGAATTATTATATTACAAACATGGAATTCCAGGAAACGACTACTTTAAGGCTAATGCTCCGACCAGCATTGAATTACACCTGGAAAACCTATAGCAAACAGCTAGTCATTCGTCGGTGGTCCACCAGACATATACCGGTTTTGAGCTTTCTAGCTCTCATTAGCCGATAAATATAGCTTGTTCTACACCGCACTATTATATTGCTTACCTGAAATACGTGTCTGTACAGTTGCTGATACTTGTCTTTCATTCGCTTGCATTCATTTACGGCAAACTCATGATCGCTTATAAGCTTCAGCTTTCTATCTCTCATTTCTTTAACTTCATCAGCCAAACTTAGGATCTGATCCAGTTTGCGCTTCCTGCAGTTTTGGGCAGCTACTTTATTTTTACCCCTTCTTCTGATGTCTCTAATGAGACTTAATTGTGCTTCACTTAAGTCATATTTTGACAGGCGCTCGTTGAATTCATCCATAGGCAAGTTTATAATTTCGTCAACTGCAATGGGAACGTTTAAAGCTCTCGCTCTCTTCTCATCTCTTGTTAAATGTTCTTCCTCAGATTTACGTGACTTTGACTTGTCTCTGGAAATGGGTCGCTGCATCACCCCGGAGCTTTCCGCGGGTAGGTGGTATGTATGGTTGTGTTGTATGTGGTCTGCGGAGTTTCTTGCCAGATGGCTTTGCAGCCCAAATTCCAGAGAGCAAGAATACTTCATTTCAGGTATTCTAGGACCCACTGCTCCTTCAGGTTGATTGGGAATATTGTAGGAAGAAGTGGCGGCATCTCGGAATTCATATTTTAAGGGCGTTTGAGGTGTGTGTGCTGCACTGGTAGCGCTCTGGTCTTGGAAGTATCTCTTGCCATACATCTGATGTTTCTTCTGTGCAACGGGTGGGATACGAGCGGTATCAGAGTTCCCTATACCATTATTCAGCTGTCGACTAGTGTAACTATAATCAAATGGCCGAATTTTGCTGAGAACAAAAAAATGAATTAATATTTACATATTTTTTACAACAATTATGCATACCTTTGATAGTCGGTGACATAGTGTTCTGCTGTGGTATGTCCGGAGTCAGAACCACCGTCACACCACTCACCATCAGAGAGGGATGGCACTCTTTCGGAGCCCATGGAACTGACGGCGCTGTCGCTTGACGTGTCCATCCTTTCCATGTCGTTCCGGGACATTGTTGTGGCACCAGTTGTACCGTTCATGCTTAAGTTACTTATAGCATTGTTACTGTCTAACATACGCATAGTATACATTCCTGAAAAATAACGTCAATGCAGAAAATGTGACAACTTAGATCAACATATTTTGATTTTAAACATTCATGTCAAACTCGTCGGTTCCTTGTTTTTCATTTAGTTTCAAGTACACGCAGATGAAAGAGGCAAACATTTTGAGCCAGAATGTCCATAACTCATCTACTTATTTTATTTATTATTTTTTTAATAAAAATAATGATTTATGCACAAATGCATAAAGTTGAATGGAACAACAAGACAACTATTGATCATTTTCAGTAGGTCAGTAAGGTCATATAAGTACATACTTTTTAATATTTAACCCTTAATGTATTGTTTTTTTTTTCTTTCCTTTTCCTTTATCTTTCATTGTAGGCATGGAGATTGCCCTAAAATCGAACATTTGATTACTTACTTATTTTTTTATTTAGTTACTGCTTTATATCATTTTTGTTTACATATATCCAATTCATTTTGTTTTAAATGAACGCGACTTATAAGCTTATGTTTATATTTTCAATTTTACAATTTTTCTTTTGCAAAGTATGAAGTATTTTTTATAATGGGCCCGCATACGAAATTTGAGTTTTTTTATTTAGTTACTGCTTTATATCATTTTTGTTTACATATATCCAATTCATTTTGTTTTAAATGAACGCGACTTATAAGCTTATGTTTATATTTTCAATTTTACAATTTTTCTTTTGCAAAGTATGAAGTATTTTTTATAATGGGCCCGCATACGAAATTTGAGTTTACAGGAATAAAGATTATTAGTTGTTTTTCCCTTAACTGGCATCGTCTATATTATATAAACATTTTTTTTTTGTTCTGTGTCGTATGGAGCTTTGTTTTATAAATATAGATCTATAATAATAATAATATTTCCACCCCTCATTTTAATCACGAGGATTAACCCAGAAGTCGAAGACTTGTGCGGGAGAGGTGGCAGCATATTATTATTAAGAAGGCCGGCACCCAGGAACGATTTACGTTGGTAGGCCCTAAGCACCATTCAGTGCAGGAATAAGGGAAACCTGGAAAACCTCATTAATTAGAGGGGTAGTCAAATGTCAACCGGTTTCAATCTCTCACATTGACCCAAGCCTACATTCTTCCACCCTACCATACCCGTAGAGAGGGTGCCGATCTTCTCCACGAATATAGCTTATATACGGTCTACCGACTACGGGGGTCGAACCCACAGCGATCTAGTCACCTCGATTCAAGTACTGACGCCTTAAACGGCGCGATCACTGACCGATCCCCATATCTTTTTAAGATGTGACAGTTCGATAGTATTATGAGTATTATTAGCAAGTACTTATTTATTTTATTAAATACATCCAATAAATTTTATTTTGAACAAGTTTACCTGCATATTATTTTGGTTTGAATTCTAAATAACTGAACGACAAAATATGAACAAGCTTCTTTAATCTTTGTGTGCTTTTAATTTTGCCTATTTCCCTTTTTAAAAAATATTACTTTAATGTCTCAAATTGATTTTACCGGAGCATTAAAATAAAATATTTGTTTACTCTCACTATTTGTTTTTATTGTGTTAAAATTTTACTCATAGTAAGACATTTTCACACCGCAATATAAAGAATTTTCGGTATAAATAAAAATAATATCTACAGTTTCATAAAAAAATATCTTTCGAATTAATTCTGTATGAATATTAGAAACTGCAGTAAAAATCACGAAAATAAATATTTATATAAAAATACACCTATATTTAGAAACATTCAGTACTACTTAAGGGCGCCGTATTCTTAAAATAGTATTTTCTACAAATATAAATAATTTTAGACAAGAACTGAATAATATAGAGCTTAACAAATAACAGGAATGTTATCTCATGCCACCTGCAAATATTCAAAGATAGATATCGAAGTAAAACGAATATATAACGACAGAAAGCGGTCTAACCAACAAATTTTTAGGTACAGAAATCTTACAGAATATGTATTTTTTTAAAATGTAACTGTTAATGTCAATATTGTTATAGCATAAACGCATAGTTCTGCATAAGATTGTTCACTTTTCACTTGTTTATAAGTATGTAAAAATAATTGTTGAAATGTAGAGTTAGAATAACAACATAATGTGTCTTACAAACGCTTGTTAAAAGTTGGTATTTTATTTGAGGAGAATTTAAATATTTAAACATCAAGGTTTTTATTTTTGATATTCGTTTTGTTCTACGTGTTTTATTTTTCGAGATTTCTGAATCTAAAAAAAAAAATACACAAATTTGATCATTTTATGACGCGAAATACGACGACCTTAAAGGGTAGTTAAATTCATTTCAATTATAGGTACTTTATTTAACTAGATTATTTTGGATATTTATAACGAGTCTTCATAAAAAATCTGCACATTTAGATAGATTCTTCTTGTTTGAATTTCTTGAATGTAGGGGCATGAATGATGACGAAAAACTTTGTCTTTTATTTCATGTTATAATGTTCTATTGATATACAGGGTGTCCCATATTTATTGCGACAAAATGATTGGGGGGTTGTAGAGGGCATGAAAATAAGCAATTTTGCCTTATAAACCCCTGACGCATTAGCTTGTTGTGTTTACTTTTTTGTCGGTCTAAAGTCGCCACACCGATTCAGTTCAATGGCTGGTTATCATAAAAAAAAACGAACAAAAAAAAACAAAAAACCGATTCAGTTAGTTTCAGTGACTGGTGTGCAAAACGTAAATAGCATTGATTTGGTGGTACAATGGAGCGTCCACAAGCGTGTGTGCCATTGCACATGATATAGGACTGTTGGGTGGGTTCTCCGGGATCAACAACTACACTCGTACCGCCTGTTACAAGTCCAAGCCATGGGTCCGGAGGACCATCTGCCGCGTCGCCGTTTTTGTCGTTGGTGGTTGCAGCAGGAGTTGAGACAACCACACTTTGGTCGCTACGTTTTGTTTATTGGCGATGCCTGTTTTACATGGGATGGTTGTTTTAATAGCCGTAATAGTCACATTTGGAATGAAAATAACCCCCATGCCATAGCCTTCCGTGGAGATCAACATCAGTTTGTAATTAACGTCTGGGTCGGCATTGTAGGCGAGCAGATCATTGGGCCATATTTGCTCCCACCACATTTGAATGAACACGTTTATACTCAATTCCTGCAGCATGTGCTTCTAGAACGATTAGAGGATGTGCCACTGGACATAAGAGCTAACATGTGGTTTCAACACGATGGCGCCCCATCCCTCTTTGCTTTGCCAGTGCGGCACTAATTGAATGAAATATTTCCTAACAGGTGGATAGGCCGAGATGGCCCTGTGCATTGGCCTGCGCGGTCACCCGACTTAACCCCCTTGGATTATTTTCTCTGGGGCCATCTAAAACCTTTAGTGTATGAAACTCCTGTTCTCAACCAACAAGAGCTACTGGGAAGAGTGATGGCCGCGTCCGCACAGGTTCAGGACATACCGGGGATATTCCATAGAGTTCGTCAATCGATGAAGAATCGTGCCTAGCTGTGCACTAGCAACGTGGAGGACACTTTGAGCAATTACTCTAAGCTCTTTCAATAAAATGGTACTTTTTCAAATTTTTCATTGTTTTTACTGTAGCGGCCAAACGGCATATTTCCGGACAGGGGTTTATAAGGCAAAATTACTTATTTTCATGCCCTCTACAACCCCTATCACTTTGTCGCAATAATTATGGGACACCCTGTATAGATCCATATTATAAGTTTTAAATACTCTTTTTTTCTCTCCAAAGCTGGCAAATAAATACAGGAAAACAATTTTATAATTCAATAACCTTTATAAACTGTATTCTGCCACTTTTAAAGTTTTAATTTTTATCTTCGTTACTTATCGATCTTCAAAACTGACGACATAAAAAATGGCATGATATGTGTCGTACCCGACTATGGAATTTGTAAATAAAGTGTTTTGATCAACAAAATCGACGTAGTTTCACCAGAGATATATTTTTCATCATATCAGTACCGAGACAATATTTTTCATTCTAAATTCTCCACGAATTTCATAACTCTTGATTATCATAATATACGTTGTAATAAAACCGCAAAATGCTCATTTATTTGAATTTACAACGTACGTAAAGCAGACTAGAAATTACAACGAGTCACCTTTGGCACACAATTGTGGACAAAATTAAGTTATTTAATGAAAGGGGAAGGGATAGAGCGAAATATTCGTGTAAAAATAAACATTCCATCTAAATTTTAAGTACCTAACTATTAATTCCTTATTAACATGAAATATTGATCATTCCTCACGCAAACATATTTGTGGAGATAAAGATATTTAAAAATAAACGATTAAATGATTTATCATTAGCTAATTCTTGACATCTGACTGGACAAAAAAACTACACAAAAAAATAAGGGAGCATTACATGTAGAAATTTGGTATGAGAATAATAAGTAAATTAATAAATTACATGATGAGTTTTAAAAACTAACATTATTTTTTACGTTTTATATTTGAAATATTATTTTTTATGACTTATGAAAGTGTAACAGACGAAGTTCGCTTTTCGTCAAAATGTAAAAATTTATCATTATTTATCTATATAATCTTTACGTGTCTATCGATCTAACGTCAGTATATTGTTTACTTAATATAAAACGTTTTATTTCGACCTGTTAAATTTGCATAGACGTTCAAATTCCACATATAAAGGTTCACTCTTAAAAATAAATTTTCCGGGTTATATAATAAGAATACGGGACATAATTCCTCACACATCCGAAAAACTGTCAATATCAAACGGAAGTGTCGTCATCGTAAGAGATATATCATATTAATCACGAGCCTAGGACATGCAATAAGTATATTTAAGGTTTATTTAAATTGTGATAAAATGTAAAACTTACATGTGCAACAACAACAACAACAACAACAACAAAGTCTACAACAAATTACAACAACATATCCGGAGGTATTCTGCATTTCCATGGATTTTCCGAAAACAGCGTAAAACTTGTTGCACATTGTCTTAAAAACTCACAAATAACACTGAACAGTTTATTTAATTGCCTTTATCTATTATCATAACCGTGATGTGAACATAAATTAATTCTGATCATACCATAATATCACTAGCACATTACATATTCGCGGGTATAAATAGTACCTAGTATTATTTTCTTACGACACCGGGTTTAAAAAAAATGCTCAACCTATTAATTTAATCAATTGAAATACACATAACGTGGAATATATAAAAATAACTGCGTATACTAGCCTATTTTTATTTTTGTAATTTAAGTAACTAGTAAGTTGGAAGTCTAACGCTCCATGACTTTAATGTTTGTATAACAGTGACACAGCAAATTCAGTGTGTATTAATGATTATACAAATTTAATATGTATCACTCCTAATACATCAGAACGTGCCGGCTCGCCATAATCATTTTTTTACATTTTTGATTTGACTCTTAACTTAAGCGCCAAATAACAAGACCTTGAATGTTATTAATATGTTCAGTATGTTATAATGTAACTATTTAAATAATTATAACGGTTCTAAATTTAACTTCTATCAAAAATAATACAAAAATAAAATGAATGAAAATGTAAATCGTATTCATTTCATTTAAAAAAATAATAATCATAAGAAAGTCTCATTTCGATAGCTGAAACTAACAATTCATTCTCAAGGGGTTATATAAAAAAAATTCTAGCGTTCTAGCTCTACTCTGAGTTACGCAATTACGCCATCTATTAACAGGAAGCACACATAAAATATCATACCTTCTTTATTTAGCAATAGATGACCAGAGGATAGAGGTAATTAAATTCGTAGTTTTCTATAATAACAATTATAGTCTATTATGTCATACCAAAATTTATATAATGAGTAGCAAAACTGCTTGTAGACAACACACCGTACACATTTTTTTGTGCATAAGTAAAATATTCCTCTCTTGGAAAATAGTGGGGGTAGTTCCTATAACTTGTTTTCATTAACATTAGCATTTTGGAGAGTGTTAAAGTTGTTACAAGAGAATTTTTTTTAAACATCTTAAAATGGCCTAGATAAAGGTAACATCGAATGTATCTTGACAAAAACATGCGGGTAGTTTGAGACACAATTGAGGAAAAAAATAAAAATTAAATTAAAATTTAAAGTTTTTTAGATATCTGAAGGGTTTCGTAATCCCCAAAAATAATACAAATAAGTTGAATATCGATAAGATGTACATTTTTTAAGAAAAAAATTAGGTAAAGCTCTATTTACATAAAATGACAAAAATAAATTTTAAAATATCGTGCAAGTATAGTGCAACGCGAGGAAAATTTGAAACCGAATCGTGGAAGAGACGGAGGTCCAGGACGTCCACGGTATATTGCAGCAGTGTGGCGTATCAGACACATGTTCAAATATTAATACCAAGGGATTGGACGAGGAGGAATTTGCTGCATAAAATAGGTGGTATAAAATGTTATTTATTTATTTTCTTGGAAATTTCTTTCCATTTTTTTCCCGATCGCCGATTACATGCTTTGACAATAAATCAGTTTCCAGTGCCGTGCAGAAGTGTATTTTTAAATCATTTTCTAACTGCCCTTTTCAATTTTTTTTGTAAGAGTCCCTTGTACAATTCAATTTTTTGATTAGATAAGCTTTGTATCACCCTATACATATATTGGTAAAAGTTTTTTTATGTAATTATGTAAAATGATTTGTGATGTTTTTTAGGTACAGAAATCTCGAAAAATAAAACATGTAGAACAAAAGTAATATCAGAAATAAAATTATTGATATTTTGTTTATCCCTTTTTACTATTTAAATTCTCCTCAAATAATATAATAATTTTTAAAATTCATTTGTATGACACATTATTTTGCTATTCTAACCCCACATTTTAATAATTATTTTCACAAACTTATAAACAAAAGTGAACAATCTTATATGTTAAGTTTATGTTATGATAATATTTACATTTACAGTTGAATTTAAAAAAATACGCATTTGGAAAGATTTCTGTACCTACAAATTTGTTGGTTAAACCGCTTTCAGCCGATGTATATTCGTTTTACTTCGGTATCTTTGAATATTCGCAGATGGAATGACATAACATTCCTGTTATTTGCTAAATTCTATATTATTCAATTCTTAAATATCTAAAATTACTTATATTTGTAAAAAAACACTATTTCAAGAATATGGCGTCCTTAAACTGAATATTTCAGTTAAAAATATATTAGATTTTTTTGTGTGATTGTCACAATTTGTTTTCTGGTAAAAACTAAAATAAAGCATTAAATACATTTTGCCTCTTCCAAAAATTTAGTAACTTATATCACAGGCTTTTCTTGCTGCAGTCAATAGTAGTTAAACTGAATATCTCAGTTAAAATTATATTCAGATTTTATCCAGTTTAAAGCATTTGGGCAAGTCGGTAATTGGTATAAATCGTGGAATTTTGATCTTGATGGATCGCTGGTACATTTATTTCAGGAATACCCTGTGTACTGTCTTGTATAGGTCATGATTGAGTGCAAAACGATTTAACAACAGATTCTTTTTTATCAAATCACTATTGTTTTTGTTGCAATTGCGACAAATAAAGTGGGACAGTGGTTAGAATTTTAGTGATACTTCCTATTACTAGATGGCGTAATGTGCAATAGTCTAATAATTAGCAGTTAACGCACTAGCCACTAGATCAAAAATAGTGTTATATAATAATTCTGCATATAGCCTTGTAACAAATTTTGAAACATTTATCTGTGACTTTGACTTACATCTAGTGTTAGTTTAGGTTTAGAAGAAATTTCTATTATAAAGTGAATTATGAAATACGTTTGCTGCACAAAATCTAGAAACGATTGAAAAAATAACGCTATACATCCTTCCCAATAAACACAGCAACTGATTCTTTTCACCGGTGACAAGAAATATGAGGATGCTCTTATTATAGTTCATTCAATCTACGAGATTCGAATGCATTTGTAATGTTGAACTATTTTGGAGAAAACGACCAAGAAGCAAAAATACGGAATGCGTTCTAAATATTTTGCATGGATTGTTGAAAAGAAATAAGAAAAAATGGAAAACGACCCTATTGTCTTCAGAACCAAATCACTATTTGAATATTCAGATTTTAATAAATGCATATCTAACGATCTCCCCATGTAAAAAAACAGAAACCATTAGCATTCGTTTATGAAATGGCGACGAACACGCTTCTCCTGTTGAAGTGTATGAATGAATCTAGAATACAAAGCAGCTCACTATTATGTTGATCTGAAAATGAGAAATGAGAGCACGCAAGGAATAACCAAGGGAGGATTGTAATTGGTTGGTTTCTGAGTGGTAGGATCTGCCCTAATCATTAATCATTTCACCCTAAGGAAAGACTAGATTACTTTGATTTCTAGCTTAACGAAAAAAGCGCAGCGTACGCCATTTTGAATTGCTTAGTTCATAATATTTCATCCAAACATCAAAAATAGATAACTGGAATGTAAATACAAATGTTGGTACATGGTCATTTTTAATTGTATTAGATAAAATTTTTTAAATAAATATTTATATTAAAATAAAAACTAGAGGACCAAGAATTTTTCTATACTTTCAAAAGTGCATATGAAATCAACAGAGAATCAAAATACTAATCGACTTTAACCATGTGTATTCTTATTTTTGTTATTTGGGTCTACATTTATTTTCTATTGTTTTATACAGGGTGATTCAGAACTTATATAAAAAAGTGGGAATAGATGCGTCATGAAAAATGAAGTCAATATCGTAAAACATTTTTTTTTATAAAATCCTTATAGTTTCAGAGAAAAAAATTATTGAAGTTCTAGTAGTTTCAACCTTTATATCGCTGGGCTACTGTAGTCTGGTCAGACGATTTCAAATATCTGATTACTTATCGTATTAACTTTTTTGTGATGCAAGTATTTACATTAGCTCGTTTTAATTTCTAGTGAAGTGAAAAATGCTTTAACAGAACGATTTCCCGGTAAACATGTGCCAAATGCAGCTACTTTTACAACGGTGTGCAGTGAGTGCAAGTGTAGTGCAAACGTATCATAGTAGGTGCCAATAACTTACAAGTTCAAAACGGACAAGAAGCAGAAACATTTGTGTCAGTTTGTAGAAACTGGATAAGACGGGCCCAAAATTTTATTGTATTTAACATCAGGTATGTCAAACTATTTTACTTTTAAATTTATTTATTTCCTTGAGAATTTCTTTCAATTTTTTGTCCGGTCGCCGATTATACGCCTTATCAGGTTTTACAGTGCCGTTCGGAAATGTATGTTTAAATCATTTTTGAACTGCTCTTTTTGGTTTTATTTTTACAAAATTGTATTTGTTAGTCCTGCCCTATACATTCAATTTTTTTTTTAGATAAGTTCTGAATCACCCTGTATATTAAGTACTATGAGGGATAAATAACATAAATATATTACGCATTAACAAAAATTAGATTATTTTTAATAAGCTACAAACAAAGCTCTGATCCTTCTTATATTTAAAATTGCGTCATCGTAAAGTAAATATTAGTTTTATTCCTATTATGTACTTATAATAATTTGTTGCAAAGCCCTTTGCCTTATCTAATAACCGTCGTAATTTAATAATATTTGATATATAACGAAAATAATGATATTTTCCTAAAGGTGTATTTACACCTAGCGACATGATTTCTTGACGCATATCTTAATAGTATTTGTTAAAGGATATTGTCATAAGATTTTTTAGTCAAAATTTTATATTAAAAATATGAATGAATTTCAATTTCACATCGATTTTAGCAGCTGTTAAAATTAAGAAACAGATAAATCTACTTTGTATTAGAAATTAAAGTTGTTATTTTACTTGAAAGTCTTTTGACGTCTTTGAAGTCTTCACTGGAAACTTGAAGCTTTAATTAAGTCTTACTAATTTTTGGAAAGGATTCTGTGGTATGTGATAATGTTTATAATGATATATAAAATGTTCTTAGTGCGCAATTGGCCTTTAAAATTCACGAAACTTTACCATGAAACATAACAGGTGACATTATGCTGTTTTTCTCATTCTAAATGACTTGTCGGTCTGTAAATTGTTATACATTTGGGTGGCACTAAATCCAAAACGTCTATAAGAACGTCCTTATATGCCTCCTGCCATTAAATGTATGAATATTAAACTATTAAGTAATTGGTTACAGAAGTAAGAATGCGTATGAGAATTTCTGATTTAATCATTGTTTTAAATAGATCTTAATCTTAATTCAACAATATTCTGAATAATGGAACATCCTTTATAGAGAATAAGCAAATTTAGTAGTATCCTTACCTTCATTCATAGCCATGTCCATTAGTTGTAAATCCTCATCATTTAGGATGGAAGAAAGGAAGCCATCGGTTTGATTCATTTCTGATGTACCATTCTGTAATATAAAAACTATGTTTGTACTGTAATTTGGCACTTTTATATTAATATCAACAATCGACAAAACAAAGGTAAAGAAAATTTAATATGTAAAGAAGTAACATACATAGGTACTTCTTCTTCCTTTGTTATAAGTATTTTAATATCTTTTTTATATATGTGAATTTTAAATACATAGTGTGTGTTATAGATGAAATTACACGTTTTTATAGAGGCACCAAGAAAAAACATTGCTGATTATTTTAAATAAAATTTAAATAAACAGGTATTATTGACAGCAATAAACTGCACTTTTTATGTAAAATTTTTTATATATTTTTAGGTATTAATAATATTGTGTGAAACTAACTACTCAGTGGACAAAAGCCCCAACCTGCGTTGAATTACACCCACAATATCTACCCATATATTCCTTATTATTAGCTTTTGTAACATTTTTTTACTGTTTTTTGTCCACTGAGTAGTTAGTTTCACACAATATTATTAATACCTAAAAATATATAAAAACTTTTACATAAAAGGTGAACATTTTTCAAGTAGGTATTGTCATTTAATACATTGACAGGATGTCACTTTTTGTCATTGTCGATATTTAACTTCAAATAATTTTAATTTTTATAATAATTTTTATAGTTAGATATTTGATTCAACTTAAAGGACCACCTGAACAAGCAATCCTAAAAATGCAGAAATAGTTCAGATCTCATCTATTGTGGGTGAATTTGTCGTGTTCCCACTGCCAAAAAGTGAAGTTAGATATTTATAGAGTGTTTCATTAGCAGGTTAGTAGATTATTTTCTTTAGATAATTATTGAATAGAGCTTTGTCTGTGGAATTGTTCATTAGCATACCTAGATGTTTGGTATCACAGAACATACATATGACTTCATTGATAGGAATTGTAGGAGATTTGATTTATATTAGCTTAAAATACCTTTCTAACTACTTTGAACATTTTCTATATTTTCTTTAAAACCAATTTATTTGGTTTTGGTGGAATAAGGTGGTTAAAATAAACAAGAAATCTTTCAAAAAAATTCACATATTCAAAAACAAGATTATTTTTTTGATATTAGTCAGCTTTAAAAATTCATAGTGTCCGTTACTTTTTATAGACATAACGGTTTTTGAGAGTAATGATAAAATTTCAATAAAAAAAATGTGTACCTCACAAGTAAAATGCTAAAGCGGCATTTTTTAAGAAATAACATTTTGAAAATGTCTACATTGCTATTCTGTCTTCTTTTAACTACCTATAGTAGTTTTTTTTCATTTTAATAATTTCTATTGGTAGAAAACTTTTTACACCTATATAGAATAATTACTTGTCTTACAAAGTATACAAAGTGTTATACAAGATTAACAACCAGTAAGTACAAAAATTTTAACCACATGCTCAAGGAGCCCTAAAAAACAATAACAAATTTATACCGGAATTCTAGCTCGATGTGGAAAAATGACGGAAAAACCCTCTTTTCTTCCGAAAAATGGACGCCTATGAATCCTATGATAACTATCGTTCTAAATGGTTTAAATCTATCAACTACCATGTGGTACTATTTACAACATTTCCAATTGTAGAAACGACGAAAATGAACATTAATAATAATACCTAATTAGGTAACAGTCAATCCGGTCAGCTTCAGCATTTTCACTAATTAAGTACAGGTTTGTTAAGATTTTCCACTAAAACACACTTTGCGTACAGTTAAAATGTCAATTTATTTAAAGAAAAAAGGACAAACGGAGTATTAATAGATAATAGAAAACTTTGAATGCACCCGCGGCAGTCTTTAATTACAAAATCTTGTCCGATAACCTAAAAAAATAAACCGACGAACTTCATTATAGGAAAATATTTGTACCCGACACAAATTTCTTTATTTAAATACTATAAAACGTCTAAAATTAAAAAAATAGGCACTAAAAATTAAAGAAAAATCACAAACGTAAACACACAGGGTTTTAATTATGACAACAAATTGTTGGTGGTTGCCTAACTCTCTACTGCCGACCGCCAGTGTTAAATTGCTATAAATTGGGGTTTGTTTCGAAAAATTTTGTTTCCGTCTTATAAATAAGGAAATTTGGAAGAACGATTCCGTTAATTCATATTTTTCTTTATCCCCTCTTAAAATATTTGTACTTAGTCATAGTTACACAGTGTTATTAATAACCTAATAAAAAATTTATAATATATCTGGTTGCCGACTTTCATCATATTGTACCTTTTTTGAAGCTGTCTCGAGTGAAAGTTTAGAGAAAACTTAAATAACATTTCCTATCTCCTTTCCTAATTTGGCAACGCAGTTTAAAACATTCTGTATATTATAATTTATATATTAGCATGTATGTTAGAAAAAATGGTTATTTTCTGAGAAATTCGGCGGAAAAGAAGAGAAAAAGCCGAATACAATAGATTAATTGAAAAATTATTCATTTCATTACAATAACCGAAGCCACACCTTATTTTTTGTTTGAAAAACAGACAATGGGAATTACATCAATTTGAATGAGTTCACTGGCATAAAAGTATTCGAGGTTTTATTTAAAAAATTATTTAACTTCTTATCAGAATCACGACAATTCTGATAAGTGCGTAGGAAATTTCCAAGAAGACGTTTTTATGTCAGCGTCTACGTGAAAACCATCTCTTAGTTCGAAACGTCGCAATTTGTAGTAATTTTATGTTAAGCAATACCTTTTATCTGTCCAGATAAATCTCGCTTAAACTTGATATTTTTAAATTCCAATATTTTCAAGACGGACAGTACAAAAAGAGTACCTTATTTTTTTACAAACATAAATAGAGATCGGGGATCTCCGGCTTTTAACAGAACCGTACTATTGTTAACTAATGTAAATATTAAGACGTTTACAGAGAACATTCAAAATATTCTCCAAAATATGTGGTATCCATATTTTTCAACACGCTTTACATTTTTTGTCATGACAGTGCCTATAGGATGTATATGGTAAGTTTCTATACAGGGTGATTGGGGGAACCCCCAATATTCGAAAGGGGTGTTCAGGGGGCTAAAGTGAACAAAAAAGCCTAATAAACATATGGTCGAATATCAGCGATTACTGAGATAGCAATAAAAATATTTTTACCCGAGTTAATTATTGTAATGCATCTGTAGAGAAAAGTGTTTATTTTGTAGGTATAATAAATTATAACATTGATTAAACATCTAATAAACCGAAATTAATGAATTAAATTTTCAAATATGTTGAAGTGCACGGTGAATTTCTGCACAATTGACAATCTGATCGAATAGTGCCTCTCTTGTGTTCCTTTTGTTGCATATACTACTGATTTAAACCATCCCCAAAGGCAGTAACCAAGCGGACTCAAATCTGGTGACCTTGGTGGCCAATTTTGGAAACCACCTCGGCCAATCCAGCGTTGTGGAAAGCGATTGATGATTGATCACAACACGACTAAAATGGGCAGGATGGGCAGGGGCTGAAAGTACATGTTTTTGCATAATATCCAATGGAACATTGTCCCAATAGATATGTCAAATTATCTGTCATTGTGACAGTTATCTACTCCATCACGAGTGAATTGAGCCTCATCAGTGAACAAAATGTATTTGTAAAGTGTATGGTTTGCGTTTATCCAACTGCAAAAATGCAACCGCAAATCATTATCACCATCGTGAAGATTCTGGACGTACTGAATATCGAAAGGTTTTAAGCCATTTTTGTGAATGACTTCCCATACCGTAGTTTGATTAATTTGGAGACGGGTTGCAATGCGCCTTGTACTTACACCCGGGCTACGTCGCTAGAGCTTGCCTCTCAGATGTAATTCTCACACTGGAAAATATTCCAGTTTCACGTGCGTTGTTGAAGACTGCCTGGAATACATTTTTATCTGACACTCTTCTGTTCGCGAAGCGATGTCGATATTCAGTAACTACACGATTAGCACTACCGTTTCAATAGCCATAAATAAAAATAATATCAGCATATTACCGATGGCTAAATGTGGCAGGCATTACGAAATTATGTGCGTACAATACCGACTAAACGAACGCACATGTATAAATAAATTAGTAATCACTAATGTGAGTTTAGTTTACAATGCATGACCTACTCAAAATAAAATATCAAATAATAAGAGCTTTCACAAAAATAGTAATAAAAGTATTTTTATTGCTATCTCAGTAACTGTTGATATTCGACCATATGTTTATTAGGCTTTTTGTTCCCTTTTGCCCTCTAAACATTCGGGGTTCTCCTCCAATCACTCTGTATATTTTTTACATTATCCAGTATGTGAAGTTTTAGTTTATCTGATTTTAATTTATTGCACTAACTAAAAAATCATAGTGTATATTAATATAACATATATGTGATCACAAATATTTTAGTTCATCAGTGAATTCTGCAATATGTGTATGACGATGATTTCAATGGGATTAAAGCAATGCAAATAGCATCTGTCAGGCGTTGGTCTACAATAATGGAGAGAATGGTTTATTGTAGACCCGCGTTATGCCATCGAACTGTTTATGATACTATAGCCCATCTAGTTACGGCTGGTTCAGTATTGTTCCTAAAAGCACCTTTTTGTAAGCGGTTTAATAAATAAAATCTTCATATTAAAAATTAAAGTTTTAGGGAGGAGAAACTACTCCTTACTTTTTCGGATACTCTATTCGGCGCGTGAGCTACACACGTGAAGTAGGTATGCCATTCTTAAATATTTTTTTTGGAGAAAATCACGTTTTCCGTTTATTTTGTGTCTCTCTAGCATTTTAATTCACTAATATTCTCTGATCAACAACTGAAATAACAAAGCCGAAATGAAAATCGGTAGAGGGTTGGGTATGACTCTGTTAAGAACCACGGCATCCGCCTTTGAGTAAAAAGGAATTGTAGATGTTTTTAGTAATGTATAAATAGCCTTTCGAGATATCTTATACTGACTTAGGGTATCTAACCTTAATTTACGCTCAATACCTAGTTGTGCATAAGGAACAGTTTTAGAGAATGCGAATTTTATGTTTCGGATATGCAACCGTAGAAACTCGTACAGCCTGCGTTCATCTAAGTGCACTATAACCATCGTTCGACTTTCCTTATATCTTCCATCTTTGCCGCCTAGGATCTCTCATCGCCTGATTCTATTCGAACTTTGCACTTGAACAGTGACACATTGAATATAAATTAATAAAATAATTCGCCGCTTCTAAGATGCCGATCTATTTTGTTCTCTTTACATTTTAAACCCTAGTTTTTGTATCAAAGTATGAAAATTGGTGCAAATCGCAATTACGGGAGTTATTTTGAAACTAGTTTCAAGAGACCTAAAGGCCCCTTATTTTTTTTATTTTATCCAATTCTTAAAATATATAAAATATGTTAATACTACCATTAGAAAAAAATAACTAATAGATTTATAGTTACAGACGATGATGCATTTACAGAACAAAAACGTATGAAATGTAGTGTAGACACTAGTTATTGTTTCTGTTAAAATAATTATATGTTAATTTAATACAAATATCTATGTTCGTTAATTACATTACTTCTATTGAAACTTTATTATATTATTCTTCTCAGAAGACTATCTGAAGTTGTGATAATAGAAATCAAGTACTTTTTAAAAACTACTTGACTTTACTCGTTTTTCTACCATTTCCACTTAACTTGCTGCTACATGATTCAATCAGTTTAAAACATGTTCAAATATATTATTTTCTACACTTCCGAAAATAGAAGTTTTTTGATATTTCTGCCGCTCCTCCAGTATCCAGTTAAGTATCACAAAAAAAAATGTGATTATTTTTTAACGTACAAGTACACGGCCGTCAAAAGAAATTTCTTTACACTGCTGTCACGTATATCGTTATTAACTTAGAATTGAAGTCATTTTTGTGGATAATAGAACTTCTGTTTCTGTTCGAGATAACAGTTTAAAGGGATCCATCCTGTATACATGAAGGCTTTAGTAAGTACCTACCTTTCAATCTATACTAATAGTAACTATTAATCTACTTAAATTTACATAATAATTTATATATTAACTATTTTTTAACCTACAGACAATAAACTATTATTTACATTTTTTATTCTAAAAAAAATCTTAATAGCGCAATACCTCCGTTTAAAAATTGATACACCACTTGTAACTACTACTAATGCCACACCTCCAACTCGCCCAACGCTATTTTAAAAATTTTAAATAGAATGTTAATAAGATATTACCTAACTATCGTATCTACAAGCAGTGAACGTAATTTTCTAATAACATTTAGTTTTTTCTATTTGTAATTAATTTTCCTTCCTATTAATCTGCCTTGCTTATACATTGATGAAATAATTAATAATCAATCTTGGTTAAATTCATGTATGTTATATTTTATAATCAACCGTGCTAAAGTTGAAAATATTTATTACGCGTATTTTTTACTTTTCTCCGATTTTTTTATTTATTTTTTTATCGTCATATCTAAACAATTTCCGTAATCTAATTTACACTTTATAATTAAGTTATCAACCAGTTTATCAAATTCATCATACGATCCTAATTTTTTTCTTTCAACAAAACTTTCCACCAAATCAGATAAGATAGAGAAGTGTATCAGATTCCATTGTTCTACTTTTGAAGGACAAATGAGGTAGCTTCATTAGTTGTTTAGAAAATAATCTTACGGAATTTGAAGTTCGTAGTATTATCTCTGAAATAGTTTAAAAAATTCTTACTATACAGAATGTTTTTGAAAAAGGTGAAAATAAATCATTCCCATTGTCACAAGTTAAGTTAATCGCATTCGTTTCATTAGTCCAAGCATTGTAAACAGCTAAATAAGTATGGCGAAGTTTGACACAAACACTCTGGGAGTACTCCTCCATTTTTTATCTCTTTACTTAAAAGTACTGAAAAATCAATGGCAACGTTTAAAATTTCAAAGCGTATGAGGTCATTGTAGCAACCAATCAAAAAAATGCATGTAAATTATATTCCACAATTCTTATTTAAGCCTTAACCTAACCTATTTCTCAACTATCATACTGCTAAGTTCAAAATTTTACATCTTTTGTCCATGGTTTTCAATGGAAATGCTCCATTTTTGCTTTATAGATAGACTGAAGCTGGTCTTGTATAAGCAGATTCTGATTTTTATGAACCAGCAAACCAAAAACAGTGTTTCTGGGACATACAACTAAAGATTTGTCTGCCTGGTCACTGCAAGGCAATGGTTGAACCTAAAGGCACCCCCTCCATCATAAACTTGGTCTTATGAAACAACTTTGGATGAAGACGGAAAATGATCGGATACTTGAAAAGTGCGTTTTTATTATCTAAAAATTAAAAAATTGCTGAAAACCGGACCTTTATCTCAACAATTACTAAAGAAATGATTGGATGGCTTAGGTTTTAAGAAGTTGTTGAAACAGGAAGGGAGAATCATCAAAGAGGAATGAATAAAACGTCAAAGAAACCCTCTACAAACGTTTGAAAATATCAAAAAATTACAGTGAAAATTAATGATATATTTTTGTGATTCAAACAAATAAAGCGAGTTGGACCAATTTGCTTTTTGGTTTGCTTTTCAAACAATGTATAAATAAATTTTCACCTAGTAGAAAAATAGTGAATTATAACTTTTTCAAACGTGCTGATGTTTCGAATGATTTATCATTACAGGCGCGACTATTTACAATCCAGATCCACTGAACAAGAAGGGTCAAATTTCATGCCAGTCGTTGTTTCTCACCGCAAAGTCATGTGTCAATGCAAATCAATTTTTGAGATTAGGAATACGTATATCATTACCTAATTGAAAATAGAATGAATGTGCCGTATTTCCTACTCCACTATTATCATTTAAGTCTTTACCTAACCTCTCTATTAACGTTTATATCACTAAGCTTACATCTCCATGCTCACAAGTTTTACATCCTGTGTGCACCGAAATTTAAACCTACTGCAACGTATTTATTCTGCATCAAGTTCAATATGGACTGATGGAAACAATGTCATTTTAGGATCAACCAATAGTTCTGCAGTAATATTTTCGTCACCCAATTGAAAAGATGTTGGATTTGGCTAGTTTTAACACAACTTGCTGATTATATTTGTGTATGTGATATAATAGCAATCGTGTTAGGTATAAACTCAAAAATTACCACAACGAACATCACTTGAATAAAATAAAATCATTGCAGAATAAAAATAAACTTGGTCTCGTGAAGCAATTTATGAAAGCTTTCGATAAAGATGGAAAATGCTTCGAATATTTGAAAATGGAAGGTGTTTTTCATGATTGATGTTTTTGATGATGAAAAAAATTGCTGAAAACCAGTCTTTTATCTCAACAATGACAGAGAAAAGGCTGCATTGCATGGCTTAGTTTCCCATTGAGCTATAAAACAAATAGAATTTAAACAGGATGACCGATTCGTCTTTGATGTTAAAAAGCAAGAATTATCAAAGAGGAATGAAAAGCTAAAAAAAAAATAAAAAGAGAAAAATAAATTAAATATTTTTGTATTGCCAAACAAATAGTGTTAGACCTATCTGCTATTCGTTTGCTCTTCAATCAAAGTGTAAATAAATGTTGACCCAGTCAAACTTGAAATGAACGGGAAAATGTTGAATTACAACTTTTTCAAAGGCGTCGATGTAATCTATGATTACGTATTTCAGGTTTCCAATCCTGATCTAGTGAACGTAAACAAATGCATTTTTGAGATTAGGAAAATATCATTCCTTTATCGGAACTTGGTCTCATAAACAATTTGTGAAAGCTTTGTACGAAAATGGACAATGCTGTCAATAAGAAAAGGAAGGCATTTTTGAAGGTTTACAAATCCAAAAAATTTCTAAAAAATCAGACCTTTATCTATGCAATCCCCGATAAAGAAAACAGAAACAGAGTGAACTCCTGTAGACTTTTTGAAAATAAAGAATAACAAAGGAAGAAATGAATTTTAAAATATTTGTGTGATCCAAACAAATAAACAATTAGAATTCGAGCAGTATATAAAAATGTTGAATTATGACCTTTATAAACGTGCTTATGTCCCGTTTTCTAGATTTTCGTCAAGCAAATAAATTGGCAGTGTTTTATAATCATTTTGCCCATACTTGAAACAATCTTGATCCAGTGAACAAGAATAAAGGTTGAAATTTCATGCCAATCCTATCAGTATGTTTCTAACTCCAAAGTTATGTGCGAATTCAGGTAAATTTTTGAGATCAGGAATAATCTAATTGATAAAAACTAATTTCAGATTCGAATTCAGTGGGTCTAAGTAAATAATTGTAACATTTCTTTTATTCAGTAGCTATTAAACAAAAACTTTGAACATCGAATTAGATAGACAGTGATCAAATTAAATCAAATTTCAAACATGTTACATTATTCCATACCCTAAATAGAGTTCATTTGATTCATAGTAATTTTCCGGATTGTTATTCCGTGACCTAGGTAACTGGTTGATGCCAGAAACAGAATTAAAGTGCACATCACCCGGGATTCTTTGACATGCCCTGGTTGTTCTCAGGCTTGGCTCTGTGGGGGACAGACCTGCTATCGGTATCTCTGGGAGAAATCAGGATATAACAACCGGGAAAATGACTATGTATCAAATAATAGCACCAGCCGTGAAAGCCTAAAAATCACTATAAATAGAGTTCAATTCCTTTCTGTACCCAAAAATCATTTGTAAACTCATATGTCTCAATTTATTATTGAGTCTTTAAATAATGTTCCAGTCAAAGGAAAATTTAACTCATACATAGAAAACTAGGGACAGGGCCTTCTCTCATCTTTATGGCATGCACATTCTTCTTCTTACCTGATAATATACTACATCATGAGAAGGTTCCAACTTGTAATGAGGTGCAGTACTGGGTTCACCCATTGGCTCGCTACTATTGGTGAGGTTCATCGACGTTGCTACGGCACTACCAAGATTAGTGCCACCTGCAAAGCAAATTTTCAGTTAATACCTTTCAACACGCATACAAATCACGTTTTGAGGACTCATGCATGCTGAGCCCTTTCATAATTATCTATTATTTCACTGGTAATTTATTGATCTATTACGCTTTATTTAGATGACGCTCGTTATTTCAATGACTACAGTATTTAAAAATAGAGATACCTACCTAAATTACTATATGGCACAGTTGCATTTATGTCTCCCATAGGAGGAGTGAGTGTAGCATTGTGGAGAAGCACGCCTCTGGCTGTTTCTGCACTGTAGCTCATTCCATGAGGGTGAGGGTGACTATAATTATGAAGAGCAGGATGATGATGGCTGAATGGATGATGGATGCCACTACCGTCTGCTGGGTTAGGAAGACTTAATAAATTAGCCAAGTCCTGCCATCTTTGTTCCATGCTCACTGTCCGAACAAACGGCATTCGACTCTGTAATAAATAAATAACGATAAGTTAAAATAAATTGCAAATATTAAAACAGTTATATATAACACAAGAGGTATTAAGGCTTTTGCACAAGGAATCACCCACTTAATTTATTATGTGGACTTAAAATACACTGTATATATATAAAATATAGAATGTCAACAATTAGCATAATTACTTTTTTGTTTATTGACTTTCTCTCCATAAAATAATATACAGGATGTTATGTATAAGAACCGACACAAAGTACTCGATTTGGAAATCTCCTACGATATTCTTCCACACTTCTACAGTTTCCTTCACAGAAACCTAACTCAACAACAACCAGTAGCAAAAATAAAAATTGTCAAATTTTAAAGACAAAGCCTACTACTGACTTTTTGATTTCTTCTAATAAACACTATTAAAATCTTGTTTTAAGTAATGCATTCTTTCTTGAAGACCTTAAAAGTTTTTTAAAAATTTAACAAGAATAAAAAAGAGTTACATTCTGCGCGTGATATTAACATTCATTTTAAATTCGATCAATGGAAAAAAGTGTGGTATAATTTTATTGGTGGCTCACCCTCAATGAACACTTTGTAGAATTTTAATTACTTGAACTTATAGTCAAATAACACCAATAAACCTAAATCATGTACCAAATTGGGTTATTCCAAGTTAAAGTAATTCAGAGATCTTTCAAAATTTGAAACAGGATCTCAGTAATCTCTTGATCTATAATTGACATGACATAATAGTTCAGTTGGGGCCCAGGATGTTGCCTCAATGTTTATATAGGGGTGGCTTTTCGTGAGAATGTATATCTTTTGAAATCAGGAGACCCACTGTGACAAAAGTCTTAGCTTCTACCTGTGCAGTTAAGTGTTTTCTTTCAGGACACAATTAGGCAAACCACAGTGTAACCTGTAGAGACCTCATGTATAATTTATAACTTTACACTTGTTCGTGTTATTTTTGAAAACCGAATATATGTGTACAGGGTGAGACAATTAAATGTTTCGACCATATTTTTCTCAATTTGGCAACCATACGAAAAGGACCATATTTCTTAAACTGTCAACACCCTGTATCTTCCTTATAGAACGCGAAAAGGTCTTGTTTTCTTTGGATAAAATCTCCCCTGCAAATAAAATAATTCTAAAATAAATAGTAAATGTAGCAAATATGCTTTGAAATCATCATAAAGATTCTTCTTATTAGCATCTCGTTGACTACTTGTCATTCATAAACGTCAATTTCTCAATCAATTGTTGACATCTACTCGTTCGCATTTTATCGAATCAAAGCAAATATCACCACAAAACGAATTGGAAAGGTTTCCAATTAGGTGACCTTGGAAGAACCACAAATCTTAATAAAACAAAAGTTAAAACAAGACCACAATAAAATAATTTTCTACTTCGCTACTGAAATTATTAACATTTCAAATCGATTACTCTAGATTTTTTGTGACATAATCCAAGGTCAAGATTATCTGAACCAGGATTTTATCCTCCTTTGAAATTGTGCTGGAGAAAGTGGATGGAAATAGTTATTTATGAAGTAAATGTGTAAAAACACAGTTTTATGAGTGAAAAAGTGTATGAATGAGTTCATTTCATTCTATTTCTTTTTTTTAAGATAATCAAAAGCGACCAATTTTTCTATACATATCTTGAGTTACAATAGCTATATTTCAGTCATTATTTAAATATATAATATAGATTGATTGATTATATGATACATATTGGTCTTCTTGTATTCAAATATACAGAATGCTCTGCTTGTTTGTGGATCAAAATGTGTTATTATTTCAAATCCATAAAATCAAATGAACCTTGAATATTCAGAAAATTGTAATTAATTAATACAATAAAATGTTAATTAGAAAAATTTCTCAGAATAAAAAATTGAGTACTAGTCAAAAAATTAAGATGTTAAAATTTCCAAAATTGACTTGTTTTTACGGATTTGATTTCATTCTACAAACAAGCACCTATCAAGAGACACCCTGTATATACAGTTTATATAAACTTGGATCCGGGAATGACTCGTATTCGAGATACAGGTTGTTTAAAGTTTTCTGTCTTAAATACTATAGTCCTAATTTCTCGAAAACCGATCGAGATATTGAGATGAAATTTGGTACACAACAGTGTATAGTGAAGAGCTACTTTTGCGTGTATACATTTCTCTTGTAATATATTAGCATCAGTGGCGTTCGTGCCTTTAAATACTCATTTTTAGCAATAAAAACAAATGTACGCCACTGATTTTTGGACAAATTGGTATCACTCTCTTAAAGTCAAGTTAATTCTGCTTAAAAAGTGTTTCTTGGACTGTTTCCTCCTAACCCACCGTTTATAATACACCAATTTTGGAATACTAACAATAATCTAGCTGGCATGTGTCAGTTTATCATAAATTCCATGTCAAACTTAAACAAAAAAAAGATAACACAATGTGTCGAGTGACTTGTTTTTGAACTGTTTAAGTTAGTTTTTTAAAAAAAATTTTTCAAACTAAATAAATATGGTGAATTATTCCTTTGAAGAATTGGCCGACATATATTTGAAGCTGAATGAAGCAAGGCGTCTCTGTGAAGATGTATTCCCTGACCGCCAATTACCTTGTGCAAACACTTTTTCGAATATTCATAGACGTTTGAGACGTTGTAAATTGTGGGGCGCAAAGAATTTCGCGAACAGTAGAAAATCAGGAAAATGTTTTGCAAGCGGTTGAACAAAATCCTGCAATGAGTACAAGGCGTCTAGCAAATAAATTAGGGCATATCAACCATGTTAATGTATGGCGAATCCTCCAAGAGCAGAAGCCATATCCTTTGCATCTGCAAAGTTCGAGCCCTCTCTGAAGCTGATTTTCTAGTCAGACTGCAGTATTGTCAATGGCTAAGCCAAAAAAATGCAGAAGATCGGCAAATTTATTTCTTTCATTTTGTTCAGGAATAAAGCTTCATTTACCAGAAACGGTGTTTTTAATTGACACAATGAACATTTTTGGGCGGATGAAAATCCATACATTAATCACGAATCGCAACACCAGCAGCAAGTGTTGAGTCAATGGGTGGGCATGATATATTGAAAATTGTTTGGTTAAATATCTTATTTTGCCAAGAAGATTAGATGGACGAACATATCTGGAAAGATAACACAAATTGTCGAGTGACTTGTTTTTGAAGTGTTTAAGTTAGACTAAAATACATTTTTTTACAAAATAAGTAAATATGATGAATTATTCCTTTGAAGAATTGGCCGACATACATTTTATGTATGGAAAAGCAAACAAGAATTCGAAGGAAGCAAGGTGCCTCTATGAAAATGCATTTCCTGACCGTTGATTACCTTGTGCAAACACTTTTTCGAATGTTCATAGAAGTTTGAGGGAAACGGAAAAAGTAACAGGGAATTTTGTAAATTGTGGGGCGCAAAGAATTGCACGAACAGTAGAAAATGAGGAAAATGTACAAGCGGTTGAACAAAATCCTACATGAGTACAAGGCGTCTGGCAAATGAATTAGGGAATATGAACCATGTTAATGCATGGGGAATCCTCCAAGAGCAGCAGCTATCCTTATCATCTGCAGAGAGTTCAATTCCTCTCTGAAGCTGATTTTCAGGTCAGACTGCAGTTTTGTCATTGGCTAAGCAAAAAATGCAGAAGATCGGCGATTTATTTGTTTTATTTTGTTCACGTATGAAGCTTCATTTACCAGAAGCAGTGTTTTTAATTGCCACAATGAACATTTTTCATGAATTAAGACACCAGCAGCACTCAATGTGTGGACTGGAATTATTGAAAATTGCTTGGTTGGACCTTAGAATATATGGATTTTTTACAGGAAAATCTACATATCCTTTTAGCTCTCTTAATGTTCGGTGTCATTTATGGTTTATGCACTATGGGGCACCTGCTCATTTTAGTAATAATGTAAGAGGCTATTTAAATCTATAATAACTTTTCCTTAATTTAATTATGAATGTAATTAATTTTATTAGTGATTTGATCGAAATGAGGAATATCAGATGATCAGATGTATGAAGAGTTTAGTGCGCGAGGTCAAAATATGAGTGTAAGTGATGTTGAAATATACATTTCATTAACAAAACTGTACGTGAATAGCTTACGTGTGCAAATAAAAAAGTGGTAAAGAAGTACAACTGTATTTTTCAAATGAGTTTTCGACAAAGAAAAATTCTATTGCTATATCTTACAAGATGAAACTTAGTCCGTATAAATGAAATCGAAAAGAGGGTACTCATAGAAAGGACGAAATAGTGATATGTCGAAGAAACTATTTAAAATAAATATTAAAAAATAAGAATATGGATCGAAGAATATATTAAATTTTGACATGGGTGTATGAAGGTCATACGGAAAGCGGTACGATATGATATAATAAGTGTAAATGTCAAAAGTTGAGATTTTTCCGCCATAAATAATTAACAGAAGTTGCAAAATTCGTGCAAAACTCCGTGAATTTCTCGTCCATGAGGACAAGGCCTAAGTGCGATATCCGCGGAGTGCGCATCAGGTCGGTGTAAGTGGGTGGTGGTGGGCAACCGACGACATTATAATTTGTAGAGAGGATGACACAGGTGGCACATTTAAAGTAATTGTGCTAGGTTCAGCCGACGTTAACTTATTTTTGATAATTTTAACTCTTCTCAAGTGGCACGCTTAGGTCATACCACACGTATCTTCCGTACTCATCTCTGTGTTGTGAATTAGTCACTCTCTATTATTTTCGACCTTGGATAATTGATAATACAAGATAAAAACTTTAAATTTTGAAATATTCTTATTATTTTTATTATCTAACGCCTCGAAATTGGTAAAAACTGTTACATCACTGTTTCTACTCTAAAAATAATGGATGTTATGTAATGCAATTATGTTTGTCATTTTTGTATATTTTTTATTACTGATCGCATTCAAATTTAGTACGCCTATGAAATGTTGCTCCTCGCACGCTTCGCCCATCGCGCTTGTCTACAAGCTATTGATTAGTCTCTCTCTACAATTTTGGAAATCAACAATAGTGGAACGTATTGCCTATGCCTGTGAAACAATATGCGAAACACCTGGGATACTCCGAAGACTTAGAAGACAGATTCGAAGGCGATTTAGAGCATGTATTGATGCACAGGATAGCCATTTCTAGCAATTAATTTATATTCAAGATTTAATACTTACTTACTTTTTTTTCTAAACAAATAAAATAAAAATAAACAATTTGCTATACTGTATCATGTATGTCAAAAGCGAATAATACAAAAAGTGTTCTTTACTCTAAGTTCTATTTTTTTCTTGTTGAATTTCGACACGAAATTTAAGACTAGTATTTGTGTGTGTGTGTGTAAACCTTTTTTGCAAAAAATGATTATTTATCATCATAACGTCACTGATGTATCACAGCATATATAGACCAGCAATTTCACTCCGTTGTCGGCACTTTGAACTGCCTTCAATTTTCTGCGGTGGCCTCGAAATGTGAGTGCGATAGCGCATCCGATGGAATTTACAGAATCGGTGATCAGGACCGGAATAAGAATTTTTTATTTGCGCGTAAGTGTAGTCATTTATGCCATATGAAAGTTTACGTTATATCTATCCACATTATGTAATAATTCATTATACAGTTATGAATAGGTAATTCAACATGTATTATATACTATCATTTACTGCTACTAACATACAGTGTGAAAATTCGATTTACTTCTTTGGACTCTTTAAAAATAAAGTTTAAAATATATATTGCACCACAGAACATTTTTATTTATTTATTTACTTTTGTTGTTATTTTTTGGGATTTTTTTTAATTTAAAATTTGACGTTTGAAGTTTAGTGGAAAATAATGTATTATGTTTTTTTTTGTCTTAAATGGTCTACGTAAGCCAGAAGACAAGTATTTTTTAGAACAGAAAAATTATGTTTACGTAACGTTGAAAAATGTTAAATTGGAGATAAAAGTGCAGTAAAATGTAAATTTGGAAAAAAAATTAGTACCTAAATATTTATATTCAAGAAATATAATCATCTACATAATTTGAAGATGAGCCGTCTTGTGCAGTAAACGTTGGAACGACCTCTTTGCGTAATCTATTGCGCGAATCGTTAGAAAACATATTATTTTCAAAATATATTTGACATAGTTTATATGAACTATTATTAATTTTAAGCAGCTTTTCTAATAAATCTGCTCTATTAGAAGCCACTGCACAGAAATTTGCTCTAAAATAAAAATGTATGTATGTATTTGTCAAAATTATAAATATGTCAATATGTATATTTTAAACTTCACTTTCAGGCAATAGCAGTAAAAATAATTTATGATTTTTACAGTATATTATAGATTACTTACTTATTTGTCTTTAGGAAATTTAAAGAAACTTAAATTACTATTAGATGATGTGTTTAAACATCTAAACGCAGCTACTCGTTCCTCGATACAGACTCAAAATATTGCTTTAATACGGTTCTGTATAACCGATGTTCGGATGCAAACTGAGGTCTCTGCAGCCTGAAATGGATGCGCGAGCTGCTATGCGCGACTTATTATTTCGGCCCGAGTGATTCTACTAGTCTCCTTATACTGTGGTATAAGTCACGCATAGATTTGGACTGATATTCCTATTAATTAATTAATTAAGAGAAATTTAAACACGTAAAAGTAGCTTTTTATTGTTGTGTTCAAATATTATCTTAATATCGGTTTTCGAGAAATGAAGACTATAGATAGAAAATTTTAAACAACCTGTATCTCGAAAACTAGGCATTTCCGGACCCATGTTTATCTGAACTTTTTTTCTTTTTTTCTTATTTTTAAACATAGAACCTGCCCCTTTATTGATTAATTTTCCGCATATATCAGCAACCACTATTTACATATTCTGTAACATTCTGTTCGTTAAATTATTATTATTCGTACATAAATGTTACTTTAACAATGTGGAAAAACAGCTAACATGTATCTTCTGGTTTCAGTCCGAAACAAATTAGTTATTCTTGATCAATGGCCAATTATTTATTATTTACATAAAGACCTCGACACTCAAACATAAATGTTTATCTTTCAATTAAGTAGGTAAATTCTTAAGTCGACGTTTTTTTTAATTAATTAGCTAATTACTATTTTTACGCATAATTGTATAAAGCAACTAAAAATCTGCAGAGCTCGACATTTTTTTTGTTTCTATGATGACAATTTAAATTCCAAATCATATTTTACTAAGGATGAAAATATTCCTGAGATTCATTTTATTTATATTTTTGTTTTTTTTTGTGTTTTATTTTGTAATTAATGTGTGTACTTTCCAGTTTTGGAACTGCTAATTCTGGCAGATAATTTACTTGGTAAATAAATAAATAAATAATTTTTTAGGAACACTTGATTATATCGTGTTTACTATTTTCGACCTACCTGTAGACAAGTTGATGAAGCATTAGAAATGTCTTCTTTTCGTTGCAAAGTCTGATACGAAGTATCATATTTTTTGCTAACTTATATAAAATACAAAAAGCGGTAATTTAACGTTCACGTATTTGGAAGTAGACGAGGTAACCGGATCTGCTATAAATTAACCTGGCGCAACTCATCCATGACACCAACTGATGTGGTTACCGCATCATTTGATGATTCTTTGCGTTTGAAATTGTCGAAGGCGTCTATTTAGGGATCAATTTTCACAGTAAATACGACGATATTTTAATATACAATTTAAACTACGGAATTTGCCGTATAATATCAATGATAATACATATATTTGCAAAGTGGGGTCGGAATATTTTCCATTGTCGAAAAGTAGGTTGAAGAAAAATTATAATAAATCGCGCTGCCTTTAAATTATAATGTTCTATGTTACAATTTTGACTCTGAGTTATTAACGTAATACTTCGATACTAAATAAAAGTTCTATGGGCAGAAAACACATAGAACTTTGCTTAAAAGCATTTTACACGAAAGGT
Source organism: Monochamus alternatus (assembly GCA_037114965.1). Lineage (NCBI taxonomy): Eukaryota > Metazoa > Arthropoda > Insecta > Coleoptera > Cerambycidae > Monochamus > Monochamus alternatus. The sequence goes on along the minus strand of CM073432.1, from coordinate 11,409,689 downwards.
TTTGGCACACCCCTTCTAACTGAATTTTAGAAATGATTATTATATACGAAGTTGTATGTTACACATAAAATATTGTGTTATTATTTTTACGCCAAAACAGCAGTGCACATAGAACATGGCAATTAGTAAATCGTAATACTTGTATCGTAAATCGTAATTTTTTTCACCAAAATTACATGATAAGTATGCCGCAATAAGATAAAAGTACGTGCAAAATTTCAAGTGTGTATCTTAGAAAACAATGGGATTATTAACAAAAATAGTTTTTTAAAATGTAACTTTAACACTGTATATTGAAACAGAGACGTCCAAATAAAAAATGGCATAAGGAAAGTCGCATTATTTTTGTCCAAAGAATATGTGGTTAATGGTATGGCCTTCTATTTTGAGACACCCTGTATAACACAAACAAAAAAAGTAATTATGCTCTTAAGTATTTTATGTTCGCATAGTATTTTATATGACATAATGCATCCAAAATACATTTGTGAAAAAGAATCGATTTATTTCATTTGTTTTTATTAAATTATTATTATTAAAAATTTATATGACGTCACATAATATTAAATTTTAATTAGACAATATTTGTTAATGATCTTTCTTAAGACCTTTTAGCTTTACCTTTTTCACAGAAGCGTCTCCATCTTAATGTATCATATGGTAGAATGTAATCTATCGAAATAATTCTATTATTGTGTGTTCTCTATAAAATTTCAATGCCCTAAACAGAATTAAACTGAATCGAACAACTGATTTCATTTGGTTTATCCGTCATCAGTCAGAAAATTTCAACATACAATATTGAGATATATTTTTAGTATTAAATCTTGTATAAGTGACTATTATGTGCTTTAGACTAAATACAAATATTTTAAGAGGGGACAGAGATAAATAAGTGCGAACGGAAACGTAATTCAAAAAATATCCAAAAAAAATTTTTTTTAAACCATATTCAGATTTATCGTCGACTCTGGCGACTCGTTAGCCTCGAGCGCAGGTTTGCCAATTATAAAGTTAGGCAACCAGCAATAATTCGTTGTCATAATTGAAACCTTGTGTGTTTATGTAAGTGATTTTCTGTTTTCATCAGTTTTTAGTGTATATTTTTTCAATTTTAAACGTTATAGCAATTAAATAAAAAAAATTGTGTCGGTACAGGTATTTTGCTATAATAAAGTTCCTTTTGTTCGATTTTCTTAGAATAAATGGGCATTTTATTTAACTGTACGTGTATGTGTGTGTGTTTTAGTGGTAATCCTGATGGACTTGTAATGAGTGAAAATGCAGTTTTGAGAGTTTGGAACAAAAACCGATTGTAAAATGCTGCATCTAACCGGATTAACTGTTAACTATCAGGTTTCTACAATTGGAAATGTTGTAAAAAATGACCGCATGGCAGTTGACAGATCTAAGCCAACTCAAAAGATTCTTATCATGGGACCCGCTTTTCTGGAGGAAAAAAGGGTTTTGCCCTATTTGTTAAACATTGAGCTAGAATTTCGAAATATTTTTTTTTATTGTCTTTTAGACCTTCCTTAGCACATGGTTAAAATTGTTGTACTTAATTACAGTAATTTCACATTCAAATTAGTAGAATTGTTGTTTTATCTGATTTAATTAATTTATTTAAATTTATATTAAAATAGAACTTGATCTTTTACTATGTAAGATCTAACAAAATAATATTTCTTAAGTCTGGTAATTGAACAAAAGGAGAAAATATTTTATTTTGACTCTCATGTGACCTTTCCATAAGGAAAATTTTAGCATAAATCAAATGATTCAAGGATTGCAAACATCTTTCGCAGGACTTTCGAACCAAACCAGCGAATCATCAGAGAAATCGTTAATCCAATTATTTTTGTTCATCTGGACGAGACGAATGAACCTATGAGACCCTTTATTGAGTACCTCGAAGGAGTACTTGTTTGCTATTGTCAGTACAGGCTTATTGCTACTTACTTGGAAGGCAGCCCTGTGGTGGGGGTGGTGGAACTGCGGTGTTTGAATCATGTCTGCGAATAAGCTTAACTCGTCTTCGGCGTCCTTTGCGAGGGATGCTGCTTCAGGCGAAGATGGTACACCATCAGCTTGGCTGGAAGATTCAGCTTCAGCGGCTGCTGAAGGTGAAATAGCGGAGGAGTTTGCAGTTTTTACCGATGTAGCACCCAAGGAAAGATTTTCTAAATCTTTTAGGTTTATAGTGGTGTCCTGCAAACACAAATAAAGTAACCACTTCACTATCTGATTTCTACATAGAAATAAATAACTCATCCATAAGGACGCTATGTAGATATTACCCAACACGGCAACAGAAAATTTATTCGGAAGTTATGAAGTTTCATTTTAGATAGTATTTTAATATACCCAACCGCCAAAAATTAGAGAGCGACTCATTACTAGCTTTATTGTAGATTAACGCAACGCGCGTGCGAGGAGCAATATTTCATAAGCGTACTATATTTGAAGACGATAAGATATAACAAATATAGAAAAATGACAAAAATAATTGCATTACATAACATCCATTTTTTTAGTAGAAACAGTGATATAACAGTTTCTGCCAATTTCGAGGCATTAATAGTGACTAATTCACAGCACAGAGATGGGGACGGAACGTGCGGATTGCGCGACACTGAGAAGGGTACAAAGCACACAAAATTATCAAATAAGTTGACGTCGAGTCTCCAAAAATTAAATTACCGTCCTTTTGGACGGCGATGGCCCACCACCATCCGCTTACCTGTGCGCACTCCGCGCACGAATTTTGCAAATTCTGTTTTAATTATTTGAGGCGGGAAAATCTCAACTTTTGACAAATTTTGCAAAACAGTAAAACGGTACAATTATTGCTACTTTCATTATTATGTGGTGTTAATAGGTTTGTTTGAGCTTCTGACAATCTACCACGACAGTTTCATGATGAAAATGATAGAAAATGTTATAGTTGACAAAGTTCGTTACATTTTCGTACCATTAAATAAATAGCGCATATATTGGCGAATTTCGCATACATAAGAACAAAAGGCTTTAGAATACCTTGCACTATAACACACTATTCACTATTGGTTACTAGCACTGTCACTATAACGGTCACACATTAACACTTATATTTTATATCATATCGTACCGCCTTCCGTATGACCTTCATGTATCCATGTTTCGTCGAAATTTAATATATCCCCCGATCCAGATTCCAACCTTTTAATATTTATTTTAAATAGTTTCTTCGCTATATCACTATTTCGTCTTTTTCTATCAGTATATTCTTTTCGATTTAATTTATACCATAATTCATATGTCACGCATAATTTACAAGTGCATAAGTACCCTTGCATATATTCTAGGCAAAGTTTCATCTTTTAAGATACAGCAAACCCCATTTTTTTCGAAAACTCATTTTTAAAATAACTACCATCTTCCTCGCAGTTGTACTTCATTACCACTCTTTTTTGCACTATACATATATGTTACTCACGTACATCTTGTTAATGAAGTACGTATTTCAATATTACTTACACTGATATTTTGACCTCGCTCCCTAAACCCTTCATACATATCCATCATCCGATATTCCTCACTTGTTTACGATTATAAGAATACGTTGTAGAGCTTGAATTATTATCCATTCTTAAAAATACAAAATCACTAATAAATTAATTACATTCATAACTAAATTAGAGGAAAGATATACCCGAAATTTTGGTAGCGTTAGAAATGGAACAGATGGATCCGTTAATTCATCACAACCAATAGAAGGCGAACTTCTTCGATCTGGCGCATGCGTATTTGCTGCAGCAGAAGTGTAATCGGGTATGTTTTCAAAGATATGTGGCACAAGATTTTCTAGGAAAAATATACGGGTTGCATGTATGTTTATTTGTGTCTACTGATATAAATTGTTTGCGGATTTATAACACTCTAGATTTTTGGCGGTTGAGTATAGTAATCCATATAATTTAGAATTTGCTTACCTGAGACGTTTCATCATCGAGTTCAACAAGACGAAGGGCTTCGTCTAAAAGGAATTCTGGAAGGGGCAGAGAAAGATCTCCTAGTGGCAAATCACATGAGGAGCCACAATCTGCTCCAGAAAGGGTTTCGTTTAATTCTCCTTTTATCACATACTCCCCTGAAAAGGAAATATTCAATTAATAACAAAATACGGAAAATTCTTCTCGCAAAATAATCAAATATGTAGAATAAAATGTAAGCATAAAATAAAATTCTTGATCTATTTATTGTAACTACTTATTTCAATTAGCTCAAAATAATAACTTTTAATAGCATTTGAAAAACACAAATATTGCTGTAATTAGTCTAACGCTACATCATTATTTTCATATAGTATATATTTTAGGTGTAATACCTATAAATAAAAATAATCAATTTTATATCTAGTACTGTGTAAGTTTATGTTATAAGGATATTTACATCTACAGCTAAATTACCGGTATCGGTACCTAAAGCTTCTCTTTGGTTAGACAGTTCTTTTGTTGCTGATTATTTTTATATCTTTGGTATCCCTGAAAATACCTAGGTGACATGAGACAACATTCCCGTTATTTGTTAAGTCTTACGAAGGGTGAATCTTAAGTAGGGGTTTTCATTTTAAAAGGTCGCTCACATTATGCCTGCACGGACCAGCATGAGCCAGCACTAACCTCTACAAACTTACACTTGCACTTTTTGTGCAGGTTATGTGTGGCAAACATTTTGAAGTTTTTAAGTAGTAGTTGAGTGTATCTCGGAATAAGAATTTTTTATTATAGCTATGTTGTCTGAAGAGAAGAAGGAGGAAGAAGCCAGGAAAATCAGAATCATTTATTTCCTGAATTGGAGAAAGATCAGCGAAATTTTGTCACAGTACCAAAATACAAGATTCCGGAGAGCAGTGTCGTCTGACAAAAGATTTGCAGTTTGTTTAAGGTGAGGTAAGCAAGTAGACATTGTTGATAAGCGAGAGTGCCTGACGGTTCAGCGACACATCTACAATTTAACTGGTCGAATATTTCTAACAGTTTAAAACCAATCCCTGACTTTTGTGGGAACAGACCTTATATCGGACGCGCGGTCAGGCAAAGAAGCAAAACACAAACTGAGAAACATGTTTTAAATATCGTTGAAGAAAGTCCAACGATCAATACTAGAAATATCTCTGAAGTTGATGTATCTCAGATGACAGTGTGGAGAATTTTAAATGAAAATCAACGTCATCCCTATAACGTGCAACGAATTCAAGCGTTGTCACAAGACGGCTGTGATAAGGCTTTTACGCTAACAATAAAAATGTTACTCGGATGATACAATTTTTACTCATAACGAAATAAATAAGTTTCGAAATACGTACGTATGAGCTGGATTACGGAAAATCTCCCCATTATTCGCCGAATAAATTTTCAGCAGATGTTTGGACCGTTATTAGATCTATGGCTATTGCCCTGGCAAGCCAACATCAACGGCCCCAAAAATAATGGATATTTTGCTAATTTGTACCACTGGTTTCAATTGTGTAGCTTTCGCCGTTTTCAAAAAAATTGGTGGCCATCGAATTAGTCCGAAACTAAGAACGATAGCTATGTTTGCACCATATTTTGTTGCTAGTCAAGTAATTTCTGATAATGTAGTTTTTTTTCAAAAATAAAAACAATCTTAATCACGCTTAATCATAAATGTAAATATATTTCATTTAAAATCACATAATATTTCTCCATCAGTGTTGTTACAGTTACAGAAAACCGGGAAAATTTAGAGTATGTCGGAGAAATAACGAAATTATGCGAGATCTTTTTGCTGCAGACAACTTTTCAATACGTTTATTCTATTAGTCAAATATTTAGATATATTAATATATCGTATATGTTATGGGTTCAGTTGAAGAAAATGTATGAACATTATTAAGATTAAATTGAATCACTTTTAAAATCACGTAAAAACACAAGAACTAACAATAGGTATACATAATTTTGTTATTTAATATTAAATATATGTAATGCATTTCATCTGACTGTAATTTTGCATGAAATGAACCAAAAATATGATGAACCAAAATAACGCGCAGCATATTTTAAAACTGTACACTGACTTCACAATTTCAGAAAAATGTGTTCAATTATAGTGAAAAATAGTTAATTAGGTATGTACAAAATGTGAGTTTATTTTATTAGTTAAGTTTTTTTATTTATTAATAAAAAAATCTATTAATATTAGTACCTAATATATATAATCATAACTAACTTGTGGAAATAACGGAAATTGTTGAAATGTTTTTTTTTATTCTTAACAAATAGATGTATCTAGTAAATCCAATACTCCGTCCATATCAAAATATAAAATTTAATTTAAAGAACATGACAGATACAAATATCTGTTCACACCTTCAACCGATCGTTTTGTTTTTGTTAACTGTAGAACCCTACTCAGATGTTTGATTCGTTCCTATTTTCAAAAATAAAACTCCTTTCCTTAGACAGTGCGTTTTAAAAAGAACGTACACAAAAAGTTTTTATATTGATATATATATACAGTGTGATCGTCTAGAATAAGCATACTCGGTTGATTTCTGCAGTTATTATTTGATTTTTTAGACTAAGTAATATACAAAGTGATTCTAAAAGTAGTACCATAAATTTAACTGCGTTTTCCAGATCCTAAGACGAAAAATCTATATGAACATGTCTCTTAAAACTCTTCGCTTTCGATATAGAGAGTGTGAAAGGTTAGTTCCTGAAGACCACGGAATTAGTATTTCTAAATTTATATATCAAAATCGGTAGTCGGACGCAGTAAAGTCAATGACTTTTTGAGATGGGGTGTACGTTTTATAACAATCATTCTTTTTTTCATATCTATCCGAGTATCTGTCTATAGTCACGAAAACTGACACGGCAACTTCAATTAAGTGGCTATTACGTAGTAATCACTAAATCTACCGTCGTATAGCAAAAGTAACTCCAATTATGTTAGCAGCATTCTAAGTACGTAATTCTCACCATTGAAAATCACTTCATGGTTTTGTAATTTTTGGTGTGGCGGTTTGGCGTCTGGAACGTTATGAAAACTAAGCAAAATCACCTTAAACTTTCCCAGTTTAAAGTGGATATTAAAGATAACGGCAACCAAGCCATACCACTTACATATTAAAAGAGACAGTAGCTTTAAAGTGTTTGTAATAGTTTTGGCGCCGCATTGGGAACCTTTAACAAATCTTTAATTGATTATACAAATGTGGCAGTTATCGCTACGTCATTTCTTCATCCATATATGTGATTTCCACATTTTACATGATATCAAAATTACTATAAAGCTGCTACTACCTTCCGCTATGGAATAACCTTTACCCAATAGTGACCTGCTTGCAACATGACCTTCTAACGCTAGACAAAATACATTAATGTAAGATTTTGACATGAACTACATATATAGCAATTTTTAGGTTATGGCGAATTAAGGTAAAGTGGTGAAACAACGTTATTGCTATCCTTTTAAGTGACCGGAAAGTTGATGGGGTTCCAACGGTGACTTGTTTGATGAATGAATGAATGTAACTAAAGAGTTAGATATTTTTAGTTTCTGCCACTGCAAGTATATATTTTAGGTGTAAATCATTTCAAAGTTCTGTTTCTAAAAGCAGGCATGTTTAAGGTCGCTATTTTATAATAGAAATTTGAAAATATTATTACTCATCAGTACTGCATGAAATATCGTAGGTCTATACATAATTACTGGTTTCAGGTAAAAAGACGAAAAACGATAAAATAATTTTAGTCGCTGGAACGTCGCTGCCTCCATAAAAATGTTCGTCTTTTAGTTACCTCCACATAAAGGTCCATTTACACACATCAGTGACGTATCAGTTCAGTATTGGTGTTATTTGTGGTCGATTACTGATGCCCGTTTACACCAGTTAGTAGACGATCAAACAAAGTGATCTGAATATATTTATCATACAGTTGATCAAAATTTCGTACTAGCTCGATAAGCTTTTCATCCATTCTAAGTAATAGAAAAATCTGTCCGTCTGTGACGGATGTGTATAAACACACCCATTTAAAGTCTAAGCAACAATTTTTTAGTTTTCACTGATACTGATATGGAACTGACAGGGTACTGATGTGTGTAAATATACCTTAATAGAGCCGTTTCTGTCATGTGGTAGTGATTTTGACAATACACTTTAAAGTTTTCAGTGTCGTACTGTCGTACTGATTTTGAAAATATGCAATTAACATAAATCACATATTTTTATCTAAAAAACAATAAGACATTTTTAATATTGAAATATATATATATATATATATATATATATATATATATATATATATATATATATATATATATATATATATATATGTTCCAAATTTCACTTAAATCGCATAAGTGGTTCAAAAGTTATGAGGGAAAAACGAGAAAAAAATTTCTACTTCAACGCCCTCTTTCTCGGAAACGATGCGTTTTAGGAAATAAGTTTATATCACAAATGAACATTATTTTAACCTGTTCTATCGATTCCTGAAGTTATCAGGATTAAACCTGAATCACCCTGTATATTACAAAATTTATATTACATTAAAAATAATTTTAAGTAGTATGTAATAGGCGTCACCAGCGCCACCTGGCGCGCCGCCACTGTACTGATGATACAAACTCATCTTTGAGCTTACTATTTTTAATAACGACAGCGAAACTGAAGCTCGCTACTATTTGCAGCAGAAGTTTGTAAAACAAACAGAAAATAAACGTGTAGTGACTGTTAACTTTTCTATAACTTGTTTTTGTGGCACTAGTGTTAAAACTCAGAAATTGACATTTTTGAAGTACCCAAGAAAACGGACACGGCATTAGCAAGCGTGAAATATCCGTGACGTTAACAAAGCATGTGTCTTTTAAATATTAACTACTACTGGCAGGGCTACATTCAATTGAAACCAATATATTAACTAATTAACACAGAAATAGTATCATTATCTAAACAATGCCTGATAGAAATCTAGATGAAGTAACGGTCAGCAATGAAATTAGATTATTTGTATTAGAATAGTGCATCTGTTCTATTATCCAAATACGTCGCATCGGTACGTTTTTTTTTTTTTCAGTGGTGTACCGATGGGATTTCTAGGGTACAGCCTTCAACTTGAAAAAAAAAATAAAAGTGGCATACTTGCATGAGGTTGGACCACTACAAAGCAAGCCATGGCGTAGACACACACCGCGGTAAAAGTAGCTGCATTTGGCACATGTTTACCGGGAAATCGTTCTGCTAAAGCTTTTTCACATCGCTACGATATCCATCAACTCCAAATTGTTATACACGGAGTTGATGGATATAATTTTAATTGATGGTGAAGTGAAAATGCTTTAGCACCGCTTTTACCGCGGTGTGCAGTGAGTGCAAGTGTAATGCAACGCGGATGTAACATGAAAGTGTATCGCATCGAAGTGAACCCTATTGATGATTTACTTAATACGTTCTCAATGTGAGCTATTTTGTTTTTTTTTAGGCAAAATTTAATTGGTAAAACCAACCCCTTGATTAGGCGCAAGGAGTTATTTAATATATTGGCTGGAATACCCAATTAAACAAAAAAAGTAAACAAAAAATGCAACAAATATATAACTACAGACAATGCAGTGAAATTGGTAACAAATAAATTAAGTTTCTATAACAATATTGAAAATTTTTCAGTTAGCCTACCTACGTATGTAATAATTTATATAAACACATTCAAAAATAACATAAACCAATATCCATAATTAGTATATTTCATTTAATTATTACATGGTGAGTTGATTTTACCGATTTACCAAAAATAGATTTTCAATTTGAAAAACTTGCTTCTTTAAAATATTTCGGATACGGACCTGGATAAAAGGCACCAGTTTAAAAAAATTACTTGTTAACATTGTTAATTAGAGAAGTATATAAAAAAACCTCCAGGTGGTTTGTTTTAAAATGAGATTTGTCGCATGTTAGACTTGTAACGTTTAATATTTTGAATGCCAATTTAAGGATGAATGACCAAATACAATGGACATCTTATGAATCTATTTAAATATTGAATGCTTTAGTTTTATTTGCACATGCACAGATATTGTCAAAAAATCAACAATAGGCTTAGACGCGACCTTAATTTTTGTTAATAAAAGAATAAGGCAAACATCAATATGATATCTGAAGTAAGAATATCACTGACAAAAAAACATAATGATTGCGCATGATTACTCCTTTCACCATAAAAATTAAATGGTAAAGAGTTGCAGAAAATTACATGTGTCTTCTTTAATTCATTGAAATTAAAAGTTTCACCGATGTTCACTTTTGAGTTTTTGGTTGTAATGTAGGATTATTATTAGGTACAATAATTGTTTTATATAACCAGCGGATGAAGTCTTCAGCAAATACATTCTATTAAAACTTTGTACTTATTAAAAAAACAAAACCAAAACTCGGATACAATGTTGTATCTGTCAACCGTGTTGTAGCATGCGAATATGCGTCTGATGAAAACTACAATACAATATCGTGGCATATAAATAAATAGTATCAAGTGAATTATTATAAAGTAAAACATTTCAATAATGACACTTTTATTGTTACTATAAATATTTGACCAATTATCGTACGATCTCGTAGATAAATAAATAATTATTTACTACAATTTAATGAACACCAAATTTATAATTTTGATAACCAGTGCACACTTTTTCAATGTTATACGTTTTTACTAGCTCCTGTTAGTTTAGGTTAAAGGTATTAAATAATTTATTGGTAGTGCTAGTTTTTTTAAATTATTAACAAATTAAATTAGTTATTAGAACACTCTAAGCTTGACAGAATTTCTACTAGAGTTGGCAATTTCGTCTTGCCGTTTCTTGGTTTCACAAGATAAGACAAGACTTAACACCTCGAATGCAAGACAATGCAAGATTTAAAAAACAAGACAAGACAACAAATATTGTTACGGCAAAGTCTTGCAAATATAAGAACTGTATTCTAAGTTAATTGTTTTTCATTTATATGCAAGAGTCTCGAAGGAATCATGCAAGAGTTTTGCAAAATTGTGAGATAATAAATTTGCCAGACTCAAGACAGGGCATGAGCTTGCAAATCGAACAAGAACTCTTGTCTTGTTTTCCAAGACATGACAAGACTTTTTGTAAGATTTCCTGTCTCAGCCAACACTAATTTAGTGTATTATTTAATAAGTTATTCAGATTATTTCAAACCGGAATATTATTTTTCTGCACAATACAAATAGTTTGAACGCATGATTGTTAAGTGTTTGTATACACATTTTTTCGTGTCAATGTCATGAATACAAAACATTTTACGAAGTAGAATGTGAAAAAGAAGTATAAACTAGATCATTTTTTCGGACACAATTTGTATAGAAAAAATTGACAATTATTTATTTATTCTGCACAGGGTTTTAAGAATGGATGAAGAATACGATAAATTCATTTCGTAACATGTTTTTCATACTATTTCATTTAATTTCAATATGCCAAGTATCTGGTTTTGCGAAACTACATTTATTTTTTATTTATATATAAAAGACAATCACTAAGAAATTTTTAAGTTTTACAATATGAAATTTGAAAAATCTAAAATTTGGAAACATGATAAAACGGTCAACAAATAAAATAAAGCAAAATAAAAATATTAAAGTAGCAATAGATCTAACATATCTCTATTGCAGAAGTTTTGATGACAGATATGGATAGATTTTCGAAAGTCACCGTAATATTTTTTTTATATATATTTTCTTTTCAATATGAAACTGTTGGTTCAGAAAAAAGTTAAATAGAAGTGAATTCCTTAATAATAATTTTCACAAAATTAATTTTTTTGTTCAACCACAACAAAATATCCAAAAGAACGGATCTAATCAACTTAATAAATAAATAATAAAAATTAAATATTAATAAAATTAATTCCTGTAACAACTCATTACATAAACGTGTAAAATTCAGCTGTAAATCTATAATCTTTATCCTACTTATCAATCATAAATTTTGACGTTAATTAATAAATTTTCAATAATACACTTAAAATAAGATAATACACTTAATGTTGTTCAAACAGAAATAAATATTTTGTTAATATTTTTAAATTATCCTTTGGAGTTTGCAAAACCATTAACAGATTTAAGAAATTTCAAACTACCCATATCTATGCTATTGCTATTGAAAATAAAACGGTTTACACATTTCTCTCAAGACACAGTTGATATTAATTCGTGCACAAATTTCCTCGAAAACGTAACGTTATTGAAAAAAGGTTATAAAAGCTAAGAGTTTTCGGACCTCTTTCAATCAAGTGCCAGTGAATTTATAATTAATTTTGTTCAGCAAAATTAGACTTAGGCTCGATAAACTTTGATTTTAAAAATAATGTTATATGCTGGATGTCCTTTAAATAAAGTCGAGAATAAAGTATATATCCACAATAGAAATGCGATATTTATTTTTTCACTTAAATATTACCCCTTCTTATATTTGCCAGAATTCTTGCCGTAGCAAAATTTCTTGTCTTACCTCGCAAGATATTCTTCTCTTCCAGACCAAGACAAGATCAAGCAAGACGAGATTTTTTCCAACACTACTATTTGCATCGAGTAATTGTAATCATACTTATATGACAGTAGTAAACTTTAAATTTTGCTGATATTTTTGAAAGGAATAGTCTATTTCTCGATATTCTAGGTAGAAGTGAATAACAGCTATTAATGATAGACTCCAAGAATTAAAAATGTTCTGCCATATTTTTTTACAAGGCAAATTACCGTCGGGTTCAATACCTTTTAATTTCTTTTTTCTGAATAAATCTTTGCATTAACTTGAATTAACTTATTTAATACCTTAATTATAATAAATGAACTAAAGTTAAACAAATTTATATCTAATTAAAAAATGTATACGCTGCTCCAAGGGCCAAATATGTTAATAATTGACAGTAACCCAGAAAAATTGACAAAACTTCTGATATCGATTCAAAATTACATTGTCTAATAATGCTTTGTATTTATTCATAATGTAAAATCTATTAGTTTTACTTGGTCAGTGGTCACCTGAAACAGCATGCATAAAGTGCAGAAATAAGTTTGCCGTATTTCTCGCCGTAAAAAATGTGTGGTGTTCTTGGGTACAGAAATCTCGAAAAATAAAACACGTAGAGCAAAAGTAATATCAAAAAGAAAATTATTGATGTTTTATTTATCCACTTTTATTATTTATATTCTTCGCAAATTATATAACTTTTGAAATGTATTTGCTATTCTAACCCCACATTTTTTTAACAATTATTTTCGCATAACTACTTATAATTAAAGTGAACAATATTATATGCAAAACTATGTAAGTTTATGTTATAACAGTATTTACATCTAGCTGAATTAAAAAAATACATATGTTGAAAGATTTCTGTTCCTAAAAGTTTGTTGGTTAGACCGCTTTCTGCCGTTATATATTAATTTTATTTCAGTACCTTTGAATATTCGCAGGTGGCATGTCTAAAATTATTTGAATTTGTACAAAACATTATTTGAAGAATACGACGCATTGAAGTATCTACAGGGTGTCCCAAAATAGAAGGCCATACCATTAACCACATATTTTTTGGACAATAATAATGCGACTCCTTATACCATTTCTTATTTAGGCACCCTTGTTTCAATATACAGGGTGTTAAAGTTACATTTTAAAAAACTGTTTTTGTTAATAATCCCATTGTTTTGTAAGATACACACTTGAAGTTTTGCACGTACTTTTATCTTATTCCGGCATACTTTACATGTAATTTTGGTGAAAAAAATCGAAGGGTGAATGGAAGTAACTGAGGGATGCAGTACCCTTTATCCCCTCCAATTATTTATAAGTACGCCTATGCAGCTTTTTCTTGAAATATCAAACGTAGAACTTTCTTCTGATCAGTTTATCTCTTTTGTAATTTTTTCTTTAAATGCTCCGTTTTTGAAGAAAAACGGCAATTTGTAGTGCCCATAAATCTATCATTCCATTTTCCATTTTCAAGTGAAACTGAAATTTTGTGGATATACCTGTTATTACAATACCTTGGCAACTTAGCAAATCGTAATACTTACTGAATGAATATTTGCTAATTTAAACAAAAAGAGAATATCTTTCAAAATATAAGGTTTTCGCTACTTAAAAGGGCACGTACATGTGTTAATGAGGAGGATGGGCAAGTAGAACGTTTGTTAAATTAGTAGTAATTAATTAATTATTTTATTTAATGTTAATTAGTCCAATTTGTTCACTGCGCACTTTCTCGCGCAGATTCTCATAAAAAATTTTTAACATATTCTAAATTTTTATGGACAAAATTCTTCTCAAAATTATTAGACTTGTTTTCTGTATGCATCTACAAAACTAGCGCAGAATAGAATTATTTTAAAAATTCTGTAAATAATTTTTAGTGTCATACGGCTTTTAGAGAGATATAAGATGTTTCCACAAACTCAACAAACAAAAAAACACATAAAAACATAGTAAGCTGTATCAAGAACAGTTTAGTTTAAACAGCAGTGTTACCATAATACCATAAATCCATTATCATAGTTATATATTAAAATTAAAAAACGATAATCGAATTGTCAACAATCATTTAACCAGCATAATGGCATTCAAAGAACTTGCAGCAATCAGCTACTGACGTGTTCTCCTCAATAAATTGCCGTATTAAACCTTTACTAAATCTAAATATTCTTTACCAGGCAAATCAAAAGGTTTACTTAATTTTTTTATCTTTCTTCGTTGGATGTTTTGATTTAAATTTTACAACTTGCTTTCGATGTGCACTTGCGCATTTGCGATGCGCAAATTAAATATAAATTTAATAACCCGTCCATTTTCATAATTCAAATAACACATACGTTAAACTATAGCGACACCTAAATCCTTGTCTTTAAGAAACTCTGTTAAAATTCTACATAACGTGTTAGAAACAACATCGCCGTTACTGAGATACCGTTACTAAGATGATGAAATATAACATTTAATCTTGAAATAACGTAAATGTTATGACAAAAATGGGATACATACTTGGGCTGAGTGTCAAGATAATTTTCGATAGTTTGTCGCGTTAAAATCAATTATATTTTGTAATTTAGTGCAATATGTAGTGCAAACATTTTTGTGAAAATATAATGAATTATTCATTTGATCGCATGATGAAAATCGTCTGAATTCTTGCCGCAACTATATCTAGATATTCTTTTGATGAGAATTCTTAAAATAAATAACAAAATGTAGATAATAAAAAACATCTGAATGAATTATAAAATGTATAAGTGTAGGTATTATAAATTGTAGATACTATATAAAAAACTTGCAGAAAAAAGTATAAAATGAATAGTGTTGACATAAAGTAGCACATGGTTTTATTGGCAAGATGACACAGAAGACAATATCATCCAAACCAACCGACTGACCGGCGCGCATTGGTCCAAAAAAGTGGTAACTCACCGTGATTTTCAAGAAAAGTGCATGCACAATTACCCCGAAACCATTATGGAAAATACACCAAGGACACAAAAACTAATTCCTCAACACAAACTCAAAACTCACTGTCATCTTGACACAGCACTTGATATACAATTACACTACGAAACAATTGTTTTGGAAATGATGACTGGCCCAAATTTAATGGTAGTGCTCTGCGGAACCCGTTGCGCTACTAAAGTTTTATCTACCTGTGTTTTGGCTCAACCCCCCACGCTTACCTTGGATAAAACCAAATTCTATTGGCCTAACCTTAACTGTTACAATTTTTATGCCCTCTGCCAACCCCATTGAAAAATGGCTGACTTTCGGTCACATATTTAACTCAAAAAAACGGAACTGGACTTTCGCATTTCACTGTCAAATTGCGCCTTTCGTCAAACTAAAATTCGAAACTGCGCATTATATATGAATATTGAGATGAATATAAACAAACTGAATGAAGAAACAATCAATAAGTAACTAAAAACAAAAGTTTTATTAAAAATTTTTGGAAATGTTATCCAGGATCCACCACGCGCTTATCTCCGTTATTCTTTAAAATATCTTTAAGATATTTTGAAAGCCAAATGTGATTTTATCATTTTGAACAAAACTACAGTAACAAAAGCTATAGTCCCATATATTAAATTACAGCTCTTTTCATGACCAATTCGATGGCATAATAATTTTGTATACAGTGCGTTAAAGAAAAATTCACCCGACCATTTAGTAAAAATATATATTTTTTTAATTAGTTGCTTAGAAGATCTTGAATAGATCTAGAAAAAGATATCTTGATGGATAAGATATTGTTTAGAATAACGAAAATCTAGGTGTTTGGAGTTTTAAGTAAATCTAGTAAAAAAATGCAGTAGGCTTTATTTAGTTTTATCTAGTTTCAATCATCTTTACATCTCAAAGATCATGTTTAAATAACATCATCAAAAAATGAAATTACTCCAGTATTATTAAAAATACTTAGAGGCTTGGTAAATATTAAAGCAAGACTTGTTTACCTACGTCTATTTGAAATCTTCCCACCTCAATAACACAATGAAACTTCTCCAGTTTTATTGAAAATGCATGAAAAGTTAAATATTAGCCAAATTTTATGAAGTGAAACATTTTTTAGTTATAAATATTCAGAGTTTAACTAGAATGAAGACAACTTGATAGAATAAACCACATAGATAAAATGTATCGTCCCAGATATCAAATTAAAGCTCTTTTTAAACCTATTCGATGACATAATAATTTTTTACAGTGCGTTAAAGAAAAATCGCCCGAGAAAATAAATTTTCAGTGGCGGCCATTTAATAAGAATAATTTATTTTTTAAATTAGTTGCTTAGAAGGCCTTGAATAGATTATACAAAAAGATATCTTAGTGGCTAAGATATTTTAAAGAATAATGAAGATATAGGCATTTGGAATTTTAAATAAATCTAGTAGGAAAATGCTGTAGGCTTTATTTAGTTTTATCTAGTTTCAATCATCTTTACATCTCAAAAATCATGTTTAAATAACATTATAAGAAAATTAAATTACTCCAGTATTATTAAAAATACTTGGAGGTTTGTTAAATATTAAAGGATTTTGTCGAATATATTTAGCGAAACAATGATAGAAGCACGACTTAGAAAATGTTTTCTTATGTCTATCTCAAATCTTTCCATCTCAGTAACATGCAGAATGAAACTTCTCCAGTTTTATTGAAAATGGATGGAAACGCTAAACATTTACCAAATTTTACGAAACGAAATTTTATAAATAATCAAAGTTGACTGGGATGAAGAGAACTTGACAGAATAAACCACATAGAGAAAATGTTTCACTTGTGGGAAAGAATAGCAAATAATGTAACTGTGCAACAAAAGCTATCATTCCATATATCAAATTAAAGCTCTTTTCATGGCCTATTCCCTGGCATAATAATTTTGTATACAGTGCGTTAAAGAAAAAGCGCAGTAACAGCCATATCATAAAAATAATTTGCTTTTTAAAATTTGTTGTTTAGAAAATACCTTGATGGATAGATAAGGTATTTTTAAGAAAGCGAAAATATAGGCGTTTGGAATTTTAAGTAGATCTAGTAAAAAATATAGCAGGTTTTATTTAGTTTTGTCTAGTTTCAATCATTTTACATCTCAAAAATTATGTTTAAATAACATTTATAAGAAAATGAAATTACTCCAGTATTATTAAAATACTTGGAGGCCTGTAAAATATTTAAGGATTTTGTCGAATATATTTAGCGAAACAATGATAGAAGCACGACTTAGAAAATGTTTTCTTATGTTTATCCCAAATCTTTCCATCTCAGTAACATGCAGAATGAAACTTCTCCAGTTTTATTGAAAATGGATGGAAACGCTAAACATTTACCAAATTTTACGAAACGAAATTTTATAAATATTCAAAGTTGACTGGGATGAAGAGGACTTGGCAAAATAAACCACATAGATAAAATGTTTCACTTGTGGGAAAGAATAGTAAATAATTTGGCTCTGGAACTAACTTCAATTATTCCGTCCAATTGTAATATTTCAATGACGAATCACCCACACAGTTCGGAACAACCGGAACGGACAATTTCGCTAATGTTTAAAGAATACGTCTTGAATAGACAGACGGATTATTATATCGAAAGGTATATTTAACCAACCACGGAAATAATAAATGCACTAATAGGTTAAAATATATATAAAAAACATAAATAATAAGCAGAAAAATAATAAATAGTAAAACAAAATTCCTTTAAAGGCTTGTTAGAATGAGAAATGTTTTTACTCGTGACAGTTTAAATGTAAATTATGGAAATAGTAAGTACTTAGAAACGAGGCGCCTAACAGAGTTGTACACTTGGCTTCATTGGTGATTTTCAATCGGCACTAGTATTTCAGTTGTTTGTCAGACGCATAATTTACTAAAAGTTGTAGGCATCGTATGTATTTAAATAACTATATGTCTTCGTTGGAGTATTAGTGTAATAAAATACCAAGCGACCGTTTGAAAATAGTCCTATAAATTAAAAGTGTGTACGCATTAAAGAAAATCAGCTGCTATGTTATAAATGCTTCTATTAAAACTAATGGCTGTTTTACACACAACAATTTATTGAACAATATATTATTAATTTCAATAACGTGATCAATAAATTGTGGATTTTAGAATATGCTTTAATTTATTATTTAATTTTAGAGATGGTTACATTTTGCATTTGTGTTAAATACCAACCTAATTGTATTGATGAATTTATATATTAAAATGACAAAGGTTAGTCGTCGTTTTTTTTTTCGAAGAAAAAAATTATTATGCTGAAAACGATTACGCTTTCATTATCTTTAGTTGAAACTAATAAAAGAAATAATTAGAAGATGGCAAGTTCGACTAAAAAATATTTGAAGTTTAATTGGTGAGGTCCGAAGTTGACAGCAATGAAATTGGCTGATTTATTGTAAATATGTGAAGTATTCTCAATAAATTGTCAAATTGGTGTGTTTAAAACAGTTATAAAGTGAGAAAACGTCTGAATAGCCTTGTCTCGACAGGCGTTGAAGTCTCTTTATTATGCTAACTTATACAAGCGTTTCTTGTTAGCAATATTCAATTAGTTAAATTAGAGCTGCCTACGTACGTTTTTGGGAAAAAAACATTTAATGAAAAATGCCTCGTGAATGTATAAGGTGTTCCAATTTAATTGAAATTGCAGGGAAACTACAAGACATAGAAGGATGCGGAACTTTCATAGACCTCTTCGTTTTACGATAAATACTCAATATTTATATACCTAGGTACTCTATCTAGCGGATCTATAGCATCATAATTAATAATACTATAGATATTAATATTGAAAATACATACTTCTATTTATAATTTGCCGACTATTTGCATGATTATATCACCAGGCGGACAGTTTCAAAAATATTCTTTCAATATTAAGTAATTTTCAACAGTTTTTTAAATGGCATTGTCGATTAATTTTCTTATTATTCATTATTTTTTTCTGTTTTTTTTTATTTATTTTCAAATGTTATTCAATTAAAGTTATTTATAAATTACTTAATTGGCTAATATAATTAACGTATTACAATAATTATTTGAATTTATATCTCAAAAACGAAGGTCTATAAAAGTTCTAAATACGATATCTTAAGTTTGTAGAAAAAGTAGTCCAATGCTGAGAAAATCGCGTCCTTCTACCTGTTGCAGTTGCAGATATCCTGCAATTACAACGAAATTGGGACACCCTGTACATCAAGACAAGGATACGCAGATCAGGTTTATAATAATGTAGTTAAATCAATACACTAAGATGCGAACAATTTTGTTTTTGTCACTCAAATTTAGCGGTTTCTTAAATTTTTCAATAAAACACAGTTGACGTTATGAATTTTCCCTTGTGGCATTTGAGAAGTGTGTGTTTTATAAACATAGACTCGTAATTGTTGAATTATTTTATGAAGATAGATGTTCAGCGAAAAATGATTTTTGAAAATTAGGTTATGTTTATGGTTTGCATAATCGCCCATCTGAAAGCACTATCAGTCGAATTGTACTAACACTTCAAGAAACCGGCTTGGAAGATAAGAGAAAAATATAGTCGTAGTGGCCGTTCGTTAAAGTGTTGATGAAGACCCATAAATGTTCAAAACAAGTTGATGGACTTAATGCATCCACAACATTTACGTATTTCACATTAGGATCTAATTGTATAAAGTTCAAATACACTCAAAACATCGTGCATTTGCCAACTGAATAAAAAACAATCAGTTTATTTTTCCCAAAAAATATTCTTTTCCAATGAAGCATATATTTGTGGCCACTGATATGAATGATATTTGGTTTGCAACAGGGTGAGTGTTACACCTCACTTTGATGATACAATTAATTTATTGAGAGACACAATTCCTGGACGTATAGTTTCAAGAAGCAATTAATTTGACATCGTTGGACTATTTTGTTCGGGGCTCCGTTAAAAGCCAGACTTATAAGAACAATCCACAATCAATTCCTGAAATGAACCACAAAATTATTTGCGTTTTGGTGAGATACAGCCACATGATATGGAAAATTTTTAACAAAACTGCAGCATGAGGCGGTCATTTGACAGATATTGTTTTTGTTGTCCATTATAATTCGTTACCAATAAAAAGTTTTTTTGAAATCAACGCAATCAAGAATTTCAAAAACCCGCTCTATTTGAAAGACCCCATAGATAAAACTACAGAAGCATGTGCACAAACTACTTAATTGGTGCTTTAAAAAGTGACAGTGCTAGTGACAATCATTATTGACTCTCTCAAATGAAATTCTTGTAATGCTGTGACACAGCTAAGTATATGTTAAAAGCAGGGCACATTTTATCCAAAAAATATACCATAATGGTTCGTTTTACATCGTTTTACAATGTTACCTAGCCAAAAAAAAACAGTTGTTTACTACTTTTTCCGGTCATGTTTTAAATTTTACGTGTTTTCTTTACTTTTATATTTTTGCGTTACTGTTAAGTCTCTAAGAATAATAATATATCAGAATTCGAAATATGTACTAAATTATGATATCGAATAGTCAAATATACGTATTACAATAACACTATTGTGCAGTGACAGAAATTAATGTATTCGTTAGGTACGTTTTCATATTTTTCAAAAATATTTTGCAACGTCAGCACCAAAGTCTGGCATCTGCTGTTAACAAAGATATACAAATGTATAGAACTGGTCTAAACTTACTCCCTTGGGATACTCCTGAAACCGCTATTATAGTAAATCCGTGCACTTTTAAAATATAACTAAAATTTTATCAAAATCAAAACTGAAACATCTGTATATATTTTACAACTGCATTTCATTTATGAGAACAAAAATATTTTTCTTTAAATTCAACATTAATAAAATTATATATATATATATACGAAATAGAACCAAACAACTGAAGTTTAACATAACGACGATATCTAAATTATAATGACAATTAACTCATAATTACATCCATTTTCTAATCACCCTGTATAACTATCTAACACGATCGTGTGCTATAAAAATCTCCAATTTTCCTTCGATCAATACAGCGTACTAAAAATTTCTTTACTCCATTGTCACTATGTCATTTAACTCTTGTCTATTTATATAAACCAAACAAAACATTTTAGGCAAATGAACTAAGAATAAAGAAATACTTTTAAATAATAATATGTAACATTTTTAATAGTTTGTCGTTCTTTCCAAATGAAGATATTTTCACTGATGTTAAAAATATATTCGGTGCTCTACGCTCCTCGGTGTTAACAATAAAATGTAGCAATAAATTATCTTTCGGGAAAAAGTTGAATGTAAATAGGTGTATCTGTCCCTCACCTTTGACGATTTGCGATGGTTATGCCGATTGTAAAGATCATAAATTGAAAGTAAAAGTAGGCGACACAACCCAAAATCATTTGCGGTTCTCCGGTATTCATTCAAAGGATCTTGAATCCTTTAAAGTTGTAAATTAATACCTATACGAAAGGAGACATCAATAGTGTAAATAGAAAGCAATTATGTTTATATATACTTTAATTTTTATAAGTTGAATCTGTTTAAGTTCTATTTCCTAATTGAATAGTAATATGAAAGTACAGTGAAAATCTAGAAAAATAAATAAATACTACAAAAAATCTATTTAATAATTATTCACCCAATTTTAAAATCTCACATCAAAGTATTTTACATTGCCTTATAACAAAATATCAATTATTATTTAATTATTAATATACTTATATTCCAGTAATTAGGAAACATTCGAAAGTACATACAGCGAAAATTTAGAAAAATATTTATTTTTCTAAAATAATTATTCTTGCTATTTAAAACTATCAAACGTATTATAAATTGATCTATCATAAAGCCGGTTACGGACGATGAGCGATAATATAATATATATGTATCAATGCGTAGCTGTACTTTTTAATCACAAACGATATTTTTGTAATATATCGTATATAATATTATATACCGCTCACCGTCTGTAACCGGCTTAAGACCTACGACTCTACTCTTTGCTATGCTATAGGTTGATATGAATAAAGATAAAATAGAAGAAATGTATGTTCTTGGAAAAATGAGATATTTCGAATTAAAAATAAATTAATTAATGATGGACCCAAAGAATCGAAACGTCAAAGTGATAAATTTCAATTTCAAAGAATCTCTTCAAGTCAAGAAAAAGCTATATGTCTTACTGTTTTGTTTATGACATATCAATGTTTTATTTGATTTAAACGGCAGTAATATCCATCGCCAATTCATCAAGTTATTATAAATAACAAGTGACTCTCGAATAGCGTATACAAATAGCATACTCATTCATTTCTGATACGAAAGAATGAACAATAAGATATACTGGATTTTATCGAATACATCATTCCACATGTTGCAACATTTACTACAACAATTAGTAATGTGTTCATTCATGAAATTAATAACTATTTAAAAAAATGTAATCTGAAAACAAATCTGCAATAATTTAAGTTATTTCATATTTAAAAAAGATGTTTCCTGTCGATTTGCGAGTAGCTTAGAATAAAACATGTAAATTACATAAGTTTTGCATAAACCAAGCACATAAACAAACGCGTTAGAGCAGCTTTACGTAGAGTTCGAGCCACAACAACATGCAATTAATCTTTAATCAGCCGGCATTTGTGAGAGCTCACAGAACAAAATGGCTTCCAATAGCGGCATCCTTTGTGAACCACTCTTTCTACGCATAAAAATGGCTTTCAGACACAGCACGATATTATACTCATTTTATTTATTAGTTACGCCTAGTCTTATAATGAGTTATTAAGAAAGGGACTCATAAAACATTAAAAATAAATGACTTATACCGGAGGTGCATGTGGGTAAATGAAGTACCTACGTATATCTGAAAAAATTATCAACGGGTGAATTGGTAATTTAGCATTTTATTTCAACGGCAGTATACGGGAAGATAATTAAATGTTTTGTAAAAACTTGGATTTTTTTATTTTGTGCAGAGACTATAGGGCTCTAGTGGATATTTGCCCCTCAAATCAGTGACGATAGGTACATACATTATAGTAATTTACTAACTGATTTTCGACAATTTTCTTTTGTAAAATACGTTTTTTTTAAATTGAACTATAGATGTGAATATTGTTATATAACATAAACTTACATACAAATAAATTTTTAAAGTTAGTATATTATTTGAGGATAATTTAAATAGTAAATGAAGCATCAATAACTTTATTTTTGATATTACTTTTGCTTTACATGTTTATTTTTCGAGATTTCTGTGCCTAAAAAACACCACAAATTTGACCATTTTACGGCGAGAAATACGGCGACTTTAAGCAAAATGTTAAATAGTGTTGCTAGGCCACACATATTACAGTATCAGATACTGTAATGTTCATTTCCTGGCCGCAAATTACTCCGGGAAATAATTATTTAAAGGATGGTATGAAATAAATACTAATATAATGTAATAAACAAAAAAAAAGTTCCATATATCATTAAAATGAAATAAAATTTGCCGTACAACCAGAGCTGCCACATTTAGTGAGTGACTTTGTTTTCCTATTAAAAATTAACATTTTCTTAATCTCTCCAATAATATTTATAGCTTTACGAATATTTAAATAATTTTATTATGATTTAAATCTTTTTTAAATAATTTCAATCTTTTCCTATTTCACAGACTGGCAAAAATTTTAAAAATCTTGTTTTACTAAAAGGAAATAATATTTAAAATATTCCGCGACTTAGGCATTTTCGTCGTTTATTTTTTTTTTTAGTTGTTTAGTTGTCTGAAATATTGTTTTATTTAAATTTTGCAGAAGATTTAGCACACGAAATAATTTTTAAAAACAAAAACCTTAAAAAATATACTTATAAGACGATTTAAATAATTTTGGACGATTTAAATCCTTTTTCGTTCATAGCAAAAAGGATTTAAATTATTTTAGAGATTTAAATACTTATTACACAACGAATGTATTTCTGAGTTAAATCTGATCAAAGGAAATGTATCTTTAATTTTTTATTTACATCTATAGTCCAAATGAAAAATATATTTGATTAAATATATTTTCAATTGATTTATGAGCTTACTACTACTACATTATGACTCGACTTTGGTTAATCTCTTGATTACTAACAAAATATTTAAAAAATTTACTTCAAATTAAGTCCAAACTTTTATTTTTTGTTAATACTTCCTGAATCTCTAAGCCAATTTTAATAGAATTTGATAATTTGTAATGGTAAACAATCTATCTGAACATGATTAATATGGTAGTTTAATTAAGTACCACAGAGGACGTTAGCTGTGCGTAATGCGTATTTAGTTTTTTCAAAACGTTTTCTCTATTTTTTACAACGTAGCTAGACCTACCATTGGCAAAGTTAAAAATTCACGAAATGGAAAAGGTGTGCAAAATTAGTTCAAACAAATCGAATGTCAGGTAGTGCTACTGTATTATTTTTTGCAAGGATATTAATAACTTACGAAATTAAAAAAAAAACAGTTAAGATCTGATTTATTTGCCTTGGCAGTACCTTAAACTTGAGATTGTTTTGTAAGATATCAATTTGGAAATGAAAAAATACATATTAGTATATTTCGGAGAATATTTGCCTTGTATCCTTATTAACTTTGTGTACGGATTTCTCAATTGCATTTGCCAATAGCAGTAATAAAAAAGTAACGTAATATATACTTTTTTAGCAAAATGAAACTATGCTGAAAAAAATTTAAAAAGTTTTCGCTATATTCGCTATACGTGATATTTTTCTGACGTGGACTATTTTTGTAAGGAAAAGACAATTTAAGGTTTACTATAATGGTGTAGTTACATGTTTGAAGAAAAAAAATATGCGACTGATTCTTCTAAATTATGACTACATTATTTATTAGGTATATCAGTAAAATTGAGAGATCTTGAGATAATTGGGGTTGTATTGTAAAATATGCTAACATTTTTTGGAATATCAAAAAAGATCATGTGAATTATAAAACAATTAAATTATTATTTTTTTTAATATCTTGTCTACCTTAGAATAGTAAGCGGCAGTATCGATTAAACTTAAAAAAAATAAAATTCACTTTTCAGAGCAGGTAATCAACAAAAGAAAAATTTTATAAAACTTTGACTGCCTTAAAAAGCTTTGAAACCCCAATTATTTTTCTCGGAAGAATACAAGTTTGTCAAACTTATCGTTAACACCCTGTATGTTTAGATATAACTGTTCACGTTTGCGCATTAGTTTATTTATTTTAACCCATTTATATAATGATATGGCAAAAAAATAACAAATAAATGTAAATAAATAAATAATTATGTTAACAAAAATATAATTATTAACTAATAAAAACACAAACACAACTAATTAAGGGGAAAAAACCAGCACATAATTGTTTCTCGTAAAATAATCAAATTTGTGTTTTTAGGTACAGAAATCTCGAAAAATAAAATATGTAGAACAAAAGAAGCACCAAAATTAAACCGCTTGATGTTTTTATTCATTTTACTATTTAAGTTTTCCTCAAATAAAATAGAACTTTTAAAAAGACACACATTATTTTGCTATTCTAATCCCATTCTTTAACATATTGATATATTTATAAATATAAGTGAACAATCTTATATTTAGTACAAATACGTATTTTCTGTATTCAAAAATTTGTTGGTTATACCGTTTTTCTCATTATTGAATCGTTTTACTTCTTTTTAAAAATTTGTAGGTGGCATGAGATTTAAAATTGTATTTGCAGAAAACACTATTTCAAGAATAAGACGCCCCTAAACTTACATACATTGTACAAATGTGCAAGTATGAAGACTATTAAGTTCAGAATCTAAGAGTGTTCAACTATCCAAAAATGACCTGCGATGTGCCATTCAAAATAAAACTTTTACGTGACGTTACATTATAACAATTAAAATAAGGACAGAAACCATAGAAACAACTTATTTAGCTTCGTAGATGGGGTGTATTTTTGAAATAGCAAAATTTCAAATTTTTATAATTCATTGCAGCTTTTGGAAATGGAAAAAATGCCGATTCAAATTATGAACAATATCATTGATCATTAAAAATTAGTCAAAAGACTAATCCACTTTAAAGCAAATACAAAATTGAGATTAGTTATATCTGTAAATTAAAATGTTTTCCAAAACAACCAAAATTATTCACGAGGAATAATAACAAAAGACACTACACAACAAGAGAAAAATATATAAAAGAAAATTTGTGGCATACAATTTATTAATATTAGAGTATTATAATTATTCTTCTCTATAATACTGATTCCGTAATCATCTATAATAGTCACTGCTAAATCTATCATCACTGACTAGATCAGAAACAATATCAAATATTCTCAATCTAAAGAGCTTTGGCACTTTTCCAAGTCTTCCGTTCCCTTCTTAAACTGATTTTATAAGCATCAACTGTCTTTACAATGAATAAATCAACATAAGAGACTGAAATCAAGCATATAGGAACTCGGATAGTTTGTTTTGGGAACCTACAGAATCATCTTAATAGCTGTAGTTACACAATTCTTCTCACATCAGTTCTTGTGGAATAATATATTTATCGCGAGCTCCAGCTTTAAATCCTTGATATTTTTACCTCTACATATGACAAGATATAAAGAGCAAAATCCAATAGGATTGATTGAAACATTGAACATTTATTTCAAATAAGTTCATTTCCAAAGAAACCGCCACTACACTGCATATAAAAATGAAAATTCTTTCAGTGATCATTTATTCCACAGCAAAATAATTAGACAATATATCAATATCTACGTCTCCAAGTCCATCCTTTTAAGATAACTCATTCTTTATTGTATTAACTATCGTTATCTAGCTCCACAAAAGAAATTACCTACTTTGATGATTGCGATTAAAAATTGGTCAAAAAACTAAACAACTTTAAAGAAAACAACAAAATTGAGATTAGTTAATTCGATAAATTAGAAATGTTTCCAAAACAATCAAATTTATTCACGAGGAATAAAATAAAAGAGACACTACAAGAGAAAAATATATAAAAGAAAATTTGTGGCATATAATTTTTAATTTATTAGTATTAGGGTATTATAATTATTCTTCTCTATAATATTGCTTCCGTAATCATCATCTGTAATAGTCACTGCTAAATCTATCATTATTGACTAGATTAAAACAATCAGAAATAATATAAAATATTTTCGATTCAGAGCTTTGGCACTGTTCCAAGTCTTCCTTTCCTTTCTTAAACTGATTTATCCTCTCCTCTCCTCTCACATCAGTTTTCGTGGAAATGATAATTTATCGCGCGCCTCTACTTTAAATCCTTGCTATTTTTATATACGCAGACTTGAGAAAACATAAAAAGCGAAACCAAATAGGATTGATTAACACATCGAAAATTTCTTTCTTATTAATTTATTTTCCAATAAATAAACCCTCACTTTAGATAAAATTCTGCATATAAAAATGAAAATTCTTTCAATGATCATTTATTCCACAGCAAAAAAACCAGACAGCTTTATTTCGATATATCAATATCTACATCTCCAAGGTAATCCTTTTAAGATAATTCTCTCTTTATAGTATTAATTGTTGTTAGTCCCACAAAAGAAATTACCTACTATGCATAATGATTTGTCAGTAATACATTTCATGGGAAGATTGAACCAAAGCCTTACGAGATAAAAATAAATCTAAAATCTTTTTATATAAATGCCATTTACAGGTTTTATTATATTAGGCATGACAAACAATAAATTTTATAATGTGTATGTTTTCAAATTTTTAAATATATGCAATCCATTGATAGAATTTTTTATTGTTTGATTCATTAACGATAACGTTGCTGTATTTCTCGTCGCAAAATGAGCAAATTTCTGGTGTGTTTTTTATGTACCAATATCGGAAATATAACATGTAGAACAAAAGTACGCACAAAAATAAAATTATTGATGTTCTTTATTTAAATTCTCCTGCAATAAAATAATAATTTTTAAAAAGACATTAATTTGTTGTTATTCTAACCCTACATTTTAACAATTATTTTCACATGATTATAAATAAGTCACCAATTTTAAATTTAGTATTAACAGTTGTCCGGTTTTACTTTGATATACTTGAAAATACCCAAGTGGCATAAAATTGCCGTTATTTGATAAGCCTTAGATTATTCAACTATTAAATGTTTAAAATTATTTGTCTTTGTAGAAAACATACACTGTGTGAAGAATACACACTTAACATGTTTTAAAAGAAATCAATCGAAATTTGTGACCGAATCGACTGTTCAGAAGAGAAAGGTCAATAGAAACAAGGAAATAAGCGCAATTTTTTAACAAAAACCAGCTTTTCATTTTACTAATATTTATCAAGTGCTAAGTTTAACTATAATATAAATAATAAAATTGATACTGTTGGTTTTAAAATCATTTCAAAAGTAGAATTATGTTTCTTATCTAAGAAAATTTGATCATTTATCAAAACATATTGTTCGATATTTTCTTTTAAAGTATGTCTTAGCATATATATTAATTTTTGTTTAATTGTAAAAAAACTGTCTCATCAAAAAAATAAGATCTTTACTTTTTCAAAAGCAGATTTTGATGTTTAGTGTTTTTTTATGTCTTTTATTTCTTCTTGCTAAAAGCTTTACAACAACATTCTGAAATTATGTTAACTTTGAAATTATAGGTATGTGACAAAACCGTACGACTACTGATCGAGTTCCGCTCTTTTTTTTATTTAAGGATGCTTAACATATTTTGATAAACCTAGGTAAAATTTTTCCAAGAAACCATTAACTGAAAATTACATTAAAAGACATGCCAATCTTGTCCGTTGCCATTTAAGAGATTGTAATCTAAAATGCGGTTAGAAGCCGTCGTAAGTACTCAACCCTTGTGATGTCTCGAAACATTTAACTTATTGACTATTGAAAGCCAAATTTTTACACCCGCTTTTGTGTGCTGGCGATTTTATCCACTTAAGTGTTGTTCCTGACTCCTTTTATCTTCAAACATACGTATAACTACTACTCAAGTAAGTACCGAGTTTTTAAATAAATATAGACATGCTAATTGTTCCAAGAAAAAAATATATATCACTGAATAATCAAAACTTCATAAATTGAACTGAAAGAGCTTAAAGCTTTATTAGAGTAAAAATGGGAACATGATCCAAAATTTGTGAACATGCCATCCAATTGTAGACTAATTAGTATAACTGTCACATTGCAGTTTTTAGAGAAGCCACATATTCTACTTTGCTGTCTCAGATATTTTTGCTTAAGGGCACCGTATTCTTGAAATAGTGTTTTCTACAAGTACAAGTAATTTTAGACTGAATAATATAGAGCTTAGTAAATAACAGGAATGTTATCTTATGCCACCTGGGAATATTCAAAGGTACCGAAGTAAAACGCATATATAACCACTGAAAGCGGTCTAACCAACAAATTTTTAGGTAAAAAAAATCTTTCAAAATATGTATTTTTTTAAATTTGACTGTAGATGTAAATATTGTTATAATATAAACTTACATAGTTCTGTATGCAAGATTGCTCACTTTTGTAATTGTTAAAATGGGGTTAGAATAGCAAAATGTGTCTTACAAACGCTTCTTAAAAGTTATTGTATTATTCGAGGAAAATTTAAATAGTAAAAGTGGATAAACAACATCAATAATTTTATTTTTGATATTACTTTTCTTCTGTTTTATTTTTCGAAATTTCTGTTTCTAAAAAACACCACGAATTAGATCATTTTATGGCGAGAAATACGGCGATCAAACATTTTTTTTAATATCAATTTATGACATATTTTTATTAAAAATATATATATATTTTTAATCAGTCACCCGATATAAATAATTACAAGCAATAACCTAAAAATTTTACACATACACTTGATTTAGTTACATTTGTCAAAAATGTTAAAACTGCCAAATTACAATACGTTTTTTATGTAAAAAAATGATTCCAATTTATTGCAAACTTCAAATTTGAGGATTTTTTTTCCCAGTAGATAAACAGACCGATTTTTTTGTATAGCATTTTTATAAAATTATGAAAAATGTTGTACACCTGAAAAAATATCTTAGTAGTTAACCGACGGTCTCAAGCTAAAAAAACAGTAGAATATATATACTTCAGTTTTAACATTAATGCAATATAAGGATATATCGAGGGGTGTATAGAAATTACATTAGAATTATACTGTTTACTAATTGAGTCAAAATCTCACCGATGAAATGAGCTATAAGTTCTCGTTTACTATATACAGCTTTTGTATTCATTTATAGATTTTAGAAAAAGATATCATTAAAATTACAAAGCAGTGCATGTATAGGATGAAATATCTCAAGAAATTTTATCATAGCAAACTGTATTTCTTTTAATTTAAACTTGTGCAGCACTCAAAAGATAACAAATTTATAAATATACTACTCTACTCTACTCTATTAAATATCCAATTCATAATATAACAAAAAAGTAAATTCGTATCACAGACAAGAATATTTAAAAAAATGTATATACAACAGGTTACGAAGCAAATACTTTATTGAGATTTTATTTATTAAATTGTCTAAATTTGAACGACATGCAATTGGTAAATAAAAAATTACAGTGCTACTATCTGAACTTTCAGTTTTTAAGTGTAAGGAAGGGAATGTAAAATTTTTGATGAATAATTACAATTAAATTAAAATCCTCCGCAATGGGCTTGGCTTTCGGGATTGTAAATAATTTAAGAATCTTGCTGCTCTGAAAATTTATAGAAGATTCTGAAAACCGTACCTACCTATCAAGGGAATAAGATTTGAAAAAGGAAATAATATCCATTATTCAAGTTCGAAATAATTTCACCAAGTCATGCTGCAATACCCCCGAGGGTATACTACCTACCTATCATTAATCATAAATTTAGGTATAATATAAAATTTTTGACATTTGAAATATGCACCAAACAAAAAATCATTAATATATCATAGAGGTTCCATTGTTAGCCCTAATGATCCCGGAGTAAAATGCAACGAAATAAATAGGTTCAACGTTAAATCCCCACGATGCATTCTGCCATCGGCATACCTTGCAAATGTGTTTATTCCTAAAAGGTGCCGGATATATCCAAATATCATGTCCTTTCACAGAACACAATAATTAATAGTAACTCTCACACTATATAGTTCACAAAACATTTTAGACGGACACATAGAAAGCATACTTGGCAGGACGAAGCGTACACCACGACTGTGAGATATGAAAACCGGTAAAGCCAATCAGAATAAAGGCAACAGAGCAGTTCAAGCTAATATGGCTGCCATTCAGACAATGGGGGCAAGAGAAAGGGAACTTGTTCACAGACCAGGACTGCCATGCCGAGTGGGGACGACACCCATTTAACCCCAACTATGATAGCACGACACTGCAACTTTGAAAAAATTTCCTCTTTTCCCTACTATTAAATACCTTCCGAATCTATAATAATAGATCCTCCCTTGCTTAACATAAGCAGTCAACGTTCCTCAAAATTCCTTCTCTGACGCTAGTCACCTTTAAAAGCTAAAATTACAAGTCAACATTAGAATTTAAAACTACGTTAGAACTAAATCACAAATATCAAGTTAAAAGCATAAGCAAAATTATAATTACAGAAAATTATTTAAAAAAATATATTTAAATTCCAATCCAATAACATCACTTCTTGTGTCCAAATTACCACCACCGTCTGTTATATAAAGGAATAACTTTGATAGCTCCACTGTTTACTTTATTTCGACGTTCAGAACTAGTTAAAAAATCTCTGGATAACAATGTGATTTTGAGAGGTGTCTAACAATAGGTACAAAATTTTTAAAGACCTTCATACTTCAAAGCCCTAACCATAACAGCTTGTCCTCTTTTACAGGTCGAAACTTAAAAGTTAATCCACTTAAAAAGGTAGCACAGAGTTATCTCTAGATATACACTTAATGTCAGCAGTTGACTGTTGATGAAGAGCTTCTTTTTTCCAATTCTGAATTCTTTTAATAATACAGAACTGATACACCCACCTAGAAATTCTCTGAAAACCTTGAATTATTATAAAAGTATTTCTGTTATAAACAAAAAATAATAAATAACAACGATTGACAAGTGAGCAGAAATAAGGTTATGTTTATGTTGCTACAAAAAACGAGTAACAATTTAAGGCAATTTTTCAGGTTGCATATCTAAGGGTAGACAATTTCTATACACATTGATGACGTCATATTATACTATACTATAAATATTAATACAAAATTAAGGCTAATTCATATCAATTCGATTTTAGAACAATTTTTAGTACATATAATATACAGGGTGTTTTG
This sequence comes from Monochamus alternatus, assembly GCA_037114965.1. Taxonomy (NCBI): domain Eukaryota; kingdom Metazoa; phylum Arthropoda; class Insecta; order Coleoptera; family Cerambycidae; genus Monochamus; species Monochamus alternatus. The sequence goes on along the minus strand of CM073432.1, from coordinate 11,376,809 downwards.
CACGTCGTTACAATAATTTTAGGAGGGAATACGTGATTTTGAGTCGATTGAAACACACATATCTATATAAGTGTTACAAATTTTGTAACAATTAATTTTTTTATATTTTTTAATTTAACCGTGCTTTTCTGCAATTATTGAAGTGTATAAGAAAAAAAAAACCATTTTATAACAAATATTTCTATACTTTTTTAATTAGGAATGAATAGATTATTTAAATGATTTACCCAATAAAATCCAGTAGTTTCTACTTTGTAAAAGCGAAGAGTCAGATTTGAATGTAGATTTTATTTTATTTAAAAACTTACCTAAGCAATGCTCCTTCAGTTCTTAGGAAAAATTTCTTGATAAACATTCTAAAAATTAGGGAAATTAATCTTAACACGTTTAAATATGGAGGGAACGCATTCGCCAAAATAGGACAGCTGTTCAGATTCAAACGTATAGTTTGACAGTTGATCTACGTTTACGGTTGCTATGGAAACTAAGGACAATTGTTTTCTCATTGCATACTAAGCTATTTAATAGAAACATTGCTTTTCCTTTTTACGCCGTAACTTTAAATTAGCTTTTAAGATAAAATATTTAGCTTTTTGAATCTTCAGGTATTTTAATAACTTCAATATTTTCTAAAAGTTGCGTTCTTGTTAGCAAATGTCTTAATTTCTTAAACCATTTTTATTACATACTAAACGACTACCATCTGTTTGGCGAATGCGTTCCTTGCATACTTAAACGTGTTAAGATTAATTTCCCTAATTTTTAGAATGTTTATCATGAAAATTTCCTTAAAGAACAGTTTTTAATAATATCTGAGTTCCACCACTACCACTTTGGATTTTATTGGTTAAATCATTTGCTATAAAAAGGTTTGTTTTTCTTCTACACACATACATTCAAAATCAAATATTCTAGCACCTAAAATTACTGTAACGACTTGCAAAACACCCTGTATTGTTAACTATATTTTGGGTAATTTTAAAATTCAATGATGTGTTAAAATTCATTGCCTTGGTCAATGACATTTGTATAGACAAGGACAAATTTAACAATGATACTAAATATTTTTAATTCACTGATTTGTTTTAAATTAACGCATTTTCGCTGTTTTTACTCTCTCATCCTCATCTAAAATTTGTCGATACGTATACATATATTATTATATAATAAATTTCTAAAATTTCACAACCAAGTCAGGACATGACCAATTTTTTTTTTCTATTTATGAATTTACAACCCATTAAATTTAGATTTATTACAACTTAAAATAGATTTCTAACCTCACTTTATTAGCGAACTCGATTACGGGAAAAAATAATGTTTACAAATAACGAATATAATAGATGTCTTATATAAAAATGTTAATGAAGCCAAATTAAAATAGTTTCGGAATGAAACGTGTGAGATACACGAACATAAACATATCCGAGTGAAAATTAAAAGTCATTTTAGTCTGCAGATTGTCTAGTAAAGGAAAAGGATTTGTCCCCAATACACCAGCTACTGAATGAGTTGTGTTTGTATTGTTAACATTAACTGTACCTTATGAGCAATAGGAAACACTCCAAGACTAGATAGTCATGACAACTTGCAGCAAATTTAAAAGTGTACCAATATTTACGGTGAAGTCAGCAGACGGATTTTGTTATTAAACACTGTAATATTTGGGTTTTAAATAAAACAGGTGCCGAATATTTTACAAACAAAACATGTGAATGTTTGTTTAGTAGTAAATTATCTGTTTAGGGAAGTATTTAACTCTGCAAACGAATTGATTTTAATATTGATGTAGGTATGTAATGCTCTAGCAAATTTTACAGCATTTGTTATTTTTTTACTCTTGATTATTAAAAATTGATTTGTGTTACTATTACAATTATTTTTTGCTAATTTAAATAGAGTACAATCTCAAGAAATTTAACAATAATATTTTTTCCTTAAAACATTTGGTATAAACAGTTTTTTTTTTAGCAATTGCCGGAATAAAATTGCATATGGTCAGAATTACCCTTTAAGGGCGACGTATTCTCGAAATAGTGTTTTCTACAAATACAAATAATTTTTAACTTTTACGAACTGAATAATACAGAACTTAGCAAATAACAGGAATGTTATCTCATGCCACCTGCGAATATTCAAAGGTACCGAAGCAAAACGAATATATAACGGCAGAAAGCAGTCTAACCAATAAATTTTTAGGTACAGAAATCTTTCAAAATACGTATTTTTTAAATTTAACTGTAGATGTAAATGTTGTTATAACTTAAACTTACATAGTTCTGCATATAAGACTCTTTACTTTTGTTTATAATAATGAAAATAATGATTAAAATGTGGGATTAGAATAGCAAAATAATGTGTGTTTTATAAACGCTTTTTAAAAGTTATTATTGTATTTGAAGAATTTAAATAGTAAAAATAATAGTAAAAGTTAATAAACAAAAATCAAGAATTTCACTTTTTGACAATATTTTTGTCCTACGTGTTTTATTTTTCGAGATTTCTGTACCACAAATTTGATCCTTTGACGGCGAGAACAACAGCGACCTTATATAGTAATGTCAAAGATGTTTCTAGAGAAAAGGAACATTTTTAGTTTATATTAAGTATATTTTTAGAATGAAACAATACATAATACTGAAAACTGAAAATAGGAAAACATATTTATACTCTCGCTATAGAAGCAAATACACAAATATAAACTATTCTAGCTAAGGGAAGAGCAACTAAAATTATTATTTCTTAAGTCGAACCAAGTGGAATATTGAGCCGAATTTGCGACGTTGCCATTTTGCAAAGTAGATAATTTTGGTGCCGTCACAGAAATTATTTAATGTTTAGCGATATAAATAGCTGAAAAAATGAAAATAAAATAAATAAGTACATTTCTTGTCCGTCTATCTAAATCGACTGTATGAAATTGTGAAAATTAACAAACATATTATAATTACTTCTAATTTACTGATCAAGTTTTCTTAATATTAAATTTTAACCTAGCACTCCATTTTGGACTTATATAAAAGTACCTACCTTTTGCAGATACTGAATGTTAGAAATAATGTATAACTTCACCCGACATTTCTTCCAAATTCTTCAAACTGGTGACTTAAGGTGAAAATTATTTTTTTTACAGTAAATAATGAATAATCAATATGACCGTTTCTGCTGACCTCACGAAGATCATTACTCACAAAATATAAGCTACTGCTGAAATATTCTAGACTAAGGGGTAGAATCTAACTTCCATTGTTATGTTATTAATCTGTTCTGTAGAAACGATGCTTTCCATCAATTTCAAATGAAATATTCAAACATTAGAAAGGTGGCTTTACAATTTCTAAAAAAATATAATAGTTCTCTATTACAATAGACAAAGTATTTCATCTTGTTAAAAAAAATACCCATTCACCGAAATGAGATTATTATTACTATATTGAACATTACATAAAAAAATGTTTTTTCGGCGATTTTTATTATACAGTTGAGATTAGAGATCAAAATAATTTTAGAGTGACAGGATACCGATCTTGTTCTGATTGTAAGGTACATTATGTCACAAAGCATGGTGAACACCTATCATTCTCAGCTTTAGAACAGGTTTAACAAAAAGTTTGATACAACTTAAGTGAAGGAATATTATATTCTTTTAATCGCCAGAACAATCATCTCTGTTAAACTGTTAGTTTCCTCTTCATTGCACATTTGCGCGCTGATTGAATCTTTGTTACTGGTTAATTTTTATTATCTACGGATGTAGCGCGGCACGTACACTTGCATGTTTTTTTCTCTCAACAAAATAAAGCGACGGAGAATAATTTGAATAAAACTTAGCTTAGAGATAATAATATACTACCCCCTCTCCACCACTAACTTCAACTTTGCAGAAATGAGTGGATATGTTATTTATACAAGGTGTCCAGAATATGTCTGCCAATACTGAAAGAGCTTGACCAAAAGCAACAAAAAATGTCTATGTCCAGTAGTTTTTCTGTAAATACATTTCTAAAATAAAATGCAAAACTGTGCTACGAAATTAAACGCAATCCGCTGCCTGTTAGGTATTAACCTCAAACTATAGACCAAAATAGTTATACATCCTACGCTATACTGCCTTCATATTGCGACTATAGTTTTGTTTATTTATATTTAGTGTTTGTTTGAATATTTGTTAACAAAAATGAAACGTTTTAATAACATTATCCTATTATTTGCTAGTCTATATTATTCAGTTCATAAATGTGTAAAATTACTTGTACCTATTTGTAGAAAATACTATTTCAAGAATACGGCGCCCTTAAATCGATTATGTTCTGTGTCGTACAATTTATTGTACAGCAAAATAAAGGCACTCATATTTCGGACACTCTGTATGGTAGAAATAGAACAATAAAAAATGCACTTACCTGTTTGCAAAATAAAAACAAATACATACAATATTTCGTGCAATAACAACGAAGTTATGTTTTGTGAAGTTCAGAATATAGTTTCAAGCAAATTATTGGAAATGGCTGTAACTCTACGTTATCAGTGACTGATTGTTTTAAATTGCAACTCCATTGTTAGCTCTAAGTGTTCTGGATTAAATAACATAGTAGAACCCGGAATGTAATTTTGATTGCTGAAATGCCCCTTTCCATAAAAAAATGTACCGCAAGGTAGCCTGTTGGGTCCTTTGTTATTTCGTGTATATTCAGCTGATTTTGCTCATTTTATATATCAATCCCCGGATGATTTTCTCTTTTCAATATGGATCTTGATGAACTTAAAGTATATATCTTAACTTAAATGAGTCAAAAAATCGATTTACTATTATTAGCAGATAGCAGATTAGCAGATTACTCTTGTTTCTAACTTTGTCACTGAATTTAAGTGAGATCTACAAGGCACAGAAAATTTGTATTGTCCTTTTGAGCGGAGAATTTTCTAACATTTACATACTAGTGTGAAAGTGCAAAGTGCTAGGATGTGTTCAAATTCATACATGGAACTTGACAACTGTTTCGATTAATATTAATATGTTTTTGTTTGTTCCAGAGGCATGAATATAATGAATTGATATTTTAATAGCAATGAGAATTTTATTAAGAGATCTTTTGCTACTTTCTTAAATTACATTTTCTTAATAATTATGAATTTGTAGTAATTCCAATAACTTAATTTTAGTGAAGCACCTTATGATGTATATTAGAAAAAGCATCTAGTTACCTGTTTCGGTGTCGATGGTGTAGTCCAAACCCGCCCATGGGTCACTGTCAATTTCGTTTTCAGGTTCTTCCTACAAAATACATACAATTAGATACATTTCGGCAAATACAGCAAAATACGTACTTTAATTTTGTCTTCATTTATAGCTTTTAGCGTCTTGAGTTTTTCTAAATCATCGTTTTCCAAATCTACAGATGTGGTGGCGTCAACAGCTGAACTTTTGTCTGGATCAAGTTTTTCCAATTTGGGAGTGGCATTTTCCACGGAAAATCCAAGATCTACGTCTTGTTTCCACAATACTTCGATTAAATCCATATCCTGAAAGAAATTATCATCTTAAGCCAAATAAGCTATCAGCTTCCTTAAATATCAAAACGAACGTATCTATACAGTTTTACATACAGTTTACGTTCAGTTTTGACAAAATTTGTTAAAAGTTGAGAATTTCCCGCCATAAATAATGATAACCAAAGTTGCGAAATTCGTGCAAAAATCCGTGAGTGTCGCGTTCATGAGGACAAAGTGTTAAAGTGTGATATCCGCGGAGTGCGCATCAGGTAGGTGTAAGTGGGTAGGTGAGCCATCGCCGTCCAAAAGAACGGCATTCTAATTTGTGGAGAGGATGGTACGGGAGGGGGGGGGGTGGTACATTTAAAGTAAACTGTTAATGTACTAGGTTCATTCGACGTCAACTCCTTTTTGATAATTTTGTGTGCTTTGAACCCTTCTCAAACAGCACGCATAGGTAATCATGTAACCCTCACTTCCTGTACTCATCTCTGTGTTGTGAATTAGTCACTCTCTATTATTTTCGACCTTGGGTAATTGATAATACAAGACGAAAACTTTAAATTTGGAAATAACTCTACCATTTTCATTATCTAACGCCTCGAAACTGACAAAAATTGTTATATCACCGTTTCTACTAAAAAATAAAGGATGTTATGTAATGAAATATTTTTGTATGTTTTTTATATTTAACCACCTTCAAATTTAGTACGCCTATGAAATGTTGTTCTTCGCACGCTTCGCCCGTCGCGCTTGTCACAAGCTAGCGATAAGTTACTCTCTAGATTTTTGACGGTTCAGTATAGATTCCCTGAAAAATCTTTTAAAAAACCTGGCGACATCACAAATTAAGCTGTTTTTTTTTTGTAATATTTATAGTTATCAAATTACTGAACTTATTCCATCCGTAGTTTTCATATCATACTGCATTTGCCAACAAGAGTAAAATATAGAAATAAAACAGCAATATCTACTTTTCTGAGGTAGCTATAACCCTATAACCGTTTTACAGCCTCTAGAAATTTAATTTCTTAAACTATAAATACATTTTCTGTGGTGAAAAACATGTATTTTCTGCGATATTGATTGATATTGATATTTTGTATACAGTAGTTCTCCTGCAACGAAAAAACTGGCGCCTATTTTGCCGAGCTAAAATTTTAATTGTGGCCATTAAAAAAATCTCAGGGTAGATATAAATAGAATATAAGAGCTATTATGTTCCCAGAAAAGAAAAAAGTATATAATATAATTTAACTCAATTTACTAGCAAAATTAAAGTTATTGTTTTAGAGCTTTTAATTTGTGGAAAAGCATGTTCAAACATTGTTATCTCCCAACAACGTAGGTATCCGAATAAACAAAAGTTACGCTCCATACACATAAATTTTAACCGAGTGTTATAGGTTATCAATGTTACATTATGCAAAATATGATTTATTTCACGAGCTGTTAATTTATAAAGGTACAAAAAAATAAAGATGTTGAAGGGCACAATACAAGACGACTATATTTATAGTTGCACCCGTCGGTCATCGGACCAGGCATGATTATTAGGGCTAGGGTAGTACCTTGCGGTCTTTAAAAGTGACATAATGGGCCTCAATTATTTAACCGTACTTATTAAAGTGCTCAGCCACTAGACCTACCACCATTTCGAAACTATAAAGAAGGAATCTTGTTTCTTTTTGAGATTCTAAGATGATTGAACCGGTTTGAGAAAAAACTTGGACAAATTCGAAACTGTAAAGAAATAATTCCATTTTTGTAGCAGCAGAGTTGATTGAACAGGCTTAAGAAAAAGTTATAATTTTACCAGAATGGTAGTCTTGCTTCATCAAACAAAAGTTACAAATCCTTCTCCTTCCTCAGATACTACGTTGTCACTAACACTAGCACTGTAGAAGCAGAGGGTCGTAATTATAACATGATATTATTGAACTTAACTACTTTTGCACTTGCAGAAAAACAACTGCTTCACGTGTACACTAGTTGAAATATTTTGTCTGTAGTTTATCAGAATGGATTTAATGATAAAAAGATAAATAATAGGCAGATAATAATGTTTGTTTAATCGATAAAAACTATATAGCAAATATTATTTTCTGCTTAAATACGTCCTTCTATTTTAAAGCCTTTAAGCATCCAAAAATACAATCGGAAATACCTATTGAAATTGTTTTTAAATATTTAAAGAAAATTTAATAATTGTTAACAACACTACATTTCGACGATCGAACAATCAGCAAATGCTAAAATTCGTATTTTATTTTTTTCAACGTATTTTACACATTTTTTATCCGACGCGATGCTGCCAAATGTACGGTTTTTGTGTAAATGTAGGTAAAATGAAATTTCAACTCTATTATAATATTATAAAAAACAGGCAAAAGTAAAAATTCAACAAATTTAGTCAAGTAACCTAATTTAAATATTTCATATAAACACCTTATTTAAACGATCTAAAATTAATGACAGTTTATATTTACCTACAAATGTTAACGTAAACGTTCTAATTTTCAACGAAAACGATCGAACATTGAGCAAAGAATAAAATACGTTGGTTTTTTTCAACGTATTTCGCACATTTTTTGTGCGACAAGATGTTGCCACATGTATGTTTTTACGTAAATGTAGGTAAATATAACTTGGAAATATGTAAAAAAGTAAGGAATTAAAAAGGTGTTAGTCAAGTAACCTATAACCTAATTTAAATATTTCATGTCGTCTAGCGTCTTGATGTTAGTGGCATTTGTTTATATTTACCTGAGGGTACTATTGCAAAGTTTGACGTATTTTCTTTACTTCTCAATAATCTTAAGAGAATATGGAATACGTAATAGAAGCCAAAACAATAAACTCTGACGGTCGAACATTGAACACTAATATTAAAACTTCAAAGGAATAAAAATTACGCGACATTCTTGCGAAACTTTTGGTAACAATTATTTAAGTAGTCATCTCACTTGTATTTTAAAAAAAAAATAGTTAAAGTCATAAACTATAATACAAATCTGGGTTATTTAACCAAGTTTATCGTTATTTGCTAATAATTATTTTTCTGAAAATATTCTATAAATACACTCATTATGCTAAATAGTACTGAAGGTCAGATATCTGACACTTAATACCACTTTTACGTTAAATACTGATAACATATTTAGATAACGTTTTATGTAGTTTTATTTATATTTAATGTCGTTATAAATGTAATATAAATTTTAATTTTTAGAACCAAGATTTTGGAAAATTGATTACGGAAATATTTTTGTCAACACTTCCAAAAAACGCCGTTGCCAAATCTGTAACTTGCATAGGAAAATGGGGAAATTATTGCATATCGATCGCATGCATTAAAGTAAACAAATAAGTACATTTGGAGCAACAAACCAACACCTGTCTTCTTTAAAAATAAATGTTGAGCGAATAATAACAGAAAGAATAGTTTATTTAAAATTAAATCGCTAATTATAGACTTACTTCCCATGGCTATAATCAATTTGGTACTAGCGTTCTAAATAAGTTTTAATGAAATATAGATTGTCGATAACAGGTTGCTATTAATAATTTATATCTGATTTTTATATTAATACAAGTAGATAGACGTTAAAACTATACAAGCGTATCACATTCCTATCTCCCAAAGACCTAAATCCTAGTAAACTTATTTGCTCAACTTTTCTAAATTAATTGTACTTTATAATTTGAAGTCCTGGTATAAGATGTGTTAAATGATATCATTAATGCAAATGCAGTGACTACCATATTCTGCATCTAAAGTTAAGACCACTTCATTGAAATTTTTGGTTCAGATATTCTGTGATATGTTTCTGTGATTTGTATCATGTTCAGTGAAATAAGTCACACTGAAAACTTTTGGAAAATCAGTAATTACTCAGTTAATTTATGACGATCATTAAACAAGAGTACGGATGCGACGGTGCTTAGTTTAAGTTCGCCATCGGTTAAAAAATGAGTCTTAGATTGACTGGAAGTGAAGTAATATTACATATATTAAATGATTTTCCAAATTTTACCTTACGTTTTTCAATTGTGTGCAATTCAAGTCTGACGATGCGGCAACATCGTCTGTCGTTATCAATATGAACAGTATTCTATTGTAATTCAGTTATTTGTTGTTTTCTGAGCTGCGCTCGCTCTCCAAAAATTGTCTATTGCCAATAGTTGAAGTGTTATTATAATTAATAACACGTGTCTGTTGGTTTATATATTATTATTTCTATTAATGAATATTTTTGATACACTATTTTGTTGACATTGCGTGTACCATTGTAAATATTAAGTTATTCATTTATTGAGAAGCAATTTGCAACTATTTATGGTAATCGGTTACTAACAACAGCAACAATTATAGTTCTATCCTGTCCAATAAGTGCAGGCGTTGACAGTATGAGATTTTCTTCACACTGTAGGTGGTTTAGAAGCAAATCGCAATAAGTTTATCGACAAGCTTCTTTTACCAGCTAAGGAATTTTTAATTTTTATAATACTCATCGCTGGACTGACGATAATCCGCATGAGGTTGTGAGATTTTCAACGTGCCCATTCAACATTCGACAAGGACAAGAAATGTATACATTTTAATGTATTCTGCATTTAGCAATGTACTTTTCTCCTCACCCTTTCCAAATAGTCCTGAAGTCCAGTAATTGTGTTTCGCATTGGTTATTTATTTGTTTAACAGTTTTGCTCAAAAAAAGTAGATTAACCGGAAGTTCTCCCTTCTAAGAAAGGCTTACCAAGAAAACTGAATAGTGTGCCATCACTATTTTCCGTGAAGAAAAATGTAGCACTTCCTTCGCTTCAATCTACCCTGGTATATGTTCTATGGTCAGCGGAAAATTTCCGATCTTCTGCATTTTTTTTTTGCTTAGCCATTGACAATACTGCAGTGTGACTGAAAAATCAGCTTCAGAGAGGACTTGAACTATCTGGAGAGGATAAGGATATAGCTGCTGCTCTTGGAGGATTCGTCATACATTAACATGGTTTATATTCCCTAATTCATTTGCCAGGCGCTTTGTTATTGCAGGATTTTGTTCAACCGCTAGTAAAACGTTTTCCTGATTTTCCGTTGTTCGTACAATTCTTTGCGCCCCACAATCTACAAAATTCTCTGTTACTTTTCCCGAAAAAGTCCAAGAAACACTTTTTAAGCAAAATTAACTTGGCTTTAAGAGAGCGGTACCAATTTGTGCATAAATTAGTGGCGTACAATTTTTTTCTAAAAATGAGTATTTACGGCACGAACGCCACTGATGCTAGTGTATTACAAGAGAAATTTATACACATAAAAGTAGCCCTTTACTATACACTGTTGTGTACCAAATCTTTTCTCAATATCTCGATCGGTTTTCGAAAAATGAAGATAATCATATTTAAGACAGAAAATTTTAAACAATCTGTATTTTTAAACATAGAACTTGCATCTAGATTCTAGAACATCATTCTGTAACATCCTGCATATTAACTACATACGCGCTGTTGTCAAATCAAACAAAAATCAATTCTGGAAAATATCCATAATTTTAAAGTTATATTACCAAGCAATAGGTATCAAGCTAACTTTATAACATCCGAAATTAAATAATATATGTAGAAAAGGAAAATACGCCAATTTGAAATCAATGGATATTAACTACTTAATTATAATTTCTTAACGAATTTATGGTATAATTACGTAAATTATAAATTTCCATAATTCAGTTAATTATTTTTGTTTTGTAAAACTAAATCTTTATGTTCGCAATATTTGTTTGTAATGTTTTAGTGACATTTTGTCAATATTTAAAAAAATTAGATAATTCGTTTTTGATAATTTTTAAATTGTTCTAAAAATTGAACAACCTACTTATGTGAAACCTGAAATTAATAACATTTTGAAGAGTTTGAAAAAAGCAGGAAATTTTATGAAGAACATTTTATGACAATAAAATTTTAGCGATAATGTTTACATTAGTTTTTCAAGTGTCAAAAATGGCTTACGTGTATTGACGAGATTACTGACGAGAATCCATGATTAAGTACCAGTGCAAGGGATGTCTCAGTCAACAGTCTGGCGTATTTTGACAATAACTTATTAATTAAAGCCATAAAATATTGTTATTAATTAATAATAATAACGGCAAAAGCAATTGAATCTGCCGATATAAAGTGTATGTTATAAAATTTCCAATGCCGTGCTGAAGTGTATTTTTAAATAATTTACGAATTGCCCTTTTTGATTTTTTTACAAAATTGTATTTGTAAGTCCCCTGCATATTTAATTTTTTTTTTAGATAAGTTCTACGTTCTCGATCGGCGCTACTGATTACAAAGCGGGTATTAGAATTAGATAAATTAGATGTTTTCAGTGACTTTCCCATATCTTAAAGTGACTCTTCTAGTGTTTTTACGATACACTATTTTCATATTAATATAATGAACAAGTTAAAACAAATTTTCCACTATGATAAAGTTGTTTTTTTTAAATTTTGAAACCCCTGTAGTTCGAAACTTTATCATAGAGTACTCTGGAGTAATAGAATATGAATACTTAGGTGATCTCATGTGTCAACTTAATCACTTTAAGCAAAAATAATAATTTCACAGGATGATCATAAAATCAGTAACATGTTCCAATTTTAAAATTTTAACGATTTCTTCAGTTTAAGAAATGCAACTGTATTAGTTTGTTTTCCTTAAGTGTGAGAATTACTAAGTACAACTTAAAAAACAAAATTTGTAAATGTTTGTATATTCTAAAACCATTTTTTGCATGTCTTAATTTTCTCATCACTCTATATTCACAGTTAAAATTTTGTTTATTTTAACAAGATGCGAAATTTTTCGAATACCTTTTCTCGTAAAATAAAGAATGAAAGCGTTTTAATTTGCGTTTACATCAAAGTATCTGGACCGATTTTCAAAAAATCGAACACCAAAATGCCAGGATGCACCATTATTCATAGCTATAACGTAAATATACCATTAATGTTATTATAACACCTATACCAATTGTCAAATTATGTCAAAATTGCCCATTATTATAGTCTGTTTGGAAATGAAAGAGAGTAATAAAACCCCGAGATAAGAACCGGCCTTGGGAGTGGTAATATTTCGTTTCAGGTAATTATCGGGTAACACTAATGCTAACAGGTAATGGGTGTACATTAGTATATTTTACTGGATACATCATAGGGCAGGAGCCAGTGTATTGTGACACATCAATCCAGCCTTAGAGCTGAATATACGAAGACGTGCTAGTGCAGTAGTACAGAAAATTCGACTTGTGTTTAGTGACTATTGTGCCAGTGGATATAATATTGTTTGGGTAAAATGTTGAGCTTATCAGATTACGTACCTGCTAAACCCTTGAAAAGATGTGCGTTGTCTCAGAATGAGAAGATTATTACATTAAATGTATTTAATGTGGAAAAGTGTTCCAAAAAGACAGGGATTGGAAAATCGACTATCTACAGACTTTTAAAGAAAACAAAAAATGAACAAGATACTGTAAATCCCCCAAAATCATCTACAGGGAGGTCAAAAGTCGCTATAGATGATTTCTTCAAAAATGTTATTCGCAGAAAAGTACACTCATTTTATTTTAAAAAAGAAATACCAACGCTAAACAAAATTTTAAGTGAACTTTCAGAGGACAACGATTTGCCAAAAATCAGTAGAAGCAAATTATGGGCCGTCTTACGAGAGTTGAATTTTTGCTGGAAAAAGCAGAACAGGAAGTCAGTTCTTATCGTTAAAGATGAAATTATTTGTTGGCAAAGATCCTACATAAGATCAATTAGAAAATTCCGTGACGAAGGGAGGAATATTTATTATCTAGACGAAACTTGGGTCAACGAGGGATATACTGTAACAAAAGTATGGCAAGATAAAAATGTAAAAAGTTTTCGACAAGCATTTTTGGATGGACTTTCAACAGGGTTCAAGGCACCTTCAGGTAAAGGGCGAAGATTAATAGTGACACATATAGGTAGTGCCAGTGGTTTTATAGATGGCGCTTTACTTTTATTTGAATCTAAAAATACAGGTGACTATCACGAAGACATGAACGCAGATGTTTTCGAGGAGTATTTTACACAGATGTTGGATCTTATTCCTCCGGGGTTTGTAATTGTCATGGATAATGCCAGTTACCATTCACGGCAGACTGCTTGGAGGAAAGCCGATATAATTCAATGGTTATCCGGAAAAAACATCATTTGAAACAAATATGGTGAATAAGGAACTTTTGACACTTGTCAATCTTAATAAAGATCAGAAAAAATATGTTATGTTAGTCTGGACGCAGGTAAAAGAAGATGTATCGCGAAATAATACGACGTTTAAATTAAGTGACGTGAAAATTTTGTTAAAAAATTCCTTGAAACGAGTAACTGCAGATAACTGGCAAAGATGTATACATCATGTACAAAAAGAAGAGGAGAACATGTGGGAACTCGATAATTTAATTGACGTTAGTGTGGAACCTATCGTTATAAATCTAGGAGACGAAGATAATTCATCAGAATATTCAGAGGATGAATTTTAATATACCTACTTTTTTATTTTCTTTATTGTACATTTATACAACACTATAATTTGAATTTTCAAAATACATATATTTTTGTGTGGAATAAAAGTCTATTCATTAAATTTAAATAAATATTTTGATAATAATATCGAATAATTTTATTTGAATTACTAAAAACCCTCTTAACCTGGTTATTATGCTTAAAGTAGCCTCTAGTTTTGAAATGCTGTTTTTATATTGTTTACTTATGAGAGAAATGGACTGAGAAATTGAAGCGGCTTAGACAAAGACGGATTGTCAGGGATTAAATTTTAGCTACCCGCTACAATTTAGTATGGTTCGATCACACAAAGTTTTTTTAAAAGTACACCTCATCTATACCGATAATATATAATATAAAAATATTGAATATAAGCACCAGTACTACATTTATATACATAATAAGCTTTTATTACTCTATTTCATTTCTAAACAGACTATAGTACAACAATCTCTTTTTTTGTATAGTATAGTAATATTTTGTATTTAGTATTTCAGATAAAATCATCGGAACCAAATATTAGACAACTTACCGTGTGCAATGAGTGCACAGTAAATTAAAATCAAAAATCGACCTGTTTCGAGAATTTTGAATAATACTGTTTATTTAGTCAATAATGAATTTATGCGTTACATTATAGACGCATTGCATAATTTTCCAAGTTTATGCGTATAGGTTAAGAATGATCCTGTATATCATTTCATGTAGGTTTATTTAGCGTCATAATTACGTTATTAATATGTAAAATGAACTTAGAAATAATAAATATTAAATAGATTGTGGTAAATATTCCACCGGCGAATATACATTGTGAATTGGGAGGAGCGTAAAGACAATGGGTGTGAGATAACCGTAGGGTAGCATAGAACTATGAACCGCCGAGAACCACACCTTTGTCTCCCGCAAAGCTGTACCGATTCGACCAGAGGTCCGCCATCTTGTCGACCTGCGGGATAGTTGCATTCCCTGATCGCGTTTCTTTTTAATATAACTCATGTCGAGTTTTAATTTTCAAAGTGGGTATATTAATCAGAATGGAAAAGTAGGTGTTGTTTTGTTTTACTTTGCCTCCCTCCATTACCCGGACTTAAACAACTGTGGTATCTACATCATCATTAATTAAAAAATTTCCTATAGGTATTAATCATTAATATTAATTTCAAGCCATTTTAATTTCCATCTACTAACGCTGGAAATTGTTTTTTATATTAGTTAATTGGTATTCCTAATATAACCGAAACAAAAAATGAAATTGAACGCCTAGTTGGAAGTGAAATAGAATCGCTTACAAAATGCAGACAAAATTAGTCCCATCCCAGTAAACACACACAGCACGTATTTTAAACGTACCTATTATCAACGTTTCATTGGTTCATAAAATCATGTGTTACGTTAGAAAAACGTCGTTTTTGGTATAAAAAAACACTATTACAGTGTTTCATAATATATGCGCAGGATGTGATAGCTCGTCCAAAAATCTGAAAAAAAGTATGTATTAACTTACCCTCTAAAATGCACAATTTTCGAGATACA
Organism: Monochamus alternatus; assembly: GCA_037114965.1. Taxonomy (NCBI): domain Eukaryota; kingdom Metazoa; phylum Arthropoda; class Insecta; order Coleoptera; family Cerambycidae; genus Monochamus; species Monochamus alternatus. Next base: position 11,361,207 of record CM073432.1, on the reverse strand, counting down.
GGGTGTTGAAATTGTAAAAAAAAATTTGTTTTTTTGCGAATATCTCCGGAACTGTTTATCGTACAGAAAACAGCTTTTGTAACCATTTACTACTCATAATAAGCTATGTTCTGTGCGACAATTTTTTTTTTTTTCAAAGTCATAACTGTTGAAGATTTTGAAGGGGAAGTGGGTGTTTTTCTCCCCAACTTCTACGCCATTGGAAAAAGTACGGTTTTGAGACGCCCATTTAAACCGCCAAAGTTTTCTACACAAAAAATGTACTCTTGGTCATAAGCTCTAAAGTTGAGTGTTTTCGAGAAAAATCTACTTTTATGTTGAAAAGCATGGTAACTTTTTTGAAATAAATTTTTTTTATTAATTAAACAAAATTTATTTAATCGTAAGAACAAGTAACAAAAGCAAACGTTAAGTTCATAGTTGCAAAATTAAAAAAAAAAATCGTACACAGTTAAATTAAATGTTGGAAATGTCCTCCGTTAGCTTCAATGCACGTAGCAATTCTTCGACGCATTTACTGTCTAACACGCAAGAAAATTTCCGGAGTGTTCCGAATTATGTCGCAAGATGCAACAATGCGTTCTCTTAATTGATCAACATTTTCAACTGGAGTAGCGTAGACTAGGGTTTTGAGATGGCCCCAAAAGAAAAAATCTAAACAATTAAGTTCGGGAGATCGCGGGGGCCAAGGGTGGGGGCCTCGTCGACCGATCCAACGGTCTTGGTATTCGTCGTCCAAGTATTGGCAAGCAACCAAACTAAAGTGGGCCGGAGCTCCATCATGCATAAAGTACATGTTTTGTCTTACTTGAAGCGGTACATCTTCCAGCAGTTCCGGCAGTACTTGTTCTAGAAATTGTCGATAATCTGCACCGTTTAATCTGTTCGGTAAAAAATGTGGGCCTATCAAATGATCACCGACGATGCCAGCCCAAACATTCACGGAAAATCGTTGCTGATGATTGCCTTCTGCAATTTCATGTGGATTTTCTTCAGCCCATATGTGGTTATTGTGAAAATTGAAAATACCATCTCTCGAGAAAGATGCTTCATCGGTAAACATAACTTCGGCTCCAAACTGAGGATTTTAAGCTATTTTGTCTTGCATCCATCTACAAAAAGCCAATCTTGACGGAAAATCTCTTGGCAATAAGACTTGTACTCTTTGAATATAGTAGGGATACAAAAGTTGTCTTTTCAAAATTCTCCAAACCGCCGAGTGAGGTATGTTTAAGTTGTGAGCAATTTTTCTGGTACTTGTGATCGGATTTTCTTCAATTTCGTTGAGGACAGCCTCTTCTACTTGAGCATTTGCAGCTTCCATAGGCCGCCCATTATCAGCAGTATTCTTTTTAAAACTTCCATTTTCCCATAGTCGTTGGTGAATGCGTTGAAACAAGTTATGATGTGGTACTTGGCGATCACGATGTCTTTCTTGATACAACCGCCTTGCTTCTGCCCAATTACCGCTCGCCATTCCGTAAAGGTAATGCATTGTGCACATTTCAGCATTTGTGTAATTCATATTTACTTTTGTAATACAAATTGACTTTTCGCAGGTACAATTAATCGTTATTTGACAGGAGGTAGCTTTTGTTTTAAAATTTAAAGCCTACTCTTGATAAAAAAATTATAATACATTTAGTAAAATAAAAATTTTATTTCAAAAAAATTGACCATGTTTTTCAACATAAAAGTAGATTTTTCTCGGTCAACTTTAGAGCTTATGACCAAGAAAATGGGTCTCAAAACCGTACTTTTTCCAGTGGCGTAGAAGTTGGAGAGAAAAACACTCACTTCCCCTTCAAAATCTTCACCAATTATGACTTAAAAAATAATTTCTCGCACAGAGCATAGCTTATTATAAGTAGTAAAAGCTGTTTTCTGTACGATAAACGGTTCCGAGATATTCGCAAAATTTTTTTTACAATTTCAACAACCTATATCTCGAAAATTGTGCATTTTAGAGGGTAATTTAATACAAACTTTTTTTCAAATTTTTGGACGAGCTATTACATCCTGAAGTCCTGCGCATATTTTCATTAAAAAATGCTCCTATTTTAAGTTTAATTAACGTTATTCTAAACCCTAATTTTACTATTAGTGTTGACGTTTTTATAACGTGTGATGTAGGTATACATCCTTCTACCGATTTTTAAATTAAGTCAAAATAAACATTTTTAACTTTCAATTAAATGTGTTTCACGTGATGCTTACTGTGTTCTAAAATATCTATACATATATTTCTAGTTATTTTGTGCAACAAGAACAAAACGAATCATCTTTATGTATTGTGTTTAATTTTTCTGTAAAAATCAAAAACAGTAATTCAAAAATGAGTTGTCCTATAATTTTTATACATTATAAACGCACACCCTGTATATATAACTCAATTTTGTGTACATAGGTGTACGGTAAGCGCAAAATAGAGAATTGAAATTTTAATTATTATACGAAGTAGAAATAAAATCTGTAGTAAATAGGAGACATGTAACTTATTTCATCATTGGATCGGTCAGTGGTAGCGCGGTTTAAGGCGTTAGTACTTGAATCGAGGTGACTAGATCGCTGTGGGTTCGACCCCCACAGCCGGTAGACCGTATATAAGCTATATTCGTGGAAAGAGGATTGGCACCCTCTCTGCGGGTATGGTAGGGTGGAAGAATGTTGGCTTGGATCAATGTGAGAGATTGATACCGGTTGACATTTGACTACCCCCTAATTAATGAGGTTTTCCAGGTTTCCCTCATTCCTGCACTGAATGGTGGTTAGGGCCTACCAACGTAAGTCGTTCCTGGGCGCAAATGCGGCCTGCTTAATAATAATAATATGCCGCCCCCTCTCCCGCACGAGTCTTCGACTTCTGGGTTAATCCTCGTGATTAGAATGAGGGGTAGAGATATTATTATTATTATATGCATACCGATTAAAGAATTAGTCGAGATATAACTAAAGTATCCAAAAAATTTGAATGAATCGGAAGTATGGAAGATGTATTTACCTGGATCGCGATGACGAAAACGGTAAATGAAAATCCTCACACATTCATTAAATTTAGGTCGGTCAACTTCAACTTGTTGAAGTCCTGTGTTCATAGAACTCTGAAGTCTTAATAGTGATACCCTTACAAAGTTAATGTCTTACAAGAACTATGGGCAGATGGCACAGAAGATTATAGTTTTGCGAAGAAATTAGAAATTTATTTGATAAGAGAATCCAAAATTACATAATTTATTATACTACGTTTTGGATTCCATAAAATCCGAATTCGATGCAAGAAAACATACACAATGGTTAGAAAAAATGATGTTTGAGCTGGAATAGTTAGAAAATAGTATACTGGAACCTTAATTCTTTAAGGCGATCGAATTTTTTGCGTTTTAAGCTGATTCCAGACTTGGAATTAATTTTCCTAACGCTAATGACCGCTATATAAGTACTGGTTCTAACAAGATGCTGCTCCTCCACATTTCTTGCTTCAATGTAAGAAATTACCCGAATGAAGTTTTCCTAAATCGATGGATAGGCAAAAAGGGCCACCTGAGTGGGCACCACGCTCCTTTGACTTATGTCCATTAGATTTCTTTGTGGAGTTATCTCAAAAGTAATGTGTATGTGAACAAACCAGACACTACCCAAGGACTGAAAGATCGTATCAGAAAAGAAGTTCGAAACGTAACACTAATATTCAAAATGTAAGCGATTCATAAATTTAAACATTGCGCAATGGTTAAGAGAGGTCCCTTCGAACATTTGCTGTAATAAAATAAGAAGTAGTATTGGTACAAATACTACTGTTCTCATTTAATTCCTTCATTTTTTAACAACTAGGACACAAAATAGGTGTAGTACAATCTTTTATCGCTGATTTGGTCAATCCAATTGGCAAACTGGCCGGCAAACCGTAACGTTAGTAGATGTATTGGACGGAAGACCCAGACTGAACTCTGAACCTCCCGAAAAACTGCCTCCTCCAATGCGAGTCAAACCCTGTATGTGTGAGGAGTGGGTACAGGCAGAGAGTTAGAATGACGGAAAGTAGTCTGGTTAGCATATTCCGTAGGCTTCTGATACAGAAATACTTATTTATGTAAAAAAATAATGAGATAAGAACATAGACTCTTCAAATCTTCGAACTGCCTAAAATATGTTAGTGGAAAAATTAAAGACAGTAAATGTAGTATCTTGAGAGAGGGAGAGAAGAGAAACATGTTTAAGAAATTTCGTATATTAATTTTCGTCCATACGCAGATAATATCTATAATCATGAGGCTCCAGTATTATTTCCTTTATTCGCATATGGGAAAAGATTTTTTAAGGAATGTTTTACCCATTTAAAATGTTTGCGTTTTGTATTTGGTTCTATACAGAGTTAATTATGACTAAGTACAAATATTTTAAGAGGGAAAAGAGAAAATTAAGAATTAACGGAATCGCTCTTAAAAAAATTCCAAACTTATTTATAAATCGAAAGAAAAATTTTTTGAAATCATATTAAATCCTTATTTAACGCCGCCTATGCGACCTGTCCGCCGCACGTTTACAGAGTCAGAGTAGGCAACTAGCAACAGACGGTAAAATTCCCCGTCATGTTATGATTTAATTCCTGTGTACATTTAAAATTTTCTATTATCTATTTCTTTCGTTCGATTTTGTTATAATAAATAGGCATATTATCTAGCTGTACCTACGGGAAGTGTTTTTTATCGGTAGTGAGTGGTTGTAATGAATGAAAGTGTTGTAGTTTTGCCAGTTTGTAATGAAATAATGAAAAACGAATGCAAAATAGTGGAGCTAACTGGATTAACTGTTACCTATCTATCAAGTATTATTACTAATAAGAATGTTTGTCATTTCTGCATTTAGAAATGCTGCAAAAAACGACCGCATGGTAGTAGATATTGTTGATCATACCATACTAATCAAATATCCTAAGCCATCTCAGTCGACGCTTATAATAGGCGCCGACTTTCCGTAGGAAAATAGGGTTTTGCTCCATTTTTTAAATGTTGTGTTAAAATTCTGAAATATTTTTTTTATTGTCTTGCAGGCCTTCCTGAGCACGTGGTTAAAATGTTTGTACTTAGTCAGATCGTGTATGCAACAATACTTTAATACCAAGTTAACTTGGCTTACTTAAACTTACTTAAAGCAAGCCGGTTCGTGTATGGCTACCTTAAGCAAATTAAAATATGTAGAAAATGAAATATATCCGATATATCTACACAAAAACAAAATTATCAAGACTTCAAGAGAATACAAATTTTGAAAGGAGATTATTTTGATAATCCTTATCTTACTGTTAACAATATAGCAAAGTTAGAAAAATAAAAAAAATCCTTGTTATAAATGATAAGGGACAAATAATAGAAAACTAATATGTTATTAACAAAACTATAATGAATTGGAAATATAAAATAAGCTAAAGTAAATGTAAATAATATAATACTATTAATTATTACTTGAATCGTATTGTTTCTTGGCAATAAAATTAGTTTGTTTCTAATTGAACATGTCCATTGTTACGTTGATACCATTAAAGAATTTTTAAAGCCTTGTTAATCTAAGAAAAGTTATATAATTTACGTTTAATCTTGCATGAATAAATTTTTATTAAAGATACAAGAACAACTTTCATTTACGGCCTGGTATATCAATCGCTGGTACAGATTTTAAGCCTTGACTGGATTATGTAAACGCCACAGCTTTTTGCGAGAATAATATAAAAGTTAATCACAAGTTCAAGATTACATTCCAGGTTTTTTTATAACGGGCCCATTCATTCTGTAGCCCATTTTTTTTCATTTTTTCGATTATTACATATAATGACATTGGCCAAATCGTTAAATTAGAGTTTGCTATAGATTTCAGCTCATTGAGATTGATAAAATATTTATACTTAGATTTACTGATTTTATCGAAAGCGTCATGAAAGAACCTTTATTTCAAATAAATATAACAAATTAATTAACTCAGATACTAAATTTTTTATGCAAAGATGTATCTCAAGCCCTCCAACTTTTAAATACATTTGCGTTTGAGTCACTCTATAGTGTCATCGTCATCATCACTTTTTTGTTATTAGTTGTATTATTCAAATGAGTAAGATACCTGCTCACAGTTCTTTGTATACAAATGTATGTCAGTTTGTAGGGATTAGTATAGGTATGTTTGTACCATTAACTATTTATTTACTGTTTATATCTGATGCAGCCTATAGTTTAGGAAAAAATATATTCAGAAATGCAGCGAAAATTAATTTAGAAAGCATTTTCGATCAGGTCTACAAAATCAGCTACAGATATAGGTCAAGATTTCGTTACGAAAATGATTTCATCCTTCATTCAAACCAAACACAGAATAAAAAGCTTTTAAAAACTGATTAATTAAAAAACAATTTTGTATCGTGCTTTAACGCATCTTATGATAGTATATGCAAAACAAATAATAAAAAAGTAATAAAGTAACTACAAAAATTAATAAAAAAGTAAATATAATGAAAGCACAAACACAAGATAAAGAACATATTGTACAGGGTGATTCAGAACTTATCTAAAAATATTTGGGAATAGATGCGTCAAGAAAAATGGAGTCAGTATCGTAAAAAATTATTTTGTAAAATCCTGATAGCAATATTGAAATACGATTAGTTTTTGTAGGTATTAAAGTTTTTGTGATGCCAGGCTTTGCATTAGTTTTTCAAGTGTCGAAAATGGCTTATGAGTACAACTCGGAGTTGATAGATATTGTTTTAGTTTATGACGATATGAAAAAAAAATCGGACAAGAAGCAGAAACATTTGTGTTAGTTTGTAGAAACTGAGTAAGACGGGCCCAAAATTTTGTTATAACATTAGGTATATCGAACTATTCTATTAATTAAAACCACAAATTAATTCTATTAATAATGAATAGCAATAGTGGCAAAAGCAGCTGAATTTGCTTATAAAATAGGTGTGTTATTTATTTCTTTCCATTTTTTGTCCGGTGGCCGATTGCATGCTTTGCCGTGCTGAAGTGTATTTTTAAATTATTTGCTGCTTTTTTGATTTTTTGTAAAATTTTTATTTGTAAAAGTCCCCTGGACATTCACATTTTTGATAAGTTCTGAATCACCCTGTATACTATATTAAATAATCAAATACAAAATTTAAAAACAATAAAATTCAAATACGGTTCATTTATTTTATAAGGTCGATCGCATTACTACAGACTTCCCACTAACCCTGTATCTTTTATGTTAAAAATGGTTATCACACATTTAAAAATATATTTTATTAACCTACAATTTTGTACTATTGAAGCATAGATTGTTAGTAACAAAAAAGGGAGTAGAGCCAGGCAAGTATTAGATATCTAGCTCCATAAGCAATATTATCTAATTATAAACTATAATGTAAATGATGAATTAAATGCAAAATAGTTTGGTGAGGTATAATTTATATATTTATATATGCAAAATAGTTTGTTTATTTGATAAGCTATGACTAAATTTAAAAATTAGCTATGGTTATTTCATACTTTTTTAAAATAATTACAATAGAAAACAAATGAATGGCAAATGGAATAAATAAAGGCCAAATTAAAAGGGTTGAAGAAACCAAAAGTATAAAATATTTACCAGGATCAGGAAGGCAAAGAAGGATAAGCGAAAATCATCGTCAAAATGTGATCGAAAATCACGTACCCATTAATCTATTTCACCCAATTTCAACATGTCGAAGTCTTGCAAGAACTATGGGCAAATATCACAGACTGAAGATCACCCAACCCAATTTAAAGAATCCCATAATTTTCACTGACTTTTTGCTTAACTGGAACAGGGATCTTTATACTAGCTTTTGGAGGTCAGAAAATCCGCACTGGGCAAAATGACCGGAAATGTGAATATTTGGACTGGAATAGGTAAGAAATAGCACACTAAGGCCTTGTTTCCTTAAAAACAATTTAACAAGCGATATACAATTTTAATGTATCTCCTGATATATCTGGCGATACACCTCCACATTATCGCTTCGATGTTAAGAAATTACCTTAACGAAGTTGCCCCAAATCAATGAATAGACAGAAAGAACAGCTTGAATGGCCACACGCTGCCCTGACTTAACTCCATTACATTTTTTGTAGGGTTATCCCAAAAGAAAAGTGTATGTGAACAGACCAGACATATGAAGAATTTAAAAATCGTGCCAGAGAATAAGTTATAAACATAATACTATTATTCAAAATGTGATTGATACATTTGAACACTAAATTGGGCATCTTGCAGTGATTAATTGGAACCACTTTGAACAACTGCTGTAATAAAATATAAAGTAGTATTAGTACAAAAACTATCGTTTTCGTTTAAATCCTCTATCTGTTAATTGCTATGACCAAGATAAAAACAGGCCGGGCTATGTTAATAATTAAATATCCAGCCTGTACTATTTACAAATAAGTTTAATTTTGGTATAACTAATTTACAGTCATTAATGTTTGAAAACAATAAGGATTAAAGTTAATATCAACAACAAATGACCAATGCCAAAGCCTTTCTTTTCATTATCCTTACATTTCAACCGTCTTATTACCTACTAAGCCGTAACTAATAACTTATAACAAAATCATTATTCATACGACGTCGACGTGAACGTATCGCACGAATGATTTTATATCGCTAAATTAAAATCTATTAGGAAAAATATCATGCAGGCAAGAGGTTAAATCTCATTCTTTCCTTTCCTACTAAGGAATCCTCTACGCGCCTTCTGGTAAGATCTTCGGGGCTTCTCCACGGCCAGGCGCATAGCCTCGATCATATCAGCTATCTTATTATAGCGGTATCCTAGTGGGGACACTGGCGCTTCAGGTACGGAGTTAGGAGAATATTTGAAATAAAAAATGTATAGCATTGTTTAAAAACTCTAAAGTTAGTCTAGAGCTAGCGCCATCTAAACAAAGTTTAACAGACCAATGAATTATCAATGGTGAATATTAGAATGGCGCAGTACCCATGAGCGATTTATAAGGTCTCTCTAATTGAATGATTTTCTTAATTCTTCAATAAAGAACACAATTAATTGAAAGCCATCCTGTTGAAACCAAATGTCACCAACATCTCAATTAACATCTAACGATATCGAAGATCATTCAGTTAAAGCTTTTTAGAATAACATAGACCAGTTCCACCTTCTGGCCATAATGAACATCAAACAATGGGTCGTTTAGGATGTACAGGTTTCTCATGAATTGATTGTGGATTTTCCTCATGCCAAATAGGACAATTTTGATGATTTACATAGCCACTAATTTGAAATTTATTGGAAAAGATGATTTTTTTGAGATAAAAAATCTGATTGTTCTTAGATTCAATTGACAAAAGCAAGATGATACGATAACTAAATTAATGCTCTTGTGTACAATCGTTATACGGCTATATTTTTCTCTTTCATCATCAAACTAATTTCTTGAAATTTTTTAAGAATTGTATTGATAGTGCTTTCTGATATATAGTATTGTATAAAAACTCCAAAGTTATCCAAAGAACTTGTCTACTGATAACGGAATGAAATGGTTAAATAAATTAATGTGCGCACAATACAGGAACCATTTGGTAGACATGATCGGAACTACTTCTGCGATCTATACAGCAGTTCCTGTGTTATTTAAACATAAAATGATGTATCTAAATCAATATGCTCTTACGTACAATTGCTATGCCACTATATTTTTCTCTTTTATCTTCCACCAAACTAATTTCTTGAAGTTTTTGAACAATTGTATCGATAGTGCTTTCCTATATATAGCATTGTTTAAAAATTCCAAAGTTATCCAAATAACTTGTCTACTGATAACGGAATGAAATGGTAAAATAACTTAATCAGCGCACAATACATGAGCCATCATGGTCGGAACTACTACTGCAAACTATACAGGGTGTTTTGGAAAACGATGTTATAAATTCAGGGACCACATTAAAAATATATAAAACGATTTTTTCTGTACCTATTGTCCTTTGTTTTTGAGATACACTGTATTAAAGACGATTTTTTAAAACGAAATCAGGATAAAATTATTAATAGTTATTTGAAAAATATGTCGAAAATTTGATTTTACATAAAATTCTTGTGTCTCAGAACCAAAAAATAATATGTCTATGATCCATACTAAATCGAGAACAAAAACTTTAAAAATGAAAACTAAAAAAGTTACCTACTCGTAGCTGTAATGTTTTAAAGGTCTTCGATTTGAATTTTTTTAATAAAGTAGTTTCTTTTTGTATTCAATGTGGCAAATTAAGTACCCAATTAAAGAAAGTATTACAATATGGCATAAATAAATAATTATTTACAGAAGATACTAACATTGTTAATGTAATTGAGTTATATATTTGTTATTTGAAGCCGTTCCTGTTTCATTATCCCCGTATTATATGCATCTATGCATCAGTTCTGTGGTGACAGATGATAAATGATACTTCTTAATAATTATCCAGTTCTCTCTGAATGGTTGTATCGACCGTCGTCATTGGATAAAAGCTCAAGCCGCTTGTGTTTCCCTTCTCTCTAATCGAGCACACCCAGTCTCATTTATTTCCAGTTTATAATCTTATTTCCCACCGCTTCGTTGAAATTATTTATTATATTACAAGAACGGTCGAATATAGTTGCATAATGTTTATTATACACATAAATTTGTTGTATTAAAGGTGTAATTGTTTTGGTTGCCAGAAATCATATTTCTCTTTGTCTTTTTTAATAGGTAAAATCAATTCTTCTACAGAAACAATGCTTCACAACCATCAAGTTCTTGTTTATCAACGTCTATTTTTTGTTTAACAGATATTCAAATACCTTTCAAGGATCAGTGAATCCACACAAAACTGTACGTGCTAAGACAGTAAGGATAATTGATTTTTTACTATTTTATACACCAATGTATTTTGTCATTATGCTTCACAATTCTCAATTCTGTGTGATTAAAAATTTAACTACTCAAATTGCAATATATTTCAATTTTATAAACTCCGCATTTCGTTTTACATGCATTATTATTTTCTAGAGTATCCTACAATGACCTACAGCTTTTTAAATGAAAATAAATATCGGATACTAAAAAAGTTCAGGTTTTTTGGTACGTCTAAGTATCATTAATTCGATCATGATAGTATACCTATTCAAGCGTTTTAGTTAGCCTGTTCCGCTTCTCTAGATTTTTAAAGCAAGTTTTATAATTAACAGTTATCGCAAATTCCTTTATATATAGTCTACATCAGTATAATGCCAATATAACAACTTTTTACTTTACATGCGCATTCTCCACCTATTCTAGTTATTTGAGCGTCTGAAGGTAGTCGAAATGCGGGTACTAGATCCTACAATATTGCAGCCCGCATCTTTCTCAATAATCTAAAATGAACATCCTTTAATACTGATATTCCAAATTTATATTACGTCAACAGACAGTTGTAGCACCTTGTATATATACTGGTTAATAATTAAGTTTAATTAATTTCTTTTTGTTATAAGCACTTAATTTTGGTTGCCTATAAAACGGAGAAATGTACACGTTTATTTAACTTTTGGTTTTTATCTACTTGACATTCAGGCGAAGAGGATTTTTAATCATTGATTTCGAAAACTCTAGCTAAGAAGCCAATTGATTAGAATTGGCCTAAAATTTTGAAAAACACATTGCTCTTGCTTATGCCATTTTACAAAATTCACTAGACTTTCCACTGATGATGAATAAACAAGGATCAACATAGCCAGGCCAATTTCTTGGACAATTATGCCTTGCCCAACATTCTCTATCCGTACCATGTACAATGTGCCCAAGCATTAATACCAAGGGATTGAGCGAGGAGGGGCCGGTACCATGGCCGCCACGATCTCCTCTTTTTAAATCGTTTGAAATTATTTTTGTGAGAATATTTAAAAAGTGAAGTCTATCGCACCGAAATGGATACCTACTATTGATGATTTACGCAAGCGTATCACAGTTGCTGCCAATAACTTACGAGTTCAAAACGGACAAGAAGCAGAAGCATTTGTGTTAGTTTGTAGAAACTGAGACCCAAAATTTTGTTGTAACATCAGATATGTCAAAGTATTTTATTAATTAAAACCACAAATTAATAACAATAGCGACAAAAGCAGTTAAATTTGCTTTATAAATGTTATTTATTTCTTAATTTTTTTCATTCTTTGTCCGGTTGTCGATTGCATGCTTTGCCGCCTTATCACGTTTTACAGTGGACCAGTTTCCAGTGAAGTGCAGAAGTGTTATTTTAAATCATTTTCGAACTGCCCTTTTTGATTTTTTTACAAAATCGTATTTGTAACAGCCTTGTATATAAAATTGTTTTTATAAGTTCTGAATCAAACTATATTATATTAAATAATCAAACAAAGAATAAAAAACAACTAAATTCAAATACTGTTCATTTATTTTATAAAGTCGATTGCATTTACTACAAACTTCCCACTAATCCTATTATTAATGATGATCGGGAAGGTACGATATGTCGGAGGATAAAGACAAAAGTAAACTACTGTTGTATCAAATTGAATAAGTATGATACAGTTTGTAGTAAAAATGGATTATTCCGATTTAAAAAAAATTCCCAAGGTTTAATGTTTCATACTAAAATTACTCATTGATTTTTCTTCGTCGAAATACATCCGTCCTTAAATCGTAAATTTATTGATCATGATCAAAATTGACCAGGAATTTTCATGAGCGTATAGTTCATAGGTATTTTCTGGAAAAGTAAAAAGAGGTTTAGAATATTCAAAAATCGTACATCAGCCCTGGCCATTTCAAAGAAAAAATTTAAAAAATGCATCTCGAAGTTTTTGATCTACCGAAAGGGACCGATTCCAAGGCAGGTATGCAATTTGGGATTGATTAATAATAATTTTAAGAACGAGAGGGGCAACGAGGGAACAATAGAACCAAGACAGGTGACTGGTCGTGGTCCGCATCGAACAGGGAAGTCTACAAGCACAGGCACAAGCACCGGAGGTCAGTAGACGCAGACAGCAAGACATCAAGCATGACTTAGAAAAAAGAACCCGCCGACATAATCAACGTAGACCAATCAGAAACCACTTTTCAACAAGGCGATCACAACGGGGATACAGACTGAATAGTGTAATGTATCGATGTTATAAGCAGTCGGTGCTGGGTATACTGTATCAGCGAGGAACGCCAAAGGCTCGGCGCCGATTGGAACAATCGACTTTACACAGTGGACCATTTCGTTTTATAAAATTTCAAGGTTAAGGGCTCTTAATTACGAGTTATGAAAAATAACTGGAACTTTTAAAGCAAAGCTCTTACAAAAATACTATCCCTATTTGTTTAATGAAACATCAAATTCATCTCAAATTTTTAATGGAAAATATCCTAATGAGACTGTAACTATTATAAATTAAATTACGAAGTTAATTAAAAAATTCAATTCGACTGGTGATGTAAAAAATAATAAGTATTACAATTATGACGATGGTACTACTGTTGTAGATATGGTAAAAATATCATTAAAGAGATGGATTCCATTGCAAAGAACAGACCACTAGATCTTTCAACAAAAAACACTCGCGTTAAGCAGCTCATCTTTTTAAAAATGCGTTGCAATACATTTATTTTTTTTTCTCATGAATCCTTAACTTTTCGAAAAACTTAGAGATCAAAAATTGAGTAAATAAATGGGGCTTTTTAGATATATTTTTTAAAAGGAAAAAAAATTATAGAAAGAAAAAATGTCAGGTTGATCACTTCAACCCCATATAAAAATACTGCATGGTTGAAAAAATTCAAAAAGTATATAGTTTTATTGACAGACGTTAACGTTCACTAAGTTTGATTTCTTTGTAACTTCTCAAGAAAGGGTCAAATTAAGGTGGGCATATTTGTGGCCCAAAACGGTGGAATATCGTTGTAATTTTAAAGTTAGGAATTTTTACCCTTGTTACAGTTACCAAAAAGAATTATACATTATTGGATACTAGAAAGTTCAGTTTTCAAATGTCATTTGTTTTCGAGTAATGACGTCATTGATTTTTTTTTTAAATGGCAACACCATATTTTTTTCCTTGCTTCTGAAAGATCGTTTAATTCTCTATCAGACAGTACTAAAATTTTGCCCTCTTACATAGGAAAGTTTTCGAGTAAATGACGATTGAATGTTAGAAAACGTAAATTTTATCCATAAAAAAGTAACAATTCTGAGGTATGTAAAATAAAATACAATTGATTAAATTTTATACTTAAATTAAATGTTCGAATTGCCATCCACCAAGAAGTTGGTGGTGGTGACAATGCGCAAGTCTGTGAAGAAATTCTTCTTGCACATTATGAATGATTTCTGGGGTAACTCTGCGTATTTCGTCCCGAATGCGATTTTGAAGTTCTTCTAAATTACGTGGTTTATTAATGTACACTTTTGACTTCAAGTATCCCCATAAAAAATAGTCAAGAGGTGTAAGATCTGGCGATCTTGCAGACCATTCTATCGGTCCGCGTCTGCCGATCCACCTCCCAGGAAAACAGTTGTCCAAAAAATCTCGTACAGGGCGCTCATAGTGCGAAAAACTAAACTTGATAACGTGTTTGCTTTATTTTAATTGATTTACGTTTTCTAACATTCAATCGTCATTTACTCGAAAACTTTCCTATGTAAGAGGGCAAAATTTTAGTACTGTCTGATAGAGAATTAAACGATCTTTCAGAATCAAGGGAAAAAAATATGGTGTTGAAATTTAAAAAAAAATCGATGACGTCATTACTCGAAAACAAATGACATTTGAAAATCGCATTTTACGCTAAAATATGTATTTTTTAAATTAAAAATCGACCTGTTCGAGGATTTTTCCCAAAAAATAATTGTTTCGTTTTTATTGAATTTATTCCATACTTTTGGCGCATACTGTATTACCAATATGTAGCGATTTTATACTTAAATTGTCTATTGAAAGTGGCTCTTTTTATGGAATTTTTACATAAACTTCAACAATTAATTTTTCACTTTTAAAAGCCAAAGTTATAAAAATGAACACAAACCTTTCCTAAGTTCATCCTTTATGTGTATTTTGCTGCAGTCAAATAAAGTGTTAACTTTTTTGTAGAAGAAAAAGGTAAATTTAAAATATTCCGGGTCGATATGCACGTTGTTTTGATTATCGCCATATTTAACCACAGTAAGATCGCGTAATATACAGTTAGCGGTATTTTTTGAGCCATAAATAGTTTAGCCATTACTATAGTTGACTTCCAAAATTGTAGAGAGTGACTAATGTTATAAACCTGCTTACAATTTATAGCAGTCAACACAAAGAACGCATGCGCTCCTGCTTTTCATTGGCTGCGACGAATTGTCGGATCCAACTATTTCATTTCCGACGCTATCATGGGCGGGTATATCGTTCAGGCGGGCAAAATTTTGGGTATATCTTTTCGTTAATTTAATTATGAACGTAATTAATTGTATTAGTGATTTGATCGAAGTGAGGAATATCGGAAGATGACATCTATGAAGAGTTTAGAGCGCGAGGGCAAAATATGAGTGTAAGTGATGTTGAAATATGTATTTCATTAACAACATTGTACGTGAATAGCATATCTGTGCAAATAAAAAAGTGGTAAAGAAGTACGACTGTGAAACGGTGATGGAAACTCGCGGAAGGAAGACTATTTTTAAAATGAGTTTTCGACAAAAAAAATTCTATTGTTATATCTTACAAGATGAAACTTAGTCCGTATAAATGAAATCGAAAAGAGTATACTGATAGAAAGGACAAAATAGTGATATGGCGAAGAAACTATTTAAAATAAATATTAAAAAATACGAATCTGGATCGAAGAATATATTAAATTTTGACGAAACATGGACGTATGAAGGTCATACGGAAAGTGGTACGATATTATATAATAAGTGTTAATGTGTGACCGTTATAGTGACAGTGCTAGTAACTAATAGTAAATAATAACTAATAGTTAATGAGGTTTTCCAGGTTTCCCTCATTCCTGCACTGAATGGTGGTTAGAGCCTACCAACGTAAGTCGTTCCTGGGCGCAAATGCAGCCTGCTTACTAATAATATATCGCCCCCTCTCGCGCACAGGTTTTCGACTTCTGGGCTAATCCTTGTGATTAGAATGAGGGCCTTTTGTCCTTTTGAATGCGGAATTCGCAAATATTTGCGTGATTTGATTTTGATTATCGGCCAGTGGTCGCGCGGTTTAAGGCGTCAGTACTTGAATCGAGGTGACTAGATCGGAGTTGGTTCGAGCCCAGCTGCCGGTAGACCGTATATAAGCTATATTCGTGGAGAGGTTTGGCGCCCTCTCTGCGGGTATGGTAGGGTGGAAGAATGTTGGCTTGGGTCAACCGGTTGATATTTGACTACCCCCCTAATTAATGAGATTTTCCAGGTTTCCCTCATTCCTGCACCTTAGGGCATACCAACGTAAGTCGTTCCTGGGCGCAAATGCGGCCTGCTTAATAATAATATGCCGCCCCCTCTCCCGCATAAGTCTTCGACTTCTGGGCTAATCCCTGTGATTAGAATGAGGGGTAGAGATATTATTATTATTATTTATTTAATGGTGGAAAAATCTCTATTTGTAACAAATTTTGTCAACTACCTATAACATTTTCTATCATTTTCATCATGAAACTGCCATGGTAGATTATCAGAAGCTCAAAACAAATTTATTAACACCATATAACAATGAAAGGGGCAATAATATTTGTAGTGTTTGACAGTTTCGCAAATTGCAATTGTCAAAAGTTGAAATTTTTCCGCCATAAATAATTAAAACAGAAGTTGCAAAATTCGTGCAAAAATCCGTGAATTTCGCGTCCATGAGGACAAGGCTTAAGTGTGATATCCGCGGAGCGCCCATCAGGTAGGTATAAGTGGGTGGTGTTGGGCAATCGCCGTCCAAAAGGACGGCATTCTAATTTGTAGAGATTATGACACAGGTGGCACATAAATTGTTAATGTGCTAGGTTCAGCCGACGTCAACTTATTTTTGATAATTTTGTGTGCTTTAACTTTTCTCAAGTGGCACGCTTAGGTAATCATACCACCCATATCTTCCGTACTCATCTCTGTGTTGTGAATTAGTTACTCTCTATTATTTTCGACCTTGGATAATTGGCAATACAAGATAAATACTTTGAAATATTCTTATTATTTTTATTATCTAACGCCTCGAAATTGGTAAAAACTGTTATATCACTGTTTCTACTCTAAAAATAATGGATGTTATGTAATGCAATTATTTTTGTCATTTTTATATATTTTTATATCTAATCGCATTCAAATTTAGTACGCCTATGAAACGTTGCTCCCCGCAGGCTTCGTCCGTCGCGCTGGTCAACAAGCTAGCGATTAGTCACTCTCTACAATTTCGACCCCTTACTATAAATAGCAGTATCTGTCAAGGGTTTAAAATCTTACTGTCTTGTAGACTACCTACACCGCTAATACACGGTAACAGTGCCCTTAAGCTTATTTTGTAAGTTTTAATAATGGCTTATGCATATTCAAATGCTGAAATCGCTGTGGAGATGGAAATGGTACTGAGGCTAGACGAATTTCAACGGAAAAATTTCCAAATCATCCAACTCCACATCCAAGAAAGTTCAGAAATGTTTCTCAACGTCTTTCGGAGTCAGGCTCATTTCAGAAAGTTCCAATTTCTGGAAAACCTCTGAGTGATAGAACTCTTGAGTTAGAAGAAGCTATTCTACACGAAATTGAAGAAGACCCAAATCTAGTACTAGGAAAATCTTAATGTGAATCATAAATTAGTTTGTTCCGCTCTGAAGCATCAACAGTGATACCCGTATCATATACAAAGGGTTCAAGCCTTACTGCCGCCTACAATTTTACCACTGGAATTTGCAAAAACTTGAACAAAATGTTGACTTTACCGCTGGCATATTGTTTACCGACGAAGTTAATTTTTCCAGAGATGCTATAATGGACTTAACAACATACACAAACACGTTTGGTCCGATGAAAACCCTAATGCCACAATGGAATCTCGATTTCAACATCAATTTTCTTTGAATGTATGGGCGATTATTATTGGAAATTTTCTTGTTGGGCCCTACGTTTTACCAAGAACTTTAACCGGTGCCTCCTAGATATTTTTTTGAAAACGTGAAAATAACGTGATTGGACGAAGCATTCAAGAACCAGGTCACCCAGATCATCCGATTATTGATATTTTTGTTTGGGTACATCTCAAGACATTAGTTTACAAGGTTCACATTGAATCTGAGGAGCACTTACGTCAACAAATTAAAGCTGGTTGCGATGTGATAAGAGCTACCCTGGAATTTTTGCACGGGTCCCACCTGCAGTTTCAAGAAGATCTGAAGCATGTCTTTTGGCCATTTCCAACATTTGTTATAATAAATCATAGTAAAGAAATTGTTATTGTTAATTAATTATTTTGTTATTATTTTAAATGATGTAAGGGGTGTCGTAGAAGTGCACTTGATTAAATTTTGTTGTTAATCTGTTTGGAATACAAAAAAATGTAAAGAAACAAAAGCTGAAGATACTTAATACAATAGTGCATATGATAACCTATTTTATTTGTAATATTATACAGGGTGATGGACATCAAAATTTATGTTATTTGAGGGGTGTTCAGTACGCACTTAACCTCCCTAGTTACGCCTATGGTAACAGCTCCATTGGCGGTCGTTTACATTGCCTTACTAAATATTCATTTGTTCTTATCAGATGAATTAAATTAAAAGCAAATTTGATCTTTGCCGTACTAACAAGTGACACAACTCCCTGAAATTATGGAATAAACACTACAAGGCAAGCTCTAAATTTTCTACTTGTCTTTACATATCAGGACTACTATATAAAACCCTGACAGTTAAGAAGACTTGACAGAAACCGCAGTGTGCGTGACTTACAGGCTATTTGCTTCCCCTACCGGTAGGACTTCGAATTACAACTACATCCGTTATGCAAATACAAAGAAATAAATTGATCGATAAGAAGGGTAACTATAGCGTATTTTCTTAACATCATTGCCGCAATTGTTTGGTTTGTATTATCGAACATAGAAAAAAGAACAAATATCTCAATCGAATAGCAAAAATAAAAGGTGGATGTTCTGAACGATCTTCATTTTCTAGGAGCATCTACCACGCCTCCAACAAGATTTATTGTTCCAGTTTTATACCCAAAAAAAGGTGTACCGGTGTCTTGGAGGAGAAGTGGAATTTGCAATCATTGGCTAAGCGAATAAGGAGCATATATGTTAAATAGTGAAAAGCCAAAGATTTCTATTGGACATCAACAAAATATGCTGTAGTGTTTTAGCAAGCGCTTTACAGGTTTCGCCACATTCCATTTCAAGGTATCGTTTGTTTCGGTGCAGTTTGAATTCGATTTCATTGGATATCCATAAAAATAATTTAGTCAATGTATAATTTCTAAAGTATATGAGGAGCTCCAAATCAAAAAGTTTTTTAAAGACTTATTACATCCCAGTTATTACATTAATTCTGGAGACAAAAATTGTAAATTGAGTATTATGCGTAAGATTAAGATTTATATAAGTATTCAATTTAGTTTTTGCTTTAAAAATCTTAGAAAAAAATTCGAAAATTTGCATTTTGAAACAAATGTTTTAAAATACTGCGTTCTCTGATCCAACCCTAAAAATATTTTTAATCAAAATATCAGGGAATTGAAAAAAATCTTAATTATTTCCGCAAACAACAATATGCTTTTGCCATAGGTTTTACTTTTATCAAAAAAACTAATACTCTATCAAATAGAGAAAAGAGAAAAGCACCACTTTTTAACGATTATATTTGCTTCTCCTGAAAAATTTTGAATTATTGACCCTGCTTCTAGATTCCTAAATTTAAGAAATGGAGATACTTGCACTTTACACTTTAACTGAGATTTGAACGTATAGTTTGAAGTTGATCTACATTTACGGTTGCTATGGAAACTAAGGACAATTGTTTTCTCATGACATACCAAGCTATTTAATAGAAACATTGCTTTTCCTTTTTACGCCGTAACTTTAAATTAGCTTTTTAGATTAGAAGAACTGAATTCTCCGGTAATTTAATAACTTCAATATTTTCTAAAGGTTGCGTTCTTGTTAACAAATGTCTTCATTTCTAAAACCATTTTTATTACATACTAAACGGATGTCCTCTGTTTTGGCGAATGCGCTCCTTGCATACTTAAACGTGTTAAGATTAATTTCTCTAATTTTTATCAAGAAACTTTTCCTAAGAACTGAAAGAACATTGCTTAGGCAAGTTTTTAATAATATCTGAATAAACCTACGCACAAAGGTTTAAATAAAATCCACGTTTAAATTTGACTCTTTATGAAGTTCTATGTAAGTAACGAAGCCACTTTGGATTTTATTGGTTAAATAATTTAAATAATCCATTCATTCCTAATAAAAAAAAAGTATAGAAATATTTTTTATAAAAAGGTTTGTTTTTCTTCTACACTTCAATAATTGTAGAAATATCGGTTAAATTAAAAAATTATAACAGATATTGTAACACTTGGCATATAGGTATGCTTGTTTCAATCGACTCAAAATCAAATATTCACTTTCTAAAATTATTGTAACGACTTGCAAGACACCCTGTATAATTTTACAAATTTGAACTATCTCAAAATATCAGAATAGTTTACATGACTGCACTGATTATATCATGCACAAAAAATTAATCAAGTTATTTTAAATGTGTCATGACTATGACAATTAATATTTGTTTGTTCAAATCATACTGAATCCATAGCAACATACTTTTGCATATTAATATTTTTTAATTTGCTTCTACCATTTTTATACGAGCTTTACTTTAATTTTTCCGGAAATGTACGTCCTATACGATATTCAACGATATATATAAATAATAAAAAAAGTTTACTTATTGTATTGTAATTGGCTTTATAGTTGAGGAATTTTTTATGCTTCAATCTTTATCTGTTCGTTTACACGAAATTATGATCGATATCAATGACATTAAAAATCGTGTTTTCAAATAAGAATCGACATGACAGTAATATTAATAGTAGGTGCCCGCGTACTAGAAAGGTGGTCCTCGTTTTCAGAAGAAGCCGCAAAAGACTAGTGTCCTAACATCATTTGTCATTATAACATTTTGACCACCCTTACAATCTGAAAAAGTCATTTGTCAAATATCAATTGTTTTCCTATTTCATAATCACCTGACCGCAGACTCGTATTCAACCCTTTTCCTACAAAGACTATTTTACCTGCTTGCTCCAGTACAAGGGCTTTAAAAGTACTTAACGTGAAGCTTACCTCTATTTCTTTGTTTTATATGTTGTTATATAATTACGAGAACCTTTAAGGAATTCCTACGGATTCTACGATCTTCAGAGATAGGGTGTGCGATTCTAATCCTCAAAAACTTATGCGTTTCAATATACCACAGTCCAGTTTCTTCAGTATATGTTATTTATAAATACAGAATTTAAGCAAAACTGACTTGTAACAGTTTCTATTTTCTTTGTTCATCTGCTTTTATAGATAGAGGTATATTTATTTTATTACATACTCCTTTAAATATTGGCAGTGGACAAGAATCTAAGTCGTCGAAATAATTTGATACGATCTTCTTTTTTGCTATATGAGACCTATCAAAATCTGTTTCAATAAACTAGTAAAATTGCCATATCCATCTTCTATGTTAGAAAATATCGTTGCCAAAAGACTACGGAAATGTTTGTTTGCTTGATTTTATATATACAGGATGATAAAAAAACTTATCTAAAAAAATTTGTTTTAATGTACAAGGGACTATTACAAATACAATTTTGTAAAAATAAAATCAAAAGGAGCAGTTCAATAATTTAAAAATATACTTCCGCACGGCACTGGATCCACTGTAAAACCTGATAAGGCGTATAATCGGCGACCGGACAAAAAAATTAAAGAAATTTCCAAGAAAAGAAATAAATTACATTTTACAACAACTATTTTAATGCAGCAAATTGAACTGCTTTTGCCATTATTGTTATTAATTATTAATAGAATTAATTTGTGGTTGACGTTACAACAAAATTTTGGGCCCGTCTTACCCAGTTTCTAGAAACTAACACAAATGTTTCTGCTTCTTGTCCGTTTTGAACTTTTATATTTAACATTTTTTTTTAAATAAGTTCTGATTCACCAGGTATGTCCATCTCCGTTATTCGCATACATACGAGTAAATCGAACAACATAGGACAGATATAGTATACAGCAGATGGAAGCGCACACGCCTATAAGAAACGCGCATGCAAATCCCCCTCCTGTCCAATAAAATTCTAGTACGTTGGTCCACTATCCACTTCGCGCCTAAAGTTTCTCTCCTACCGACGCATTCCCTCTGGGCTACCAAACCAATAATCGGCGGCAGTTCGTCAGTTTGATATTGTGGGAGATTTAATTTTAATAGAATAGGGATTTAAAATGCACTCACTACAAATGGGCAGTATCATTGAGATTGTGAAATATTGCAAATATCTAATTTCTTCCTTAACTCTTACGTAGAAACAATACTATATAATAATAATAATTGCTCTTCAACGCTTGCTTACTCTAGAGGTAATGTTTTGTAGTATACCACTAAATAAAACGGTAGGTTTCTTTCATTTAAATTAACATTCACAAAAATATTATCTAAAATAAATTATCCGAATGTTTGCGACATTAGTATTTTTGACAGTTGAAACCTCTCGAACTTTCCCTAACTCCAACGTCACTAGATGAATCAATTAAAAATGTTGCATGCTATCGGGATGTAGAACCCTTAGCAATTGATTTATAAATTGATGTTACCTACTGTTTTTCTAGCTTTTCGTAATCTCGCTGAAATACCGTATATAAATTATACAGTAACAGGAAATACCTTAGATAATTCTATTTGTTTAAATATTAATTGTAGTCAAACAAATCCTTTTATCAATATCATATTTTATCGTTTTATATCATTTGACAGAAAATTTATATTTACTTAATCAATTTGCTAAATTGGTGGTTGCATAATATCAGTTATTTATTTATACTCCTTGCATTTATATACAGACTCAAGTCTGCAATAAGAAAGTAATAAACTTTTGTAGGCTGTGAGACAAAGAAAATAACATTTCCAATGTTACTAAACCGTGGAAATGTCTGTTTGTTTGATTTTATATTAATTCGCTACAGATATAGCTTCGGGATTCGACATTCATTTTTAATTTTGCCTATAAAGTTCTTCTGCCGACGCATTTCCTCTGCCTATCTTGTCAGCGATTCATCAGCTTGACATGTAATGTCCTGCAGGGGCGTGGTTAATTCGATTTTATCGAATAGGGATATGAGATACCCCCACTACAATTATTATTATTAAAATGCGACATATAACCGTTATTGCCGATAGTATAGATTTATTATAAGGTTAAAATACAGTATTTCATATATAGTTCCACACATTGCCATGAATGATGTGCATTAATCATAGTAAACAGTATTATTTCCCACAAACAAATGTATCAAATTTCTTTATATGCTACAACAAAGTAGGTAGAAAACGGGTTCCGCGAATATTTCTCAACTTTTCACAAAAATGATTCAAGCAATTATATTTTTGTGCCCTACTCATTTTTACTATCTTGTATCAGAAAGCTTTTTCCATTGAAGCTTCCAATATTGTTTCTAAAATACCCTGCATGACCAAAATAAAAAACAACTCTTAAAGAAATCCATCAGATATTGTGTCTATGAAAAGTGATTAAACGAAAACATGTTCTAAACTATGGAACCTTTCCCTTTACTAAAAAAAAAATAAAACGTGGTTTCTTTTTGCACATGTGCAGTTTTCTGCACCTGGTCGCCTTCGAAGTTTGAATTACCTGTGAACATTTCCAACACAAGCTGGTGAATGTTAGGCAACCAAACTTACACCGCTGTAATAATAAGCAAAGAGTTGCCTAGTTCTGATCAATAGAGTACGTCTACAATTTTTTTTTTGTAAACATTGTATTTTAATCTATAGAATGTAATTGTTTCGCTGTTACGAGCTGAATTGATTGTGCAATGCAAAAGATAAACATTAATTTGCAGATCGTAGCAAACACCACTGAAATGTAGCAATATTAGACGTACCTATACTAACCACCAAGGTCCCTTGATAATAATTTTATTTTAATAACATTCAAAATATTTGACCAAAGATGGAAAATAATTTAGTGTAATCGTTTAATGCAATATTTGCGAAGAGACTAAATTTAAAATAAAGAAAAATAAATTTCGCATATCGTTTACAAAATATTACCTACATGTTTATAAAATAAAATATAGAAAATTGAAATTATATTAATTATTTATTTATCTAATTATGATTGCAATGGTAAATATTTGCCATCTTACTTAAGGCCACAACCTAGACGTTTATCTATTTTCATAACTATAGAGAGAACAATTTTAATGTAAATGTTCCCTTATTATGGGATTCATAGTTTATGTATTAAATAAGCTTTATTTGCCATTTAATTTCTTCAAGAAGTAAGTATACAAAAAAATTACTCCTTAAACAAGATTGGAATCAGTAGTTGTTCAAAATAATGTAACTAAACACTACTAATGAAAAATACAAACCTAACATATTGAAATTATTGAATAACTTTTCAAGGTACACTTTGGACGTACATTATCCACAGCAGATGAGATCTAACTTACTTCTGCATTTCAATAATTGCTTCTACATATAAATTTATATGTTAGTAGTTTTTATTCCATTTAAAAAGACCACCTGAGGATGTAATACTTGAAATTCAGAAATAGGTCACATCTCATCTATAACGGCTGATTGGGCATAATATACTTACATATGTCCAAAGCAGACTTTGAACGGTTATTGAATAATTATTGCAAATGTCAAGTTTGTATTTAGATAGATTATTTTGATTTAAAATGATTACTGATTCTAACCTTGACAAGTTATTAACAATACCTAATTTTTGATATCAAAGAATATAAATGCCTTTACATAATAAGAATTGTACAAAAATGTATTTTAGATTAACACCTTCAAATAAAATAAAAAATAATATTTAAAGTAGGAGCCATTAGTTATTTTTTTAGTTATTTTTCATCGAATAAATAAAATTCAAGCAAATCAAAGCACAGGAAATTATTTGACATTACATACTATTTAAACAGAGAAATATGCACATCATCATAAAAATAATATAAATTATTGCTGCTACTGCCGACAAAGGCCGAGATAAATGAAGTAATGACACTTTATCAATATTATTACTAAAATGGCAATTAGATATTATTCATAATTACACACACGATTGTCTCAGCCTTGTAGGAAAGTTTGAACAAACATTAATTATAAATAGGTACAGATTTCAAATATAAAATAAACCCCAGAAGCCAGAGCGGTGAATTGTAGAGCCGTTATATAGGCAACCATTTATACACGAAGCAAGAAGCTGTGATCGATATCCATTTACGTGTAAAAATATAGTTATTACTTTATCCATCTATGTATCTATTTGCATATCTAAATAAATAAATAAATATTATAAAATGTTCTGCATAACTTATCCATAAAAATGTTTTTTTTAACTTTAAAGGGAGATACAAAAGAAATAATGTTTGGGTAAAATGTTAACATCCAACTGTTAATATTAAAAATTAACAATATAAGATTTATACAAGATTGTATAGATTGTTTAATCCATTCTCCATTACTTGCAAATTTATAGGAATGTGTTATTCTTTCAGATACAACGATTAAGTTCTTCTTTCATGGATAATAAATTCACCATTAAATAATATTAAAAACAGTTCTAGCATTAAAATTAATGTGAAGAATTTTAAATGTAAATACCGGTTTACGTATACATAAATATCTAAACGCACGAAACTAATGATGATGAAATTAGCTATTTGCCTAAAATTATATATAATTTAAAAAACAGTGACGTCTTAGGTATAAACAAATTATCTTAATATTGCATATGCGAATATAGTGAAGTTTATGTAAAATATTTAATGCAGGTTAAAGATTTTAAAGAATTATGATGCATCGCACTGAATAACATAAAATTCTTTACATTTTATAACATTTAATCCAGAAACAATTTAGTTTACAAACAATATGCGACGCAGCCCCAGAATATTCCCCGATCAATATAATGCTGCCATCTATGCCTACACGAAGGAAGTTGGTATTTAACCGCACAGCTATCTTTTGTTACTCATAGAAAATTCCAAAAGACTCCTTATTAAAAAAATATATGTCGCAAGTAAAATTTAGTCGTACGTCTCATACTTTCCCAATATTTTCGTAAGCGATATTAAAAAACAATATCATATGGTAATGACGTAATGACGATGCTTCATCACAGATTGGAAAACTATGTCTAGCGTAAAATTTTGGTAAAACTAGGTCAAAAAAAGTATCTCCAATCACTTGGCGGGCATATGCATTAACTTTAAGATAATTATTGTAACGAAAAATTCACTTTATGTACGCACTGATGTCACAGATATGATGTCATATTTCCACAAACTAACCAGGAATCAACAGGTAAAACAACCATGTAATAACGTTTAATAACTAACAACTCACCAATTTTTTTCAAACAACTGTTGCTTTCATAACATAAACACCATTATCACTCTCTACAAGTTAAAATATCACTAAATTAGGGAAACCAAGATTGTAGACAAACTCTTGATAAGACTGTCAATTAATACACTAGAAAGCGCTGTAAGCATTTATTATTTCTTTAGCCGTTGTAAAAATCCTTGACTTTACTGGGTATGTAATTATTATAAAAACACGTGGTATCACATTAGCGCAGCACACTTTAAACAACATTAAGGTTCGAGCATTAATAAATATTGCGCAATGAAATCCTTATATTTGTAAAAACTACAGATATCACAAATTACGACATCAAACCCACAGCTTGCTATTCGCTTTAATATCAATAGGAATTCTGCTCAATTCCATTTCAATTTACATGGGCAAGTATTTAAAATTCACATAATTATCATTATTTATGACCATAAACTACGTTAAAACTTGTTTCTTAATTCGACCTGTTATTTTTCCGAATATAAAACCAATGCCATCATATTAATTTAAATGGACGACGATGGGAAAAATACTAAAAATAAAATAGATTACTGCGTATGTAGGTTGCCGAGAAGATCCTCAAATCACTGAAAATGTAAATAAAACTTATAAATTTAGAACGGTGGCAAAAGCGATCATTCACCTTTTCAGATATTCGACAAGATAATTGCTCTTCAAAAAAAGAGTAACCACAAAGAAATACGAGTATAAAATCTCTAATGAGAAATGATCAATTAGATGACCTCTGTAGTGACGCCATTATTCAACATTACCGTTTAACCTATGTTTATTGAGGAATGTAATGGTTAATGGCGAATGAAGTGAAATTTAATAGTTTCCTTATTTTTAATTTAGAAACACTGTCTAAATGAAAGCATTGATTTACGAGTATATGCAACAATTTAAAATGTATCTGTACCGAGTAGTAAAAAAATGTTTAAAACCTTTAAGTAAATACCTATTTTTCACATAGGAATGGGAACATTTAAAAAAGTAATTGAAATGAAATGAAATAAAAATGCGCCTATGGGACAGGTTAGTCATCTGTATTTTGAAGCATCGAATATGATGCAATAGTGTGCAATGAATCTTTCAAAACCAGTTATTATAATCCGGGAGATGCGGCTTCTAACAGAGTCGTACTCGATTCTCCATCCGATGTTCGTTATTTCAGGTGTTTATTATTGAATCTTATATAATTGCTATAAGTTGTAATCACAGTGTACATTTAAATAAATATATGCGCTAACAGAGAGTATCAGCAAATTAAAATGCGAAAAGACAGACAACATAAATGGGAATAAAGTTCAATAGTAGACGTTGAACCGTTGTCAATGCACTATTAGATGATAGATATCGAAATTTCACTTTAAAAATTGATATGTTGTAAATATAGCCGGTATGATGCTGAAATCTTCTCAAATCCCTAAACTTTATCTGGTGCTTCCATTTGTATGTATTTTCTATAATTTTATATACTACGCGGCAAAAGATAAACATACTTAATTATTGAATTAGTTACATTTTCAGCAAGATCAGAAAACCTACTGCAAAAATTAGTTCAATAGTGTGTTGAGAACCCACGGTTCCTAATACGCTCATTGATACGCCTGGGTTCGGATCTAATAAGATTCTTGGGGTGTTTCATTCCAAGCTATCTGAAATTCATGGGTAAGAGCTGCTAAAGTCTGTGAGGGGGTGTTGTAAATGCAGCAGTCCCAGACATGTTCAATAGGTGACAGATCCAGCGACCTTGGTGGCCAGGGTAAACTGTTGATGTGATATTGAGGTCTAGCATTATCTTAATGGAAAATGGCATTTTGGATGACGTGAAGATATGAAATGACATATAGCTTCACCACTTCCTGGATGAAGCGTTAAACTGTCATGTTGCCTCTAATAAAAACTAGTGGTAATCTGCTACCACACACGATAGCACCCCATACCACAACGCCTACTGTGTGATGGACATGGCGCTCTCTATCAAAATGTGAATCACGTCTTTCACCACGTCGTCTTCTCACCCTTACACGAGCATCGCTCATCCCCAGGCAGAAACAGTATCCGTTGCTAAAAATCACCTGAATCCGTTCTCTACACCATTATAAGAGGGGTTGCCTCGATGTTGATGAGTGAAAGACAGTACCCAATGAAGACAAACTTCGTATTCGGCGATATACTAAGCTTGTTCGAGTTTCGATTCTGAACCGTTCTAATATTTACTACATATTCTCGCTTATTTGTCTTCATAAACGAAACGTTCAACTACAGCGAAGCGTTCTGAATCGTTCCGAGTCAAGAACCTGAACAAGCCTACCGTATGCCACCGACCATCCCCCCATGTTCTTCAAACCACTGATTTGTAATAGTTTGGTTTCTGCTAAATCGGTCTCTGAGAGCTAAAAGTCGCATTCGACGATCTCCACGCTTTGTGGTTCTTTTTGAGAGCTAACAGTCGCAATAGACAATCTTCACGATCTGTGGTTCCCCTACGACGCACGGTGGCTCTCGCTCTGTGTTTACGTCTGGTAACATCGTACTATGGTACGGTAGAATCTGTTAGTCCTTCTAGAAATGTCTATCACCGACAGACCTGCTTCGTGTAACCCAACAATCCGCCGCCTCTCACTAAACTGGGAAATCTGCCCAAATCTACATACTCTAGGCCTAATCAAGGGCTCAGCTATATAAAATATCATTTGCAACAATCTTCACAACACAAATGTGAGCAGATATTTTTAAAACAGAATGTACGTTCTATGCAAACTCCAAAAAAACTTAACAGATAAACATGAGAATTTAATCATTTGTTACTTTCACCGAAAGAAGTAAACATGCAAATAATATCAAAATAAAATGATATTTAATGGGTATTTGGGTACCTTTCTTTGTGACGCAGTTTTAGTGTTACTATTGAAACCATCATGTCCATTGTAGGTAGACAGTGTCTGATTTTGGAGCTCTCTGTTTTTAAGTATTTTTCTATAGCATAAAGTGAAGTGAAATATTTTACTTTTTGTGAACTCTGCAGTTACAAACGTTTTATACATGTGCAACATTTTATTTAGAAAATATTGTGTAGTTTGGTATAAAAGAATTATTACGCAAAAAAGTACAGATGAACTATAACTGGAATTTATTTTTCACATTGTAGTGCAGGAGATAAGTGTAAAAATAGGAAGATAACAATTTAATCTGTGATATGTAAAATTAAAAACAATGAACCTTTAATACTGTGTGATAGCTTTATGGAGCTTAAAGGTAAAAGGTCGCTAAAATATTACTGTGAAGACTGTCAAAACGGATGTAAAGCTTATTCCTAAACTTCTACTGAAAATTGATCATTTGGAAACTGAAATTAATAAGTTACAAGAGGTAGTTAAATCAAATGATGGACAGAAAAAGTATAGCAGCAAATATTATGTTCAATGTTAATGAGTCAAAAATGAATACTCCACAACAGCGCTAGGTATACTGAAGACACTCAAACTGGAAAATATATTACATAATTTTGATATAGACAAAATCAATATAAAAAAATACAAAAATCTTGTAAGAATTCCTAGTATCAGAATATATGGAGATCAAACAAAAATGCAAAGAAATTATTTTAACTGGGTTAAAGGTGAATTGCAGAAGTTTATTCAAAATGGCGATGATAGCAAAACTATAAAATTTATAAATAATAAGCCAACCATTGTTAACAAACAAGATTATCAAACTGTTAAAAAACTAGTTACCAACCCTGAAATTTGTGAAGATTGATATTGTCTCGTCTAAGTGGTTAGTGGGATATCTTTACCATTCACCATCAAGCTCTGATGCAAAGTTTATTGAAGAAATATGTGATGATATATTTTCTTATACTAAATGTGTATTAGTAGGTGATTTCAACATTAATTTGCTAGGAGTGAAACTCTGGTTGATTATATATTAACAAATCAAAATAATGTAGTAGCTCATGTACATGATTGTTCTAAAATAACAGATCATTCGGTTTTAAGGTTAATTTGGGTAGTTTCTCCAGTACTAATAATCTGGTGAAGAAATATAGAAATATCAGTGCCATAAAAACAAATTCAATGATATGCAAATAGAATTTAGATACAACTGTTATTTAATAATTTTTCAAGAAATATCAACAAATTGTGGCACTGTAATTGATTGCATTTCTCCTATACAAACTTGTAAATATAAAACAAAAATAGCATGGTTTGATAATGAGGTATTTGATAAAATTAAAGATCGTGACA
Source organism: Monochamus alternatus (assembly GCA_037114965.1). Classification (NCBI taxonomy): domain Eukaryota; kingdom Metazoa; phylum Arthropoda; class Insecta; order Coleoptera; family Cerambycidae; genus Monochamus; species Monochamus alternatus. The sequence continues at coordinate 11,330,297 of CM073432.1, read as the reverse complement.
GAGCTTACAAATCGTTAAAAAATTGTTCAGAAAATGAAAAACAAAATAAATGGGAAATTTTTAAAATATATAGGAATAATGTTGTTAACCTTCTGAAGCGCAAAAATAACAATAACAACAACAACAAATTGATATGTTTAAAAATAATACAAAATAAATGTGGAAAACATTGAAGAACGGCGACGATTTAAAGACGGAGTAGAAATTAAGTTACTTAAAAGTGATGTGATAGCAGATAATTTTAATTATTATTTTGTAAATAGTATTAGAGATATTACAAATCGTTTTATAACTCCTAACGAAATCTGGGAAGGTTTATATAATTATAATTTATATCCAACATTTATAAAATTTAGGACAGTAACTATGTCAGAATTAAACAAAGTAATAAAAAAACTAGATAACAAGTATTCTGTACATGATATGATGAATCCTAAAATGTTTCAATCAATTGGCCATGTCATATTAAACTTTTTAAATACATCACTGAGTACTGGGATAATTCCTAAAGCACTTAAAATCACTACAATCATTCCGATTCAAAAAGTCATTAATACAATTAAAGCAAATGAATTTCGACCAATAAATACCTTGCCGGTAATTGAAAAAGTACTGCAACTATTAGTATATGACAAGTTATTTGAACATAACGAAAAAAAATCAATTTTAATAAATATTCAATCAGGTTTTCGTCAAAAACATTCTTGTGAATCATCTCTCCAATTAACTCTATGTATTTTGACAATAATAAATATGTAGTAGGGATATTTTTAGATTTCAAACGGGTTTTTGAAACAGAAAATTATTATTAACAAAAATGAAACAGTATGGTATTGGGGGGGGGAGGTATATGATTGGTTTGAATATTATCTTCAGGATCGAAGACAAATAGTACGTTTTAATGAAGCCATATCTCATGAAATAAACAGTGATGTTGGTATTCCGCAAGGTAGTGTACTGGGTCCCCTTCTTTTTATATTATACTTGAATGATATTGAACTCCTTATAAATTATGAATTTATTAACCTTTTCCCTGATGATACATTCATAGCATGTAGTGATGTTAGTTTAGAAAGGGCAGTACAATGAACTAATAGGATATTGGAATTAATCACAAAATATTTTATCAAGATATTAGCTTTCTTCGTAATATACTAGAATCAGTTTGCAACCGTCAGACGCATGCGCGTTACATCTAAAACAATGCATTTTTAAATTTATAGTTATAAATTCATTGAAAATTGCGTTTAAAAACGACATTTTTAAAATGTAGATCGACGTGTTGCTATGCGAAAGTTTCCAAAAGCTTCAAAAAACCTTTGAACTATATATCTCTATACTTACTTATACAGGGTGCGCCAACTAAAACGAAACAGAGTTGTTTTAGCGGTTGATAAAAAAACTTATGCAAAAATGCTCGGACACGTCAAACCAAATGGGTTTAATATTCCATGTTTTCGATACTTGCAGGCAAAAATGTGTTGATAAGGATTATATTTTCCTTATAGCGGAAAACATTAACTTTGTCCATTTTGAATTATTTATCAAAAATGATTAAATCGTATCTAACTTAAACAGAGAATGTTAATTTGATCATAGTATTTATTTATTTTATTTTTTAATTCATAAAACCCATTATTACCTAACAAAATCTATGATTTTAGCATCAAATTTGGTTTATAAATAAATAATCGATTTACTCATCAGTGGTTGTTCCCAAGTAAGAAAATTTGGTATCACCATAAAGCACTTCAAAAAACTTTTAATTTGATCTGCAGAATATTACGAGGAAACTCACTGAACCCGTATCATTTTCAGAAAGTTCAAGATTTAGACAATTTCTGAATTTGGAGGTAATAATTATCATATAGTGGAAGCTAATTTCAGTTTTGAGTATCTAGTACCCTTAGCCCTCCCCTAGGTGTCCTATGTTTAATATGTTGAGAATGAGCTGCGACAGATTATAAATAGCTTTCAGAATGCACAAAAACACTGGATCTACACTAAATATTTAGTTTCATGGGGAAATTATTTAGGAAGTTTGGTAACTTCACTGTAAGAAATATGTGTAAGTCTTGAGACCACAAGAACAGATATAAATTTGTTGAGCAAATATAATTTTAGACCCTATGGTTAGTAGCAATTCTACATTATTTTATTATTATTATTAAAATTTTATAAATTATTAGGTTATCAATTTTAGATTCATTTCAAAATTAATTTAATCTAATTTTGGAATTGGATTCTGTTAAAAACAGATTACAATATCGATTTGTCTGTGTTGCAGAGTCTGTAACTAAACTTCTTTTAGTTAAACCGCAATGAACTTTACCTACTGAAAGTAGATAAAAAAAATAAATGATTTTTCACGATCACCCTATAAAAATCGGTAACACGACGCTCCTGCTACGCTACAAACTTTCTGATGACGCAGTCATATGACAATCGAATGCCGAAAGGAACATCGTTGCCACATCATGTTTACATACATAATATCGTCTAACACTTCAGCGTGTTATTCAAATTTACTACCATTTAGTCGCACTTTCTGCATTTCCCGCATTTCTCTCCCCCCAAATTTGGAGATCACACCACACATATGGAGGGGGATGGAGCGAATATAAGCAGTAGTTCGTTTATTAAGGTCTCGTGTATTGGCAGTAAATTTACAATGCTTAATTTTACAAACTTCGAATATGCGGAAATGGTAGTTTTATACGGAGAATGTTTACGAAATCCGAAAACCGCTACCGCGGAATATCGGAGACGTTTCCCTAACGGACAATATTTTCCACGTGCGCGAACCTTTGTGCAAGTGCTTCAACGCCTTCGCGATACGGGTTCTGTGAAACTGCGTCGGGAACTTGCGGGACATCGGCAAAATCACTTAAATGTGATAGAAGCTGTTTTAAATTTAGTTGAGAAGCAGCCTACTATTTCTATAAGAACCATTTGAAGGCGATTGGAGATATCCCAAAGCAAGATTTGCAGAATATTACGAGAAAACTCACGGAACCCGTATCATTTTCAGAAAGTTCAAGATTTAGAACCTATTGATTATCTCAGCCGTCTTGAATTTTGCAATTGGCTGACCCTAATTTTATTAATGCAACTTTACTTGAACTGACATTTTAAATAGGTTCCATACTACATAAAAAATAATAAATTTCTTAGGCTCGATGTACGTAACTACAAACTGACTAATTAATTGTAGTTACGAGTAATACTAAAAATTCATATTCAATTGTAAAACGTAGTGAAAACGTAATATCAAAACTGTTAAACTGTAATAACCGAACATTCCAAATATTTATTTATTATCTACATTTGTTTTTATTAACAAATAAATCAATATTTAACGAAAATACATATGTATCTAGATAAAAAAAAAGTTAGTTTTACTCCTTGTCGTTAATTAACAGTACAAAAACTAGGTAACTAGGTTATTGCCCTAATAATACGGTAGGTCAATATTCACTCTCGATAACTTTTATGAGCATCAGATCAGAGGCGTGCCGTTTCGGTCTTCGACAGTTTTTAATCGACAACGCGAGGTTTTTTTTTTTGTTACTTATTATTTAAACACGAAAAACTTTTCAGCTTCTCTTAATAATTTACCCATTGGATATAAATTTTGTATGTAATGTACCTAAATGGTTTATTACTCGGTTTATTATGATACACGTTTTGTAATTTCAAAGTAAAATTTTTTTTAATAGAATTATTTGATTACTATTATGTATTTGATTTCATTGGATATTAACATTTTAAATTATTATTGCTGAACTGAGCAAGAGAAAATATGAGATTCTAAAATAGTCAGTACAATCGTTTTTTTTATGATGTCTAATACCTAGGTAGGTACTAGAAAAATATTTTAATTTGGCAACGCCGCATCAGGTCGACATCGAGTTGAACTGTGAGCTGTAAACGACCAAGGCTGTGAACGGTCAGTGACAGTCTGAAAAGGGGGTTTAAATAATGATTTGAAAATATTTATTTCGGCGTAAACATGCATTTTAGATTTGTGAATGACTCAGCCTTATATGAAACTCCCTGTTACCCAAAAATTCACTGGTGTAAGCTTTTTCTACAGTAGGGTGTTCTTAGAATATTTTAAAATAAAAATTTAATCAAACATTGCACTTTAGAAAGAAAATGTAAGATATCTTTTTTGTTATCAGTCATTTTTTCTGAAAATCCACTGGCGTAGTTATTCTGAGGGGTTGGCAGATTTGTATTATATCCTCTAAGAAGTTATAATGTTTCTTCTAAATTTAGTCAGAAAGAAAATTGAAGAAACTAGTAACTTTAAGACTTTTTGACATAAAATAACACAAAGAAATCAACCTTAACTAATGGAATGGACTTAAAATGCAGACTGCATGCATTTTTATAATCAAAGTTCCCGCCTTTATCTTTGTAGTAGAATGAAAAAGAAAATGCCGCCGCCGGGGTTCGATCCTGAGACCTCTCACTTTCCAGTTGAATACTCTCCCAACTGAGCTACCACGGTCATACTTCTGAACTCTACTAATATGGTTCTGTTGTTACATATAATTTATACCATCTTAAAATTTTAAATTTGACAATAATGTCAATGTAGTAATGAATATTACGATTCTAAATTATATAATTTTTAAACAACTTCTGATAGTATGTTCCTAATAGCTTTTATTTAAACTGGACATTTTTTAGATAATACTAGTAGAAAAAATATTTCCAATTCAGCAACATCGAAAATTTCGCGATAACGATAACATAGTTTGACTTGGGCATTATGCGTAATACATTTCTAAGAAATGAAAATGAATCATGAATATTATAAAGCACCGTAAAGCGTAAGCATCGTAAGTATAAAAATCAAAATATATCTGTATTAGATCAGATAAGGTATTTATTAATTTTTTGGAAGGTATTCTTATCAAAACAATATTTGTAATCGAAAAATTCCAACTGGTCAACAGTCCCTGAACACTGAGCTAAATACCCACATGTCAACCTCACGTGTGCACAAAAACAAATCAGAAGCGTATTAACATGTGCCACTTGCCAAAAGCTTTGTCAACAACCCTCACGTGGATGATTTCAAACATAAAATTTCGAAAGCGCACATTTGTAGTTTATTAACTTATTCTACGTCTGATATAAAGTTAAAATTAACACGAGTAAGTATTATTATAAGTAAATCATAAGTTCTCTTCGAAATTTTCCGACTCTGAGCAATACAAAGGTTCTATTAATTCGCTGTTTCGATTCCTTTATATTATTATCTCTTGAAGCTTCCAAGATTCGCCAGTCTAGCTAGACCTTATTACTATTTATGGAATTATCTAAAAAAATATATATGCCACTATATAAAACTATAATAACAAAAGCTATCGTCCCGTATGCAGGGTGAACGTTAAATAAATACAAATATTTTAACCAGCAGTACAGTTCACTGTGATATTTTTTTAAATTTCAAATAAATTTTGTGATTTTTCAATTTTTCAAATTCAAAACTTGTTGAGGACCGCTGATCCGACTACGATACTAATATTTTTAAGAGTCATGGTAGATGAGAATTCCACAACATTGCCAGTGTTACACTGTCTTCAAATAGGCTTCAATCTTCATTAGAATTTTTAGACATGTCAAAGAATGATTAAAATGTTAATTTATGAAAATTTCAACTGACATCTCCTCCACTTTGCCATTCCTATACCTCACCAATAAATTGAAAATATAAACCAGATTCTCTACTCACAATCATAGTTCAATCTAGAATTTGGTTATTATCCATTTTTACTACACTCTAACTGATTTATCACGATACGTTATCGTTATCAATATCACTGATTATCACTATTATCACTACTTAATAAATATGCTTTTAGCATGTCAACTTTTTTTACTGTTTGAATAATGCGCCATATTTTATTTAATCACACTGCATTTCAAGAAAAATATTAATTAAATACACAAGGCACTTAAGAGAAAAACACTGCCCGTGAAAATAATAAGACGATTTAAATACGTTTTATACGTTATTGTCGCAATTCTTAAAACAGATGGGTCAAGCAGTGCATTACTTAAAGAAACCATTAGCTTAGTTCGATTTCAGAAGATGCAAAAGTAGCTCATATTAACTTTCAATTTACGTATATTGAAATGATCAAATCCCTTTCCACAAATATTACATGTTTTATTTCTTCTTACATTTGCCACAGCTTATTTCTTTGCGCTGGAGCATACTAGTGCACCGGTATCAACATAACCTCTATCAATCCTAGAGGATGCGACTGATGCTGGACAATTCGCCTACTGCTCGTGACACCTACCTGTTACCTGTAACTACGGCACTAGTTTATTTTTTGCATGCGATTGACTCTGCTTTTAAATATTTTACTTTGCCTTCTTTTGATGTTGAACGCATACATCAAGCTAGTTATTTTGTTATTCCATGTTCTGCGTTTATTTTTAAAATCTGTTTCACCCAGTACGAAATGGTTAGCACTGACATGTTGTTTCAGGTTATACAGCGAAAATTAACTCTTAGATGTGTGAAAATCATAGCTTTTTGTTATTCTTTATAAAATAATTTAAGGGGATAATTTGTGATAATGTTTCTAACAGAGTACAATAGTAACTTGTGAAATATGTATATCTGTTTAAATAGTTGGTTTTTCAGTAAGTGGGTGAGCTTTTATGCACGTTTATGGATAAGTTTTTTAATCATTGAGCAATGTAACTTCCTAAGCACTTTAATTGATAGTATCGAACTTGCGGAAATTCATATTTTAATCATTTATGATAATTTTACTTTACTTATTGCTAAAAACAAGTGTTTTTAAATTAAAAACAACGGTAAAAATTGAATTTGCGTTAAAATTTTTTATCTTACAGGTGATATAACAAACTCGCCTTCAGTAAATCATATAGTTTATTTAATTAGGTTACGTCAGTGGTCTATCTGGTCAGCGGTCCTCAAAATGTGCGTATTTTTAAAAAAAATAATATCTCCGTAAATGACACTAGACTCATCTATATGACGAACTACACCTGCAGTTGAAACTTATTAACTTTTAATACAGTCCGAAAAAATAAATTTTCAAAGGCCATTTTGTAAAAATAGTTTGTTTATTTTTTAATTAAAAGGTTGGCTTAAAAAACTTTAAACAAACCTGCAAAATGATAACCTTGATCGCTAAGATATCTTAAAAAATAATGCAAATACAGGTTTGCGGAATTTTAAGTAGTGGACTCTGTATACAAGCAAAACTTAATTGAACATATATACAGGGTGTAGCGGTGTATTTCGGTCATTTCCTTTGTCGCTAAACGATGCATTGGTGGAGAGGAATACAAAATCCATGCATATAATAAATACGCCACTGGTCAGCTATGACACATTACTTCATTGGAATCTATTAAATGAATTTTTAGAATATATTTTTTTGCGTAAATATCTAAATCGGAACATAAAAAAGTGGCTGCCAGCATGTTTATAATTAAATTAAATTGAAAATACTACTAACTTCAAAAATAACCTTTGTTGACAATAATAAAATTCATTTCAAAATCTAAAGTAATTCCAAAGACGTTTCCAACATTCATTTTTGAATGCCCATAGCATTTCAGAACACAGGAATCTGCGAATACTCCGTACAGCTTGTAAAGTTACTATTTTAAATACGACGATAGTAAAAACAATTTTTATCACCTAGTATAATACCGATTTGTACCTTGCAAGGTTCAATGACACGAATATATTTTATCATTCAACAAATGGAATTGTATTTGAAGTTTAGTAATTAAGATAAAAAAAAACGTGTTTTTCATGTCTATTGGAAATTATTGTACCTGTTCAGTATAAATACAGAGAATATAAATTATTTATAGTTTACCATGTGCAAACTTCATGTAAACATGTATTTATAGTTTCAATATAAAAGTAAGTCTTGATTATGTAAAATGTAATTATTCAAAAAATACATAGTGAAGGAAAAACGATTATATTTATCTGGAAAAAATATAGAATTATATTTTATATGAATCCCACGCTAAACAACTTGTCAGCTAAATAAATTAATAATGTATTTTAATTTAACGCTTTTAAGATGTCAAAACAGTTGTTTTTAAAAATACAGTGTCGTTAAAAATGAAACAAAATTAACCTAATTTGTAAATAAATGTTGCTTTTCAATCTATAGAACCTTACTATGTTTTATAATACTCTGCAGAGTACGTCGATAAATTTCTATGTATGTTTAATTTTAAAATAAGCATTCAATTTCGCGCCCAAGACGGGACTCAGACCGAGAGCTTTAAATGTCGTGCCAGAAATTTTAGACTTGATGGTAGATAATCCTCGAATAATAAGTATAACCATTTATCACTCAACGATTTAAAGGCAGCTACCAGAAGTGTCACAAAAGTCACATTCAATAGCCTGGCGAATTGTACATGAAGCTCAACTGTACCTTGTTCACATCCAGAGGTTTCAAGCATTGCTGCTTACTACTCCTTTAAGGATAAGATTTTTTGAAGGTAGTTGTAAGAGAATGCTCAAAATGTGCATTTTACAGCCCACATCTTGGCTATAAATGAAGCTACTGTTATGTGCGTAATTGTATAACCAATGTCCATAGTACGCACGTTGGAAATTAAGAAAATCCTTATGCAATAGTTCAAAATCACTTCCTGTAACATTTTTCTTTGAATGTGTAGACAGATTCTCGTTGAACGTCTAATTCGACAATTCGTATTGCCAAACAGGTTGGATGGTTATCAATATTTAGAAACGTAATGATCTCTCTATTCTTCTTGAAGGTATTCCCTTATAAGAACGGATGTGATTTCTGGCATCCGCGATCTCTATTTCTAAATCCTAAAGATTCCTTCTTATGAAATTATTTGAACGAAGTATACCGTACCAAAGTACAAAATGTATCTGTACCCTTATCACATCCAGAGGGTTGAAGCATTGCTGCTTACTACTCCTTTAAGGGTAAAATTTTGTGAAGGTTGTTGTAAGAGAATGCTCAAAATGTGCATTTTACAGCCGACATCTTGGCTACAGATGAAGCTATTGTTTTGAATAATGGTATAACCGATCTCCATAGTACGCACGTTGGAAATTTAGAGAATCCTTATGCTATAATTCGAAATCACTTTCAACATCATTTTTCTTTGAATGTGTAGACAGATTCTCGTTGAACATTCGACCATTCGTATTGCCAAATAGGATGGATGGTTATCAATATTTAGAAGCTTTCCGTAATGATTCCCCTATTCTTCTTAAAGATGTTCCCTTATAGGAACGGATGTGATTTCTGGCACCCGCGATCTCCAGATCTAAATCCTATAGATTTTTTCTTATGGGAGTATGTAAACAACGAGGTATACCGTACCAAAGTAAAAAATATCAATGAATTGAGTAAACGGATCAACACGGCTACTGATAATATGTGTCTTCAAAAACAGCAAGAAGAAGGACTACAGCAAGGAAATTGACTACGACAGGCACAAGCTTACTTGTAAGTGACCATTCACTTGATGGTAAATTTGTAATTATGCCATTAAATACACAATTTATCCGACAGTTTTTGACCATAAATCCAACAGAGAACGAGATAAAAGTTGTTAAAATTTATAACATACCATTTTTATTTATTTCTACAAAGGCTCTACAAAATTGTGACAATAGAGTTTCTACATTTGCAGCAATGTGCATTGTGTCAACGGATTGTAGTACTTGTAATAAAAGGCATATTATTTCTAACTTGTGCACTTGTACAATTGTAAGGTTTGTGTTACAGGGCCTTGGTATAAGTAAATGCCCCAACATCAATTATCGAGACGAAAGATTGAAATGTCTTATGGAGAAAAAGAAAAATCCTATTTAAATTAACAATGCACCCATATAGATTTGAATGCACTTAAATTTTACGAAAATGTATATCGTATTTTACTAAGGGATTATTTCATGTCATTAACCATGAAAGATCTGAAAAACAACAACCAATGGATCTTTAAATTTATTTTGCCTGAAAAACACTGGCTGCCGGTTGATTATTTCAGTGTTCCTTTGTTTCAGTTTTGAAAATACTTTGATGCAGCGACTGGGCAAACTGCCCGGGATACGAATGCATATAATTCCAGAAGCGATTATAAAAAATGTGTTATTTTCAATAAGATTGGGAATACCGACTGAGCCATCACTTAACCTGTACACTTGGTATATTTTTATAAGAGGCGATACCCAAGTACACGTAAAAAATAAGACGCAGAAATAGAAAGTTAAACCATATACAAAAACCAGCCGATTCCAAGAAAGAAATATGACTAAAACACATAAATAGGTATTGGGAGTGGGTTTGAGGTCGACGAAAACGTCTGTTCGATGAACACAGATAGCATCTCCCCTTTTGATTTAATTTTAGACGTACTGTAATTTACCACAAGAAGCACAATAACACAGTCTTCCCATTTTAAAATAGTAAGTAATTAAGCGGGCGTCCTTCAAAGTGAATTCTTTGTGAGGTCGTTTGCACTATTTTTTGGCAACCTTTTAAAAGAGTTCAAGTATCTCATGTCATGTACGCAATTTCCATAAATACATTAGTGTGTTTGTACTGCTTGGGTCAAGATCGGACGAATTTATAAAAAATGAGAAGTAGGCGCGCGTTTCCACCTCAACGTGTAATTAGAATGTATTTTGAATTTTCAATTACGTTGCGTCAAAGAAAAATTATACTCACGTGGGAGTTGCCCCATTAACAGATAATGTATTACATGAAACAAAGAGTTGGTATTCATAACGCTCCAATTTTAGATCTAATTATAAAGGGTGATTTTTAAAGGAGTTTGTTTTCCTTTTAATGTGACATAGTCCTCAAAAACCTAAGCAAATGTCGTAAAACTCTCAGCACTATCTCGACGTGTATTTTGACTAACGGCTAAATACTTGACGATTACCCATAATTACTCTAATAACAAATTGATTGATATGGTGTTGATAGGTTTGTTTGTTTGTTTTGTTGGAAGGTCTCGAGAGACCGCAAATCCAAAAACAAATCATGGCGGACATGCTGGAAGACCTAGGATGGCATAGATTGAGGAACACATCACAGATATCTCTTAAGAAGGTCCAACAACCATTCCCAGAAATATCTCTCAGAGCAATATTCACAGTGTTCTTTTCGAACCCACCTCACAAGAATCTACTTTACGGCACTATAAGGAATGCGAAAAGCTGATTCTGGTCATCTGGTTCTAGGAAAGATGTTCCACCTTCCTTTCTTTTAATTTTCTTCAAAGTTCTGGTATCTAAAACAGTCTGACTGTGTTGGTACTTGACAGGTCATTTAGCAATTGTAAACAATCCTAAACAAGTTTTGAACACCCTTGTTTGAGCCTAACGTCTTTAAATATTCAAAGAAAGTTAGTAGTTTTCTTTATATATAAATATAATCGAGAGTATAATAGATATCATTATGTCACGGTTTCGAGATGTCCAGTTCTCGATAACGCAGCTCTCACATAAAAAAATCAAAAAGAAATCCAAAAAGAAGAAAGAGAGAAATTTCATGAATATCCAATGTAACATCATCGGTTATAACCTCATTTTTTCCTATTAAACATCACCTCACACTTAAAATATAGCTCCAGATGAAGTGATGGTTTGTGCTGGCTCTTAAGTTTGTTACAGTCTATGCGTGATTCGCAATGAATTGATTTTTAACGAGCAAGCCCTACCCACTACTACGAATTCCTCCCAAATCACAAATACACGTATAGTCTGTAGCAAGCTTTATGCGGAATACCCTGTAATTTGAAAACTAAATGGAGTGTTCTCGTTCGTTCTCATCTCATAAATATGCGACCTCTGCTGTCACCTCTTGTTTTATTTATTTTCACGAAGCATACATTATACAGACTTACCGGAAATTCATAAAATATAGTGAAATAATATATTGATTTTTAAGCACAACATTACATATGCCTCTTATACTTTTCACAAAAGATTTATCCAAAACACCTACTTGCCAAACATTTCGGTTTTTTTCACTATCTCTTACTATTGGCCGTTGTTGGAACTGTCAATTTAGCAACGTAACTGATAAGTTACCAATTCTGAAGCTTTCCCTCACTATTATTTTGGTGGCTTCCAATGAAACATAAAAACTTGGGTTACCGAAAAGTCTCAGCAAGATAGATCCATCGCCTCCTTATGGAAAATCAGAAAGCAAATCGTCCTACACTTTGCAAAAGGCTTCTGGTGCGCTATTTAACAGAGGAAGGTAATTTTATTTTAATCGCAAGGTCACCTATAATGAGATGGATGCATCATTATACCCCGGAATAAAAGAAAAACAAGCATGGAGTGACTACATCCTGGAGAAGCACGACCTCGAAAAACTAAAACTCGGGAAAGTTCTTGCTACTGTTTGTTTGATATTGCAGAGGCGTACTGTATTGCCCACTGATTTCTATGATCAAGCAAAACTGACCTTCGGCAAAAAAGAAAGATTGTGCCTCTCTGAAATGTGACTCTTCTTCAAGACAATGCACGGCCACACACAACTGATTTGACCTAAGAAAAATTGGAAAATATCAATTGGCCAACAAACGAACAACAGCCCTATAATCCAAATTTATCATATGTTTGGACTACTCAAGGAAGTACTGGAAGGACGCCGTTTTGATAACTATCAAGGTGTGGAAGCGTTTATGCACACAACCCACATAATTTTGCGATAACGAAATTAAGAAACTTCCCGTGAGAAAAATGTTAATAAAAATTGAGATTATGTAGAAAAATACGACTTATTGTGGCAATAAATTCAATAAAAAGAAATTCCGGTTTATATTTGATCCACTCACTTATTACTGCATACTTAGTATATTATTTACTTAAGTACATACAAGTAAAACTATACAGGGTGTTAAAAAAAGAGTGTAAAATATTTTAGGAGGTAATAGTATGAACCAAAATAAACAGAAAAGTCTCAATAAACATGGGTCCGCAAAGTAAAGGTTGCGGAGATATGGAAGGTTTTATGTTTTTTAGCCCCATAGTTGGTTGCTCTAACGCAGAATTAACAGACATGCAGTTCATGTATGGTCGTGCTAATGGGAATGCCACCGAAGCGCCCCAGGTCGGTATCCACTCCTAGAGCAGAAGAAGAAATTTTAGCACTGGTAGAGCAGAATCCAGGTACGAGTGTGCGGATAATATCAGCCGAGGTAGGAATTAGTGGTCCTCTTGTTTGGAGAATTCTTCACGAGCAACTGCTTTATCCATACCATGTGCAACGAGTACAGGCCTTAAATCCAATAAATGATCATCAAGCACGTTTGGTTTTTTGCCGCTGGTTTCTACGTCATGATGCTGAAGACCTTCGTTTTGTTGCAACCATTCTTTTTACTGATGAGGTCGGGTCCACAAGAAATGGAGTGTTTAATTTTCACAATACGCATATTTGGACCGAAGACAATCCTCATGCTCTAATAGAATCTGGACATCAGGCACGTTTTTCATTAAACATTTGGATGGGTATTGTAGGTGACAGGTTTCTAGGTCCTGTTGTTTTACCAAACCGATTAACAGGCGCTACTTACCTCAACTTTCTGCAGAACACACTGTATGAGTTTTTGGAAGACATTCCTTTGAATCAGAGGCAACAAATGTGGTTCCAGCATGATGGTGCTCCAGCTCATTTTTCCATGGCTGTTAGAGAGCATTTATACCAAACTTTTCCACATAGATGGGTAGGAAGGGCCGGACCTGTTTTATAGCCTCCAAGATCGCCGGATCTGAACCCTCTAGATTTCTTTGTTTGGGGATATTTGAAGACATTAGTGTATGGTACTCCTGTAAATAGCCTGGAAAAGCTGCAGCTACGGATTAATCAAAAGTGTCAAGAAATCCAAACCAAGGAGGGTGTTTTCGAAAAAGGTCGAATATCGTTGAGACGAAGATGTCGTGCCTGCTTGGAAATGGACGGAGGGCACTTTGAACATCTTCTGTAACTTTGTTTTTTGTTTGTTTAAAGCTTCCTTTGTCGGTTTATTCCTAATAAAATAAAATGTTTGAAAAACGAATAGTGGTCCATATCTCCGCAACCGTTACTTTGCGGACCCATGTTTATTAAGACTTTTCTGCTTATTTTGGTTCATACTATTACCTCCTGAAATATTTTACACTCTTTTTTTAACACCCTGTATGTAATTAGACGATCAAGTTAAAAAATTAAGTTCCTATAAAAGGCCACAAGTTTTACTGTCAAACTTCTTTTAGTATATATATATATATATTTAGCATCTTGATCATTTTTTCTTCGCGATTCCCTATTTTTAATTATTTTGGTTATCCAGGACATAATCCCTCTTGCACAAACTACTTATAATCATTAGTCTTGGTACATTCCTAATGTCTTTCGGACAAACCTAAAACTTACTTAAGGCGCGTTCTCATGATTCGACTTTTGTTGATCAACTTTTGTGGTTCAACGAAAATATATTTCAATTTTTGTCGGTCAAGTTAAGTTGATTCCACAAAAGATTGACCCATTCAAACTTTATCATTCAAGTTATGAATCAATGGTTTTGAGACGAAACATGTTTGCAGCGTGTGAACATTTGGTGGTGGTTATAGTTCGCTTATTAATTTTACAACACATAGGACAACAAAATGACATTAAAACGGTCAGAGAGTACTACAGCAAAATTTATAGAACTGTATCATAATCATGGCTCTGCTGAAACTCCATACTGGTTTTTCCTTAGGATCCAATTTCTTATCTAAAAACGGCGTTTTTACGCTATTATCCCATTGCAAGATCATTTTCCTTAGTTTTTTAATCAATAAATTGGAAATAATTTTTACACCCGCAAGAACCGCTGCATTTGACGCCATTTTATAACAACTGTTGATTCAAATTTCGCTTGAAATGTGAACCAAAAATTTGACCGATTTTAGTTGATCCACAAAAGTTGATCAACTAAAATCGAATCGTGGGAAAGCGCCTGTACGTAGAATGCAACATACTCATATTTTTCCACTGATATCTACACACTATCACGAATTCCTCACGAATCACTGTACGCGCATAGTCTGTAACTAGCTTGACACGACCTATATTCATGACAAAATTTCTAATAATCAGAATAGACAATAAATCCTAAAAATAGTATTTTTTCTATTTCCAGTGTCTCATCAAAACGTAAATTAATTTAATTCCAAATTATGTCCTGTACACAATACCTAACCAAATAACATTATGATAATGTTCTATGCATTACTATTCATGATGAATATCTTACCATTATTGCAAAAACAATTGCTTTTGAACCTATTTATATAACCCTAAGCGCAAGAGTATTTTGTAAAACTAAGTAACCTTAAAATAAATATTCTAATTATTCTTCACCAATACGATGTCAATGCACGCTGATGTATTGATTAAGTTATATTCGTTTCTGTCTATAGAACTCTAGGAAATCGATTAGTTTTCATGAAAAACTGACTACCAATAAATATTTTGCAATTCCACCCCCTTCTCTATACGATTTTATAAACAATTCAATGAACAAAGTAAAAAGAATCAGTACATAAATTTCTTAAAAAAATCAAAATATCTACCTACGCCAGTGATTTTTTTATTGACCATAGTTAAAAATTAGCACGCTGGTAATAAAAGAGAATATAATTTAAACATTTTGCATGAACAATTACCATGCCTAACATAGATATAAGCTTATATGGTTGGATGACGTGTAAGCTATATAAAAGCTATTGCCTTCAAGTTCAATTCTCCGGTGAGCAGCTTTTTTCACAATACTCATTTGGACACCGCAAAAGACTTGTCCTCCTTCGTAAGATTTACCTTGTTATGACTCACGCTATTTAAGTGTTTCTTTCAATGAACTCTTAATTAGATCACACATTTATATGTATATGTGTAATATTCAAATAGCATGTAATTAAAAATAAAATAAAACGGCCATTTCACCTTTTCAGAATGCACACTTCGTTATTTCTTCATTCAACATATGTAATAATTCTATAAACGTTAATCTTTTTAAACACAGACAACCACATACAGAGTGTTAAAAATATAAAAAACCTTGAACTCTAATAGTAATTGTCAAATACAATAGGAAGGATCTCAACATATGAAGGTCATGGACAAGAAAATCCACAACGTGTCTTAAATAAGAGGGCAAGACATCGAGCCGCAGTACGAGGTGTGTTCAAAAAGTAACGGGAATTTTGTAATTTCGCGTATTGTATTAGTCCCATTTGCGATGTTCTGTCAGTAAACATGTCTAAAGTATTTGGATAAAAAAAATTGTATTAAATTTTGCTATGAAAATGGAATAAAGTGTATGACATATTTCAGCAGTTCTGTCTTCATTTAAGGATTCCTGAGTAATTGCCATTCGCCGCTGTTTTTATTCGAAATTCAATAATTTTGGAACAAATTTTGCTACCACAAGTTTCATCCCCAAAACATCCGAAAAAATTTTATGACATGAACCAATTGATATCTCATTGTCATTTGGCGATCGTTCATCATTGCTACACTATTCTATGCTTATAGCAAGATTTAATGCAAATTCTCTGATCAATTTTTTATAGAAATAAGTAATCGCCGATCGTACCAAAATACATGTGCCTTTGTGACAGCTGACAACAGAGTTGACCAATATGAGTAACAATGTACAGGGTGGGCAAATTTCGACGTTTTTATAGGCTCGTTAGGAGATTGAAACAAATGAGTCCCCCCCCCACTCTCGATCTTTTTTAAGAGAAAATTAATGGTCAAAACTAAAATGACTTATTTCCACTTTATTTACAGTTTTCAATACATGTCTGTAACTTGGTTGTTTGTAAAGTTAGATGAAATTGATGAATATGTTCTTCAGACACTTCTTTGAGTAGAGTCCATTGGCGTGCCTAATTTTTTTTTACTTTTTTAATTTTTGAGTTATAACTTGGGTTGTGTTTTTAAATACCAGTTGAAATGGTTATTTCTTTCTCTTTTCATTAATATATAATATGTGGGGTTAAATAGGATTATTCGCCATTTTACTGACGAAACAGTTTATTCCAGAGTATCAATTTATTTTTTTAAATATTTTTGCCAAGACATTTAGAAGAAACCCTGACAGAATGAGTTACAAAACAAATCATAGTATTATTAAAATTATATATTCGCAATAACAATCATTCTGAGAATGTATTCAAGACGTAATTAAATTAATGTACGGAAAAGGCTAAATAACATTGCTGATATGATACAACTGAAACGAAAATGTCAAAGATTGATAACAAGAAATTATTTCAAATGACATAAACCTACTTCGAGAAAATGAAAAACAAAATATGCTATAATAAATTATTGTCTCAATAAAATGGCAAATAATCATATTTAACCCTACATATACAAGGTGTCCGGAAATGATGAGCAAAAAATTCAGGGAATAATTCTAGACCGAAAATAAATGCTACCTCTTTCTATAACAGTTTTTCCAAAACTGATTATTAACGGAGTTACAGGGTGTTAAATTTAAAATTTTATTTTCGATATTTGTAAATAACTTTTTAAGAAATCCAAAAATTTACATAAAATTTGTAAATCGGGGGTTTTTGCGGACGAGAAATTCAAATATGTTTCTAACTTTGACGTCACTAGTAGAGGGCGCCACTTATGACACATTATGTTTATTTTAAATCACAAAACTTTTTTGCTGCTTAGTGTATCCATCTGACTATTGAAACAATCGATTCTACTACCTGTTATATCTGAAAAAAGTATATTATTGGAGTCGTTAAGAGTAACAGTTTTCGAAATAATCTTATTTGAAATATTCAGTGCACCGATTGAAAACTGTTATCGTTTCAGTTAAAGTGCCTTTTCTACTAAAAATACAGCAAAATGTTACTTGAAAAAGTTGTTCAGAATGGTAAATTATGGAGATGTGCAAAATTTTAAAATAACCGGCCTGCTTTGATAAAATCTTTGTGCTTTGTTGAAAAATGGTTTCATCAAATCTCGATCTTCTTGAAATGTGCACGTGTCCATAATTTACAATTCTGAACAACTTTTTCAAGTAACATTTTGCTGTATTTTCAGCAGAAAAGACACTTTACCTGAAGCCAAAACAGTTTTTACTGGGTGCACTGAGCATTTCAAATAGGATTATTTCAAAAATGGTTTACGCCTACCGACTTTCGCAAGGTATACCGTTTTCAAATAAAACAGGTAGGAGAATCGTTTATTTCGTTAGTCAGATGGATACATTAAGATGCAAACAAGTTCTGTCATTTAAAAGAAACATGGCGTGCCACAAGTGGCGCCCTCTACTAGTGACGTCAAAATTAGAAACATATTTAAATTTCTTGTCCGCAAAAACTCCCGATTTACAAATTTTATGTAAATATTTGGATTCCTTAAGAAATTATTTACAAATATCGAAAATAAAATTTTAACTTTAACACCCTGTAACTCCATTAATAATCAGTTTTGGAATTTGGATTTATTTTCGGTCTAGAATTACCCCCTGAATTTTTTGCTCATCATTTCCGGGCACTCTGTATATTAATGGAAACGGAAAAAATAACGATTTCAAATGGACCATGGCCTCCTATGGTTTGTATTTAAAAAACACAACTTTAGGTTATAACTCAAAAATTAATAGTTACAAAAAAATTATGCACGCCACTGGACTCAAAAAAATGTCTGAAGAACGTATCAATTATTTTTTTCTAACTTTACAAACAACAAAGTTACAGACATGTATCGATAAGTGGAAAATTTTAAATTTTGTTTATTACTCAAAAATAAAAGACGATAGGTCATTTTGGTATTGACCATTAATTTTCTCTTAAAAAAAGAGATCGAGAGTGGGGGAGGTGATTTTTGCTATCTTCTATAGTTAAAGAGTCTATAAAAACATGGAAAAACATGGAAAATTTCCCACCCTATGCAGATACTTTTCAGACATATTTACAAACACAATAACGAAAAAGTCGCGCGGATTTCAAATGCTACTGAGGGCGTGTGTAGGCACTGACAGCAGTAACAGCAGCTACTGCTTAGAAGCATGCTTATTAGGTTGTGAAATAATTTCGAGCAATTTCTGTAGAATTTTCCCATATCGGATTGTTTACTTCTATTGTTATTAATTAATTTCAGTCCCAGTAGTGTTTTAACACCAAAAGCTACAGCTACAGTACTACAACAGGGTCAGTTGATTCCTTGATTTGTCAGTGTTTTTTCTCTTGAAATTTTACATTTTAAATCACAGGTCGATAATTAAAATTATTTATTTTCATGTTCTCTATTACCCCTTTGAAGGAACGCACTTTTTACAGACACACCCTGTATTATTGAAAAATTCAACTAATTTCATTTAAATAAATAACTTCATACAAAAACAAACAATATGGGTTAAGTTTTCTTCCATATTATTTCATTTCATAGCATTATCAGAAAAGGAAACAATACATTTACAAATATATTTCTACCTGCCAAAATGGCCCCCAATTGCGATAAATAATTAAAAAATTCAATAATATAAGTAAGGTGTGTTAGGCTAAAAATAAGAATCCTAAATTGAGGAGAATAAAGACCAGAAATCGGCATGAAATTATTCTTAAAAATAGAATGTTTAAAAGTCAAAAAGCTGCAGGTAACAAGACCACTCTGTATACGCATAGATAGCCTTGGCTTATGATCTTGTAGTCACAATCAGTTTCTATCAAGTTTTAGTTATATTACACACATTAAGCATAAAGAAACTATTTTGTGAGATAATCTATTTTTAAAATTAATTGTATTTCATAATTTGTCAAATACATTTTTATTTAAATACAATTATCCAAACATAAAACTAGTACTCGTACCTAGTTCGATATAATAAGGTAAAAATAAGGTAAAACAACAATTTAATAAAAATATATTTGTTTAACTTTAATTTAACACTAGTAGTTTAGGTACACCTAAGTTGACACCCATTGATAAAGACATCGGATGTTAGGTAAAAACAAAGGGAAGTTGATTACTTGCAACCACTATGTGTAACAAATAATGTGGTTCAGATAACAAGTTATCTTTTTGAGGCATGAAAATCAATATGAAGAAAAGAGGAACAGTAGAAAAAATGTATCAAGATAAATTTTGAATAGATAAGTAGATACGAGTAGATATAATTATCTATTTTAAATCATATATGTAGGTAAAAATAAAAAATTAGATATCATCCTATTAGTTTCTTAAACTGAATATTAAAAAACTGTATTCTATAGAGGTGTGTTTTAAAATTCACTTTTGAAATTTTATTTAATTAATACATTTAACCAGTATGCCATATCTCAATAGCCAGACATGGGACCCAAACCAAACTTTAGGGTATATCTACTGTGGCCATATATAGAGGACGTTGGTAGAAGAAGAACGATTTTACAGTTTGCGAAAAAAAGTTGAAAAAAACGTGGGCCTTACCTCAAATTTTCAAAATGGCTTCTTTAAATTTCGAGAAACATTTTTTCCATAAACTAGATGTAATTTTACAGATAGGTTTCAAGTTTTATTAAAAAATAACTATATTTGTAGAATTAATAGCATTTTGAAATTTTTATAATCACAAATACAATATTAATTTTCAAATTGCTGTAATTTTTAAAAAAATTAAAATTTTTTAAATAAAATCTGAAACCTATCGGTAGAATTATGTCTAGTTTATGAAAAAAAATGTTTCTCGAAATTTAAACAAGCCAATTTGGAAGTCTTAGGTAAGACCCACGTTTTTTCCAACTTTTTTTCGTCGCAAACTGCAAAATCGTTCTCCTTCTCCTAAAGTTCTCTATATAGCCACAGTACATATTATACTAAAGTTTGGTTTGAGTCCCATGTCTGGTTACTAAGATATGATACAGGTACCTGAAATTTCACCAGCCGCCACTGCATTAAACCCTTATTAAAAAGTCCTAAAAGAAAATGATTAGCCTACAAATGACAGAAATTTATTCAATTTTATACAGAATAGATGCAATTAAATAATTGCTACACAAACTGAAGTATCAGCAATCAATATAGAATTGTTGATATTTAGTCTAATAGATAGACAGGATTGCAAAATATGACACTGATATGTAATTGAGCAATAATTTGATTGTAACTATAAAATTACCTTATAAATACTATTTCAAAAAAATAAATTTGAGAAAACCATCAAATTTTAAATTGGCTGAATAAACGTTCCAAAACAACAGATTATTATTTACAGTAATGCACATGTCTGAAAATATAAACAACTAGACACCAAAACTAAATGAAAGAAAGTAATAAATAAATCTAATTTTACCAAACAAATAGAACAGACTTAAATGTTAAATAAAGACAACCTTGAAAATTAAGTCACCGAAACATTTCTTTCCAAACATCAAAAGGGGATAATTAGCTTATTTATGTTCAAGTTTTCTATTTTTAAGTACAGGATTCTAGACAGGCAAAAGAACAAAAGCCTGGTTTAATTTTGTAGTTTGTTTACATATCTATATACTTTTTTAAAGGCAGTCTGTACAGAATAATATAAACAAAAATTGTTTATAGAACTGCAAATATCACAATGTGTTGCATATCCACATATAGTTTCCTAGTGTGTTTACTAAACAAGTTGTAAATAATGGAATCTTAATGTTATTATGCATCTAAATACAATTTTTTAACACCTTTTTGACTGAAAAATATTGATACGGTTTTATATACCTATAAGTACATATAAAAAAAACAATCTTACGAATATATCAATAATATATATACTGAAAAAAAATTAAACGTACTATTGAAATATAAGGTTAGTACATTATAAACCACTCTATATAACAGTAAAAGTACTTTGTACTTTAATTATAAATAATGGTTTACCTTCTAGTAGCTAATAGTTATCATCATTAGGTAGGTAGATATATTTAACTATTTGTTATGTAGATATACACCCATTAAAATATGCCTCCTTTAATGGAACCTGTATACCTTAGTGCACAGAATATATTATTTTAATAAAGCAAAACAATCGATAAGTTGACTTACCTCTTGCGATAAGCTTATTCCTACATCGACAGGGTTCAAAGCTGCGGCATTGTCGTTATCATCGTTGTCAGTTTGATTTTGTTGTACAGCTGGTACCGGCAAAGGCTCTGGGTTATTTAAGGGAACACTTCGTTCGATGTTAAGTAAATATGCCGTTACATCAGGGTGCCGAAAACTTCCCCTGTTATATCGACCTAAGGAATTCAGATCGGCAAACAAATCTCTTTCATAGTTTAACAGAACCGAGTCCAAGCTTTTCGGGTTGACATAGTGTGATCGTAACACTGCAGGTGTTAAACTTCTCCAACTGGTTCCGTTGTCAAAATCTAAATTATTAATACCACCATATAGATCATTTTCATAGAAAGAATCCTGGTTCACTCTTAAAATGCTTAGTATGAGTGCAAGTTGCAGCAACTCGTCTCTGTAAACTTTCTTCAAAGACAACATTTTCCTATTTATTTTTTCTTTAGTCAATGACACATAACCTAAGAATACAAGTTAAATGTATTGTTTATTTTGTTGTCCAATAACATTATCACGAAACACTGAAAACCCACATTTTGGAAGTTAATTTTTAGAACAAATTGTACCAATATAGTTCTTTGTATATATACAAAACAAGATATAAATAATCAGCTGATGACTACCTGGTACATGACAGTTCACTAAACCGGCAGTAACTTTTGGGTTAGGTTCAACAGTCAAAATATAGACACAACACAAGTAGGTATTTAGGACATCAGTTTTACTTAATTTTTACAGTTTATCACTTTTATAACAACACATAAAAACAACTCAGTGGTTTGAGTGCTACAATCGTAAAGTCGCCAAAATTGAAAACGAATGACAGTGCAAAATGCGCAATGTATTGAAATTTGGAGTGGGGATTGACGTGTTTTCAAGTTATTATTCTCAGCTTTGTTTCGCTTTATCTTACGAGTTTATTAAGTATATTTTTAACACGGTATTAAACAATTTTCTGGGAAAATTTAATAAACATTCGCATTCGAGCCACGCGTTTATTTCACATTCAAAGCAAACGTATATTTTTTCAATCAAATCTCATCAAAGTATAGGATGATCCTTGATGAATCAGCAGGACAGGTCGCAGATGATTAGATCTAAAAGTCGATGGTATTGACCTCATTTACGCAAGTAGAATTATGCGTACACCAGTTTACATTGCCTTTTTCTACAGTAATAAAATAATACCTATTATGTCCAGAAACAGAACACAACTATTTTATGTTTATTACAAGAAGGTATCGTAATTTCTTAGGTATATTTCGAATTGTAATATACCTATTTATTACGACTTAAATAAATACAGAGCGAACATGCATATTCAGAGATACATATATCCTACCTCCATGGTCAATGCATGTTTTAATCAGAGCCGTATTTTATACTTTTGAAGTCCCCATGTTACGAATAAATATTATTTGTAAGTCTGAACTACCTACTGGTAGGTAAATACTTTAAAAAATAAGTATATACATTTTTTTTATTATTGAAAATGCGTCTCAACAAAAATTTTAATGGTAGCATACTTCCGTTTTAAAAATGCGTGTCTTTTCTTTTCCGCTTTCCAACAACTTTTAAAGAATCTACCACCATAAGCTTCGGCAGGGGGGCAAGGGAAGGGTTGTCTTTGACTGTCATGGTAGATTGTCGGAAGCTCCAATTAAACACGTGTCCGTGTCAGGGTCGTATTTAATATAATGTTATGTTGCTGTTTACTGCTACTACGTTTGATACAAATAAAAATGTACCTAATTATTATTAATTTCTGAGTAAGAAAATAATGTAATTTGGAATAAAATAAAATGTGATATTATTTACGAGAATTTGTTGCTTGCTTGCTGAAGTTTTATTTAATAATAATAATTTTGAATTTCCTAAAGATGAAAAAGAAAGGGTTTTTGATAACTGCACTAAATTTAAGGAAAGAGGCTATTTCTCAATATTTTAATATGTGCCATGCACTTTTATATAGACGAAATAAACATTAAAATATTCTTTGAAGCTATTTATATTTATGGCATAATTCTAGTTTTTCTTTAGTTTTTGCCACACTTCTGAAAAAAATAAAGATTGAATAAACCTTTGCTCCAAACTTTCACACTGAAAGAGCAGATAAGTAAAAAATAACAAAAATCGCATCGCTATCGCGCACTTTCGTATTTGTGATGTTTCGAAAAACTCTGTTTTCGTTCTCAAAATAGCTAATGTATTACAAGTATGTCAAGCTTAATAGTTTAAAATTTGTTTATGTTGTTCCATAGAGATGTTAAATGATTTTTATTTTATTGTTACTTACTTTTTCTTGATATAACTGCAGCCAATATTTAGTTGCATCATTATAGAATGATTGATGATATATGCTTTTTAAGTTTCAAATTATCTGAATGTCTTTTGCGTACTAATTTCACTGTATTCTTTCCACAATATTATCAGTTAGCCCAATTTTGTAAATCCTACACAGGTAAAATATACTTATTATTTGCGGATATTATTTTATTTGATTTTTGCAAACCTAATCCGCCTCCCTGGCATGATTGTTGAAAAATGTAAATTTTTTGTAATATTCCAATATGCTTGCCGAATATCTTGGTTTTATTATTATGGAAAAAAAATAACTATGGAGTCCCCTAGCTGAGATAATCACTTAATTGCTAACACTGCTCTGGTTTCAACAACAACCAATAGGTCCCGTCACAACTAGTACAGTTATATGGACAAGAAATACAAGAACTTGACAAATAGGGTCTAGACAGTGCACAACAGTAGGGCGGGTAATGTCTACCTTTTTAGGGTTCTACTGATCCAATTTTATGCCTAATTTGTTTTGCAGTTGCAAGTATATTGCTATATTTTAGTAAAGAATCTAGGTAGGTTGTCTGTCAATTATCATTCAATAATCATGGTTTGACAATAAACTATACCTTATAATTAAATAATTACATATAACGATATCATTTATTTACTTTTTATATTTTTGTTTTGTAATAAGAATTTAGTAAAATTAACACCCATAGAGATGTAAACATATTATTTCATCTCTCTTTAAAAATAGAGGAATAACAAAAATGAAAAGAATTATATGTAGGAATGTAACATTTTGTATGTATTTCAAAAGTGTTCTTTATCAGTTTATGGTTCTAATTTTGGTAACAATTTTAAACGAGATTTTCTGTTAACAAATCCGAAATAGCCACTTAAAATGAAGTTGCTCAGAAGCTCAGATATTGGCAATCTAGAAATCTTGATTCTAATTTTTCTATGTTCCTTCTATGCTCTTTTCTTATTTATACAAATATTCATTTGTATTTCATACAAATATTCAAATAGAAGTTGCAAAACAAAAAATTAAAAGATTTTATGCAAAGCATCAGTTTTATTTAACTACATGAAAAGGACACCAAATAGTTAAAAGTAGGTATGTAACTCTTTTGCCACAAACTGTATTTTATTTATTTTTTATTTAAATTTTGATGATGAGATTTTTTAATAGCATGAGAGATAAATTTTGTAAAGCCGTAGCAAGTAGCTGCGCATATATTTAAAACGATTTTACAAATTTGTGTACCTAAGTCCGCCTCTGTGACTTGCATCATGTTTCCAAACTAGCCGAGCTCAAAGTCTTCAAAATAATATTCGTTCTTATCGTCAGTGGAGTAGCCACAGAGGGGGTTTTGGGGTTAGAATTAAAAAAATCTAGTCTGGAATACTTAACTTTATTCACTGAATCCCTCTCCAAGACAAATTTCTGACTACGCCACTGCTTATCGTCGAAGTTCTTATTTTTAATTTTTTGCAGTTAGTACATATTTTTAAAGTAAGCTGGATCACAATACAGGGTGATTCAGAACTTATAAAAAAAAATAGGAATAGATGTCATGAAAAATGGAATCAATAAAAAAAAATGTAAAAACTAAAGTTTCTGAGTAAAAAATAATTGTAGTATTTTCAACCTTTCCATCGCTAGGCTACTGTACCTAGTCTTTAGCCAGGCGATTGTCAAAAATGCCTTACATGTATAGTAACTCGGAGTTAATGGATATCGTTTTAATTTATGGTGATGTGAAAATGCATTAGCAGAACGATTTCCCGGTAAACATGTCACAAATGCAGCTACTTTTACCGCGGTCCAAGCATTAATACCATTGGATTGGACGAGAAGAACCTGCATCATTACCGCCACGATCTCCTGATTTTAAATCATTTGGATTTCTTTTTATAGGAATATTTAAAAAATGGTATATATATATATATATCCTCCACCCATTTTAATTTTTTTATAAAATTGTATTTGATAACTCTCCTGTACATTCAATTTTTTTAGATAAATTCTTTATCACCCTGTATACTCCTTTACTACTGCTTCCAAGAAGCTGTCATACTGTGAATTTTTTTTTAATCTAGTAGCAACACACGAAGCAAATTTTAAACCGCTCTAATTTTGGCGAAATATTTTCTTAAATAACATACCTACATTAAAATATTTCAATAATACAAGTTATGTCAATGCAATTTATGGAACAAATACACTAAGTAGGTATATTTTTATTTTGCGCGTATATTTTTGGTGGTAATAGAGGGATTTACTTAAAATTCACCATGGATGCTCAGGTTACTATCTCTAGCTGCAGTAAATTTTATCTCATCCACCTATGACCTGTATTATTACTCAGTGGCATAGCCACGGGGAGAGTTTTGGGGGTCAGAACCCCCCCCCCATGGGTTGGGTTGGTTGGGTCATATAGGTAATGTCTCATTACAAACCTAAACCTGCAATCACTCTATTCGCCAAGATTTAGCAACGAGGTCAGTGAACTAGATCTCCCACGGCAACCTTACAATAGGGTTCACCTGCAACTAAGTTCTAATTTTATTTTTGTCATTTCTGTAACAAATATTGTTCGTGCCAGTTTATTATTTACATGTTTATGATGAGATTGTTTTTTTTTTATTTACTTTTCATTGTTTCAATTTATTAAAACTTATTTATTTTTTTATTAAAAAAATCTAGTTTGAAATACTTTGTTTACTGTACAATCCCCCCCCCCCATGTCAAATTTCTGGCTACGCCACTGTTATTACTATCTGATTTAATTTAAAACATTTGTATGGGAGAAAAGTATCACTGAGCATGTATTGAGTAAATCGAATACGCCTTTCATCCTTGATTATTTAAAGTAGTAAGTTGGCGGCGCTGTTCGTAATTGACAATTGGCAGTAAAATTCTGTGACCGACCATGCCATGTCATGTTTTGTTTGTTTATGTTAAGTTTTATTTTTTCAGTTCTCAGTTTTTGTGATAAAGTGAAAATTGTTGGACTCCGTTACATACTAGGTACAATATGAAATTAATCTGTACACAATGGATATATCTAAAACGATTCTTTTCGATACTTTGATCTTTCTAATTTTTGCTAATTTATCTTGTGGCTCTGGTCTGGATGTTAAAGAAGTTGCAAGGAATCTTAGTGAAGATATAAAACAAATAAAAAACAATGAATTAGGAGTACCTTTTATTTTGGTATGTTACACTCAATGTTTTGATTACGTTTTAATCCCAAGTTTTTTCAGAAATTATATAACAGTTTTATGTACTTGCCTAGTAGTGTCGATGTTCAAAAAAGTATTCAGGCAATGCTTTACAAATTGGAAACTAAAATAAATGATATATTTTCTGGATTGGATATGATCCAGGATATAGTTGAACTAAAAAACATTAGTTTGTCTTCTGCGTTGACACCTTGTTTTCGAAAAGATTCTAGTCAGTTGGTTGTGGATACTACATTTATTGGAAATAAGACAGTGCTTCATTCTTTAGGATCCAGATATGGTAAGTAGCTAGTGTTATGCCACATCCACACTCTTGGCGAGACAGTCCGAGACCGGTCCAGCACGAGAGTGTGGATGGAGCCCTCGTCAAGTATCACGCTCGCTATAGCCCTCTCGTCGAGAGTGTGGATGCGGTATTACATTATATATACATATAGTATTTTCCATAGATGTGTTTATATCGTTACACACTGTGATGTTTTATCATTGCTGTTCCTCATTTTTTAATTTATACATCGACGGTTAAGGTGTTATGCATTGTATCTACAGTTTTCGGGTAAAATAAGTTGTGACCATCAGAATTTACAAAAAAGTTTTTTTTTCTATAATTTTTTTTCTTGAAAGAGATTTTTCGTATATTTAAAAACTTCAAGAATTTTATTATTAGCTCAAAATAACTTCAATATATCGTCAATGATGAAGTTAAAACCATACTCAAATAAAAAAAATGTTTAAACTTAATACTCTTTAAAAACAGTTTTATGCTTATCATGTAAAGTTTGTCAAAACATATTTACGAGGTATCACATCTTAAACGTCGACATACAGATTTTGTTTTAACCCCGGAAGTAAAAACTAACTTGTGTAAATATTTTGAATAAATCCTTTAAAATTTCTACAGTTTTATTTATTAAGTATTTTTTATTGGTCGCTATATGTTTATATTTTAACATTAAGTGTTATTGTTAAATTATCGGAAAAATATATTAACTAGTTGAAAGTATTACGAGATATTAATAATATATTAAAGCTTTCTGCAATGCAATTTTGTTAAAAATTATTGTTTTTTCTATTGATATACATATATATAAAATACTAATTGTGAAATATAAATGAATTAAATATGTTTTAATTTGCTGTAAATTATCAAAACGAGACTTATTCGGTAGTAACTTAAGACTGGCAAAAAGAAAATCCACCCAGAATTTATTTTAGCATAAAGACACTATAACAAGTTTAGATTTCTTGAAATTGAATAATTTCCTTTAGCTTGTCAAGGAAAACACGTAGAAAACATGGCTACAAAACTGAATTTTACCATTTTGTTTTGTATAGCATTTTGTCAAATGTACTTAATAATTTTATAAACTCAACTCTTGTGATATAATTGATAGATATTTTTTCTAACTTATCTTAAATTTTTTTAATTGGCCTCTAAAAACAGCTATGAATTCGTTGAAAATTGCATTTGAAAACGGTACCATTTTTTAATAACAATTATTTGACCTTAATTTGGACAATTTAAATAGTTTCCATCACTTTCAAAACTTGTTTAATAAATACTGTTAGTTCAATACTTGCATTTACCAACCTTACCATTTTATCTAATTTTAGACATTAGTACTTAAAATAAAATACTTTGCACATTAGTGCGTCCACAGGTTATTGCCTGAAGAGGAAAAACAATTATTTTTTGAAAACTCATTTCACATAAAAATTGTCCAAATAATTGGACTATAGAATTCAGAAAAAAAAAAACGTCGAACAGTTGAAAAGCAAAGTGGCTTTTTTAAATAGACAAAAAGACGTTTCACATAAGAATTAAAATTAACTACCTGTCTTATCAGTCTTAATATTAATATATTTTTTTACAATACTGCCTTTAATTTTGTTTTTCTACAATTCAGTATTATTTTCGAGATCGTAACCTTTTTAAGTTCATTATTTCAAGTACTTCGATAATTAAAAATGCTTAGTGGCCTATTTTGGACTTTAGAGTGACCAGAGGTTAGATACATATCATCAAATTAATTTATTGCCAAATATATTATGCTACCAATTATTGCAAATAGTATTTTTGTCAATAATTTATTTTCAAATGTTCTTCTTATTCGTAATTGATTATATCATACTTTTAGTAAATAGGAAAGTATGAAGCTTGGTCATGTGAGAGACCTGATTTCACCCTTATAGATTTTTATTTATGAACATGCTAATTTCGGAAAAAAATATTGAATTATTGAAAAACAAAATTAGGCAGTATTGCCAAAATTTCACTACGTCAGATACAAACAAGTTTTTGTAAAATTAAAAAACAATGAAGTTTCCTTCCCTTGCAGTAATTAGTATAAACACTATAAATATATATTAATAACATGTCGCTCCCTCTCTCTAACTTCTGGGCTAATTCTGATTAGACTGAAGAGTACAAATATTATTATTATTACCTATTATTATTGTATATATGTCTATTTTCTGTTGGCTACAAAAATGGTTTTTGTTTAATTTTGTTTTGCGTCTTGTCCAATTTGTGAATTTTTCAAAATAAGCGATTTCAATTTGTGGTGTAATTTTAGTTTTAGATAAAATGAAGAAAAGCATGGGTGCAACATCGGGAGCAATAAAAAGGCAGTATATTATAAGTGATTCTGAAATTCGTAATTTGGAATATTCCCCATTTTTTTTATGCCACGAATGTGACGAAACCATATTATGGGAAAATTACATGCACAGAAAGAAATATCAAGTAAAAAATATTGTTTTAATTTTAGACAACGGTGGTTCTATAAATCATTCTCAACTCCACGTACTTAAAACATTTGGTAAATATTTTATTTTGAAATAGTTACATCTGTTATATAACGTTTTATTTTATATTTTAGCTAAAAGAGCTATATCTTTTCTGACAAGTAAAGATCGTGTTGCTCTTATAACTATTAATTCAAATTACACATATTTTAAAAACGACTGTGACTATATCAAAGAGCTGAATGACGTAGTTGAATTAGAACATCCCGATTTATCTTACAAGAAAGCATTAAACAACTACATCGACACTCTTAGTGCAGATAGTAGTGCAACGAATCATTTGTTAGGCATTAAAAAAGCACTAGATATTGTATCGAAACAAGCCAAAATAATTCGAAATGAAACGGTGATGTTGCTCTATGTAAGTCGGGGATTGTTATCTTCATTGATGGAGCCAAAAAGTGTTTTGGAAACTGTTGCCAAATTTACGGATAAACATAATGTTTCTTTGATTATCAACACCTGCGCTATAACAGGCGGTATGTATTCTGTAGTAGAAACTAATTAACCCTTTCAGTACGGTTGACTGATATATTCGTCATTAAGATTATTGACAGTTAGACGGGTGCCGAATATATTCGTCAGATGCTAATTTATTTTCTGAACATCTGTCTTTTGAGGTCCGACGCCTATAAAAGTTTGATTTGGCTCACAGACGCCGAAGACCCATTTCGTTCGTTTTTGTTTGTCAGACAGACGGATGCCCAAAACTGTCGGCACTGACGAATATTTACGGCAGCCGGTAACGTAGCAAGGTCAGGTGAAACTTGTGGTATCGGGCTGTGCATAAAGGTACGTATTTGCTGGTGCGACTGCGGCTGCAGCTCGCGACTGCGACTCGTCGCCGACCAATAGGCAGTCTAAATTCTGTAGTTGATGAGAACATTCAGACTGTCTATTGGTTGGCGACAAGTCGCACCCGCGAGCCGCAGCCGCAGTCGCACCAGTGAATCCATATCTTAACGCCGTGCTTTAAAATTTATCATCAACAGGTTGAATATTGACCTTTTCTGTTATTTTTATACTTTATTTGTGAAACTAGAAAAATAAAAATTGTTTTCCTATTTTTTTTCATGTCTTTATCTTGTTCCATATCTTTATCTGTTTTTAATTTTTTTTTTGTTGCTTTTATACCTGTTTTTGCCAAATAAATACATTGATTTTGTTTTATTTTGTGATTTTTTTTAATCAAGTTATTTTCGATTAGTGATGAATATAGCCGTCAGCCGTCTATCTGCCACTCCCAAAACTTCCGCCTATATGGCACAAAGCCTATCAAATGCTGCCGTCCTGAAAGAGTTAAGCAAATGAGATAATTAATAAATTAATAAAATTAGTTAATTAGTAACTGTTCAGATCATAAATATCAGATCAGAATTATTAACTGTATACTTTAATTAATTAGTCCTTTAAAGATTACTTGGATTAATTAATTATGTAATTTAGAAACTTAATTATCTTTTTCATTAATTTACTTAGTTAATTAAACCTTTAATTATTGCTTTGATAATTAATTAACTATTCTAATAACTTTATTTCATTAATAATTAAATGATTAATTATATCCATAATTAGTCAACTTAGTAGATTAATTAATTTACTTGGATTAATTAATTAAGTAATTTAGTAACTTAATTAATCTTTTTCCTTAATAATTTACTTAATTAATCCTTTAATAATTGCATTGATAATTAATTAGCTATTCTAATAACTTTATTATGTATTTCATTAATAATTAAATGATTAATTAACTTATTAATTGGTTAACTTATTCATTTAATTGACTATTTAATTATTTAAAGGGTTAATTATCTAATTAATGAATTAGATTTGGCATTGCTTTATAACAATTTTTAGATTTTAAGCCAGTAATGTACGAACCCCAATTCTTGCGAGATATTGCGGAACAGAACTACAAAAAATACAACATTACTTACAAACCGAATTCATTTCGTAAAGGCGGTATGATGGTGACGATTAATAATTCAAGAAGTGTGCCATTTGCCGTTCACCAGTTTTATGATGTTTTCAGTCCTGAATTAATGTTTGTTGTGGAAAAAAATATTTCGGTACCGCATTGGGATGCTAGTACTGGAGGTAAATTGTGATATAATTTTTTTTAAGGTTTCTAAATTTAACCAATTTGTAGATGTAACCGTGTCATTCACAAGGGGAGTTTTAATGGAAAATCGTTTCTTTCTGCTCGGGGCTGATATATATTTTGCGAATTTAGTGGAGGATATAATATATTACAGGAGCAATCAAGATGACACTTATGCTTTCTTAATGGATCTTGAAGGCAAAATTCTTATACATCCGTCATTTTTAAAGCCGTTACCACATAACCATCAAATACTATTCGTGGACGTAGAACATTTTGAGAAGGTATCGGATGTACATATATTGCGAAAGAGACTTCTAACTGAGGAAAAGGGAGTTCATGATACATTTAGGTATAACAGTTCAGATGTGGTAAGTTATATTTTATGGTTTGTTGTGTATTGTGAGAAAAATGGTATCACTAACCATGATATTTATTTTTTGGCCATGGTTTTTGACCCAATAACTTTTTACTATAATGAATGAGTTCAGTTATGAATTATTTATCTTAAGCATTCACAAAAACCTTCAGTTAATTTTTTCGATGGCATATTTTTTTATCATTATTAGTGTCATTATACAGGGTGTATCTTAGATAGGGTTTTTCTTTTAACATGATGTATATGTGAAAGATTTTTTTTCTTTGTTGTATGGATATTAGCTCATTGTTATGAAAATGTACTGCAGTGTTAATATCTCCCTGTTATAAAAATTATATCATACAACCTTTTGCCATTACAGCAATCTTGTTTGTAATAAAATTACTTTTTTTATAGGAAATATTATATAAATTCATCGTAATAGATTGATTTCACAATGGATGTAAACAATTTATCAATGATATCAGAATGTTTTGAAAATACTAATTCACAAAAATTTTTAAGGTAAAATATACATGGAGTAGAGTGAGCAGCTACTATGTTTTGTGTCTTGTAACAAGTACTAAACATGGCAAATTCCATAAATCTTATAAATCCAGGTGGTATCAGAGTTCTTCTAAGAGTAAATTCTTGTACCACAATTTAGAGGATTACAAGTTGTGTCGTCACATGAATTTGTTGGCAACAGTCGGTAAGTACTACTTACTTGCTCTTATACAAGGTGTTTTGGAAATAAATGCGTTTCTTCAATTTCAAGAATGTTGCCTCAATCGAAATGTTTACTTTTAAGCATGTTTTTAAGATTAGAAAGTGTTGGAAAACTGATAGAACTGAAATTAATTAAAAAATAATAGAAATAAACTATGTACCATAAATCAATATTAGGTAATTCTACAAAAATTCTGCTATTATTTGTTTATTTTTACATCCTTTTTTAATTCTCTGAAGAAACATGCTTATTTTAGTAACACCCTGTACGCGATACGCTTCCTTTTACATAGGAGTGTTGCAGATATAAAACCAATTTTTTTTTTAAATACGAATACAAAATTAAGATTATCTTAACGTTTATATACTCTGAGCAAATATAAAATTAAAAAATATGTAAATATAATTTTTTTGAGATTATCAACCTCATAACTTTTGAAGACGTTGGAGTTATTGACCTTTTTATTTTTTGTTCCGTCAGATAAATTATGTAAAAAAATGTAACGATAGACTATTTTTTTTTAAAATAGTGGAGCGTGTTTAAACTATGCTATTTTTAATTTTATTATACAGGAAAGAATGTTATGAGAAAACTTATTAATGTGGTATCTTTGCCAAAACTTAGAACTATTCCTAACAAAACTTTTGTGGTCTTGCTTTAATTATATTAAGACAAGTATAGGGTGAGCTGATTTTGACACTTATCAGGGATTTACATATCTTGCAAGGAAGTTTGTGAAAAATGTAAAAGTATTAATTATAAATGAACCTTATAATTTTTTCATGTTTAAAATATAAAAATAATTTTTATATTTTTATGTTTACGTATTGAAGAAAGTGCATAGCATACTAAATTATGTAATAAAACAACATAAACAACAAATAAAAATAATAATGTTTGGTGCTTATACTTTCTGAAATTTTTCTTCCAAATTTGATACTCATTCATCAAATGATATTAGGAAGCTATAGAAATATATTTCCTACGTCTTTGTTCTACTTAAAAATATTGAGATTCAGTTTTTTTGCTATTCAATTATTATCAGAAATCAAATCGTGTTACTTTGTCAGTTTTTTTGTTTACCTCTTGACGAAATTTTTGACTGAAATTGACCATTATTATATACTCGTGAAAACAATTCAGACGACTTACGTCATACGAACAAATGAAAAATTCATTATATTTTCATTAAAATATTTAAGAAACTGCAACTGATAGTAATAAAACTATATACTACACTAAAAGATTGTATTATATATTGCACTAAATTGCAAAAAATGATTGTTTTTAACGCGACCAAATATCGAAAATTACGTTGACAACAAAAACAAATGTATAACGTCAGTCGTGACGTAAGACGTCTGAATTCTTGACACGAGTATAGTACAAATTTTGTGGAAAAAAAAATATATTGCAGTTGAAAAAATCTAGTTATTTCTTACATAAAATCTGTTACATTTGTGACACAATAAATTCCCCATTTCAGAGGTACAATCGTTTGCAATAATAATGACACTCTTGACTGAAATCTACTTTCAATTTTTAACATTAGTTCTTAGTTGTTTTAGTCACCATTAGAGATTTAATGAAATTTCTACTCAGAACTTCCAGAAGTTCAAAAACAGTTTTGAAGGAGTGTTATTATTGCAAAAGCATGTACATGTAAAAATCGCATTTGCGAAGTTGAATTATTTTTTCTAAATGTAAATATTTTAAGCTTTCAAAGTACATAACCGGGGAATGTTACACCTGGTTTTCGTCTAACTTATGAAGATAAATCTGTGAAAATTTAAACACCGCATATACTTAATAAGCCTCATTTTTTTGACATATAAATTTTTTTTTTTCATCTTCCGTTTCGCATGTAACTGAAAAGAAAATTTTATAATTTATTCAATAATGCTGCATTTATTTGTTTATTTGTTTGAATTACGAATTCTTAAATTTTAACACAAAGTAACTACATTTTTTTTTTTTTTTTTTCATTTAAACAAAATTAAATATACCAAACACCTATTCATATTTTCAGATGTAGCATCTCTATACCTAAGCACTTCATGTTTCCAATCACCGTTCACCGCTTCACAAACGATTCAGGACAGATTAACTAGTCAGGGCTTTTTAGCGTACTTAAAAGACGATACTAGACTGTTAGCCAACCCCGGCCTTAAAGACGAAGTCAGGGACGAAGTATCAACGCTTTCACATGTTTTAGATTTCTTAAGAAAGAAGCAGCTTTCTTCGCCTGTATCGAAGTACGTTGTCAGGCGATACGCTTCGTCTTACACGGGAGTGTTGCAGATGTTCCCAGGAAGCGTCCTGCGACAAGGAATACAACCTACGAAGAGACCGTGGTTTCTCAAAGCCTTACAACACAGAGATAAAGTTGTTCTTATCCCTCCGTATTTGGATAAAGGAGGTGCAGGGTATATTGTTACTGTGGCCTACGCTACGTCGCAGTTAGTTGTTGCCGTAGATTTTACGTACGGCTACATGCTGAAGTTACTTTTAAGTCACGTGCCTGCTTGTCTAAACGAGAAAATAACATGTTTCTTGATAGATGATCAAGGATACATCGTTTACCACCCCAATTTGATGGATGTAAACGGTGTAAGACCCGTTGTCG
This sequence comes from Monochamus alternatus, assembly GCA_037114965.1. Classification (NCBI taxonomy): domain Eukaryota; kingdom Metazoa; phylum Arthropoda; class Insecta; order Coleoptera; family Cerambycidae; genus Monochamus; species Monochamus alternatus. Next base: position 11,294,012 of record CM073432.1, on the reverse strand, counting down.
AACAGCAGCACATCGTCCACAAAGAATCGTTGGTATCCAACGATATTTTAAACCACAAGCATTTTATTAAGAAAATGTTATGTAATAATTACAGCGATAATACTATTCAGCGATATTACAGACTGAATACTAGTTACGCCGACGTTTTAGTTAATTTTGTTCCGGAACATTGCGTAACGTATAAGATAACTTCCGTTCCTCACACGAATATTTTTATAGGTGTTGTAAATGCTTCTTGTGATTTTCTCGCTACTTTCTGTCCTTGTAGCATCGTCGACCGTTTGTGCTTGAATTGTAACCGCATGGAGCAGAAGGAATGCGAGTGTCCTTGTGAGTGTCCTTTGGATGACGAGAATAATGTTTGCGAGCACACTTATTCAAATATGACTAACAATCCGCCTTGCACAGGGTACATAGACGAATCGTCATTAGAAACGAGTTTTACTGTTGATACAGATAATCATTTAGAGCCTTGCTTTCCCGTTAGTTGTCAGTCGCAGAAATTGTATTTGGATTGTTTGGGGTTGGTGGGTTGTGAATGGTGTCGGTATGATATGGACGGGAACTACCTAAGAAAGCCTTTTTGTGGGACGGTGAATACTTGCTTTAACGGATTCTTTGATATGACGACGTCGTATACAGGAAATATCGCAGTAGACTCTGACTATTCTCCAGTAGGACCTATTTTAGGGTCAATCATAGCCATGTGTATTTTGTTTATATTGTTATTTATTTGTTATCGTTCGTATACTAATCCTTTGACAGAGAGACTTTATTTGTCGTCCACCCAAGATCAGCTGAGGATGAGTGATTTGAATATCAATAACACTTTTCACGATTTGGGTAATTATAGAGATAAGCTTTTGCAAGAAGATAGTCCTAACGTAATCTCACCGTACTGTATGGCTAGTACTTACAAACAAACCCCAGTGGCAGCTGATTCCGATCATGGCTATTCTACAATGACACCTCACGATGAATCCGAACATCTTTCTTTAGCCCCTGTCGAGGTTGAATCGCTAGAGGATGATATTATGTCCGACAGTACTTCAATTCATACCAGTATTTCTGCCAAAGATGGATCGCACGTAGTTTCCCCGATGTATACTAAAATTTCAAAGAAAAACTGTATCATTGTGCCAGTGACCGTACATCGGAATATGGAAAAAACCTGACGTATTACTTAAAAATGTACGTATTTATTAAGTTGTGTTTATATGTAAATTTGTGTATTTTTAATATAAAGTGTATTAATAATTTTTGTACCTATATATCTTGCCAATGCCATTTTTTAACTGAATCAATTTTACCTGAATACAGTATTTGTAAATATTTGTAATTTATAAAATATATTTTTAATACAGAATTGTCGTCTATAAAATATCTAGCCTTTATGCTAAAGGAGGTTCAAACTACACCAACAGGTTAATCATTTCATGGTCCTTTGAGCTGAATTTCGGATCGGCAAGTCTTCTAAACTCATCTAGTTTTATATTCCAATAATGAGAGATAATTTAAGACAATTTAAATAATTTTTTGAATAATCCGTTGGCAAAAAACGAGGCAAAGTTAAGTTAGTTGCACAGTTCTCATCAGCACACTACGTAGTTTAACTTTGTAAATACATGAATTAGCCAGTTTCAACTTTTATTTTTTTATGATTTCTGAATCGAAAATACATAAATATGTTGCTAATTTAAGGAAAAGCCCATCAAAAGTCAACCTTAACATAGAGAATTTTCCGTTTACTTGGCACAAATACTCTGAGACATGGGACCATGCCAATCAAGACATGAAGCTATAGGTCGCGAATGAGCCTGTTGTATTGTAAAAGCCAAAGAAAATATAGAGGAAAATCCTTTCAGTACTTGTTCAGTAGCAGCCCAAGAAAATGTTTCTCATGTCTTATAGCGGATTGTACGAAATTTCTATTTGTGGAGGCATGAGTAGTAATAACTTTTACTGTAAAGTATATACTAGTGTAGAAATTATAAACAATGTTTTACTAACTTGTACTACCTTGTGGCCATGTAGAGTTAGGCTGTGCATTGAAGCATGCGGTAGCAATTTTGAACACCTTTTACAACCAGGTAACAAATTATTTTGCACACAGGTATGTACTGGAATATAAGTGGGAAGTCATTAAATATTACAATTTATAATTAGGTGTAGGATGATAAAAGGATCTGTATTAAATGAATCAATTATATTGCAATATTTGATAAGTACATAAATTTTATCTACTTATACAGAATGTTTCAAAAAACATTGGCCAGCGGTTGGGGGGGGGGGCAGATTCCTAACCTAAAAACATATCAGTATGGGCCTCATTTTGCTTCATTCCTTAGCCACAGTTTATAAAAAAAAATGTGTTTTTCCCAAAAATCTACTTCCAATTGAGAGAATTAAATGAAACTTGGACAACTAATTATTACTGAATACACTTTTTTAGGTATTATTATGTTGAACATGAGTTACAAGCCAGAACTTACATGCAAACTCTTGGATTTAATGTAAGAGAAAATGATGCAAAATTGAACTCAGAAAATAATCTTGTTTAGGTTCTCCCCTAAATCTGCCTGAGCGTTGGCCCATGTTTTTTAAACACCCTGTATATTGCAATTTTCAAGAAATTAATTATTAAATTTTTAAGGAAGATTTAACATATCAAATGCAAAGTTTTAAATTACATTTTCATTTTTTGACGACTGCTAAAAAATTGTTTTCTCAAGCTATTTCTTTTTTCTTATTTTGTTTTGTTTTACTTCACAGAAGTAAAAACACTATTCAAAATATAAAAAGAGAATGCAAATAGTATTAGAAATATCTTTTTTACGAATGCTTGCAACATAGTTTAGTATTATTTTTTATTTTATATCTTAAATGTAGGTAAGTACATAAATATTTATATGTAAAAGTTGCTGTTACTTTTTGATTTCCTAAAAGAAAAAATAGTAACAGGATTTTACATAGTGATGCAATGGATAAAACCTTAGCTGTTAGAATCCACCATAATTTGATTGGACGCAACACAGAATTTAGTTACTTTTTGTCTGAAAACAATTGTTTTTGAACTCCTAGACATCTGAGTAGATATTTAATTAAATCCCTATTGGTGAGTGAAAACAACTAAGAATAAATTTTAAAAGTTGAAAGTAAATTTCATTACAAATACGTCGGCAGTTCAGAAGAAATCGCAAAATTCATTTTAAAGAGTGTCATTATTAGCCCTGTTCGCACAATAGTTGGAAACCGTTTCCAATCGTCCAACACATGCGCAGTTTATTTATAATACCTGTATAAGATTGAAAATGCATTGTTTTAGTTGAAATGTACATGCACCTGACGATTGGATTTGTATATTGTGCGAACAGTTGTACATGTTACATCAATACAGGAATAAAAATTCGTTTTCTCATGTTGAGTACTGTAAAATGGGGTGACTTTGAAAACATATTTGAGTTAAATTAATGTAGTTATTTGTGAAATAATTAACGAAGGTACTCCAGAGATTCATTTACGGATTGCATAATTAGCAAAATTTTTGGAAAGAAAAAGTTTTAAAACGTCTGAATTTGCTAAAAGAAGTTTTAAAGAATTTATTTATAGTAAAAATAACGTGATTAGCAATATAAATACATATTACATAAAAAATATATATATAAATAGTATAATAAAAAGGAAACATACTCTAAAAATAAACTAAAAACAACAAAAGTAAATACTTTTTCTTTCATTTGAACTTAGGCGATAAGAATTTCTGGATGAAAAAATTTAAAAATATATGTTTCTTAAATGTTTTCTTCCTCCTTTGTTAATGCTATTTGACCTCCAGCCGTAAAGGGTGTTTATTTTTAAGTTTATAATAAAGAGTGGAGACTGGTACTCTGTAATATTCTGCTGCTTCACGCAGTTTTTTTTTTTTAGCCAATATATCGTTTAAAACTAATTTTTTGTTAAATCTTAAAACTGTAAGTTCTACAACAACAACACACTAAAGCCACGCACGGAGGTGAAGTACTTGGGTATAACTGTAGACAATAAACACAACCTGAACAGTCATACGAAAACACTAAAAAGAAATGAATAACCGGAGGAAAACATTTCCGTAGAATGACGTATAAAAATTAAGGCATCAGGAAAAAGACAGCAGCACACATCTATAAATCCGTTTGCAGACCATTATTAGAATATAGCCACTCACTATTCCTGAGCATGAGAAAGCCAGCGCTACGAAACCTACAAACTGCTGAGACATCAACTCTAAGAGCAATCATAAAATGCCGACACCCAAAAAAACCATTGCACAACTCCCGCCAATGAATGGTTGTATAACATCACCGGTGCATCAAAAATCGCTTAACGGATAAATAACCTCTCCATGAAATTTGCAAAAAAATGAACAAAACATGGAAATTCTCAGACCGTTCTGCAAAACAAGAAACCCACATGTCACAAGACGCAGGAGATTTCTAGAAAAAACAATATGGGAGGAACTCATCAATCTCGGAACACAATAACTTTTGCTCTTTTTCTTTTTTTTTTTTTGCACCAAAAACAAAATAAATCTTATAATACATATCATAATAATGTAAAACTGAAAATGTATTTAAACAGGCTGAAGGACCTCGGTCAATGACCTTTTGGGTTATATTCAATAAATATCGTTTTTTTGTTCTGTAAGTTCTACCCATATTGTTCGAATTTGCCCCTTAAAATGACAATTTCTTATGTTATGGTTTATAAAAAAAATAGTTTTTATGCTTTATCTACGAAATTCAGGTTGTGTGATTAAAACAATAAAACCGGGTGAAAGGTTCAGAACGATATCTCAAAGGATACATAAGTTACAACAGCTTCTTTCCACTATTTTTAAAAACTGTAAAAATCACTAATATTGTAGAATTTTTGTTACGCTTACCTTGCTTCTAACCAATTGGCCTTTTTGTGTATCAAAACAATCCACATATTGCTCTATCTACGATATTTATTTTGCTTTCATGTATGTAGAGACTACTGAAATTTATGGAAATTTGCAAAAAGAACACAACTTTTAAATTAAATATTTTAGGATAGTGATAGGTTGTTAATGCCGTACAGTAAAGTACAGTGCTTCTATTTTGCAAATATGACTAACTTATGTTCATGCTAATCATAATTTAGTCAATTAAAATAAGAATTTATGGTACTATTATCTATCTTTCTCTATATTTTTATATATGTGCACAGGATGAATTGTAAGTAGGAGTTTTTATTTTAACACGATGTAGATCTCGAAAAAACTAAGCAAATTCTAATATTTTTTCAAAATCTCAAACACAATTATCTAAAACGAAAATTCTGAGTGTACAGGAGACTCTTACAAATACAATTATGTATAGAAAAAATCAAAAAGTGCAGTTCAAAATTAATTGGAACCTGATAAATAAATAACATTTTATAACGCTGATTTTATACAGCAAATTCAACTACTTTTGTTGCTATTGTTATTAATTATTAATAGATTTAATTTGAGGTTTTAATTACTAAAATAGTTTGACATACCTGATGTTACAACATTTTGGGCCCATCTTACCCAGTTTCTACAAACTAACACAAATGCTTCTGCTTCTTCCGTAAATCATCAGTAGTATGCAATACACTTCGTTTTTTAAATATCCCCACAAAAAGAAGTCCAAATGATTTAAAGTCAGGAGGCCATGGTACTGGTCCTCCTCATGCTGTACATGGTACGGATATAATTGAGTCTCGTGTATGATACGTCACACTGCTGCAATAGGCCGTGGAAGTCCTGGACCTCTATCTCTTCCACGATTCGATTTCAAATTTTCCTCGCGTTGCACTACATTGCACTCACTGCGGTAAAAGTAGCGGCATTTGACAAATTTCCCGGGAAATTGTTCTGCTAAAGCTTTTTCACATAACCGTAAATTAAAACGATATCCATCAACTCCGAGTTGCTATGCACACAAGCCATTTTTGACACTTGGAAAAACTAATGTAAATACTCACATCACAAAAACGATAATACCTCCTATAAGTAGTCAGATTTTAATATAGGGAATCGCCTGGCTAGAGAATACAGTAGCCTACTCATGTAAATGTTAAAAATACTACAACTTCAATATTTTTTTACTTGGAAACTATAAGGATTTAACAAAAACTTTTTAAGATATTGACTTCATTTTTCATGATGTGTCTATATTCTCAATTTTATTTAGATTAGTTGTCTATCACCCTGTAGACTTTGCAGTCAATATTCGGAATCCCCTGTCTAGAGACTACAGTAGCCCAGCGATGTAAAGGTTGAAAATACTACAACTTCAATAATGTTTTACTGGGAAACTATAAGGACTTTATAAAAAACATTTTTACAATATCAACTCCATTTTTCATGACTCTTCTATTCTCAAATTCTTTTAGGTAAGTTCTGAATCACCCTGTATATGTGTATAAGAGTATTAATAAAAAACAAATTATTATTCGGTTGGAGTCTGGCTGCAAAAGATCTTCAAAATTGTCGTCATTGGTTTCAATCACATAAATTGTCACTCGCCTTATCTACAACTCTGTACATGCTCTTAGAAGAGATTTTTTTCGCAAATTATTTCCATAGCATTTTCTGTTAATTTACACAACTCTTCCAGTGTTTGTTTCAGTCGTAAATACCAGACTTTTCATATAACTTCCAAGATAAAAATCACATGGATTTAGGACTAGTGATCTCACAGTCCATCTAATTAGTTCATCGCAACATATCCATTTGTTGGGAAATCTGTTATTTAAAAAGTTCCTTCACTTGCATCTAAAATTAGATGAAGCACCACAACAGCAGCAACCACATGGATTGTCATTTTCAAATAGTTCCTTCAAAAAATGGAGATAATTTAAACCATTGGATCCGGAAGAAAAAAACATTTTAAAGAAAATCTCTGTTGGAAATTCTGTTGGTGAATAGGTTGGGATTTTCCATAGCCCATGCAAGAATATTTGAAAATTATTTATCCCATTATGAGTAAAAATTTATTAATCTGTCTCTTGAATAAATTTAGTAAAATTTTCATTGCGAGCATTTTCTAGTAAAAGTCACTCACAAAAGTATACTCTTTAGGAATAGTCTTGTAGCATTAACACTACTTGAACTTGTTCCATGTGATGAGATGCATCAACTTGCTCTGAAATATTTCTGGCACTGACATCTTAACTGATATCTGAAACAAGTTGCCTAGATCTACCAGCAAGTCCACAATGATTTGTTTTTAGATTTCTGATTTTTCGAACCATTCAAACAACAAAATAAACAAAGCTGCAGGATGAACTCGCAATGGAAAACACCAGGCATGTTATTGCGAAAGTTGTACACTTTCTGTACACCAACATAACCAATTTGTGATTTGTATAATTATGAACCATTATCAAACACTTAACCGTTAGTCAAAATACACATGAAATCAAAAATCCCGATTGCCTTTAAAGCAAGTAAAGTGAAAATAAGACACCACAAAAAATAATAAACATTTTTGGTGTTTTCCAGTACTGTTAATTTTTTATGGACCTTAATATTTTCTGTTATAAGTTTTGTATAGGAATGTAATTTTACTCATCTTATTAATCATTCCATTCATGTTTTGGTTGGTTTTGATGTTTCAAAAAAAAAAAAAAAAAAAACGTTACTTTAAGAATTTACATGAAAACTCCTACTTAAAATTCACCCTGTATAATCACTGTAACAAAATATCCTTTACTAAAACACTATTTTGATTTATGTGCAATTATTAGGCTTATTTTGGTTTGAAATTTGAATGATCTTGAGAAAATGTGTATGTAAATGTGAAATGGCAGACAGTTCCCTAATGAACTTATCGTGTATTAATATCAAAATATCACCACCTTAAATAGTAGATGACTCTTACAATAAAAAGCTGCTTTTTCCATTGAAATACTTTATTATATTTACATTTTTACATATAGTTTTAAGATATTCCTCTTTAAAAATATTTAATAAAATAAAAATTGCTTCGAAAAGTCCTCTGCAGGTGTTACATATAATAAACATATGTTGAAAAATATAATAATAAAACTAGAAGAATTTCCATAACATAGGTTGATATAGAAAAAAATATATATTGTAAATATTGCACTCCCTCAAAAAATATTCATTCTAAAAATACATATATTGTTTCGATAAATCTGAACACCTACTACTGCCAGGCATGTTTTTGGTACTTGTTTACATTTTATATGGGACAGTTGTTCCTGTGAAATCATTTAAACCAATGTCCACTTGGACTAATCAAATGGTAAGAGGTAGTAATCCATAAGAACTTTTTTCGATAGGAATGGGCAAATTCAACAAAACTGAAACAAAACGTATACTTTTCTAAAGTTAGAAATGAATGAACAAAATGGTAATTGCCGTTAGGGAGATGCTGTTCATAACAAAATCGTATTCAGTTTGCCTTACTCCTTTATATTTTATTAATCTTTCTAAAAATCGAGGAAAATTATTTTGAACATAGTTTGACAGTAACCACGAAGATTAGAAGGGCATGATCTGTGATAAACTTTGCTACAAAAAGTAAAAAGACATTTGCATTCTTTAAATTGTGAATTTAGTAAGTAGTAAAAATAGTTACAGCTCGTATCTGCCATGATCAATGAAAAAGGAAAGGCAGTACTTCGATACCATGAAAGAATAGTCGCCTAAAAATGACATAAGGTGGTCTTAGAGTGGTATGTACCAGTTGTTACTTTTTTGTATTTATGTATCACATTCTTTTATTATATGTATATATTGTTTATGTAACAAGATAGTATTCATCACTGAAATCCTGTCCTGTATATAAATGTATTTTTTATTATTAGAAGCACGGCAACACGGGCAAGAAGGAACTCTGGACAAACTTTGTCCAGTGTTTTTACTTTAATATTACCATGTTGTGACATGGTAGTAAACCGAGTTCAGTTCTGATAAGTGTATCCCCCTAACGCTATTATAATTTATTGTAAAAACAAATATTCTCGTTTCACTGAATTTGCTTACTTCATTTCACATGGAAAGCTCTTTCAAATAAATTAAATCTGTATATATAAAATCACAAATAAGACTTAATACTATGAAGGTACACTAACGGTTTTCAAAACCACATATTAAGGCACCGGTTCCTTTAATTTAAAATAAAAAGTTGCCTTCTAGTGTATGGCAGATCGTAAATTGCCTTCCCAGGCATCTTGTTCGTTTTTCTTCGCTAATTTCTTCAATTCTAAAACAAGTTCATATAATACAATGAAACAAAAATAATTTTATATTCTTACCTTTCGCCATTTTAAGATCATTTCTCTCTTTCGCATTTTGTTCTTTACTAATCCTACTTTTAGTACCTAAATGTGTAGTAATAAGTCTTCTAGCAGTTTGTAGGTTAGTTTGAGGTCGTTTCATGGCTGGTTTCAAATCATGTTTATACGCTGTTTCGAGAGATATACCACTAGCCGCAGTCATTGGTCGGACTTTGATCAGTGGATTATCCAATTCGATGGCCCTCTGAGCTAAAAATTATCAACATTTTCAGGAGATACACAATGTTTCTGCAGTAGTAACCATTTTGGTTTATCATACTGCCAAATTGAAATTAAGTAATTTCCAAAAAATTTAAATTGATTTTACTACAATCAATTTCCAACAAAAATTGAGCGAAAAAGACGGTGGTAAGGGATGAGACCAAGAGTAGGGTGGGGATAAGGGAAACAGAGGGGGAGAGTAGAGAGAGGGAATAACAACGCAATGGAGGGAGAAGTGACAAGTTGGAAGAAAGAGACGGAGAAAGCAATAAAGAGGGAGGGGACTACCACATATTGCCAAATAACTTATCAAAAATTTTATAGGATTGCTTGTTCTGATGAAATTGGTACGATATATAATTACCAAATATAACTGAATGCATACACCATAAATAACCACTGTGTATACTAATGTGCATTACGACTATAGATTAGGCAACCCTTTTCTCCAATCCTGCTTGCTCTAGTGAACTACAAAAGTAACATTTTCCATGTCATACTTAAAAAGTGTCTTGCTGTGTTTTCGGCTGCTTCATAGCGATATAAAAATAATAATATGGTACTTACCTTGTTTAAGAGAGCCCAGAACCAGAATTGCATGAGTATCGTCAACCCATTGGACGTACATAGCTTCGCTGTTAATTCCACTGAATGCTTGAATTATATCATGTGTTTCTAACGATGGCGGAAAGTCATACAACTCGACCATGTGTTCTAAGTCTTCCGATTGTTTGGTAACATATTCCGAGTAATCTTCTCTTGCTTTTAATATGGTAACGTTTGATCCCACCTTGTGCACAACCTAAAATAGAAGTATAATGAAATACATACAAATATGTGAAACGTGGGTGAAATGTTTTTAGACTAAAATTTTCTTATTTTGATTTTATAAAAATTAATGGTTGATTAATTAGGTACCTCTTTAAATAAATCTTCTTGCAACTGCCCATCATCATCAAATAACTCCTCCCAATTGTTAACATTATCATTTTTACCAATTTTTAGCATGTCAGCAGTATCGTCGACATATTTCATTATCGGTCGGGATTTTCTGTTAATATGTTCTTTGGTTTTTCTCATAATTTCCTTTTCTTGTTCATGCTCACTAGATTTTTTCGGAGTTTTAATCATTTCATTTGTCATATTGTTTATCAAATCATTTCTTGTAACACTTATATTTGTTGACGTGTTCTTATTGTTATTTTTTTGAACAGTGAGGATAGATGTATCCTCTGTCTTTTCCGCTGGAATCCTATCATCTAGAACTATGACACTGCTTTTTATTAATGGTGTTACTTTTTGGTCGATTTGTAAACTGCATTCATCCTTACCACTAGAAACAGTTCGACTGTATACTTCTTTCTTTTTATCCAAATACTGAAAAAAGATCTGTGTGATAAGAAGTTGTGGTTTTTTTATTCTAAAAAAAAATGATTATATATATAAGTATGTGCATATCAGATTTAAAAAAAAATAGTGTACCAGGCTTCAGAAAATGATAGTAGCAAATGCAAATATTGGCTAGAAACAATTTTTGGGTACTTATAATTTAATAACACTAATTATGGTTTCTACTTTTAATATACGATCACCACTATACCTCAAACTAGTTTCTCCTTGCTCAATCGCTGATCTACCACTTTGCTAAAAATAAATAAAAATTATTGTTTTTCTCCAATCTTTTAAAAGGTTGTAACTTCCTAAAGAAACATTTTAGGGCATATGTTCATAAGAACTTCTTCATTTATTTTGAGTACTATCACATCTTGAAGTCCGCTACACTATTTTTTTACAACCTGTATGTATATTTTAGTCCGATTTTTTTTACCGTAGAAAATGTAAATGCAAATAAATTCTGTAAAAAAATATTTAATTTTGAATGATTACTCAGTTATAATGAAAATAAGATTAATATTTATAATTTTGTAGAAGCAGTAGATTTAAACTAGAACCAATTAAACTGTGAATATGGAGAAAATTTTCAGTAGAACTAAAGAACAAGTAAACATTATACAGGGTGTGTGAAAATTAGTAGGGCATACTTCAAGGTTAGCTTCTCTGAATAAAAGTTAACTGGTAAAATTACTATAATTTCATTTGTTCATAATTTATTACTTTTTTGTTTTTAAGAATAGCTGGAATAGCTGCTCTTTGACATACTATAGTTGACTTCCAAAATTGTAGAGAGTGACTCATGTTATAAACCTGCTCACAATTTATAGCAGTCAACACAATGAAATATACATGCAGCCCGTATATTTTTCCTATAAAATCGTGTGCTGCATATCTCTGAGAGCATACATAGCTTCTGCTACGCATGCGCGAATTGTCGGATCCAACTATTTCATTTCCAGCGCTATCATGGGCGGGTATATCGTTCGGGCGGACAAAATTTCGAGTATATCTTTTCGCTAATTTAATTATAAATGTAATTAATTTTATTAGTGATTTTGTGTTCTTAAGAATATAGAATAATTCAAGCTCTACAACGTATTCTCAAAATCATCCTAATTTAACAATAGAGGAATATCGGATGATGACATGTATGAAGAGTTTAGAGCAAATAAAAAAGTGGTAAAGAAGTACAACTGTGAAACGGAAAGTGATGGAAACTCGCGGAAGGAAGATTGTATTTTTAAAATGAGTTTTCGACAAAAAAAATTCTATTGCAATATCTCACAAGATGAAACTTAGTCCGTATAAATGAAATGGAAAAGAGTATACTGATAGAAAGGATGAAATAGTGATATGGTGAAGAAAATAAATATTAAAAAATAAGAATCTGGATTGAATATATTAAATTTTGACAAAACATGGACGTATGAAGGTCATACGGAAAGCGGTACGATATGACATAATAAGTGTTAATGTGTGACCGTTATACTGACAGTGCTAGTAACAAATAGTAAATAGTGTGTATGTATTCTAAAGCCTTTTGTCCTTTTGAATGGGGAATTCGCAAATATTTGCGCTATTTGTAACAAATTTTGTCAACTACCTATAACATTTTCTATCATTTTCATCGTGAAACTGCCATGGTAGATTATCAGAAGCTCAAAACAAATTTATTAACACCACGTAATAATGAAAGGGACAATGTAGTGTTTGACAGTTTCGCAAATTGCAATTGTCAAAAGTTGAGATTTTTTGCCAAAATAATTAAAACAAAAGCTGCAAAATTCGTGCAAAAATCCGTGAATTTCGCGTCTGTGAGGACAAGGCTTAAGTGTGATATCCGCGGAGTGCACAACAGGTAGGTGTAAGTGGGTGGTGGTGGGCAATCGCCGTCCAATGTGATAATTTTGTGTGCTTTAACTCTTCTGAAGTGGCACGCTTTGGTAATCATACCACCCGTATCTTCCGTACTCATTTCTGTGTTGTGAATTAGTCACCCTCTATTATTTTCGATCTTGGTAATTTATAATACAAGGTAAAAACTGTAAATTTTGAAATAATTCTTATAATTTTTTTTATCGAACGCCTCGAAATTTGCAAAAACTGTTATAACACTTTCTACTAAAAATAATGGATGTTATGTAATGCAATTATTTTTGTCATTTCTGTATATTTTTTATATCTGATCGCATTGAAATCTTAACTAAAAAAGTAAATAACAAAAGTATGTTTTAAATAAAAAAATAAGCTCAAATTCGTCCTAAGTACTAAAATTTTGTATCAAATATTTTCAAAAACATTTAGGTATATTAAATTTTTACAATACAACCTCTTTAAATGCACATAAATAGATAAAATTATACTATAACTATGTAGGTATGTCCCATTCTATTCCAGACTTTTTTTTTAAATCACTAACTGCTATGCCAATTTTATAGTTGAAACAGTTCACTAAGAATAAATATGGGCAAAACTTTTATCATTTTAGCGAAAGCTATTAATTCATCTTTTTGAAAGGCTCGTACTTTTAGTCTACTTTATTTAAATATGTAAAGAGAATAGTAAGATCTCATAAAAAATGCATGGTCAATTGTAAACAACTAAAACATATTGAATAAAAGGAAAGTTAGATCCCAAAAAACAGCCATTCTTCAATGTCATACCACTTTCCATCAAAATTTCTAATTTCAATAATTGACTATTTAATAACGAAGAAACACTTTTGAAACTAAATTAATTACCAATTTATCATTCATTATAAAGGTGATATGATTAAAATAAAGAAAAACTTAAATGTTTTTTGAAAACGTACAGAAATTATTTAGTAAATAATTCTGATCCTTTGATAAATTATATAAAAGTTTATTAAAAAAAAATATTCACCCAATTATGAAAAAGAAAAAAAAACCTGTTGAAGTAAAAATTTTTCCAACACCAGCAAGTAACGGACATTTTTCCCTTGTCTCGACTTCACTTTTAATTAATAATTAATTAAATATAATCAGAGAGAAATGTTAAATAACATTTATTTTGCACTTCCAGAATTTAAATGAAAGCAACATTATAATTATTTTTTATCACATTCCAATTTTCCGCTTGAGAGAATCAATGAAATAAAAGGTGGATTAGCAGTTGTTAATTACATTAATTAATATTCTTGTGACCAATGCTTTGATAAACTAGTGCTGTATATTTTAAATATTCCATGGTGTTGTTGATTTTACAATATATTTGATTTGCAAAAACTGCTTTGTCCTTGTTAATTGATCAGATACTGCAGTTAGATGTTTTATATACAACATAAACATGAAAAATTTTGAACAGAATTTACAATATACAGGGAGTGGCGTTTATATTGGAGAAAAGCTGAAAAGCATTTTTCATATAATATTTGTCATATAGGTAAGACTAATTAAACTTGGAATTAACAAACAATTAAATATAATTAAGGTGCAAAATTTAAATTTTTACTTTTAAATGGCAAAATTAACAGAAGAATAATCAATTGTTAGACTTAACATTATACATACATTAAAATGTATGTATAATGTTATTAAAAAAAAGTAACATGTCTTGAATATCCATAGTCAACATAAATTTTTAACAAACTATAGACAATATAAAAAATAAGAAACATGGAAGTAATCGGCACTGGACTGTTTGTGATAAAACACCATGAATTTTAAGTCAGTACAAATACATTTTTTAACACAAAATGGAAAATGGCAGCGACTATTTCTTTTACAGGTCATTTATATTTACCTTTTTTATACAGTAAAGTAGGAAAGGGTTTACAAAATTAGTTTGGCATGTGTCAAATATTGTTGTTTATCTCTCCAAAGTTTATATTCGTAGCAAATTTGATAACATTTCAGATATGATGACAACTGCTAAAATAGTATATAAAGTAGTAATTGCAACCCTAATAATGCTTATATAGATTGAGAGACAATTTCCAGACCAGACAGAGTAAAAAAAACAGTGTTCGTTTTGAGATAAAAAATATATAGCTGTTTGAAGTTGTCAAAATGTAATGGCGAGAATAAATGTTTGCTATAATATGTTTTGGATATACCATAATTTAGTGTCGTCTATGTTCTTTACAAATACCAAAAATCAACTTGATATCTATTCTCAGGAAAACGTTGTGGACACCTGGTACGTGTAATTTGTTTTTTATTAATAGATTCATATCAACAACTCCTAGCTATAAGGAATGTTATACAAAGTGATCCTAAAATTCATAGAATCCAAAAATGTAATTTTATACAGGATGTTCCATTTAAAATAACAAAGTTGGTATCCACTTCTGGTATAACCCAAAGTGCTAGAGAGTTTTAGATATTTTAATTGTGTTCATCCCAAATACTTTGCCATGTTACAAGACTTTCAAATTACCAAAATATAAATAAAAATCAACTTCATATAATGATTATTCATATTAATTATAAACTTAAAGTAATGTTAATTTTTCAAAATATATCAACATTGTCGATAGCAATCAATCTCGGCATTCAGGATTATAAATTTTTAATCCCGGGATCGAAATTTTTTTCTGGGAATGACAGCCCTAGTGGCCACCTAGCATATGTTAATTTATTTTATTAATAAATTAATATTGCAAAGTCTACAACTCCTAAGAATGTTATATAGTGATACCAAATTTTTTTGTAGAATTCAAAAATGCAATAACATGCAGGGTGTTCCATTTAAAATAACAAAGTTGGTCTCGACTTCCGGTATAACACGAAGTGCTGTAGAGATTTAGCTCAAGTTTTAGATATTTAAATTGTGTTTGCTCCATTTTACAAAACTTTCAAATTTTTCAAATCAGTATTTTCCCAGAAAACAATCGACACAATTTCCGCTGGGATGCTCTTGTAGTTTAAATTACTAAAATTATTCAATAATATCCATAATTGAATTATCACTAGTTAGATATTATGTAATTTAAGTAGGTGTACATCTAATTTGTTAATGTCACACTTTTCGGTTATTATTATATAAGATTTTATTTTTTATTTAGAAAATTTGAACCTAGAAAATAATGTAAATTAAACTTACACATTTCCAGACATCGTGGACTTCCTCACACACGTAGAAATAATTACTTCCGTTCTCACTATTTATAATAAAATTATGGCCACAATTAATTATAGATAAATCTACAACCACATCACTTTCACTAACACACTGATTTTCATCCCACAATATTCGACAAGCTGTGTATTCCAGGTCATCAAAATTCCTCGAAACATTTTTGTAAACAGAATTCAACTCATCATCTCTATAATCGCAAAGGATTGGCGTTTTTTGTTGAAACTCACACTCGCAAGGCTACAAAAAAAGGTGGAGTAACACGTGTTGAAATATTTTATAAATTCACTTACCATTAACGGTAGTTCCTTGAAATTATAGAATGGGTACGTTGTCGAAATGTCACTAAAAACGTTATCACATTTTGAACAAATATTTAATTTCGGTTGCCACAAAACACAATTGTTCTGTAAAATATACAGAATATTTAATCGAGAGTGTCTATTATACAAAGGTAACCGTTCACAAAAACTGAAAGGCGACAATTTGTAGAAACGTTGACCTACCAACGGATCACTTTTTGCCACTTGGTAATGCCACAGTATACAAATGTAATTGATGGAAAATAAATAATCGAAGGATATTCGCTTATCTCTTTCAGAAATTTGACATTTTCCATTATTTAACAATTCAGGTAATTCCGACGGCAATTCTTTAGATTCTCGTTTATATTTTGTTTCCGCACTGCACTTATTTCGAATTTTCATATGACTTTTTTCTAATTCTTTTGAACTGTTCTTGTTTGTGGTTTTACAACAATCTTTTTTTGTATTTATCACATCTTCGCTTTTGACGTTGTGGAATTTTTCGTTATATGAAATTTCTTCTGTATTTAAAGGTAACCTTCTTTGCGCAGGGGGTACATATAGCTGCCGTTCCGGCCTTTTCTTCCTTAATTTAGTGCTGCTACTTTCAACTGAGCTTTGGGGCATTATTTGTAGTTCCGTGGTATCAGTTAGTTCATTTGAGTTTTTCCTAAAATAAAATTAAAAGTAAATACATAAATTAACAGGAACATATTCGCTTACTTTAAATATTCTTTCTGACATACTGCGACTGCACGATTTCTGCCAGTACCCAGAGTAATAACAGCCAGATCAAATATCTTTGCTTGATACCGAACTGCCTTTAGATAGTTTGGTCCCAATACAGGGAAGACAACAACACTAAAAGTAAATGTGAAATGAAAGTAAAATCTAGAGATTTACATAATCAGTGAAGTAACAGTCTAACTTTCTCCTTCAGTTTATTATTAAATTCCTTTTCCGCGTGCTCAGGTAGCATGAAATGCAACTTACATTCGGATATAAATACTTCACACAGTTTTGAATATTACGGTACTTACCAACATGAATTTTTATTTTTTAATACTATTTGAAGATCCTGGTTTACACAACACACGAATTCACGATCGTAAAATATTTTGTTAAATTTCGTTGACAACTTATTTAAAATTTGATCTACATCGAGACTCATAGCATATGTCTCACCATTCTGTCAAAAATATGCTTGTAGATTTTGTATTTGAAATTAAAATGAAAACGACAAAAGCAAAACCAATTACAAACGTACCTCGGAAACTGAAAGCTGAACTGAAGGTCGTGTGTCGTATTATTGCGCACACCCCAGGGCAGGCATTGACTATTGTGCCCATGGCAAAGCAAGCGAAGTGACCTTCAGGACCGTACCCAGCTAGGATATTAAGGGAAGGCCCACTACTATCGAAATAATTGAACTAGAGAGCGAAAGCTTTAGCAGATATTAACATTATAGTGGCGAATTACAGCCAAACTTTTACAAATTAATTGATCTTATATTAATTGAAAACGCAAGAACCATGAACCTCTCTAAAATTCATACATATTCAAAATCTAATAATGTTCCTATGAAAATTACGATGTATTTATTATATTAAATATATTTTCCTTTTTCAATTTCATGAGATAACAGGAGAGAAACATAGATCTAGATCATTTAGATCTGTTGGCCCAACTTGGCAATAGTAGAAGTATGTGGTTGTAATAAAGGGTCAGGGCCGTATCTAGAGCAGGAAAAATTTTGACCTTGAAAAAATTGTAATTAATTCGTTTTAACAGAGGGCTTGCGTTACATTTATTATCGAAATAAATGAAACAGACCCCTGAGCTACCCTATTTTTTAGTTATTAATGAAAATGTTAAAAAAATCACGGTTTTCTGCCTACAAAATTGATACCTCTTATTTAACTCGTCGTAATTTTTTTGTTCAGTGGTTAAGAAATTACAAATTTTTACTGACGATAAGTCAAACTATTGTCTTTAGTACTGTGGAGGCCATTTGTCTCAAAAGCACTTCTTTTTTATTTTTAAGTAAAACAGAAAGGAGTATTATCTCCGTAAATATTACGTTCTTTAAAAAAATAAAAGAAACTGACATATGTAGTAAATAACTAAATAATAATCTGAAAAGAATTGTTAAAATAATGTAGTTATAAATATTATATTCTTAAAAACAGTATCGGAATGGTCTATTACGTTCATGGTCCGATCGAGGAGTGCGACGTAAGAGGTTCGCTGCAGTGGCGTTGCTGAGAGTTTTGATGTGATTGACTCACACATAAAAAATTTTTCAGCTTGCTTCACTATTGTCTTTCACCGAATATAAGTATTATGCTCGAGTAGTCACTATATTATATTATTTCATTAATATCGGTTTACTATCATATTTCCGAAAACGAAAGTCCATTTCTTTAAACTAACGATTCAATGTTGAGATACACACCTCGGGAAAATCAGGGAAGTTATTCTTCAATCATTGATGAAGTTGTGGTTGGAAATATTTTTTCTGTATAAAAGTGAAAAATTTTTCGTCGAATTACTCCCTTCATGAAATCATCAATTTCTATGTTCCTACAATTTTAAAATCATGTTTTCTGAGGATTATCCAATAATATATTTTTTTTGCAGTAATACTGAACACTAAAGCAGACATATTAAAAATAAGTTTACTGTTACGTCCTAACATTTATTTTTATATAGTTAAAGGTGACGTATTTTGTTTACCTGCCTATTTAAGTATTATAAAATAGACTAATTTGGGAAAATCCGAATTCCAAAGCAGATAATTACCTACCGTAATTTAAGGAATGATCCAAGGTATATTGGACTATCTAAGAATTATTGCCCGATACATTTAGAGAAGCTTAGGATTCGGAATTTGTGATATTTACTGCATCAACCATATTTTATGGTAATTAATCCTTAGGGCAGTATAAAAGCCCAATTCTATATCTTGTCTAACTTATTTACTTCTTATGAACTTCCTTTAGAGGTCGTCAGTTGTAAACAGATAACTACTTGTAAATATCGATAAGTGAAACATCTGAAACAATTTTATTTTATTTCCAAGATCTCCGAAATAAGAGAGACATTATTTTAATTACAAAATTCCTAATATTTCCTAAGAGTTTGATCAGGTACCCAATAAAATCAAATGAAAATGAAAAAAATAAATGCGAGATATATAAAACTGTACAGTCTTTATAACTGTATTTTTTTAACATATTTTTTCAGATTGCTGTTTACAGTTATATATTACCTGTCATTTTTTTCTTTTTTATATAGAACGCAATATTTACTGAGATAGCACTTCCATCTGTTTGCTTAAAAATAAATAAAAGAAGAACTTTTTAGATAAATTACCTCCACAATACGAAAGGCAATAGTCCGACTTATCGTCAGTAAAAATTTGTAATTTTTTTCATCAATGAAAAAAAAAAAATTACGACGAGCTAAATTGCGAGGTATCAAATTTGTAGGCTGAAAACCGTGATTTTCATTTCATTAATAACTAAGCAGTGGGAGTAATAGAGATTATACATGGTCCAAATTTCAAATTTTTTCCCTCAATGTTTTCTTAATATCGGGTTACAAACTCGAGGGTCATTTATTTCGATAGTAAATGTAAGGTAGGCTCTCTAAATGTTTAAGCTATTTCCTATTTTCAAAGTAACCATAAGTTAAAACCAATTATAGTTATAATTTTTTCCCGCTAAAAATTTTTCCTGCGATAGCTACGGCCCTGACCCTTTATTACTACTAATAAAAATTAACTAAAACAACACTATAATAAATACGTCGTAATTTTCATAGGAACATTATTAAGTTTTGAATAGGTATGAATTTTAGAGAGGTTCGTGGTTCTTGCGTATAAGATCAATTCATTTGTAAAAGTTTGGCTGTAATTCGCTACTAATCAAAGAAGTATGAACGAAGTTGTTAAATGTGCTTATACTTTTTATATTGTAGTGCATACCTGTCTACGTTCTACACTAAATAGTTTTAATTTGAAAGGGAGGTAGGTGAGTACAGTGGCGTATTCAACATGGGGGAAAAATGTAAACTAAATTTTTACCTATTCGTAATCAGTTTGGATTATAGTATTAGATGATTCTTTTTTTGGTAACTATTTAGATTAGCGCAGACCTCTCTAATCTTCATAAAAAAAATTACTTCCCCTTCGAGGGTGCTGAACATGAATCTAAAATTATTTTTATGCTGCCGAGTTTAGTTTTCGAAACTTTTGTTTTGTGCCTTTAACAGTGGCGGAGCAGTAGGGGCTCAGCTGATTGTGAATTGAAATGAAATTGAATTCTGGGTATGGAGAATTATTTGGTGCTATATGCTGGTGGTTAATTAAGCACAATTCATATCGTACGTGCAGATGGTTGTGTCTCCCACATACATAACCAATGAAGTATGTCTTTGATGAGTTTCATGTGCCTCCTTTTATCTGCTCCTAGGGTTGGTACCTTTATTTGGATGCGCAAATGGACTAAACGCATTCCATATCGTCCATTTCAGTGATCTTATGTAGGTATTATAAATAAAGTGCATGTGCATCGAACGATTGAAAACAACTTTATGTAGTTCTAATCGCCATTTTAGTTCCACTATAAGAGGTCTGTGTCGGAAAATTTAAATTTTACACCAATTATGGCTACAACTGCAGGCACCCACTGAAATGTACGATATGGAATGTGTTCAGTCCATTTGCGCATCCAAATAAAGGTACCAACCCTAGGAGCAGACAAAAGGAGGCACATGAAACTCATCAATGACATACTTCATTGATTATGTATGTGGGTGCGAGAGAGACAACCATCTGCACGTACGATATGAATTGTGTTCTTAATTTCCCATTATTTTGTTTGTAAACACGTCATTGGCGTACAGTGTGGTTTCTTCTTTTATCTTGTATCTCGTTAGTGTTATTCTTTGTGTATTTTTGTGGGTATTATTGTTGGAACAAGTCATGTTTTATAAGGGATTGTAAAATTAACCAGCATATAGCACCAAATAGTTCTCCATATCCAGAATTCAATTTCATTTCAATTCACAATCAGCTAAGCCCCTACTGCTCCGCCACTGCTAGAGGCACAAAACAAAATATGGCGTTGATCATAATATGAATAATCCATTCGCGCAGCTTCTAGCGCATTCCAGTCATCATAATATAAAATTACATTTCAGTGCAGGCACCACAAGTTGTTGGTAAACAGGGTCTATAACTATGTAGTCGGGGCCATTGGGGCCATGGACGTCACAGAATTCTCGTAAATAAAGACAAAATATAACCTTTCTCGAAAGATGGACTGAGATAGACTGTGTCATACGTCACAACAGTCTTCAGTTTTCATTGGCTACCTGCTGATGATCCCGACCGTGTAGTGAATAGACCGCGTGGTTGGTACATACGCCTCCGATTTAAAGACGTCTAATACTCCGTATACTCACATCGCATGTAATTCGTACTCAGTTATTGGCTGCAAAAGGGAAGAAGTTGTTATCTAAAATTTGTGGTAAAAGGAAAACAACTTATGTAACTAATAATTTGACAAGTGATGACCTAACGCAATGTCTAATCGAAAACTATAAAATTAATAATCCTTATTTCATAAAAAAGAACTAAACAAACAACTAATTATTACAAACCACTGAAACCAAAGACTTTCCAGATATCCATTAAAGTATTGCCCTATACGAGGACGCCGGTTTCTTGAAATAGTGTTTTCTACAAATCAAAATAATTTTATACATTTAATAACTGAATAATATATAGAGCTTAGCAAATAATAGAAATTAATGTTATCTCATGCCACCTGCGAATATTCAAAGGTACCGAAATAAAACGAATTTATGATGACGGAAAGCGGTCTAACCAATAAATTTTTAGGTACAATAATCTTTCAAAATACGTATTTTCTTAAATTTAACCGTAGATGTAAATATTGTTATAACATAAGCTTGCATAGTTCCGCATATAATATTGCTGACTTTTGTTGATCAATATGTGAAAATAAATTTAAAATGTGAGGTTAGAATAGCAAAATATTGTGTGATTTACAAACACTTTGTAAAAGTTATTATTTATTTTGAGGAGAATTTAAATAGTAAGAGTGGATAAACAAAACATCAAAAATTTTAGTTTTGTTCCATCTGTTAATATGTTAGGTGTATGTTGAGACTGCACGGTGACTATTCAATTCACCGTGAGATGACCCACCCAATGGTATATAAGGTTTTTTTATTCTAAAGTAGCTTCATATTATTCTATACAGTGACATAGCCATAGAAGAAGATACATATCTGTCTATATTTGTCTTTTATGTATGGATATAGCTAGGTATATTATGTTTTATGATTTGACATCTGTTATGTGATTTGACACCTTGACACTTCTTTTATATGTTTTGTGTTGGCACTTTTGGCAGCCCTGTGTAAACAAGTTCACAAAGCGTTTACTTGTATAAGTTTTAAGTTTCTTGAAAGTTCTTTGAATTTTTAAAATTGAAAATTTACTTTCGGTTATATTTTGGGTGATGGATGACTCTGAATTTTCTCACAGGGCTCGTAAAAGGATTAAAGAAGTGAAGAAAAAAGCTAGACCCGGTAAGCATAAGCTATGGAACATAACCTATAATACATATTTACCCCTATCATACACGACCCATTTTTATCAAATATAAGGCATAACTCTTCTTACTTATGGTTTTAACTGTTTAGAGTTAAATACAAAAGAATTATGGACGCAACAGGGATATGCAAATGATTTTGAGAGATTTCATAATTTTGTTGACAATTGTGAAAGAATAGACCAAGATAAATGTTCACAAAGAGAATTTATATCTAAGTACGAACTGCCTTACAAACCCGTTGTGATTACTGGATGTCAGGAAGGTTGGAAAGCGAAAGAGAAATGGACTTTGGAGAAGCTAGCGAAGAAGTATAGAAACCAAAAATTTAAATGTGGCGAAGATAACGAAGGTTATAGTGTTAAAATGAAAATGAAATATTATATACATTATATGCTTAATAGTAAAGATGATAGTCCTTTATATATATTTGATAGCAATTTTGGCGAGGTAAGTAAATAATCCCATATTGTTTTAAGGTTTGTTCCCCGGCACATTGCTGTAAAGTGTCAAAATTTTGACATCAGTAATAGCAAGTAGCAGTTGATTTAAGTTTTAATATTTTATATAAAAAATGTTAACAAAGTAATTGTAAAACTGTATGAAATAATCTACAATTTAGAAAAAGTAAATATTCTACATTTTACATAATCTGCCGCTGAATTTTAATGTGTTACATAGTGTACTTACTACAAATTGTTACATTGTTTAATTCAATTTTGATGCAGTATACAAGTCCAAGTATGTTTGCTGACAGAAATTAATATTAATTGCTTTATTATAACCATTTTTATAAATGTGTACTCAGAGGTTATTGTCAAACTTTCACATTTCAGTTGTGTAGACCATTATTCTCTGCTAATATAATCAGTTTTCTGCTTTAAAATTATGTTAAATTGCTCTTTACATATTTAAATAACTTTTTTTTGATTGATTACTAATTCATCTGAATTTGACCTTGCGTTTGAAAACGTTACACTGTAGTTATTAAGTTTGAAATATTTTCTGCTTTTTGTTTTATATAGTTTTTGAATTTGTATACTTAATCAAGTAAGGTATACAAATGAATTCATGAATAAAATTGATTGTTTCTTAGCTGAAATTGTTTATTATCGGAAACATTGAATCGATTCTGATTTATTTTTGTTGTTAGAAAAGTCGTTATGCACAGATTCTTATAAATTACATTTTCTATTCATTTGAAATATACTTTTTTTTATTTAGACAAATGGTTGAAAACAAAAAATTATGAAATATGTTAGATTGTTTGAAAAAAGTGTTTAAACAATGTTTAAAAGGCTCTAATGTTGCAGATTCATTTTTTACAAAATGTTAAAGTAGTTGAGATAAAAAAAATAATTATTTTGTTTTGCAAGTGAAAAATAATAGGAAACGATGTAAATGAATGTGTTTAATAATTTGGTGAAGTAAGAATGATTTTTGCATCATTTATTACTGTTATTATGCAGTAAGATTTGGTTGCAACCATTCTTTTTCCTTATAGCATCGCCGTAGAAAAAAGTTATTGCAAGATTACGATGTACCCTACTATTTTCGAGATGACTTACTTAAATATTCCGGAGAGAGTAGAAGACCTCCATATAGGTGGTTTGTTATGGGACCAGGTAGATCGGGGACTGGTATTCATATAGATCCACTTGGAACCAGTGCTTGGAATGCTCTTGTTGTGGGCCATAAAAGGTAACCTTCCTTATTTACTACTACTATCATGACTTGTATCATTATTACTATTATTTATATTATTATTTTTCATAATTTCTTCATTTGCTAAAATGGTTTATTATTCCATTCTGCTTCTTTTTTGTAACTATTTTTGTATTAATTATTTTTCAAAAATTGGCAAAATTTCAAAATTCAATGCATTTTACATCACTTACCCCGTTTACAGCATTTAATGTAACAGAAAGTTTCTTCTGTCATTTTTTTATTGTTCAACGGTTTTAAAAATTACATTTTCATGTCCGTGTTATGTCACATGCAATTGGACATTTATTCGTATTAATTTTCTAATTTTGCCTGCCCACATTTTAAATTATTATGTTAGTTGTAGATATCAGACATGTCTGAGTAAATACAGGGCGTTAAAATTTGATTTTAAATTTCAAATTTATAGTGTAATTTAGGCACCTTTAGTGAGAATGGCAAAAACTTGAATCAGATTATCGATATAACTGCTTTGTATTTAAGATATTCCCACTTTAATCATATGTGTGCTTCTTAATATTATTCTCACACTAACCTTAGTAGGCTTTGTCTTATGAAGCCAATACTAATGACAGCAAAAGAACAAAATGTCCTGTCTTCAGTTGTGGAAAAATCAATAATTTTAAGTAAATTTTATATACTAAGATACAATGAATTTTTATATTACAAAATGAGGGATATGATTTGTTTTTATAATCAAGCATTAGATTCAGAAGACCAAGCTTACTTAGTTTAGTGCTGGAATAATAACCAGCATCTAATGATTAGAGTAGGAATGTATCAATATCAAACTGGTATATTGTTCTATCAAATTATTTATTCAACATTTACATCATTTAAATCACAAGATATTGCGCGAAATCACGCAAAATTCCGTCATCTGCCGGCAAATTTGCCTTTAAAGATTGATAATACTGTCACGTTGCATCATTATCGACATTATTATACTTATTGTATTGTATTGACTTTGTATTTCGACATTAAATTTTGCATTTATGCTCCCATCCACTAGTTTATCTAAAAGTTTGTAAACATTAAAACCGGACACTCTGTACCTGGGGACGGGGCAAGTCAAGGGTTAATTCAAAAGTTAACTTCGCACCTTGTGAAACAATTTAACTATTGTGCAAAATTTATAACCAAAAAAAATCGCTATTTCTAAGAGATTATTAATTTCATATTTTTTGTCAATCTGGGAGTTTCAGTCAATGTTGTAAAATGTCATCTTTCTCATCTTTGCCACAATTTTTTTATGGTTTTTTTCTTGTTATTCAAGGTGTGGCTAGAATCGTGCAAAAAATCAGAACATTTTGACCAAAAATGTCACAATTTTGAGCAATCTTAGAAAGATTATTTTTTGTTGAGTTAATACATCAGGATGTTTTTGAAATTTTTTCGATATCTCACATATACTGTCTGTAAGGTTGGGAAAACATACTACCACATACTCCAAGGGCCAAAATATGTTGATCTAATTATGATTTAAATGAATGTGAAGTATTGTGAGTGGCGCCCTCTACAATAGATAGCAAATTCGAGACCATATTTCAATTTCTTGTGCCAGAAAACTACTACCACTACCAAGTTTTATGTATTTGCTACAATTTATAATAAAGTTATTGAAAAAAAAACTAAAAAAGGATTAACATTGTCATTCTGTATCTCGGAAACTATAAAATGTTGGCCTGAGGTAACTTGATTTAGACCATAACATTTTTACCCATGAATATGTGGTTTGTTCCCAACCTTTTACAGACACCCTGTATAAGTATAGTAATTTTAGAAGTAATTGTTATCAAATACAAAATCCTTGAAAATTCCGTAAAATTGCCCGGAATTCCTCGAAATCCCTTGGAAATCTTTATTTTGCGAAATCTTGTCACAATTTTGATCCCAGTGGTTACCCCCTCGAGTATTTGGTAGCAAGTAAATACTTTCAGACAGTATCCTTGTAAATAATTTTTTTTTGTATTTGTTTAAATTAATCGCAGATGGTGTCTGTTTCCCACACACACCCCGAAAGAACTTTTGAAGGTAACTGCTGTCTTAGGCGGCAAGCAACGTGACGAAGCCATAACGTGGTTCAACGTGATTTACCCTAAAACTAAAGATCCATCATGGCCTGAAGATTGCAAGCCAATCGAAATTCTCCAAAAACCCGGAGAAACGGTTTTTGTGCCGGGCGGATGGTGGCACGTCGTCCTTAACCTGGACACTACAATAGCAGTCACACAAAACTTCTGTAGTAGAACAAATTTCCCTGTCGTTTGGCATAAAACCGCCAGGGGAAGGCCGAAGTTATCACGTAAATGGCTGAGAGCTTTGAGAGAGAAAGAGCCTAACTTAGCAGCGTTGGCCGATAGAATCAACTTAGAGCAACCGTCGGGCGTCGCGTCTGATAGTTCCACCAACTCTTCGTCCAGTTCTAGTTCCGATTCCGATAGTACTAACTCCGAAGATGAAGATAGCGGTCAGGAATCTATCACGACGAAGAAAAAAAGAAGAAAATCTGATAACGAATCTGAACGTAACCGAAAGGTGTTACGTAGACTGGTGAGTAATGATTTATTTTATTTTACGTAAAATTGTCCGCAAACTGTTAGCATAAATTTTAAGGGGTGATTCTATTCATAAAAATGATTGCATAAGTTCCTGATTTCTTATGTTTGAAAGTTCCATGTTAACAAAGTTATTTATGTTCAATTAATATTTTATTTGAACTTTGTTATTTGTTTTTTTGGATTTGGTAATAAACAAAACAAGAATATAAATCAAATTGATTTTGATTACAACACACAGAAATATATTTAATGGTGTTTTTTTATAAATTCATATATAAGGGTATAAATGAGCTGAAAAAAAATTCCCGTAGGAACTATGGATGGCATATGTCTTCTGTAAAAATAAACATTCAACATCATTCACACATTGCACGTTCATTTGTATGTGCAATTTTAAAAGAGATAACTACAAAAGTAGCCAAGTCGCATCAGCAGACTTAATCTTTTCATAGTCATAATCGTGATCATTACTATTGCCAATCGTTCTCCTACTGGGAGGACAGGCCTTCTTTTGCCTTTCAAAAATGTACTCTATTGGTGCAACTTTCTCCTCTACTTAAATTAAAAATTTCAGTATTTCAAATGCTTTCAAATGGAACAATCTCCGAAAATCTTTGTCTTCTCCATATTGAAATTTGAATTTTCAATTTTCTTTCTGTCATGTAATTTTTACCATTTTTTAGTGCAGGATAAACACATAACAGAACCTTTTCTTAACCTTTCCACAGCATCATTCACCAATCAATTCGCGTTTAATGCACATATTCTCTGATACACATTATTTATCAGGTTATCTCTCAAAACTAATATCATGTTATGTTATCAAAATAACTAAAACGTGAAAAGTAACAGCGCTTTTGAGCTCGTAAGTCTATAACGTGTTTTAGGTGCAACGTTATTCTTGTCCATAATTTGAAGAATCGCTCGTCTTGTTTTGTATTTGGTAAACATTGTCCTTAAATATTTTAATGATTTTGTTGCAGTTGGAGTTTATTACAATTACTAAATGTATCAAATTTGAAAAAATATGTTCAAAAAGAAAAAGTTATGGTAAAATATTAATATACCTAATAATATTGTATGTATAGCTTTCAAAAATGTGTTAAAGAAACTTGTATCATTATTTTTCTGTGTAGAATCTTCCAAATTTTTTGTTAACAGTTTGTTTTTGCCCTACATAATTTAATAGATTGAAGATTTGAAATAAAATTTATTCTTATCGTACTTTGTAATTCCATATTACAGAGCAATGATTCACCTATGTCATGGACTTTCAATAAACGGGCTTCCATATCTCCTTCACATGCAACAGGTGAGATATTGAGATGTCTGAGTGTTCACATATGCATTAAATACGGGGTATCTTGGTGAAGATATCTGCTAGAGACATAAATCACAATATTCTGTAAACAGTGACATGAATTTTGTTTACTTTTAATTTAAACCTATTTTAATTAATTGATTATTTAATATTTTATACATTTTATTTATTGAAAATTAATTCTCATTTAAAATGTTTAAAATATAAAAAGCAGGTTTGCCACAGGTATAGGAAAAAAAGAAAATTGGGAAGTAAGGGAATTTTCTAATAGTTATGGAAATAACAAAATTTTAGGAAATTGTTGGATTGTTTCCTTTCAGTAAGGTATAAAAAATTGAGAAGAAATATGTTTAGTGCAACTAAACATGTGTTTTTCAAATGCTTAGTTGTCATTTCACAATGTGTGAATATGTGATATGAGACTAAGCGATGCGTGATGTTGCGATATATGATAGCGTGATGTGTGATTGCATGATATGTGATTAAGGAATGTGTGATTGTGTGATATGTGGTTGAGTGACATGTGACTGTAAAAGTTGATGCAAATTGTTACATTTTGTTTTGTAAGGAACAGGTGCACAAAATAAAATAAATTTCTTAAGATATTCGATAACACTTGCTAATACTTCTTTTTATTCACAGTAAGAAATACTTTGTGAAAATAAGTATATTTCTTTGTTTCTAATTCCTTACAAGTTTTTAATAGATCTCACATTGGTATAATTTAATGATGTAAGTATATATGTCACAGAAAAAATTTAATGATATATATATAATGTGTCTCTAAATGATTGTTGACCTTCACTGAAATATTCTGTTTATTGTTTACCTCGAATTAATCTAAGAAGGTGTTGGTTGCAAAATATATTTTTTGTTGAATTGTCACAAAACATTTACTCATTTCAAATTATTGTTCATAAATAAACATTTTCACTTTTCTCTACAATTTTGTAAATGGCATGGAAAAATTCGAGAATTAAAACATTCAATAGAAGTTTCATTTTAAATATGTCCTATATAACACTAATAAAATTCTACAATAATTGACTGGTTCAGAATACCCATTTTTAATGGAGCATAAATTTGACTTAAAGTTTCTATTTATTTCGGAGCCTAGTTGATTTTTGTTCTAGAGGTGAGTCTTGCACAGTGTGATGGATAAAATGTTTTTGAAAGGAACATTTCTGCATATTATTAACCATATTTTACATATAGGGTGATTTTAAAGTTGAGGCATTTATTATAACAGGATTTCTTACCAAGATTTGCATTTAAAAAGTCTCAAACCCAAAAAAAAAAAAATATTTTCGTTACACTTATAATTCTGAGGACATTAATATTGTCACGGATTTCCCAATCCGAATTTTTACTATTGCCAGAAAAACAATCCGTTAATTAATTACTTCTTCTACTAAACACTTATTTAATTAATCGCTATCTAAATCACTTTGATATCTCCAACTAAACACTTCAATTCAAGACTTATACAAGACTTACTTAATCGACCGTTTATTTTTCTTTTATAGACACAACGAATATTCCAGGTATATTCTAGCATCTCTAGATCTATTTTTTTGCATCTCTCGAACGACTCGAATGCTTCTCGTAGTTTCTCAAATTTTCTAGTCCCGTCTCGATCCACGGTATTTTGTTTGTTTAACAGAATCGTGTAGGGGCGATCGGGGCAATCTTAGCATTTTGCGATACCACAGTCGTCGGTTTGGGTGTGAGTGGGGCAAATTCCGTGACAATGTATTACACTTGAATGTCACACAGAGTGTTTGAATTTACCTCTCTTTAGAAACACACTGTATATGGAACGTAGTTTGTCACTTTTGATTATTTCTTGTTATCATGTCATTTTTAAGGTGGCCGTATTTCTCGCCGCAAAATGATCAAATTTGTGGTGTTTTTAGGTATTGAAATCTCGAAAACAAAAACACGTAGAGCAAAAGTAATATCAAAAATAAATTTATTAATGTTTTGTTTATCCACTTTTATCGACGAGGATAATTCTCATCCAATCACTGCCGTACTTGCCTTTCGTAATGTGCAGGGGCATCATGCAACTGCATGCAGTTCCCTTGGCGTAAATTTAAGGGGACATCGTCAAGCACGTCGGGGAGAGAGTTTTGCAGAAACTCATGAAATAAATCCCCATTTAAACGAAAAGGCAAAATATGCGGCCCACAGAGTTTATTACTTAAAAGACCTATCCACACATTTACACTAAACTGTTGCTGAAATGAAGATTGTCTGACACATCTAGGATTGACTTTACTCCAAACGTGAATGTTGTGGTAATGTGCAGTCCATAAAATCTTATGCAGAAATTGTGGATTAATTTCTATTGAAGCTAAAACCCATCTACAAAAATGTAAACGTTTTTCAGCATTTCCTGGCAACAAACCTTGAACTGGTTGGAGATGGAAAGCTCTTCGATGATCTTGTTTGAGTGCTCTCAGTACTTTTGATTGAGATAAATGGAGTTGCCGAGCTGATTATTTCTTGGCGGTACATGACAATTATGATCATTGTAGCGGTGCAAACCATATTTCGAAAATCGACGATGTACATCTACAAAAACTTGTGCATTTGGAATTCTTCTATTAGGGAAGCGTGTTCGGTACTCTCGAACTGACGCGTTGGAATTTCCGTCACAGAAACCATAAACATAATGTATATCAGCATATTCAGCATTTGTAAACGTTCTTAGCACTAAACATGCTCTTTCAATAATACTTTTGACAATGATTTTCACAAACGTCAGTTTACACAAATCACTGAGTTTTATTTTCATGGGTTGCTATAACGTTAAATGAAATTTACGCGGCTGGTGCGCTACACTGTCACTAATTTCTTTGAATATCTCAGAAACTAGACCAAACGGCGAAAACAGGAAACGAAAAATTTTCAAAATTAATCAGGTCAAAGTGGTGTGTAGATGTTTTATTGAAATTAATTTTTTTTTTTTGTAGTTTTGAAATAAAGTAAGAGGGGGGTAGCATACAAAATACACTTCTAAGAGGGGTAGGTAGTTCAAACTTAAGAAGCTTATGTAAAATCATAAGGAGTGTTTGTGTTCCGAATTTCACTTAAATCGGATAAGTCGTTCAAAAGTTATGAGGGAAAAATGAGAAAAAAAATTCCTACTTCAACGTCCTCTATCTCGGCAACGATGTGTTTTAGGAAATAAGTTTATATCACAAATGAACATTATTTTAACCTGTTCTATCGATTCCTGAAGTTATCAAGATTAAACCTGAATCACCCTGTATATTGATTTTACTTCGGTACTTTGAATAATCGCAGGTGGTATGAGATAACATTATTGTTATTTGCTAAAGTCTATATTTCACGAATACGGCGCCCTTAACTGTATTGTTTGTTTCTCATATCTTTATCCTTCTTTTCAAAAAATTATAAAATTAATTTTGTTTTTATAGCATTTTTATATATTTTTCTTTCAAAGTAATATTTGCATTATTAGGTAGTTTTTTTTTATTTATTTTTATTTTAAAATGCTTAATATATAATGCACTTTTCCATTTTTTTACTTTCAATTGCTTCCTTATTTTTATATTTTGGTCCAAGCTTACTTTTAAATATATTTTTGCTTGTTTCAAACTTGACAATCGGCTTTGTTATGAGGAAGCAAAAATCAAAATGAAAAATGTAAGTTATGATCTGAAATGGGTCCATTTTTTACCAAATATATTTTGTTTCAAAATTTCTTAAACAAGAAGTTATGATGCCATCCATAAACATTAATTATAAATTTAGAAACTGAAAAAACATTTAGACCTTATTATTTAGTTCATAATTTTTATTCTGTTTTTTTTCTGCATAACAGAGTCTAGGTCAAGTTTGAAGTGCTACGTACACGAGTTAAAAATGTAATACCTTGTTCCAGAAGCTTCAACAAACTCGCAAAGGTGGAGCTTAGAAAATCAGACTGTTGCCAAAACCCCTGAACATATATGATATTAGTTCCAGAGATTCTTAGTTTATAAAAAAGTTGAATCGAGGCTTCAACCAAATTGCCTCCTTGTTGTTTTAGTTTATTTTCTTGAAATATAACTTTTGTATAGAACGGTGTTTGTCATAGTAATGATTTTTTAAATGGTTACAATTTAATAGGTAGATGTTTGCTCGAACAAACGTTTTAATAAAATTAAAATTGTGATAAATTTTATAAGCAGAATGGGTAATAAGGTAAATTATAAAACACAATAACCTATTTTATTCACTTGCATTATACATACATATATTGGGAAAAAATGCAGAAACCTACATAGGATGTAAAGAGGGTCCAAATCAATGAGCCTGAATTGTTTCTCCCTACATCTCAGGCAAGATGCCTTACTGAAGAACAACTTTTTATTTCTTACTGCATTTGCCCTCTGTCCACCTTTGTCTTATTTCGGAAGGACCTGAACAAAATTACTGTAATATTTTTAGTTTGTTAAATTCTTTTAGTAGTATTATAAATCGCTACTATATTGACTGAATATAGAATTAATACAATTATAGTTGACCCCTAGGGATCTCAACTATGGAACTGGAAAACTGTGAGTATTTTTGTAACATACCATTTAACTAAACTTTTCTATCCTCACAAATTATTTTGTTAATCATACATAGCAAATTATCTGATTACTAAAGTCGATAGAAAAGTTTGCGTAGTTATTTAATTTATTTCATATTTGTGCTTCGTGGTATATACGTTTGCTTAATTGAGTTCTCAATATGTTATAATAAACTTAAAAGGAAAAATCATTAAAACTATGAAAATGTTTTTAATAAAAATACAAACTAGACAACGTTGAGTATTGAAAGACCATGAAGGCACAAATATATTTTGACATTTTATTTCATTTTCTTAACCCCTTGAAATAAGCAATCACTTTTATATTAAAAGTAGGAAATGGTGTCTCCTAATTTTATTTCATTACTTGTAAAACAATAAATATGTGAATTACAATGTTTCTATTAAAATTACAATTAAGAGTGATTTAAGCAATCAATTATATTTTTTCTGAATATATGTTACCATTCTAAGGGGACAGGGTCATTGACTATATTTTGTGTAGTGTTATTACTCATTTAAACCAAATGACAGAATACAAAAATTTGATGTAAGAATTTTTTAGTAACTGTTAAAAAAAAATCAATTGACCATCGTGTTAAGGAAACAAAACTTTTATTTTCTTTTAATTTAACGCTGTATATCTTTCAGTATTTGAAATCTGCACAAATACAGCCAACTTGCTAATTTTCAATAAAATAAATAAGATTGCCATGAAGAAATATGGATTGTAAAAATAATTTATATGATGTAAAAAATAAGATAAAAATACCTTTGTTTTTAAGACTAAAGTTAAAATCTGCTGTATAACTATGTAACATGTAAAACTAGTAAATTTCAGATATCAAAAAATCTATATTTAAAAACCCAGATCATATTTATTTAACTTGACATTAATCTTTTTTTAAAGCTGAAAAACTTTTATGAATAACTTTTAAATTTGCCATTTTTTTTAAACGAGTAATAAAATAGATGACCATGTACAGACATAGTGAAGCCTCAACTCTATGGTGTTACATAGAGCCAAAATTTGAGATGAAACTTCACTGTCTACCCTAAAGGCCGCATTCTACTGAGGCTGGTCCAGCCAGGCTAGTGCAGCCCGGCTGGTCCAACCAAATTTGAAATGTAGTATAGCAAATGGTCATACACTCACACAGGCTGGTACACGATGAGCTTGCTTTTGAGTTTAGGCGGCACAAGCGATATTCCTATTCCTATATAGACCAATTAGATATCTGCTTTTATACCACGTGAGTATCTATGTCGCTGTACAATCTCAGTCACCAGTAGACAGCCGTATAATTGTGGATCCACTGATTCCACTGTGAGGTTAGTTTTGTTTTCTACTAATGGAAGAAGATAGACCCCGCATAGCTGATCCCGCTTGAAAATGTAAATTATTACAAATATCGCTTGTGCCGCCTAAACTCGAAAGCAAGCTCATCGTGTACCAGCCTGTGTGAGTGTATGACCGTTTGCTATACTACATTACAAATCTGGCTGGATCAGCCGGGCTGCACTAGCCTGGGTGGACCAGTCTCAGTGAAATGCGGCCTTAAATGTATTATTTCAATGTTTTTATTTATTTAGATTTATTAGCTTAAATGTATATGTTTTTTTTAATGTGTACAAAAAATATATTGCCAAAGATCATATATTGTACATATTAATTTCAATATTTAATTCGGCTTAATTGAATTGGTAAAAATAATAAATACTGATTTTCTTATCTATTTTTTTTTATGTAATGGTTTTATTTAAATGAGACATTCTGATCAAATCCTGTACAAACTGAGCTAGAATTTTAAAATTGGAAATTTTAATAGTTTAATTTTCTTTTATAAAGAACTTTATTGAAGTAAAATTTAAGATATACTTCAAAAATAAATTTCTTTTAGTTTTTCTTTTTTTTCTTTCTTTCATAGCTACACTGCAAGTCAAAAAATGTTAAAAAAATTAGTAAATATAAATTGATTGGTAGTGTGGTAAAGTAGCAAATAAAAAACGAAAAACTACTGAAAAAATGCCACAAAAAAATTCTTTCAGACAATATTCTTTTAGATATCCAAGAAAAATAAATTAAAATATATTTCCAACGCAAACATAAAAATTTTTATTTTATTTAAATATCATTTGATAAAAGAGTATTTTTAGCTTACAGGATGTCTTGATTTATAGGGGTAAATCTATTAACACACTATATAAAAACAAGTGAAGGCTGTTAATGTGCAGAATAATGTCTGAAGTTTTTTTTTTTTGCTTAACACCAGTGTTCTCAGCATTTCTTTCATAAAAAATATTATAACTCATTTTTTTTTAATTTATACAGGGTGAACCTTAAATAAGTACAAATATTTTAACCAGCAGTATACTTCTCTGTGTAGAACACATAATTAATAGTTTTTTACAAAAAAATCAGACATAAATAAATCAAATTTTAAATAAATTCATAATTTTTCAATAAAAAACTTGTTGCAGACCGCTGACCAGACGATGTTTATGAGTCACAAATGTTGCAGATTGAACTCGTGGTTTGCAGCGTTGCCAGTATTACACTAATGTCTTGGCTTCAAGAAAGTTGTAACTTCTATGTATACATTACATTAGTAAAGTTGCAATACCTGTAACACTCTGTCATCTTCATTTCATGACCTCACATTTGTCAAAATAAATAGGCGCTATATTGCAACTTCAACCTAATGCAATGTACATACTTTGAGATTAGTATTTAAAAACAAACATTTTCCAAAAACTACACTCAACCGCAGAACCGCAGTAAATTTAGATTACCAAAACAAGTATTTTTTAATTCATTCTATCCAGATTTACTTTAAATAATAAATATTTTTTTCAAAGACGATGTGGCTACCTCGCCTTGAATGGATCATCTGGTTTATGACGTTATGTCAGTGCTCCGTTCTATCTGATCAGCGACCCTCAAAATGTGGGTATTTTTTTAAAAAAATAATTAAAAATGGCTTTCACTATACTAATATATATGACGAACTACACCTGCAGTTAAAATATTTGTACTTATTTAAGGTTTACCCTGTATATATCTCTAAAAGTTGAAACATCCTATAGACTAGACATGCCTTGACTTCCTGAAAAACGTAGTTAATAATATATATTTAAATAATTATATAACTGGCAATAATCGACATGTACACATACTTTTCCTTGTTATTTTGTTTCGTCAATTTTTTTTATTGTGATCAAAGCTAGTGCCTCCATCTTCAAAATTGGTATAATATTGTATTCTTGTTTTTTATAAAAATGTATTTGCATTATCTTATTGTCGGTATATATAATAATTTGATGAGTATTAGTTAAGATATGTAGAGGTAGTTGAGATATATAGATCGTTTATTAATATTTAATTGAGTATTCCTTGATAGTAATATATTAGTTAAAATTACTTTCTGTAATATTTCAAATAATACTAAAAATCCACAAGGTCTAGAAACTGTATATTTTTATTTATGCCAACTACTGTAATGAATATTCTGTGTGCCTTTTGTCTATTCAGTATTTCTAAATAAAGTTTTATATTTTTGTTTTATATTAGTGTTTTTAATTGTATATTCACTCCCTTTTTTGTGTCAAGACAGTTGCAGTTGCCAGTTGGATAAAGATTTTCGAAGGTACCTGGAGCCGTTTTGCTCTAAAACGAACGGGTTTCGAGATTTTTAAAAAAATTATGGACTATTTTCGGGACGTCATAACTCCCTTATTATTCGACGCAGGGGGACGCGGTTTGTTTCATTCGAAAGCTCTCTCGAAACGCTAATTTGACCTGTCTTTTAGTTTTTCCGTATCTGCAACCGTTCGAGAGTTACGGTCGATCGAAGTTTTGGATTTTTCACGCCAACGGCAGTCGTCGAGCAGAAAACCGGCGCCGCCGACGCCGATATCGTTTATAAAATAGCGTCTGCGGCGTCCTTAACGGTATTTTAGCCGGCCGCAATCGATACATTGTCGCGTGGAAATTTTTCAAGAAATTTTTACAACGGAAATGTTCAAAAACGAATTTTTTCTGAAAAATTTTTCGGGCAACTATCGGTCTCAGCAGATCGGGAATGGATCCCTCTATACATTCCTCCCTGGTGTTTCTAAGAGGTACCTGGAGCCGTTTTGCTCTAAAACGAACGGTTTTCGAGATATTTGGATTTTTCTAAAATTATAGGCTATTTTCGGGACGTCATAACTCCCTTATTATTCGACGCAGGGGGACGCGGTTTGTTTCATTCGAAAGCTCTCTCGAAACGCTAATTTGACCTGTCTTTTAGTTTTTCCGTATCTGCAACCGTTCGAGAGTTACGGTCGATCGAAGTTTTGGATTTTTCACGCCAACGGCAGTCGTCGAGCAGAAAACCGGCGCCGCCGACGCCGATATCGTTTATAAAATAGCGTCTGCGGCGTCCTTAACGGTATTTTAGCCGGCCGCAATCGATACATTGTCGCGTGGAAATTTTTCAAGAAATTTTTACAACGGAAATGTTCAAAAACGAATTTTTTCTGAAAAATTTTTCGGGCAACTATCGGTCTCAGCAGATCGGGAATGGATCCCTCTATACATTCCTCCCTGGTGTTTCTAAGAGGTACCTGGAGCCGTTTTGCTCTAAAACGAACGGTTTTCGAGATATTTGGATTTTTCTAAAATTATAGCCTATTTTCGGGACGTCATAACTCCCTTATTATTCGACGCAGGGGGACGCGGTTTGTTTCATTCGAAAGCTCTCTCGAAACGCTAATTTGACCTGTCTTTTAGTTTTTCCGTATCTGCAACCGTTCGAGAGTTACGGTCGATCGAAGTTTTGGATTTTTCACGCCAACGGCAGTCGTCGAGCAGAAAACCGGCGCCGCCGACGCCGATATCGTTTATAAAATAGCGTCTGCGGCGTCCTTAACGGTATTTTAGCCGGCCGCAATCGATACATTGTCGCGTGGAAATTTTTCAAGAAATTTTTACAACGGAAATGTTCAAAAACGAATTTTTTTTGAAAAATTTTTCGGGCAACTATCGGTCTCAGCAGATCGGGAATGGATCCCTCTATACATTCCTCCCTGGTGTTTCTAAGAGGTACCTGGAGCCGTTTTGCTCTAAAACGAACGGTTTTCGAGATATTTGGATTTTTCTAAAATTATAGCCTATTTTCGGGACGTCATAACTCCCTTATTATTCGACGCAGGGGGACGCGGTTTGTTTCATTCGAAAGCTCTCTCGAAACGCTAATTTGACCTGTCTTTTAGTTTTTCCGTATCTGCAACCGTTCGAGAGTTACGGTCGATCGAAGTTTTGGATTTTTCACGCCAACGGCAGTCGTCGAGCAGAAAACCGGCGCCGCCGACGCCGATATCGTTTATAAAATAGCGTCTGCGGCGTCCTTAACGGTATTTTAGCCGGCCGCAATCGATACATTGTCGCGTGGAAATTTTTCAAGAAATTTTTACAACGGAAATGTTCAAAAACGAATTTTTTCTGAAAAATTTTTCGGGCAACTATCGGTCTCAGCAGATCGGGAATGGATCCCTCTATACATTCCTCCCTGGTGTTTCTAAGAGGTACCTGGAGCCGTTTTGCTCTAAAACGAACGGTTTTCGAGATATTTGGATTTTTCTAAAATTATAGCCTATTTTCGGGACGTCATAACTCCCTTATTATTCGACGCAGGGGGACGCGGTTTGTTTCATTCGAAAGCTCTCTCGAAACGCTAATTTGACCTGTCTTTTAGTTTTTCCGTATCTGCAACCGTTCGAGAGTTACGGTCGATCGAAGTTTTGGATTTTTCACGCCAACGGCAGTCGTCGAGCAGAAAACCGGCGCCGCCGACGCCGATATCGTTTATAAAATAGCGTCTGCGGCGTCCTTAACGGTATTTTAGCCGGCCGCAATCGATACATTGTCGCGTGGAAATTTTTCAAGAAATTTTTACAACGGAAATGTTCAAAAACGAATTTTTTCTGAAAAATTTTTCGGGCAACTATCGGTCTCAGCAGATCGGGAATGGATCCCTCTATACATTCCTCCCTGGTGTTTCTAAGAGGTACCTGGAGCCGTTTTGCTCTAAAACGAACGGTTTTCGAGATATTTGGATTTTTCTAAAATTATAGCCTATTTTCGGGACGTCATAACTCCCTTATTATTCGACGCAGGGGGACGCGGTTTGTTTCATTCGAAAGCTCTCTCGAAACGCTAATTTGACCTGTCTTTTAGTTTTTCCGTATCTGCAACCGTTCGAGAGTTACGGTCGATCGAAGTTTTGGATTTTTCACGCCAACGGCAGTCGTCGAGCAGAAAACCGGCGCCGCCGACGCCGATATCGTTTATAAAATAGCGTCTGCGGCGTCCTTAACGGTATTTTAGCCGGCCGCAATCGATACATTGTCGCGTGGAAATTTTTCAAGAAATTTTTACAACGGAAATGTTCAAAAACGAATTTTTTCTGAAAAATTTTTCGGGCAACTATCGGTCTCAGCAGATCGGGAATGGATCCCTCTATACATTCCTCCCTGGTGTTTCTAAAAGGTACCTGGAGCCGTTTTGCTCTAAAACGAACGGTTTTCGAGATATTTGGATTTTTCTAAAATTATAGGCTATTTTCGGGACGTCATAACTCCCTTATTATTCGACGCAGGGGGACGCGGTTTGTTTCATTCGAAAGCTCTCTCGAAACGCTAATTTGACCTGTCTTTTAGTTTTTCCGTATCTGCAACCGTTCGAGAGTTACGGTCGATCGAAGTTTTGGATTTTTCACGCCAACGGCAGTCGTCGAGCAGAAAACCGGCGCCGCCGACGCCGATATCGTTTATAAAATAGCGTCTGCGGCGTCCTTAACGGTATTTTAGCCGGCCGCAATCGATACATTGTCGCGTGGAAATTTTTCAAGAAATTTTTACAACGGAAATGTTCAAAAACGAATTTTTTCTGAAAAATTTTTCGGGCAACTATCGGTCTCAGCAGATCGGGAATGGATCCCTCTATACATTCCTCCCTGGTGTTTCTAAGAGGTACCTGGAGCCGTTTTGCTCTAAAACGAACGGTTTTCGAGATATTTGGATTTTTCTAAAATTATAGCCTATTTTCGGGACGTCATAACTCCCTTATTATTCGACGCAGGGGGACGCGGTTTGTTTCATTCGAAAGCTCTCTCGAAACGCTAATTTGACCTGTCTTTTAGTTTTTCCGTATCTGCAACCGTTCGAGAGTTACGGTCGATCGAAGTTTTGGATTTTTCACGCCAACGGCAGTCGTCGAGCAGAAAACCGGCGCCGCCGACGCCGATATCGTTTATAAAATAGCGTCTGCGGCGTCCTTAACGGTATTTTAGCCGGCCGCAATCGATACATTGTCGCGTGGAAATTTTTCAAGAAATTTTTACAACGGAAATGTTCAAAAACGAATTTTTTCTGAAAAATTTTTCGGGCAACTATCGGTCTCAGCAGATCGGGAATGGATCCCTCTATACATTCCTCCCTGGTGTTTCTAAGAGGTACCTGGAGCCGTTTTGCTCTAAAACGAACGGTTTTCGAGATATTTGGATTTTTCTAAAATTATAGGCTATTTTCGGGACGTCATAACTCCCTTATTATTCGACGCAGGGGGACGCGGTTTGTTTCATTCGAAAGCTCTCTCGAAACGCTAATTTGACCTGTCTTTTAGTTTTTCCGTATCTGCAACCGTTCGAGAGTTACGGTCGATCGAAGTTTTGGATTTTTCACGCCAACGGCAGTCGTCGAGCAGAAAACCGGCGCCGCCGACGCCGATATCGTTTATAAAATAGCGTCCGCGGCGTCCTTAACGGTATTTTAGCCGGCCGCAATCGATACATTGTCGCGTGGAAATTTTTCAAGAAATTTTTACAACGGAAATGTTCAAAAACGAATTTTTTCTGAAAAATTTTTCGGGCAACTATCGGTCTCAGCAGATCGGGAATGGATCCCTCTATACATTCCTCCCTGGTGTTTCTAAGAGGTACCTGGAGCCGTTTTGCTCTAAAACGAACGGTTTTCGAGATATTTGGATTTTTCTAAAATTATAGCCTATTTTCGGGACGTCATAACTCCCTTATTATTCGACGCAGGGGGACGCGGTTTGTTTCATTCGAAAGCTCTCTCGAAACGCTAATTTGACCTGTCTTTTAGTTTTTCCGTATCTGCAACCGTTCGAGAGTTACGGTCGATCGAAGTTTTGGATTTTTCACGCCAACGGCAGTCGTCGAGCAGAAAACCGGCGCCGCCGACGCCGATATCGTTTATAAAATAGCGTTTGCGGCGTCCTTAACGGTATTTTAGCCGGCCGCAATCGATACATTGTCGCGTGGAAATTTTTCAAGAAATTTTTACAACGGAAATGTTCAAAAACGAATTTTTTCTGAAAAATTTTTCGGGCAACTATCGGTCTCAGCAGATCGGGAATGGATCCCTCTATACATTCCTCCCTGGTGTTTCTAAGAGGTACCTGGAGCCGTTTTGCTCTAAAACGAACGGTTTTCGAGATATTTGGATTTTTCTAAAATTATAGGCTATTTTCGGGACGTCATAACTCCCTTATTATTCGACGCAGGGGGACGCGGTTTGTTTCATTCGAAAGCTCTCTCGAAACGCTAATTTGACCTGTCTTTTAGTTTTTCCGTATCTGCAACCGTTCGAGAGTTACGGTCGATCGAAGTTTTGGATTTTTCACGCCAACGGCAGTCGTCGAGCAGAAAACCGGCGCCGCCGACGCCGATATCGTTTATAAAATAGCGTCTGCGGCGTCCTTAACGGTATTTTAGCCGGCCGCAATCGATACATTGTCGCGTGGAAATTTTTCAAGAAATTTTTACAACGGAAATGTTCAAAAACGAATTTTTTCTGAAAAATTTTTCGGGCAACTATCGGTCTCAGCAGATCGGGAATGGATCCCTCTATACATTCCTCCCTGGTGTTTCTAAGAGGTACCTGGAGCCGTTTTGCTCTAAAACGAACGGTTTTCGAGATATTTGGATTTTTCTAAAATTATAGCCTATTTTCGGGACGTCATAACTCCCTTATTATTCGACGCAGGGGGACGCGGTTTGTTTCATTCGAAAGCTCTCTCGAAACGCTAATTTGACCTGTCTTTTAGTTTTTCCGTATCTGCAACCGTTCGAGAGTTACGGTCGATCGAAGTTTTGGATTTTTCACGCCAACGGCAGTCGTCGAGCAGAAAACCGGCGCCGCCGACGCCGATATCGTTTATAAAATAGCGTCTGCGGCGTCCTTAACGGTATTTTAGCCGGCCGCAATCGATACATTGTCGCGTGGAAATTTTTCAAGAAATTTTTACAACGGAAATGTTCAAAAACGAATTTTTTCTGAAAAATTTTTCGGGCAACTATCGGTCTCAGCAGATCGGGAATGGATCCCTCTATACATTCCTCCCTGGTGTTTCTAAGAGGTACCTGGAGCCGTTTTGCTCTAAAACGAACGGTTTTCGAGATATTTGGATTTTTCTAAAATTATAGCCTATTTTCGGGACGTCATAACTCCCTTATTATTCGACGCAGGGGGACGCGGTTTGTTTCATTCGAAAGCTCTCTCGAAACGCTAATTTGACCTGTCTTTTAGTTTTTTCGTATCTGCAACCGTTCGAGAGTTACGGTCGATCGAAGTTTTGGATTTTTCACGCCAACGGCAGTCGTCGAGCAGAAAACCGGCGCCGCCGACGCCGATATCGTTTATAAAATAGCGTCTGCGGCGTCCTTAACGGTATTTTAGCCGGCCGCAATCGATACATTGTCGCGTGGAAATTTTTCAAGAAATTTTTACAACGGAAATGTTCAAAACGAATTTTTTCTGAAAAATTTTTCGGGCAACTATCGGTCTCAGCAGATCGGGAATGGATCCCTCTATACATTCCTCCCTGGTGTTTCTAAGAGGTACCTGGAGCCGTTTTGCTCTAAAACGAACGGTTTTCGAGATATTTGGATTTTTCTAAAATTATAGCCTATTTTCGGGACGTCATAACTCCCTTATTATTCGACGCAGGGGGACGCGGTTTGTTTCATTCGAAAGCTCTCTCGAAACGCTAATTTGACCTGTCTTTTAGTTTTTCCGTATCTGCAACCGTTCGAGAGTTACGGTCGATCGAAGTTTTGGATTTTTCACGCCAACGGCAGTCGTCGAGCAGAAAACCGGCGCCGCCGACGCCGATATCGTTTATAAAATAGCGTCTGCGGCGTCCTTAACGGTATTTTAGCCGGCCGCAATCGATACATTGTCGCGTGGAAATTTTTCAAGAAATTTTTACAACGGAAATGTTCAAAAACGAATTTTTTCTGAAAAATTTTTCGGGCAACTATCGGTCTCAGCAGATCGGGAATGGATCCCTCTATACATTCCTCCCTGGTGTTTCTAAGAGGTACCTGGAGCCGTTTTGCTCTAAAACGAACGGTTTTCGAGATATTTGGATTTTTCTAAAATTATAGGCTATTTTCGGGACGTCATAACTCCCTTATTATTCGACGCAGGGGGACGCGGTTTGTTTCATTCGAAAGCTCTCTCGAAACGCTAATTTGACCTGTCTTTTAGTTTTTCCGTATCTGCAACCGTTCGAGAGTTACGGTCGATCGAAGTTTTGGATTTTTCACGCCAACGGCAGTCGTCGAGCAGAAAACCGGCGCCGCCGACGCCGATATCGTTTATAAAATAGCGTCTGCGGCGTCCTTAACGGTATTTTAGCCGGCCGCAATCGATACATTGTCGCGTGGAAATTTTTCAAGAAATTTTTACAACGGAAATGTTCAAAAACGAATTTTTTCTGAAAAATTTTTCGG
This sequence comes from Monochamus alternatus, assembly GCA_037114965.1. NCBI lineage: Eukaryota > Metazoa > Arthropoda > Insecta > Coleoptera > Cerambycidae > Monochamus > Monochamus alternatus. Next base: position 11,250,013 of record CM073432.1, on the reverse strand, counting down.
GCAACTATCGGTCTCAGCAGATCGGGAATGGATCCCTCTATACATTCCTCCCTGGTGTTTCTAAGAGGTACCTGGAGCCGTTTTGCTCTAAAACGAACGGTTTTCGAGATATTTGGATTTTTCTAAAATTATAGGCTATTTTCGGGACGTCATAACTCCCTTATTATTCGACGCAGGGGGACGCGGTTTGTTTCATTCGAAAGCTCTCTCGAAACGCTAATTTGACCTGTCTTTTAGTTTTTCCGTATCTGCAACCGTTCGAGAGTTACGGTCGATCGAAGTTTTGGATTTTTCACGCCAACGGCAGTCGTCGAGCAGAAAACCGGCGCCGCCGACGCCGATATCGTTTATAAAATAGCGTCTGCGGCGTCCTTAACGGTATTTTAGCCGGCCGCAATCGATACATTGTCGCGTGGAAATTTTTCAAGAAATTTTTACAACGGAAATGTTCAAAAACGAATTTTTTCTGAAAAATTTTTCGGGCAACTATCGGTCTCAGCAGATCGGGAATGGATCCCTCTATACATTCCTCCCTGGTGTTTCTAAGAGGTACCTGGAGCCGTTTTGCTCTAAAACGAACGGTTTTCGAGATATTTGGATTTTTCTAAAATTATAGCCTATTTTCGGGACGTCATAACTCCCTTATTATTCGACGCAGGGGGACGCGGTTTGTTTCATTCGAAAGCTCTCTCGAAACGCTAATTTGACCTGTCTTTTAGTTTTTCCGTATCTGCAACCGTTCGAGAGTTACGGTCGATCGAAGTTTTGGATTTTTCACGCCAACGGCAGTCGTCGAGCAGAAAACCGGCGCCGCCGACGCCGATATCGTTTATAAAATAGCGTCTGCGGCGTCCTTAACGGTATTTTAGCCGGCCGCAATCGATACATTGTCGCGTGGAAATTTTTCAAGAAATTTTTACAACGGAAATGTTCAAAAACGAATTTTTTCTGAAAAATTTTTCGGGCAACTATCGGTCTCAGCAGATCGGGAATGGATCCCTCTATACATTCCTCCCTGGTGTTTCTAAGAGGTACCTGGAGCCGTTTTGCTCTAAAACGAACGGTTTTCGAGATATTTGGATTTTTCTAAAATTATAGCCTATTTTCGGGACGTCATAACTCCCTTATTATTCGACGCAGGGGGACGCGGTTTGTTTCATTCGAAAGCTCTCTCGAAACGCTAATTTGACCTGTCTTTTAGTTTTTTCGTATCTGCAACCGTTCGAGAGTTACGGTCGATCGAAGTTTTGGATTTTTCACGCCAACGGCAGTCGTCGAGCAGAAAACCGGCGCCGCCGACGCCGATATCGTTTATAAAATAGCGTCTGCGGCGTCCTTAACGGTATTTTAGCCGGCCGCAATCGATACATTGTCGCGTGGAAATTTTTCAAGAAATTTTTACAACGGAAATGTTCAAAACGAATTTTTTCTGAAAAATTTTTCGGGCAACTATCGGTCTCAGCAGATCGGGAATGGATCCCTCTATACATTCCTCCCTGGTGTTTCTAAGAGGTACCTGGAGCCGTTTTGCTCTAAAACGAACGGTTTTCGAGATATTTGGATTTTTCTAAAATTATAGCCTATTTTCGGGACGTCATAACTCCCTTATTATTCGACGCAGGGGGACGCGGTTTGTTTCATTCGAAAGCTCTCTCGAAACGCTAATTTGACCTGTCTTTTAGTTTTTCCGTATCTGCAACCGTTCGAGAGTTACGGTCGATCGAAGTTTTGGATTTTTCACGCCAACGGCAGTCGTCGAGCAGAAAACCGGCGCCGCCGACGCCGATATCGTTTATAAAATAGCGTCTGCGGCGTCCTTAACGGTATTTTAGCCGGCCGCAATCGATACATTGTCGCGTGGAAATTTTTCAAGAAATTTTTACAACGGAAATGTTCAAAAACGAATTTTTTCTGAAAAATTTTTCGGGCAACTATCGGTCTCAGCAGATCGGGAATGGATCCCTCTATACATTCCTCCCTGGTGTTTCTAAGAGGTACCTGGAGCCGTTTTGCTCTAAAACGAACGGTTTTCGAGATATTTGGATTTTTCTAAAATTATAGCCTATTTTCGGGACGTCATAACTCCCTTATTATTCGACGCAGGGGGACGCGGTTTGTTTCATTCGAAAGCTCTCTCGAAACGCTAATTTGACCTGTCTTTTAGTTTTTCCGTATCTGCAACCGTTCGAGAGTTACGGTCGATCGAAGTTTTGGATTTTTCACGCCAACGGCAGTCGTCGAGCAGAAAACCGGCGCCGCCGACGCCGATATCGTTTATAAAATAGCGTCTGCGGCGTCCTTAACGGTATTTTAGCCGGCCGCAATCGATACATTGTCGCGTGGAAATTTTTCAAGAAATTTTTACAACGGAAATGTTCAAAAACGAATTTTTTCTGAAAAATTTTTCGGGCAACTATCGGTCTCAGCAGATCGGGAATGGATCCCTCTATACATTCCTCCCTGGTGTTTCTAAGAGGTACCTGGAGCCGTTTTGCTCTAAAACGAACGGTTTTCGAGATATTTGGATTTTTCTAAAATTATAGGCTATTTTCGGGACGTCATAACTCCCTTATTATTCGACGCAGGGGGACGCGGTTTGTTTCATTCGAAAGCTCTCTCGAAACGCTAATTTGACCTGTCTTTTAGTTTTTCCGTATCTGCAACCGTTCGAGAGTTACGGTCGATCGAAGTTTTGGATTTTTCACGCCAACGGCAGTCGTCGAGCAGAAAACCGGCGCCGCCGACGCCGATATCGTTTATAAAATAGCGTCTGCGGCGTCCTTAACGGTATTTTAGCCGGCCGCAATCGATACATTGTCGCGTGGAAATTTTTCAAGAAATTTTTACAACGGAAATGTTCAAAAACGAATTTTTTCTGAAAAATTTTTCGGGCAACTATCGGTCTCAGCAGATCGGGAATGGATCCCTCTATACATTCCTCCCTGGTGTTTCTAAGAGGTACCTGGAGCCGTTTTGCTCTAAAACGAACGGTTTTCGAGATATTTGGATTTTTCTAAAATTATAGCCTATTTTCGGGACGTCATAACTCCCTTATTATTCGACGCAGGGGGACGCGGTTTGTTTCATTCGAAAGCTCTCTCGAAACGCTAATTTGACCTGTCTTTTAGTTTTTCCGTATCTGCAACCGTTCGAGAGTTACGGTCGATCGAAGTTTTGGATTTTTCACGCCAACGGCAGTCGTCGAGCAGAAAACCGGCGCCGCCGACGCCGATATCGTTTATAAAATAGCGTCTGCGGCGTCCTTAACGGTATTTTAGCCGGCCGCAATCGATACATTGTCGCGTGGAAATTTTTCAAGAAATTTTTACAACGGAAATGTTCAAAAACGAATTTTTTCTGAAAAATTTTTCGGGCAACTATCGGTCTCAGCAGATCGGGAATGGATCCCTCTATACATTCCTCCCTGGTGTTTCTAAGAGGTACCTGGAGCCGTTTTGCTCTAAAACGAACGGTTTTCGAGATATTTGGATTTTTCTAAAATTATAGCCTATTTTCGGGACGTCATAACTCCCTTATTATTCGACGCAGGGGGACGCGGTTTGTTTCATTCGAAAGCTCTCTCGAAACGCTAATTTGACCTGTCTTTTAGTTTTTCCGTATCTGCAACCGTTCGAGAGTTACGGTCGATCGAAGTTTTGGATTTTTCACGCCAACGGCAGTCGTCGAGCAGAAAACCGGCGCCGCCGACGCCGATATCGTTTATAAAATAGCGTCTGCGGCGTCCTTAACGGTATTTTAGCCGGCCGCAATCGATACATTGTCGCGTGGAAATTTTTCAAGAAATTTTTACAACGGAAATGTTCAAAAACGAATTTTTTCTGAAAAATTTTTCGGGCAACTATCGGTCTCAGCAGATCGGGAATGGATCCCTCTATACATTCCTCCCTGGTGTTTCTAAGAGGTACCTGGAGCCGTTTTGCTCTAAAACGAACGGTTTTCGAGATATTTGGATTTTTCTAAAATTATAGCCTATTTTCGGGACGTCATAACTCCCTTATTATTCGACGCAGGGGGACGCGGTTTGTTTCATTCGAAAGCTCTCTCGAAACGCTAATTTGACCTGTCTTTTAGTTTTTCCGTATCTGCAACCGTTCGAGAGTTACGGTCGATCGAAGTTTTGGATTTTTCACGCCAACGGCAGTCGTCGAGCAGAAAACCGGCGCCGCCGACGCCGATATCGTTTATAAAATAGCGTCTGCGGCGTCCTTAACGGTATTTTAGCCGGCCGCAATCGATACATTGTCGCGTGGAAATTTTTCAAGAAATTTTTACAACGGAAATGTTCAAAAACGAATTTTTTCTGAAAAATTTTTCGGGCAACTATCGGTCTCAGCAGATCGGGAATGGATCCCTCTATACATTCCTCCCTGGTGTTTCTAAGAGGTACCTGGAGCCGTTTTGCTCTAAAACGAACGGTTTTCGAGATATTTGGATTTTTCTAAAATTATAGCCTATTTTCGGGACGTCATAACTCCCTTATTATTCGACGCAGGGGGACGCGGTTTGTTTCATTCGAAAGCTCTCTCGAAACGCTAATTTGACCTGTCTTTTAGTTTTTCCGTATCTGCAACCGTTCGAGAGTTACGGTCGATCGAAGTTTTGGATTTTTCACGCCAACGGCAGTCGTCGAGCAGAAAACCGGCGCCGCCGACGCCGATATCGTTTATAAAATAGCGTCTGCGGCGTCCTTAACGGTATTTTAGCCGGCCGCAATCGATACATTGTCGCGTGGAAATTTTTCAAGAAATTTTTACAACGGAAATGTTCAAAAACGAATTTTTTCTGAAAAATTTTTCGGGCAACTATCGGTCTCAGCAGATCGGGAATGGATCCCTCTATACATTCCTCCCTGGTGTTTCTAAGAGGTACCTGGAGCCGTTTTGCTCTAAAACGAACGGTTTTCGAGATATTTGGATTTTTCTAAAATTATAGCCTATTTTCGGGACGTCATAACTCCCTTATTATTCGACGCAGGGGGACGCGGTTTGTTTCATTCGAAAGCTCTCTCGAAACGCTAATTTGACCTGTCTTTTAGTTTTTTCGTATCTGCAACCGTTCGAGAGTTACGGTCGATCGAAGTTTTGGATTTTTCACGCCAACGGCAGTCGTCGAGCAGAAAACCGGCGCCGCCGACGCCGATATCGTTTATAAAATAGCGTCTGCGGCGTCCTTAACGGTATTTTAGCCGGCCGCAATCGATACATTGTCGCGTGGAAATTTTTCAAGAAATTTTTACAACGGAAATGTTCAAAACGAATTTTTTCTGAAAAATTTTTCGGGCAACTATCGGTCTCAGCAGATCGGGAATGGATCCCTCTATACATTCCTCCCTGGTGTTTCTAAGAGGTACCTGGAGCCGTTTTGCTCTAAAACGAACGGTTTTCGAGATATTTGGATTTTTCTAAAATTATAGCCTATTTTCGGGACGTCATAACTCCCTTATTATTCGACGCAGGGGGACGCGGTTTGTTTCATTCGAAAGCTCTCTCGAAACGCTAATTTGACCTGTCTTTTAGTTTTTCCGTATCTGCAACCGTTCGAGAGTTACGGTCGATCGAAGTTTTGGATTTTTCACGCCAACGGCAGTCGTCGAGCAGAAAACCGGCGCCGCCGACGCCGATATCGTTTATAAAATAGCGTCTGCGGCGTCCTTAACGGTATTTTAGCCGGCCGCAATCGATACATTGTCGCGTGGAAATTTTTCAAGAAATTTTTACAACGGAAATGTTCAAAAACGAATTTTTTCTGAAAAATTTTTCGGGCAACTATCGGTCTCAGCAGATCGGGAATGGATCCCTCTATACATTCCTCCCTGGTGTTTCTAAGAGGTACCTGGAGCCGTTTTGCTCTAAAACGAACGGTTTTCGAGATATTTGGATTTTTCTAAAATTATAGGCTATTTTCGGGACGTCATAACTCCCTTATTATTCGACGCAGGGGGACGCGGTTTGTTTCATTCGAAAGCTCTCTCGAAACGCTAATTTGACCTGTCTTTTAGTTTTTCCGTATCTGCAACCGTTCGAGAGTTACGGTCGATCGAAGTTTTGGATTTTTCACGCCAACGGCAGTCGTCGAGCAGAAAACCGGCGCCGCCGACGCCGATATCGTTTATAAAATAGCGTCTGCGGCGTCCTTAACGGTATTTTAGCCGGCCGCAATCGATACATTGTCGCGTGGAAATTTTTCAAGAAATTTTTACAACGGAAATGTTCAAAAACGAATTTTTTCTGAAAAATTTTTCGGGCAACTATCGGTCTCAGCAGATCGGGAATGGATCCCTCTATACATTCCTCCCTGGTGTTTCTAAGAGGTACCTGGAGCCGTTTTGCTCTAAAACGAACGGTTTTCGAGATATTTGGATTTTTCTAAAATTATAGCCTATTTTCGGGACGTCATAACTCCCTTATTATTCGACGCAGGGGGACGCGGTTTGTTTCATTCGAAAGCTCTCTCGAAACGCTAATTTGACCTGTCTTTTAGTTTTTCCGTATCTGCAACCGTTCGAGAGTTACGGTCGATCGAAGTTTTGGATTTTTCACGCCAACGGCAGTCGTCGAGCAGAAAACCGGCGCCGCCGACGCCGATATCGTTTATAAAATAGCGTCTGCGGCGTCCTTAACGGTATTTTAGCCGGCCGCAATCGATACATTGTCGCGTGGAAATTTTTCAAGAAATTTTTACAACGGAAATGTTCAAAAACGAATTTTTTCTGAAAAATTTTTCGGGCAACTATCGGTCTCAGCAGATCGGGAATGGATCCCTCTATACATTCCTCCCTGGTGTTTCTAAGAGGTACCTGGAGCCGTTTTGCTCTAAAACGAACGGTTTTCGAGATATTTGGATTTTTCTAAAATTATAGGCTATTTTCGGGACGTCATAACTCCCTTATTATTCGACGCAGGGGGACGCGGTTTGTTTCATTCGAAAGCTCTCTCGAAACGCTAATTTGACCTGTCTTTTAGTTTTTCCGTATCTGCAACCGTTCGAGAGTTACGGTCGATCGAAGTTTTGGATTTTTCACGCCAACGGCAGTCGTCGAGCAGAAAACCGGCGCCGCCGACGCCGATATCGTTTATAAAATAGCGTCTGCGGCGTCCTTAACGGTATTTTAGCCGGCCGCAATCGATACATTGTCGCGTGGAAATTTTTCAAGAAATTTTTACAACGGAAATGTTCAAAAACGAATTTTTTCTGAAAAATTTTTCGGGCAACTATCGGTCTCAGCAGATCGGGAATGGATCCCTCTATACATTCCTCCCTGGTGTTTCTAAGAGGTACCTGGAGCCGTTTTGCTCTAAAACGAACGGTTTTCGAGATATTTGGATTTTTCTAAAATTATAGCCTATTTTCGGGACGTCATAACTCCCTTATTATTCGACGCAGGGGGACGCGGTTTGTTTCATTCGAAAGCTCTCTCGAAACGCTAATTTGACCTGTCTTTTAGTTTTTCCGTATCTGCAACCGTTCGAGAGTTACGGTCGATCGAAGTTTTGGATTTTTCACGCCAACGGCAGTCGTCGAGCAGAAAACCGGCGCCGCCGACGCCGATATCGTTTATAAAATAGCGTCTGCGGCGTCCTTAACGGTATTTTAGCCGGCCGCAATCGATACATTGTCGCGTGGAAATTTTTCAAGAAATTTTTACAACGGAAATGTTCAAAAACGAATTTTTTCTGAAAAATTTTTCGGGCAACTATCGGTCTCAGCAGATCGGGAATGGATCCCTCTATACATTCCTCCCTGGTGTTTCTAAGAGGTACCTGGAGCCGTTTTGCTCTAAAACGAACGGTTTTCGAGATATTTGGATTTTTCTAAAATTATAGCCTATTTTCGGGACGTCATAACTCCCTTATTATTCGACGCAGGGGGACGCGGTTTGTTTCATTCGAAAGCTCTCTCGAAACGCTAATTTGACCTGTCTTTTAGTTTTTTCGTATCTGCAACCGTTCGAGAGTTACGGTCGATCGAAGTTTTGGATTTTTCACGCCAACGGCAGTCGTCGAGCAGAAAACCGGCGCCGCCGACGCCGATATCGTTTATAAAATAGCGTCTGCGGCGTCCTTAACGGTATTTTAGCCGGCCGCAATCGATACATTGTCGCGTGGAAATTTTTCAAGAAATTTTTACAACGGAAATGTTCAAAACGAATTTTTTCTGAAAAATTTTTCGGGCAACTATCGGTCTCAGCAGATCGGGAATGGATCCCTCTATACATTCCTCCCTGGTGTTTCTAAGAGGTACCTGGAGCCGTTTTGCTCTAAAACGAACGGTTTTCGAGATATTTGGATTTTTCTAAAATTATAGCCTATTTTCGGGACGTCATAACTCCCTTATTATTCGACGCAGGGGGACGCGGTTTGTTTCATTCGAAAGCTCTCTCGAAACGCTAATTTGACCTGTCTTTTAGTTTTTCCGTATCTGCAACCGTTCGAGAGTTACGGTCGATCGAAGTTTTGGATTTTTCACGCCAACGGCAGTCGTCGAGCAGAAAACCGGCGCCGCCGACGCCGATATCGTTTATAAAATAGCGTCTGCGGCGTCCTTAACGGTATTTTAGCCGGCCGCAATCGATACATTGTCGCGTGGAAATTTTTCAAGAAATTTTTACAACGGAAATGTTCAAAAACGAATTTTTTCTGAAAAATTTTTCGGGCAACTATCGGTCTCAGCAGATCGGGAATGGATCCCTCTATACATTCCTCCCTGGTGTTTCTAAGAGGTACCTGGAGCCGTTTTGCTCTAAAACGAACGGTTTTCGAGATATTTGGATTTTTCTAAAATTATAGCCTATTTTCGGGACGTCATAACTCCCTTATTATTCGACGCAGGGGGACGCGGTTTGTTTCATTCGAAAGCTCTCTCGAAACGCTAATTTGACCTGTCTTTTAGTTTTTCCGTATCTGCAACCGTTCGAGAGTTACGGTCGATCGAAGTTTTGGATTTTTCACGCCAACGGCAGTCGTCGAGCAGAAAACCGGCGCCGCCGACGCCGATATCGTTTATAAAATAGCGTCTGCGGCGTCCTTAACGGTATTTTAGCCGGCCGCAATCGATACATTGTCGCGTGGAAATTTTTCAAGAAATTTTTACAACGGAAATGTTCAAAAACGAATTTTTTCTGAAAAATTTTTCGGGCAACTATCGGTCTCAGCAGATCGGGAATGGATCCCTCTATACATTCCTCCCTGGTGTTTCTAAGAGGTACCTGGAGCCGTTTTGCTCTAAAACGAACGGTTTTCGAGATATTTGGATTTTTCTAAAATTATAGGCTATTTTCGGGACGTCATAACTCCCTTATTATTCGACGCAGGGGGACGCGGTTTGTTTCATTCGAAAGCTCTCTCGAAACGCTAATTTGACCTGTCTTTTAGTTTTTCCGTATCTGCAACCGTTCGAGAGTTACGGTCGATCGAAGTTTTGGATTTTTCACGCCAACGGCAGTCGTCGAGCAGAAAACCGGCGCCGCCGACGCCGATATCGTTTATAAAATAGCGTCTGCGGCGTCCTTAACGGTATTTTAGCCGGCCGCAATCGATACATTGTCGCGTGGAAATTTTTCAAGAAATTTTTACAACGGAAATGTTCAAAAACGAATTTTTTCTGAAAAATTTTTCGGGCAACTATCGGTCTCAGCAGATCGGGAATGGATCCCTCTATACATTCCTCCCTGGTGTTTCTAAGAGGTACCTGGAGCCGTTTTGCTCTAAAACGAACGGTTTTCGAGATATTTGGATTTTTCTAAAATTATAGCCTATTTTCGGGACGTCATAACTCCCTTATTATTCGACGCAGGGGGACGCGGTTTGTTTCATTCGAAAGCTCTCTCGAAACGCTAATTTGACCTGTCTTTTAGTTTTTCCGTATCTGCAACCGTTCGAGAGTTACGGTCGATCGAAGTTTTGGATTTTTCACGCCAACGGCAGTCGTCGAGCAGAAAACCGGCGCCGCCGACGCCGATATCGTTTATAAAATAGCGTCTGCGGCGTCCTTAACGGTATTTTAGCCGGCCGCAATCGATACATTGTCGCGTGGAAATTTTTCAAGAAATTTTTACAACGGAAATGTTCAAAAACGAATTTTTTCTGAAAAATTTTTCGGGCAACTATCGGTCTCAGCAGATCGGGAATGGATCCCTCTATACATTCCTCCCTGGTGTTTCTAAGAGGTACCTGGAGCCGTTTTGCTCTAAAACGAACGGTTTTCGAGATATTTGGATTTTTCTAAAATTATAGCCTATTTTCGGGACGTCATAACTCCCTTATTATTCGACGCAGGGGGACGCGGTTTGTTTCATTCGAAAGCTCTCTCGAAACGCTAATTTGACCTGTCTTTTAGTTTTTCCGTATCTGCAACCGTTCGAGAGTTACGGTCGATCGAAGTTTTGGATTTTTCACGCCAACGGCAGTCGTCGAGCAGAAAACCGGCGCCGCCGACGCCGATATCGTTTATAAAATAGCGTCTGCGGCGTCCTTAACGGTATTTTAGCCGGCCGCAATCGATACATTGTCGCGTGGAAATTTTTCAAGAAATTTTTACAACGGAAATGTTCAAAAACGAATTTTTTCTGAAAAATTTTTCGGGCAACTATCGGTCTCAGCAGATCGGGAATGGATCCCTCTATACATTCCTCCCTGGTGTTTCTAAGAGGTACCTGGAGCCGTTTTGCTCTAAAACGAACGGTTTTCGAGATATTTGGATTTTTCTAAAATTATAGCCTATTTTCGGGACGTCATAACTCCCTTATTATTCGACGCAGGGGGACGCGGTTTGTTTCATTCGAAAGCTCTCTCGAAACGCTAATTTGACCTGTCTTTTAGTTTTTCCGTATCTGCAACCGTTCGAGAGTTACGGTCGATCGAAGTTTTGGATTTTTCACGCCAACGGCAGTCGTCGAGCAGAAAACCGGCGCCGCCGACGCCGATATCGTTTATAAAATAGCGTCTGCGGCGTCCTTAACGGTATTTTAGCCGGTCGCAATCGATACATTATACAAAGTACTGATGGTTTAGTTAATTCCAAAATGCAGTGCAATTTTTCGGCAAAAAATATCTGGAAATATTTGGACGATGAATAAAGGTGGATGCAAAATAAGACATAATACAGTATGCTTTATTCAACTGAGATATAAAATTTATAAATTATTAAAAACACTTTTCGAAAGCAAATTAAAAGGTAGCTACAACAAACACAAAATGTAATCAGATTGGTCCATCAAATTCTTAAGGGAGAAACCTTTGTTTGGTACCATTTTATGCTGGAATTAATTCAGTATTAAAGTTGTTAGTCACCAATTGGAGAAGACTTCCATTTTGAGGCCTACCATCTCCAGAAGCCCATTTGAGAAACAAACTATAAAAAGTAAAAATAAATTAAATTTTTTAGGTACAAACATTTGCAACTAAACAATAAATGAAAAAAAAATATACAAACAGTACTTACTCTGCAACAAATTCCAGTGGAGTCCAAGTTGAAAAGTCGGCCTTTGGCATCCATTTTCTATTCATGGGTGTATCCAAAGTTACAGGTAAGATAGCAACAACGGATGCATCACCTGGGAGACCACTTTCTTTTTGAGCAAGAGATTTTGTCAATTGGTGTACTGCAGCCTTTGCCAAACCATATCCAATCATCCCTAAAAGAGAAAAAAAGTTTAAGATCAAAACAGTTAATAACTTAAAAAATAATTATTTGATTTAATTCCATGGCCCCATAAGTTTTTACCTGGAGTTGCTTCAAGAGCAGCTTTGGCACCTGTCAGTTGAACAATTCCACCCTCTTTCAGGTGATGTGCAGCAATTGCAGCCGTTATTAGTGAGCTGCAGACGCTTTGTTGCCACATTAGCTCTGCAGTTTTTGCCAGATCTAAAAGAATGTATTAATATTATTTGAATATATCGTTAATTTATATGCCCAAGTTGTATATAAATTTTAAAGACATTACTTTTTAAAATATGTTTCTTTATGTTGAAGGGATGAAGCTAATTCAGATTAATTAATAATAATATTTACAGATTTCAAGAAAAAAATGATTGGGTTTGTTATATTAAAAACCACTATGTAGATTCAGCCTATCTGGGTTCATAGTATTACTGTGGCTATTATACTGAACTTATTCCCATAAGGCACTTATTAGTATCATGATATTGTTTAAAAGATGGAAAAATAACTAATCTGTTTGCTAAACTCTGCTTCAACTTACACCAACCAACCTTTAAACTTACATGACGTTCATATGCAAGCTAAGGTTAATGTTACCTCCTATCAGATTGTAATTTGTAGTATTTACGGGAAACTCTTAACGCTAGACACCGCTTCCTCGAGAGCTTTAGCTTCATTCTTTCCCGCCTCTCTTCCACATTTTTATTAGATCCCTCGATACTGGTGTATTTCCAGACTTCTGGAAGCTTTCATGTGTAACTGCTATATACAATTCACGTAACAAATCTGATATTAGAAACTATCAATATCTTCCTATATTAATTCTCAGTTCGATTCCTAAATTATTTGAAAGCATAAATGATTATTTCAATTACGATTGCTCCAGCATCATAACGTCTCATCAATTTGGGTTCTCAACAGACCGGTCAACTGAGTTGAACCTTGCCGCATTTGTGGATCGGCTGTCGGAGGCTTTGGAGAGGGGCAAGTTGACACAGTTTATACCAATTTTTCCAAAGCCTTCGAGATAGAAAGAACCATAAACCCCTTCTATTTAAACTTTGCTCTTATAGTACTGATGGCCTTGTATTGAGGTGGCTTGATAGTTACCTGTTTAATAGGGAGCAGTATATCAGGGTTTATCATTTTTATTCACACACTTTTCCAGTAACTTCAGGTGTCCCCTAGAGATCTCACCTAGGACCTCTCTTGTTCAATCTCTTCATTAACGATATTGTGCACTGCATTTCAGCTAGTGAGATCCTACTTTTTGCGGATAACCTGAAATGCTACAAATGTAATGGTAATCATAATGATGCTTTGCAATTGCAGGCTGACTTAAACAGTCATTGTAAATGGTGTACACTTGACGGGATGGACTTGAATGTCACATCATGCGATTCCGCTACTCTTATAACCCACTCTTAATTACAGACTAAATGGTGTGAATCATGGCTCGGTTGTCAAATTCACTGACCTAGGTGTTACCCTTCACTCCCACCTTAGATTCGATACCCACATTGCAAGTGTCTGTCACAAAGCAACGAAAATGCTGGACTTTGTTAAAAGACTAGCTAGTGACTTTACCATCATAGCCGTTAAAACCTTATAATGTTCACTGGTTAGATCTCATCGTCTTGAGTATTGTTCCTCCGTATGGATTCTGCATTATTTGACTTATACGCTGAAATTGGATGCAGTGCAACATAAATTTCTTTAAATATATTTCCTATAAGTTTCAGTATTACAATAGCTACATTTATATTGAGCAATTCTTGCACATATCACCACTCAAAGTTCGTAGAAAGCGCAGGGATATGACTCTCTTATTTAAGATTATTAATAGCAGATGCGACAGTCCTCAGCTTCTTTCGAAAATGAACTTACTTGTTCCGTCACACCCCACCCGATAAATACAAACATTTCATGTGCCTTTCCACAGACGCATCTACGCTTTTAACACATTTTTCCCTAGAGCACTTAGATTAGGTAATACACTGACTCATCTTGAATTGTTTGTCTTGTCTCTCAATTGACTTAAAATGGAACTGCTTAAAGTCGACAATTTATAGATATTTCTCTTTTATTTTGTTATATAATAATTTTTGTATTTGGTCTGTTATAGACTTTTTGTTTTTTTTTCTTTATGTTGTTTTATTTTATTTTGTATGTTTTTTTGTATTGATTATTGTTTGTTATTTTATTGAATTGAGCTTGCCCGTAATAAACAAATAATGATTCAAAATGCATTAGCAGTCTCTTACTTGTATACATAATTGTATAAATAATATTCATAACACACATTTAGAAACTTGAAAATCTCCAGTGGAAGTGGAAGCTATATGATTTATGTAGGAAATAAAAGTAGGAACATTTGTATTGGTTTCTCAAATTGCATCATGTATGCCACAAATGTGTCAAGTTGACAGACAACATTTTGATTAGTTATGTACTACTTTTTTCTTGATTAAAATACTATTACCATTTAACAGTAGTTGAGTTTGATGTATAAAAACATAACAATTAAATGAATATAAAACTAGGTATTTATTTCTATTTGACAGACATTTTTAATGGATATGCTGCCTATAGACATAAGTCAGTAGGCTATGAAGTAAACATTATTAGCAATCTTATTGCCCAATGAGAGCACCACTGTCGTTTATCTGTCAATGTTGTTTTGATGCTGGTACAACTAAAAGGAACTTCTTCTATTGCATGAATCATATTCAGACGGTCAGCTGCTGAGCCACTAAGTAAGAATTCAGTTAAATGCATGCATTTAATTTATCTGGACTTCTCAGTGGCTGACTTCAGGTGAATATAGACATGTTTTGTGGTCGACAGTATGACCACCCTTACCTAACAATCACTTATATAGTAGTCAACTGCTGTGTGAAATTATCGCTTTACACCGAATTTATGACAAGTTATATTCAGGGACACAATTTGACATTTTTATTAATAATTTCGTACACCTATTTAGGTTGGCTTTGAGATATCGAAAAAAAAAAGTAATTTTTTGAGGTCTACGTCATGTTAAAACAAAAACACCTACTTGGAATGTTTTTTTTTTCCATAATGACAATGACAATTTATTGTGCTTGGATCTGTATGACATACCTACAACCATTAAAAACAAAATTAAATAATCTTTTTGGATAGTACTAATAATTTCAATAAGTGACGCATGTGTGTTTATCATTAGTATTATTTGGATGCATTACCTTTTATTTTAGATAATTATTAATGAACTGATGAATGAATGAAAGATATTTTGCACATCTGATGTAAATTTTCAGAATTAACTGAATTAACTTAATCCCCTTAAGGTAAAGCAAAAATATTATTTCAACAGTATTTATATTTCACATTTCCTGTCAATGAGATAAGAAGTAAAATTTAGAGGATATCAATACAAGTTGTCGTTTAGATTGCAATAAAATAACGGAATCTGCTCAAATATACAGGATGTTTCAATAAGTGTGAACAAATTCGAGTGATTCTTTGGTGAAAATTAGAAGGGGTCTTTTATGTAACATGTTTGATAAAACTCCCCTCAAAGTTTATGCTCCTCCAAAAAAGGGGATTGATAATCTGCTAACATGACTACAGTTTCTGAAACACTTGCAACCCTGAATTAGTTTTGTAAGGGGTTGAAATAATCAACCTCTAGGACATTTCTGAACTTTCTTTAGGATTAATTTTTTCTCATTTAAAAAATTTTTTAGGTCTCTTCAATTTTCTTCGAAAAGTTAAAGGTTTAGGAAATAAATGTCTTTCAATGAATTTTTTAACCGTTATTTGAACCGGTGTTATTTAGTCGACATAAAATCTAATACAACGTTGTTTACAAATAAAGTTGTATTAGTACATAATGTTAAATAAGTTTCATTTCCCATACCTATACAGAAAAGAAAAAAAATTAATCAATTTTTTTTTTGAGGAGCGTATTTTTTTTGAGGAGCGTAAATTTTAAGAAGTTTTTTTAATTTTCATCAAAAAATCATACCTTAAATTTTTTCAGTTATTTAGAAATACTCTGTATAAGTGGACTGGTTTTGGTAAATTTTTAACATACTGTATACTAGTTAGTGAAAAAAATTTGGGAAATAAAAAAGTTGATTGGGATTAAAAAAATATGATTTTCCATATTTAACTGACAGATACAAAGGTTCTTATTTTACTCTTCAATAAATTAAAGTTGCAGCAAGCAGCATTAAGAAATTCAAAAATTAAATATTAGTATAACAAATTAAAATTTTAAAGATTAAACAAAGATAATTTATTGATTATAAACTAGTAATTTAATTTTCACCAACCATCATGATTTCCTTCAAAAAGCTAAAATAAATCTCTCAATAAATTTTCAAACAGTTTGAAGGGTTAAGAATTATTCAATTTTTTCACAATTATTTAGAAATATTCTGTATAAGTGGAATGGTTTTGATAAATTTTTAACATCCTATATACTAGTGGTGGTTAATGAAAAAGTGCTTTGAACTAAATTTAGGAATTAAAAAAGCTCTTGAAAGGCATGCAAAATATGATTTTCCAGATTTAACTGATAAATACAGAGGTTATTTTTTTACTCTTCAAGAAATTAAATTTTGCTTAAAGTTGCAGCAAGCAGTATTATGAAGTTTCAAAAATGAAATATAAGTATACCACATTAAAATTTTAAAGAGTAAAGGAAAATTTATTGATAATACCTAAACCAATAATTTAATTTTTACCAAGCATCACTACTGTATAAATTCATTCAAATCTGAAGTTTAGATGCAAAGGGTGTGGTTGAGAAATGTAGGTCAAGGTAAATAATGGTAAATAATGGTAAATAATAATGGTGGTAAATAATATCTCTTAATACCACTATCAAAAAATATTATTGATAATGTTCATACTTTAAAAACATAAATAGAAAAATAATTAATATAAACAATATGTACAAAAATATAATAATTAAAATAGTAGGTGCCAATTTCTATTTAAATTATTAATGTTGTAAGTCACAAACAAACAAAAAAAATATTATATATTGTTATAATTATGATAATTATGTATCTGTGACACTAAGGTTATCAGGGTACTGCAAAAATATGGAAAAATAAGATATCTTATATTCCTGTATTTAAAAATCGTTCTATACAAGCACTTTTGTTGAAAGATTTGTAAATAAAAAAATGTTTTACCTTTTTTGGCATTGCCTCCAGCCCATCCGCCAGCGACACAGAAAATTCCGTCAACTTTAGATCCGTCTAAGACATCTTTAACGGACGATAAGATTGAGGCCTCCTAAAACATAATATAAACAAATTTCTCTCTTGCAGCAGGTATACAAGCATTCACTCATTTCTTCTTCAACAAATAAAGAAAACTTATTTACTATTTACATATAAATCATATTAAAATGCCACAATTTTTATTGTACCTAATTACTAGATTGAATAACGATCTAAAGAAAACAGGAATTATATATCTTGCTAAATCTAGGCATATAACTTAAGATCATTAAATATTCTGCTACCTGTTGCTGAAAGTTATCTTCCTTGTTTACAATTATATTGCAGTCTGCTTCAGTATTCTCAGCTAGGTCTATACATCCTACCCACTAAAAAACGTGCAATATTTAACTTACTATAGTCGATCCTATAAAAAATATGCACTTACGAATTTATTTGCTTTAAAATGAGACACACATTTAGCCCCAAGAGCTCCCCGACCACCGAAAATTATCACACGTCCAGCTTGAGACATTTTTAAACACTAACCTACTAACCGTAACAATGATAAATCTAAGAATATTAACAAATTATTGAAAGGACTGCACGTAACAAGTATTTCCCCAACGCCGAGATTGATCTTGGTTTATAAACTTTCAAATCGATCGACCGGCGTCCTTGACATTCGATGTTTTATTTCAAATTGCTGAAAAACAGAATACCAACCACAAAACATACCAACTGAGGAGAACAACGGACTCATAGCAATAGAACTGTGTTGGAACTGCTAACTACTCATGTTCCCTGATATTAGTATAGAGGGGGTGTAGAAGGTTGACTGTTTTTCATAATGAATGTTTTTTTCTTCTTAAATTTAGTTAAGTGCAGTAGAGCCTATATAGGTCATTTAACGTAATTGTTTCTTTATAATTAGAAGGTCAATGGCTGTGAAAGTACTTACATGAAATAATAAACAATTGCAAAATATCGAAACTGGGTTAAGGTTTAAAATAAATTCAAGATGCAAGTTTCGTAATTATTATTATAGTAAATGCTAAGTAAATTATCCTGTTCTTAATAAGTAATTATAACAATCAATATTATTTGCTACTCCTCACCTAAAACCAAAAGTTAGATGCCAGAGATGTTATAGTGTATTTATATTCAGTAGGACCGATTCTAAAAAAAAATAATTAAATCGATATTTTTTTAATATTAAAAAATGTAAGTTAAATAATGCATCCAAAAATTTGTCAATTTAAATTATTTTTCTAATCGATTAAATCAAATCGGGTTGTTATACTGATTGAATGCTTAGTTGAAGATGTCGACAATGAAATGTGACAAATCGTTTGACGGTATTGAGTGCAAACAATTAGGTACCGAACATACTTGGAAATATTTCTTTTTCTTTTAAATAAAGTGACTTAGGTATGCGGGTGATTGAGGGGGGGGTTCTATAATCGGAAGGGGTGTTCAGGAGGCAAACGTGAACAAAAAAGCCTAATAAATGTTAATTATTGTACTATATCAGTAAAGTGTTTATTCTGTAGGTATTATAAAGTTAATTGATTGATTAAAGATCTAATAAAGCGAAATTAATGAATTAAATTTTCAAATCGTCCACCTCGATGAATGAATGCATCAGCTCGTTTGTACCACGGGTAGCTCGTTGAAGTGCACGGTGATTTTGTCTTATGAGTGCTGCACAATTGACAATCCGAGCGAATAGCGCCTCTCTTGTGTTCAATTTTGTTGCATATAATAATGATTTAAACCATCACCAAACACAGTAATCAAGGGGATTCAAGTCTGGTGACCTTGGTGGCCAATTTTGGAAACCATCTCGGCCAATCCAGAGTTGTGGAAAGCGATATTGTTATGATTGATCACAACACGATTAAAATGGGCAGAGGCGTCATTATGCTGAAAGTACATGTTTTGCTTAATATTCAATGGAACATCGTCCAGTAGATCTGTTATAAATTATTTTCTAAAAATTCTACATATCTAGCTCTATAGACGACCATCTAGCACAACTGAGCCAAGTAATTGATTGTTAATCATGCCACATCACACTTTAATGCTGAACCGACGCTGAAAATTACTTTTCATCGTCGCGTGCGGATTTTTATCTGAACGATGACAGTTATATTTACTCCATCACGAGTGAATTGAACCTCATCAGCGAACAAAATGTATTTGCAAGGTGTATGGTTTGTTTGCGCTCCAATTGTAAAAATACAAATCAATATCACTGTTCAGAAGATTCTGGACGCCCAGAATATGGAAAGATTTTAAACCATTTTTGTGAATGACTTGCCATGCCGCAGTTTGATTAATTTAGAATTTCTTCTTCCACTGCTAGACCAGAACCAGCCTGCCTCTCAGATGTAATTCTCACACTGGGAAATATTCCAGTTTCACGTGCATTATTGAAGACTCTCTGTAATACATTTTTATCTGGCACTGTTCGGGAAGCGTAACTAAATAAAAATAATATCAGCATATTTTCGGTGACTGTGGCAGGCATTATACGAAATTATGTGTGTACAATACCAACTAAACGTAAAAATAAATGCGACAGTTTAAATCACAAACGTCAAAATAAATTGTGACAATTAGTAATCACTAATGTAGGTTTGGTTTAGAATGCATGATCTACTCATAAAATATCTCATATACTCATAATAAAATGTCAAAATAACAGTTTCCGCAAAAATAGCAATAAAAATATTTCCATTGCAGTCTCAGTAACCACGTTGATATTTGATCATATGTTTATTAAGCTTTTTAGTTCACTTTTGCCCTCTAAACACCCCTTTCAAAAATTGGGGGTTCCCACCCAATCACCCTGTATATTCCCACAAGAGCCGAGGATTAGTCTCAAACTGTTAAAAATATCTGACCAATTAAGTTTTGTGGATGTGTTTTCAGTGCATGTACCTCAGGAAGTAGTTAGTCGAGCATTTCTGACAGTTTCAAACTATAGTTCCTTGACTCTTGCAACGCAATGTTATAACACTAATAAGAAACACTCCAATAATGATACAGATATTATCTCAACAAACCTTTTTTATTGGTCGATTGCCCGCAGTGCTGAGAAGTGGTTCCGACGTGAAACCTTAGTACCAACATACGAGCCAAACCCAAGAATAACAAAGATGGAACAATGCTACGGCTAAGGAAATAGACCTCTAGGTCATGTTATAACAAATCGGAAGATCATAGTTTGAATTAGTATAACCCTTAAAAATGACTCCATACTATAGTTTTTATTTTGTTTTCTAGTGTCTGTGTATCAATTTATTTTACATATACAAAATTTTGCATGCTCAATTTATTTAAAAAAATAATCTCACAAAGGATAATTTTAATCAACCTATTTCCTGCTTTCATAAATTAATCACTTAATCACTATTTAGATTTTATCATATTATGGTGCATAACATTTATATTAATTTAAATTAATGCGATGGAATAGCTAGATACAATTTGAAACAAATTTGATAAACATATACAATTTTTTTTATACAAACTGGACTAATATGCATAGTGTGTGGTTAAGCTTAATGTTATATTTTTCGTTATTTATAAAAAATGATTCAGCAAGAAGTCCATCTGTAATTTTTTTGTACCATTACTTCGAAAAAATATTGTAGCATTTTTTTCAGCGCCCTAAGACTGTCAGAATATATCAGTTTAAAGGGATATGCCCAGGTCATGAAGATATACCAGTATACTATTCAGATATACAACTAGCAAATGTTAATCGCACTTTCCATATATCTATGAAAGCTAACATACGCTCGGATATCAACAGAGATATGAAGGTAAAGATTTTTTAATAATTATAAAATACCTAATATACCAAGTAACGTTGGTCCTCTAGCAAATTGAGATAAAAGTAAAATTAAATATTATAATGGCAGTGGATGCGTGTAAACAAAAATCGAAAAAGTTTGTGAAAATCGTCAAATAGTTAAAAATTCTTAAATGAATTATTTCTCTAAAATAACAGAGCAATTTCAAATAATCTTGATTTTGTATTAGTGGTTTTACCAATAAATAATGTTTTAAGAAGTCTTTAAGAAACATTTTATTCAGATTTAGAGCAGTAGAGATATTTTCAGCATGCCTGCTTCGTCAGTTTAAAAAGTCACGCGCCGCCACTGCGGAATACAAGAATAATCGTTTGTATAGTCCATAGAAAAATATATTTATATTTTTCTGTGGTATATTCTTTATTGCTGATTATTGGAAAAATCGTTTTCCAACAATCGAAACTACGTCATATATACACGGTATAGTTCAAAGCGATTGAAAATCAAAATCAATCAAAAATATATGAAACACCTAACATTTTAGACAAATTGTAACAAAATAAGTAGGGAAAAATTCTATTCAATTCTAGTTTAAATAAATAAAAATTATTTAAAATTCAGATAATAAATATTCATATTGTCGTAACTTCTGCAATATGCTTTTAGTTATGGTTATTTCTAAGCAGATGTAATAGTAGAGATGCTTTAGATTCCTGTGAAACTTATAACACAATAAAAATAAATCATTTTTGTAAATTATTGAACGCAGAAAATATGCCATGGACGAATGCTGTCAAGGAATTTTCACCTCCCTTGAGATGTCCTCTGAAGAAAGTAAGTGAGACAAATTTTCTTTAGTTCAGTTGTCAAGGTACAAAATTGAAGTTATTTGAAAGATACTATATTTACTACTATAAATACTGAATACATAAGAATCTAGAAGATATATTTTTTTTAATTCTAAAAAAGTGTAAATAATATTTTCTCAGAAATTTCTGTTGTTTTAGGGAGTTTACGAACTCAAAAACAGTACTTTTGATGGAACAGCCTTCAATCGTTTTCCCGTACTAGATTGGTATTGGAAAGTCATAGTTAATATAAAAGATGAAGTTACTAATGAACTTTTGCAATGTGCATCTTTGGAAGGACAAATTGCGCCTATTTAAAACTACTTGAGATTTATTATAAACAGGTATATGTCAATAAAAACTTTGATGAACTCAAATAGTTTCATTTTATATACATATGGTGCCTGTTTTTTTTTTTCAGGGAAATTCAAATATGCAATTATATTATGCTTGCTACAGACTATACGTGAATTCGCGATTCTTGATGCGCGATTTGTAAAGAATTCGTGCATAGTTTATAGGGTTTTTATAAATGGATTTTTAACGAACAAGACCCTATCACTATTCGCGAATTCCTCCCATATTACGTATCGCGAATACACGCATAGTCTGTAGCAAGCCTTATACAAGGTTAAAAAAGAGTGTAAAATATTTCGAGAGGTAATAGTATGAACCAAAATATGCAGAAAAGTCTTAATAAACATGGGTCCGCAAAGTAACGGTTGCGGAGATATGGACCACTATTTGTTTTTCAAACATTTTATTTTATTAGAAATAAACCGACAAAAAAAGCTTTTAACAAACAAAAAACAAAGTGCCCTCCGTCCATTTCCAAGCAGGCACGACATATTTGTCTCAACTCTTTTGAAAACACCCTCCTTGCTTTGGATTTCTTGACACTTTTGATTAATCCGTAGCTGCAGCTCTTTCAGGCTATTTACAGGAGTACCATACACTAATGTCTTCAAATATCTCCAAACAAAGAAATCTAGAGGGTTCAGATCAGGCGATCTTGGAAGCCATAAAACAGGTCCGGCCCTTCCTACCCATCTATGTGGAAAAGTTTGGTGTAAATATATTTGTTGCCTCTGATTCAAAGGAATGTCTTCCAAAAACTCATACAGTATGTTCTGTAGAAAGTTGACGTGAGCAGCGCCTGTTAATCGGTTTGGTAAAACAACAGGACCTAGAAACCTATCACTTACAATACCCATTCAAATGTTTAATGAAAAACGTGCCTGATGTCCAGATTCTATTAGAGCATGATGATTTTCGTCGGCCGAAATATGCGTATTGTGAAAATTAAACACTCCATTTCTTGTGAACCCATCCTCATCAGTAAAAAAAATGTTTGCAAGAAAACGAGGGTCTTCAGCATCATAACAGCGGCAAAAAATCAAACGTGCTTGATGATCATTTATTGGATTTAAGGTCTGTACTCGTTGCACATGGTATGGATAAAGCAGTTGCTCGGTCTCCAAACAAGAGGACCACTAATTCCTACCTCGGCTGATATTCTCCGCATACTCGTACCTGGATTCTACTCTACCAGTGTTAGAATTTCTTCTTCTGCTCTAGGAGTGGATACCGACCTTGGGTTTCCGGATAAATGACACTCAAGGAACCGGTATCATGCAATCTTTGGTGAATTCTTCCAAATATGCGTTGTGAAGGAATCTGGCGATTTGGATAAGCGTCAACATAAAGACGTTGCGTTTCGATGGCGTTCCCATTAGCACGACCATACATGAAATGCATGTCTGTTAATTCTGCGTTAGAGTAACCAGCCATAGCGAAAGAAAACTTGTGCACTGAGAACAACTGTCAAATACGTACTGTTTATTTCACTAAACATCAACCAACTATTATAAGAAAATACACAACGTTTTTGCAAAATAAAAAAGGGGCTAAAAAACAAAAAACATTCCATATCTCCGCAACAGTTACTTTGCAGACCCATGTTTACTGAGACTTTTCTGCTTATTTTGGTTCATACTATTACCTCCTTAAATATTTTACACTATTTTTTTAACACCCTGTATACAGCCATGGCGCTTATTACCAAAAACAACAAAATAAAAGCAAAGTTCATATATATGAACTTTGATAAAAGGGACACTATTAACAAGAACACGCATTTTATGTTTTCTGTGCAGTGTTTTATTATTATTATACGAAGTTTTATGCTTGCTACAGACTATGCGCAAATTCGCCATTCGTGATTTGTATAAAATTCGTGCACAGTGTGTAGGGTTTTTAAAAATGGATTTTTAACAAACAAGACCCCACACACTATTTACGAATTCCTGACAAACAACGCATTGCACATTACGAATCGCGAATACACGCGTAGTCTGTAGCAAGCCTTTTGACTACTAATTTTGGATTTGACGTAATCAACTAAATATTTGAAAATGAATAAAGATATTTTCCAGAAGGAAAACAAAAAATAAATGTTCTAGCTCAATTTTCTCTTTACCCAACAATACCCACGACATTGCAAAGAAATAAGACAATATTCTAAAAATGTGAATTTTCCGTATATTTAGGAATAGGTCTGTTTCCAGAAGAGTCAAGGGCTAGTTTGAAACTGTCGGAAATGTTCGTCCAACTATTTCTTGAGTTACATACACCAAAACCACATTCGCAAATTAACTGGTCGAATATTTCTAAAGATTGAAACGAATCTCTGACCAGCTAATTCAGTTGAGCCGAAATAATAGGTCGAGTTGCATAAAGTTAAAATCGTGAGTCAAAATCGAGGAATGAATCAATGTGCAGCTTTTAAATATTTAAATAATTATTGTAACAATTTAAGTTACTTCAGATGTCTAATCGACATGATAAGTGGGCATATAATGTATAATTGTACTGTAATAAAATATAAACCTATAGTTCATAATATTTTACAGCTATTGCTATATTTAGTTTAATACAAGATGTAGACTCACGTCCTTCTCTCGGTATGACAAAATGTGAACAGCCAGTTATTCGTCGGTTGGTCTCACTTATGACATACTGATGATAACTAACAAGCTCGAAACCGGTATGTTTTTCTTGGAACACCGCTGACAACTAACCGCAGCTTCTATAGTTTTCAGGTGTAATTCAATATTGGTTGGGAAATTAGTTATAGCAGAATAGTTGTTTCCTGAAATTCAACTTTTGCAAATATCATAATCGCCGATGGCGATACAGGTTAAACCAATAGAATCGACGATATAGTATAATGAGTCGCTCTCTATTTGTGGCTGTTCTAGCCTAGCATTGAGTGTACATACTTACGTTATTTTCGGTGCTTAAATTTAGTCAATATAATTCGACATTCTTGTATGACTGCTATAAATACTTCTGTACAATATTCAGTCATTCTATGCCATCTTCATATTGACCGCAAAATGTATATTCACGTGGCCCGTGATTCCCGACGAACAAACATCAACATATTTCATAGTGAGATTAAGACTTAAAACTGTATACAGGGGAATGAAGTCAATATCGTAAAAAAAATTAAAATCCTTATTATAGCTTCCGACAAAAAAATTATTAAAATTCTAGTAGTTTCTACCTTAACATCCCTGGGCTACTGCTGTAGTCTCTAGCCAGGCGATTTCAAATATCTGATTATTTATCGTATATTAACTTTTTTGTGATGTAAGTATTTACATTAGTTTTTCAAATATCAAAAATGACTTACATATAGCAATTCGCAGTTGATGGGTATTGTTTTAATTTATGGTGAAGTGAAAATGCTTTAGCGAAATGATTTCCCGGTAAATATGTGCCAAATGCAGCTACTTTTACAACGGTGTGCTGTAAGCGCACCTTTGAATTTTTGAGATAAATTCTGACTCACCCTGTATAATTTGATTGGAATATGAGTATAGTATGAGTGATACTATATAAAATTCCTTGCTTCCTTGGTGAGATAAAGGGTGTCGAAAAGTAAAATAAAATTGTTTGTTAAATATTTTGAAAACGGTAGGAGAGAATAATCCCAAATTTGGTACAAATGCTACATTACATACCCCTCATAAATCTAAATAATATGTGAATACAAAGAAATTATGGTTGGTTCTGAAGCAAAACTGGTCTTTTCATTTTACATCATTCCATCATTGTTGCTCTAAAGGCAACAGATAATTTTGAAATTCACTTAAAGCCAAAATGGCGTAGAAATATTTAAGAAAAAAGAGAACCGGCTTCTGTTATGAGGGGTATAGTGTAGTATTATTGTACCAATTTAGAATTACTCCCTACGTTTTCAAAATATAAACAAAAATTTCAACTTTTCAATACCCTTTATCTCAATAAGGAAGCACTTTTGGCAAAAATTTGATTTGCCCTACTCCCACTAATTTTAAGTGTTCTGTCTGCTGACGAAGTTTGTAACCTTATCTTTGTTACATCCTGTACATGGGCGAAGTTAGGGGGGCTTAACCCAAAATATTCATGAACAACTCATATACATTTCTGAACCGAAATTAAACACACATGAATGCCTGGTTTAATATGTGTCCGTTGGAATTGTAAACGTTTTACAAATAACCTAGGATCCTAATACCACAATCTGAATGGTCTAATACCATCCGCAATCGCCGCCATCTTGGTTCTTCTGTGCATATTAAATACAAGATTCGCGGTAAGTATGAACCAAAATGACCATTTTT
Source organism: Monochamus alternatus (assembly GCA_037114965.1). Taxonomy (NCBI): domain Eukaryota; kingdom Metazoa; phylum Arthropoda; class Insecta; order Coleoptera; family Cerambycidae; genus Monochamus; species Monochamus alternatus. The sequence continues at coordinate 11,223,770 of CM073432.1, read as the reverse complement.
TTTTAACTGTACCATATCTATATATACATATTTTATTATTAATTATACCGACTGTCTAAAAACTTTTATTGTACGTGTCATTACAATCTCGTTAAATTCATACAACAAAATAAAACACGTTTGTTAAATAACTATTTATTATTCGTTATATAAAGTTTATTATTAATAAATTCTATTATGGAATCTAACAGCCTCACAATTGTTTTTATTATTATGTATGTATATATCACAAGGATTTAATATATATACCAATATATATTATATATTTAAAATTTTGGAGGCGACCTACTTAAGAGTGTTTATTTATGGGTTATAATTTTCTGATTCCTAAAAATTATATTTAGTATATACAACAAACTGGAAACATAATAGCAGCATAATACATAATGTATCACATTTTCTAGTTATAGATGTATATGTACTGTTTATATACGTGGCCGTTTGAAATGCCATAGACAAAAATTTGCCTTTTTAAAAACATATTTTATGCCAATCAGATTTATCAATTGTTTTTGAAAACAAAATTTAGTTATGCAAAAGTACAGTAAAAATAGTTAGAAATATTTTTATTACAAACTTATGATAATGGAAGAATTTCCCAATCATCAACAAATTTCGTCCAAGGCATTAATTTTAGTAACTTATAAAATGTATGATTATATAATTTCTTTGCAGACAAATAAACAATAAATAAAAATAAGTACAAATAACAAAATAAAATATAGAATATCTGTTTTCCACCACAGTATGTTTTAAAGTAACTTTTTAAAGTAATTATTTTTATTGCTATTTTAGAAATATAGTTAAGATGCAAAAATAGTGGAATGAAAATAAATAAGATCTAACTTAAGTACTTCATTTACTTTATATTTTTATCTTTATCACTGCTTAAATTATATTTTATCAATTCAGTGTAGACATAACTTTACAAATCTACTAGGTTACATTAGTGCCATTCCACATCAAAAATTGCATTTACATTTTTCATTGAATTTGTTAAAAAGTATATTTCAGATAGAAAAACTTACAAGAAAATAACTGAAAGATATATTGTTTATATTATTATTCAAATATTTTCAAAATATGTTTGTTTACCCTACATTACTATATTTTGTTATTATTTAAAAGAACACATTTCTTTCATTTTACTTATGATAATATTTGTATATTTTTATTTAACTGATATATATTATAAGCACACTCAAACAAATTATAGAAAAAACAATTTCAAATTTTAATTATATGTATATATTATGTATGATCATCTCAAAAAGGCTCTCTGGCAAATTACCATCATGAAATGTATGTCGTATGTATGTGTCATATGTCTGTTATGATTCAGTATGTAGACAGGAAGACACTATAAAAATGCATGCAAATTATTGCTAGTTTTTACAGCAGTTTGTTAAAGAGGTTGTTAAGTATATCACAGGATAGCTACTAATTATTATAATTTAGACAGGGTGTAGCAATAGTGCATATTTGGTTTGTACTAATAAAACAATTCTTTAAGGAAGAACACATGCTGTGCACCATAGTTTTCAAAATTCACATACAAAAGTAGTTACGTGGTTCAAAACAGGTAAATCTACTGGTAATAGAGGTATAAGTTAGGTACATCAAATTTAATAACTCATTGATTTTCAAATTGTCGATATTAATTTTTATTCAACACCCTGTATATCAATCAAACATATATAATTATTTTGTTATTCTTCCATGTCTATCAATTTCCAAAATTTTTAGTTAAAATTTATTTCTAAATTCTGATCACAGAAATTCAAATATTATTAATAAAACAAATGAAACTTGAAGGAAAGCAGTTGCGTTATAATAGTTTTTTAAATTTATGTAAATATTTTTAAAAAGAAACTTGATTCCTGAAAAAATGAATTTGACTGAGAAATCACCAACAAGAATAATTAAAATACAGAATTTCAACAGTGTTTTCCCATCTCTGCATTTTTGCTTTATCGTTTTATATAGTTGGTATTACGTATGTGTTGTATTCATTATTAATATGCCAATTTGTTCAAGATATTCATAGAGGCAGTATTGAAGCTACTAACTAATTGGAGTATATAAAGGATTGGAGAATATTTATTACCATATGAAGGTGTTAAGGTTTTCATCTATATAAATGTCAAAAATAAAAGACCTTATGCTTTTTAAAATTAAATATTTTCCTTAAGTAAATATTCTAAGTTCCCATGAGAAATGGCATTTGGAAATATTCTTTTTTCAATATCTCATTACTAGTTCCGTACAAGAATAATTAAAGTTCATCCAAACTCGTATAAATTCCTAATACAAATTATTTATACATATAAAATATAGTCATTCCATTTTTTAAATAAATTTACAAATACTCTACAAGGTGTGGAACACACGAAATATGATTCTATGTACAATCTACTGCAATAATAATAATAGCACTGCTTCAAATCAGTTTTTGAACTACTGGAAGTTATGAGTAGAAATTTCATTACATTCCTATTGGTGACTGGATAAGAACTAATGTAAAAGTTGAAAGTAGATTTCACCACTTCACTAAAATCGAGTGCCATTATAGTGCAATAGATTGTACATATTTATTACAGTGGCGGCTCGTAGAGTAAATAATAGGTGAAGCGGAAGGATAAATACTACTTCGCAATGACTTTGATATTATATATATCTAACAAACCCATTTGCCTATTATTTAAATATAAAGTCTACTATTCAATCTATTAAAGCTGTAAGCCTATCAAAGATGGTTTCGGTCCTTGACTTACACAGATAAGTTCAAATTCTTTTTAGACAAAGGAAAAACATAGTGTAATGGCATTTCCCATAAAACACAAAACATGCAAAGAACCAAACACCAACATGAAAATAACAACACTGCTGACCCGATAAAAATTTATTCTAATTGCATCAACAGACGAAGAGCTCTCGATCTCCGCGACACCCGCTAATTCTGGTCAGGTATACCCGTCCCCGTTGTCATAGCTACCGTCGTAAATAAGGCTTATGAACTTCAGCAGATTTTGACTGATAGTGATTTCGCGACATTTCTTGCTTATGCACTGTACGAAATTGGTAGTCAAGATCAGTGAGCGCAATGTTATTTTGATAAATCGTTCAGCGTCCTATGTTTTACAATATTATTTTTTTAGTATTTTCTGATTTTGATAAATTATGCGATAAACACAAACTATGTAATTTTATCTAAAAAACAGAATTTTGAATTAAAAATAATTGTAAGTAGTACTTACAACTAGTAATTGGCGAGCCGCCACTGATTTAATATAAATACAAATTATATTGCCGAATGGCCCAAAGTAGCATACCGTTTACAGTGGCACAACCAAGAGAGAGGGTAGTGGGGATAATTAAGTTTCCCTCTCAGTCAAATGACAACAAAATGCAATGATATTTGTAATTATTATTTTGTTGTAACAAAGAGACAACTAGATTTTGTTATTAAATAATTGTTATTGATTAATGTTTATATAAGAAATTTTTATTTATTAACTTTTAATATTTTTTTATATAAATATTATTACCTACAACTGTATTTTTTTTCTGTATGTAAGTTTATTTATTTATTTTTGTATCAAAAAAAGAATCTAATCCTAGTGTTGTAACTTATTAAGAATGAGTCATACTAAATTTAGTTTGCACATTTACATTTTTCCCACCATGTTCATTTTGAATATCTATAATTCAAATTCATATTATTTTGTGTAAAGTGCATTTACAATAAAATTGAAGATTTAATGTGATTTATTACTGTAGAGTAAAACTCTCTAATCCTCACAACTTGCCTACCTCATATTTTCAAATTGAATCTCTAGTTATTTTTGTAGGCAAAACTAGTTTTCGTGAACAAAAATGAAAATCGAACCAACGTTACATTTTAAAAGCCTGCGGATGTGAAGATATAGAGGTTTTAGGAAAATTTACTCGAAATGATCTTTCTCAGAAAACACAAAAAAAAAATTAAGACAAGACAGTAATCTGACTACATAGGTTTAACACCAAAAATGACATAATTTGATTACAATATCGGATTATATTGCTTGCTAAATTATGTCTCAACTCCTCATTCCAATATTGAGGATTAGTCCCGAAATCGAAGATTTGTGAGAGGGAGAAGACAGCATATTATTGGCAAGTAAACCTCATTTGCGCCCAAGAACAACATTGGTAAGTCCCTAAGCACCATTCAGTGTAGGAATGAGAGAAACCTGGAAATCCTCATTAATCAAACATTGACCAATATCAATCTCTCACATTAACCTAAGCCAATGTTCTTCCACCCTACCATACCCACAGAAAGTACCAATCCCCTCTACAACTATAGCTAAAGCGACAAACGTCGATTCAAGCGCTGCCATCTTAAACGTCTTAAAAAAGCACCATAAATTTTTAACAAATTATATTCTGATATTCTGAATAGCTGCAGAAAAATTACCGAATGATATTGATAGTAATGAAGTAATTTTGGCATTAATTCTAATTTATTACACGCTTAATTAAAAAGTGCACCACTCTCCACGTGACATCATGGTCAAGCAAACCTATTTTATTCACACGTACAAAAATATTATATTCGAATAATCATTTCAATACATTTCTCTGGCTCGACTATTTTCTTTCAGATAATGCTTCTGAAGTAAGGTTATTTAGTACTGCAAATTTATTTTGCCTGACCAAAAGAAAATAAAAATGTTTCCCGACAGATTTCTACATAAAGTTGTTTTAATATACCAATATATGGGAATTTATCTAGGTTTTTTTTATATTAAACTTAACCTGACTTAACCTAACTTTAATGCAACGCCTTAACCTCAAAACAATTCAATGTGTTGTCTGTAGGACAATGTAATATTTACGTGAATTATGAATTACTTGACCTCACTCTCTTTACTTTTACTATTCGAGATGCATAAGTGCCTGAAATAACAATACTCTTTCAAAAATTCTGCGCAATTCTATATGTAAAATGCACAATTTTGAATTTTACATATAAACAGAATATCTAGTTGTCCTAATCATTTAGATTTGCCATCCGATTGTATTTCTAGTGTTTGTCCTACAGAGGCTAATTAAATAAATATAAAATAATTTTTTTTCACAAATATTGTTTTTAATTTATCTCCTGTACGTAGAAATAAATTCATGACTTTTAGTAACATTATCTCGGTATGTTACATGATATGAAATGCAAATGGAAGATTGAATAATGAATAATTATATATTAAATGAATAAATTTCTCAAGATATGTTTCTCAGGAATTATTAAATATCTAATTGCTTGTACTTTAAAAGATATACAGACTATAATATCGTAAATAGTGACGATCTGAGCTTTTAAAAAATAACTTCAGATGCAAATTATTGCTTTTGAGATATCAAAAAAAGAAATTGTCCAAAACGCCTCAAATAGTTTTCCATTTCCCAGAGAACAATTTTCAAGTCTTAGTATGCCATAAGGCATACGCCCTATTGCTTAAAAAATTGCTTTTATCAAATTTTTGCTAACTAATGACCATAAAATGTCGTCACTTATGTAAAATATCAAGTTTAAAATTGAAAAGTATAGAAAAATCCAATTGTTCTATAAAAAAAGCATAAGTCAAACGGGTAATTATCTCTAATATAAAGTTACTAGTTAAGTACAGAATTGGTGGTTACATATCTGTTAGGGTCGACATCGACCAACGAACTATGGGCGACTGTGTCTGGAATAGGTAACGGCTTAGCTACACCTATCCTTACTATACCTTTCGGAGCCCCTTTCAGGGCCTGAACGGCTTGATCTAATGAGGCATTTTCTAAAACTGTATCATTCACAAACAGCAACCGATCACCAGGAATCAGTCTACCGTCTAACTGAGCAACCCCGCCGGGCACTAAACTCCTAATAACGATAACTGTGTCATTGGGATCAATCGGGTCCTGGTAATCCAAAATGGAAAAGCCCAGACCCCTCTCGCCCTTCACTAGTTCTATAATCTGCGGTTCGGAGCTCCACATGGCTAATCCTGTCAGCGGTTCTAAAGAACGAGACTTCATCTTCGTGAAAGATTGGTCCGATGGGCCTACGACGGCTATGCTACTTGCTAAGGATCCGTCCGATTTGGCTTTTACTAGTCTATCTGAGGCTGGAAGCAAGTTATGTAAGCTGCGACTTAGCGAAGCCCGTTCGGCGAAAGAATCCTCACGCTGCGCAAATAAATTTATGGGACTTCGACCGCATACCATACAGACATTTACGGGTAATTCTTTTAGGATGCTCACCACTTCGTGGTGGTTCATTCCTAATAGTTTGTGGCCGTTCACTTCTAATAATTCGTCGCCGGATTTTAACGTGCCGTTTTTTCCTACCGGGCCTTCTGGGAGGATCGATCGAATATAGTGATGCGGCCTCACTTCTTGTCCGTCTTCTACGTCAACAGTACCCTCCAGGCTGATGCCTAAACCTCCTTTTTCCCCGAATTTCGTAAGCTGAGCTATAACTATTTCTGTGTCTGGCCCCATAATTTTTTCCCATTTTTTTCTTAGTAATTCTTCGTTAACAGGCTCTCGAGGAGGTTCCTCTTTTTTATTAAAGCTACTAAATATTTCGTTATGCGTCTGTATGGAGTCGTCTTTACTGTCGCCATTAAGAATTAAACTTCCTTCTTCCTTAGGAAATCTGAAATTTATATAAAATACGAAATGTTTAGAAAAAAATAGGCATTATGTATCCAGACACCCTTGTTAGTACACATTAGGTTTGAGTAATTTACAGATAGGGTTAATGTTAGTGAAGCCTAGATATGGGAAAAGGTTTACAAATTGAAAAAGCAACTAATAAAGGATTACATAACAGCTTCTCTATTACCGTGGAACGTCAGGTGGCAAAGATGGCGATGCCGGTTTTATCTCACTAGCAGCAATGGCTTGTTGCAGCTGCTCGTATTTGGGACCATGCAGGTATCGTTCCAAACATAGTTTTACAACGTTTCCACAATTTCTTAGGACTTCCACGGCTTGGAGATTGGTGTAACCCTGTAAGGATTGCCCATCAACCTCGACAATCCTGTCATTAACTTTAATTCTGCCGCTGATATCAGCTGCACTTCCTTTACTAATACTTTTTACAAATATTCCTGACAACTCCTCTTTTTCGCATACGTAACCGGCGATAGTAATTCCTAAACCGTTAGCATCCTTTTTCAATTCGACCACAAATTTCTCCATTTCTGGCATTTTTACAGCTAAATCTAGATTAAGTAAGGGCAAAGAAGGTGATGCAGGCACTCTTGAAAGACCGGTAATTCCATACGATTTTGAGATATCCGATGGAAAGACGTCAGTAACTGAGTCTACGTTTTTTTGAAAAATGGGGGGATACTTATGTTGAATCAAGTATCTGTCTAACTCCGCGCAGTCATGTAACAATCGAGTTGGTACTAATGGTGCTGAGCTTCCTAAATACTTATATTCAGTACAAGATATATCGACTGGTCTCGCAACAATTAACCTCACATGTGTGCCTGATTGTCTTAGAACTGTTGCCACTTGTTCGGAGTTCATTTCATGTAAATTTACATCCCCAATCTGGAACAAGGACAAGAGCCACTAAGATTTATTGATAATTATACGAACATTTAAAATGCACAACACAAGATTTTGGGAAATATGGGAAAAAAAATCTTTTAACTCAGAACAAGGCAAAAATAGAAATTGTCCCATAAATTTCATCCACATTGATATGAAGAAAAACCACTTTCACTACAACGATTCACGTCTTATATGCTATTGCTTACTGATATCACTACCACAAGTTTACACATACAGGCTGTTTTTATCATTGTATGCCTAATTTTAATTGGGATAACTGATGAAAAACTGATGGTGATGGACAAGCCCATCATATTTTACAAACCTAAAAAATTATCATGCACATCATAGAGAAAAATCCTTCTGCAAGTACTTGTTCAAACAGCAAACTACAAAAATATTTCCCATTATGCTGTATGGTGAATTTTTCAAGAAAATTTCAACCCTATTATATACAGCCCGGATTTAGATTTGGTGGATTTCTATTTGTCGGGGCATAAAATCATTAATGTATACCAGGAAACTAAACACGAGATATTAACTTTTACAGCAAATTGACCATGTTAATGTAGAAACATACAAATAATAACGCCTTATTAATTTGTTGTTCTACCACTGAGATAGACAGGACTAATTTTGAATATTTTCTTTTAGGTACAGTTTACGAAAAGTTTTCATCAATCCAATAAAGATTTATTTTTCACATAGGCATGGCTTGAAATACAATCACAAAAGTCATTAAATATCACCACTTAAAATTAGGCGATGATAAAAACACTCTGTATGGGTTTATTTAAATATAGTTTAATCAAAGTTTATTTAGAAATACACAAATGCCATATTTACTTTCTAATTATTGTTACAGTGAAACTATTAACTAACATTTGAAAATTTTGTCATATTTTCAAGTAATACTGCAGCAAGGTCTGGCACAACTTATATTTAGACCTGTATGTATTACACATGTAAATTTTCATAAGAACATTTTTTTCACATAATCATAAATGCATGATATGTACATTACTGTTAGCTTAATTCAATAATTTCAACAATTATTACAAGATTACATTGCAGATCACAATTATAAATAATTGTTAAACAATTCATCATCAACATCTTTATTGGAACGCTTCGTGATTGGCAATAGTTTGCAAATTTAAGTAACTAAAGGAGATAATTTTCAGTTAAAGTGGAGTATTTTTTTATGTAAAGCACATTCAATTACATTATTCCATAAAAAAAAAACTGAGATCATTTGCATTGTTTTAAAGAACATATATGTTCACAATAAAATGATTATAGAGTTTTATTTCAAATTATTTTACAGTAGATACAGTGTGTTCAAATTTGACTAAATAAACGATTTTTGCATAAACGCCTTCTTAGTTGAAATAAGCGAATGTATTACATTCGCCAAATTAAAATTTCATGGCCAAATATAATTTTCTTTTAAGTAATTTTTCCATAAACCCCACATTAGCATTTTTCAATTTAAAATCTGACAACACAATATTGTTATACATCCCTTAAAAACCCCAAATTTCAAATTTCATAAAATTATCTAACTTTCCTATGAAGCCTCGAAATTATTGAAATAGTAAATAATTATTGTGGTTAAATTTACGGTCCCTACATGTTCAAAAGTGAATTTGAGTTTTAATGTTATAGAATTATTTCATTAAGCCAGGTACGTCTTTTTTTGTGGTAAATATAGCTAGATTAATTTTTATTTTAGATAATAATTATTGAATACAGTTTTGTCTATGGAATTGTTCATTAACATACCTAGATATTTTGCATCAAAGAACATATAACTTCAATAATTGGAAATGTAGAAAAATTTATTTATATTAGCATAAATACCTTTACAATACAGTAAAATTAAATAATTATGTTGTTATTTAAAATATAAAATAAACCATGTTTTACATCTTTCCAAAAATTATTAATAATTATTTACATTTTGTAGACAAGTTTTTCTTTAAATCTGCGGTAAATTGATCCATTTGGCAAAGGGGCGCTGCGTGACTACCTTTAATGTAGTCTGACAAGTAGCCATGGGCGTCAAATAGGGATTTAATATAATTTAGAAAAAAAAAAAATTCTGCTCTATTTTTGAAGGGCGATTCGGTTAATTATTATTTGTCTCTATCCTCTCTTAAAATATTTGTATTTAGTCATAGTTATTTTTTCTTTCCTATTTCCTAGAAGGTGTGTGAATTTCCTAATACTCGTTTCGTCGATAAACTACCTAAATTGAGTGAAATCTGTTAAATCTATGATGGGTTCTCAGCATTGATAAAATTACTCTCAGAAATAAGGCTACACTTAAGTATACCATGTACTGACCTGTAAAATATGATCACCGCTTTGTAACCTCCCATCTCTATCAGCCACACCTCCGAGTAAAATCGTCTTAACGACCACTCCCATATTTCTCATACCCAATATACCAAACCCTAAACCAGTTCCATCATTGATCAGATCTATACTCTCCACTTGTGACCACTCGCTGCTCATTAAATTATCCGATCCAGTTTTTGAAGCATCGCTTCCCACAGAAGGAGAACGATGGATGATTTCGTCATCGTGTGCATTAAACGTTGGGTTGTTTTGAAGGATTCTTAATGACTAAAAAAGTTTACCAATAATCTACAAATGCATAATAATATAATAATATGCCACCCCTTCTCTCTCACAAGTCTTTGCTTCTGGGCTAATCCTTTCGATTTGAATGTGGGGTAGATATATTATTATTAATATTATACGAGTAGGTATACAGGGTGTAACTTTAAGTGGGGCTCCCCTTGTAGAGAGGTCCGTGTTTCCTAGATTACTAATCTGAAATTAGTTTTTTTTTAAGTCAAATAAATAGCCGAGTTATAATTAAATAATTTTTTAAACTATACTCAAATTGCTATCCTCGCCGCCCTTGAACAGCATCCGAGTTTCACTCCAGGACTCTGTTTACAGTGTTGCCAGTTGTGACCATGTATGTAAGTAACGGAGCTACATACAAAAAGGGAAAAGCTGCAATTAATAATCTTGTAAATACACTGCTTTTTTATGATGTTGCAACTCATACCTATTTATGTCAATCCTGACAAAGGATGGATCGTAAAACTAATTTTTGAGTGCTGTAAAGCACGTAAAAAAACAAATTTTTGATTGCTGTATTTATTAATTAGTATTATTAAATAACAATATTGGTAGGTCGTTTTTCATATGTTACCTACTAATTATTGCCAGTAAAGGTTAATGTTTTAAAATAATTTTTGTTGTCTTATAAAATGTACATAATTAGAAAATGATTAAATTATTAATCTGATAGCTTTAAAATATGTTTTAAAATAACAGTTTTTAATATAAAATATTTGTTATTTTTTAAGCGCTGTGTCAATGTCCCTTAACCCTTTCAGTACGGCTGACTGATATATTCGTCATTAAGATTATTGGCAGTTAGACGGGTGCCGAATATATTCGTCAGATGCTAATTTGTTTTCTGAACATCTGACTTTTGGGATCCGACGCCTATAAAAGTTTGATTTGGCTCACAGACGACTGACGACCCATTTTGTTCGTGTTTGTTTGTCAGACAGACGGATGCCCAAAACTGTCGGCACTGACGAATATTTACGGCAGCCGGCAACGTAGCAAAGTCAGGTGAAAGTTGTGGTATTGGGCTGTGCATAACGCCGTGCTTTAAAATTTATCAACAGGTTGAATATTGACCTTTTCTGTTATTTTTATACTTTATTTGTGAAACTAGAAAAATAAAAATTGTTTTTTTTCATCATATCTTTATCTTGTTCCATATTTTGTTTATCTTTTTTTTATTTTTTATGTTGCTTTTATACCTATTTTTGCCAAATAAATACATTTGATTTTGTTTTATTTTGTGATTTTTTTTAATCAAGTTATTTTCGATTAGTGACGAATATAGCCGTCAGCCGTCTATCTGCCACTCCCAAAACTTCCGTCTATGTGGCACGAAGTCTATAAAATGCTGCCGTCCTGAAAGGGTTAAATAACCGTGACATTGAAATAGTTTATAAAATACTACACGCAATACATCAAACCAGACAAGAATGGAAGATAGATATCATATGTCGGTTACCTCCTAAAGTGTCCCACATACGGCACTTACGTTCGATCAATATTGCTGCGGCATACGCAGAATCGAGTGGAAGATAGAAGATAGATGGAAAATTGTGGATCTACTCGTAATAGACGTAGTATACAAGAATCAAATGGTTATATAATCAAATTGCAGTAGACGATAAGTCTATATTGACTGAAGATGATCAGCAAATAGCAAGTAGAATATCTACTATAGTTGAGGTTTTCAGTGTTTGTTACTTTTAAAGCTTTGTGTTGTTCATTTCTTTTACACAAATTGTGCCCAACAATGGGCAAAATCAAATTTGCAATTCCGTTTCTCTTTCTATTATGCTGAATTATTTGTATCCAATTTTGTGTATAGTTCATGAATATGTATGCAATTACATTAAACAAAATAAGTGTCATTTTATGTAAAAAATATAAAGATATGAGAAAGAGCGAAAGAAATATGTTAAAATTTGAAATAAAACTTGAAATATTCCCATACGTAAATGTGTCCTGTCTATGACATCCTTAACATACACCTGCTAGAATGATAACCGTCAACGGACAGTACCAAAGTGGCAAAATTGCAAAATAACAAATGGCCAGTGAGCCGAATATATCACAGCTTCATTTTGATTTTGACTTAGAATTAGTTTCCCTTTTGTCGTTTTAAGGAGGGTACATCCGTTTTCTACGCGAGTTTTTTCTGAAATCGAATTAGAATTTTTTTAGAGCAGTGTTTGCATTACCAAATGTGTGTGATATTATGAAAAAAACATGTATACGAATTAAGAAAGAGCTAAAATATGGTTAAAGCTTTCTTTTTATCAAAAGGTGTTTGCAAGAAGACATTATCAGATGCATTATCCCGATCGACATGTACCATATAAGAAAATGTTTGTAAAATTGGTTCAACATTTAAGAGATTATGGGAGTTTCGAATGTGAAGTAAAAAGGATTATATATTTATTTTTATTTAAGTATTTATTATTGAGGTTTCTGTTAGTTGACTTATTGCCGTTTTATAGTGGATTATACCAAAAAGAATACATTTTTTGTTAATATGGAATAATAGAGCGTCAGGCAAACATCCACTCAAAAAAATAAAAATTATCTGTCAAAGAGCAGTACCTCACGGGCGGCTTGGACATTTGCATTCTAACAGAACTTCTTTCTCCATCTTCCACTTCAATAATGAAATATGACAACAATGCTGGGGACGCTACAACTAGATTTGCTCGGCACTAGCCTGCCCAGTGGCGTACTATGAAAATTACGAAAAAAAAGCAACAGAAAAAAATTTGTTTTTGTGACGAAATTTAAGAAAATAAACTTATATGTGTTTGTAAAGGTGACAAGTCACAAGTTACACCCTGTATAACAAAATTCTTGTTCTTGAATTGTTAAGAGTAACAATACTTGCATTGTTTCTTACCTCTGTATTACAAAGATTTCCATTTAATTTTTGGGTATTGAGCAATAGCATTTTATTTTCCGCTCCGCTAAAAGTGGACACTTGAGGCGAACTAGGTGAAATTGGAGCAGAGGGTACCCTCTGCTCGTCAAAATCTCTAGTTGGGGGGTAATCATCCGTATAATCTGGATCATACAATTCCCCTGCAGGCGGTACATTTAGTACTAATTCACCTGCAGCTGTAATGTCAAAATCTACGGGTAAAATTGAAGGATGCTGCCCTAATTGCTGATTCAATTCGCTTAATGAATCTTGAACAGTGACTATGCTTCTAAAAACTGGATTTTCCAACACAGATATGAGCAAATTTAAATCTTGATATGTATTTACTTGCAGTTTTGGGTCACCCAAATCATCAACCGTTTGTTTTATATCTTCCAGCAACTGCAATGCACTAGAAATATCTGCATTGAGATGCATTTTTGGAATGTTTTGGGTTTAAGTAAAATATAAACATAAACACACAACACTTCAGCCAGCGTTTATTTCACAGATAAAAACAAAACACACAATAAACAACACGGCAATAACATTAACATAACATAAGCAAATCACAGAACATCAAATGCAAATTAATGGAGTAGGTCAAGAAGTGATGTACGTGACATGACAAGTGACAGATAGAAAAAATCTGAGGAATGTGCAATTGCATGAGGCGTGACCATTGAGAGTGCGTTCCCTGACAGACGACATTGACATGTATTGTGTACTCACACTAAATCATTATAAACGTGAAAAGAGTGAAATAATGGAAACAAGAAAATGCTCTTATGAGAAACAAAGATTCTAAAATAATAGCTTGGCAAGGACACACTCTTTCAATTACATCAAGCCGCAGTGATTATCGACCCTTGTATAGGATCTACACGGATTTAATTATTTGTAGATTAGCGGCAGTCCTCAGAAATAAGTAATAAAATTGTTTAATTACATCTGCATAAACATTAAATTTCTTGTGATGTAATTTATATTTTATTTATAAAATATCCTTTAATTGTAATTCATTAGATTTAAATATCTATCTCATAAAAAAACAAAAAAGTTTCTCTTTCTAGAATTCGTATCGTGACATTAGTCATCACTGGTTAATTTAAGATACGATTTTACGGGGTTTACAAACTTTAACCACATACATTTATATATGTGCATTTAACCCGCTGATCAACTGTGGATCAACCTACACTGTATAGGTCACCGTCATTTTGTCGCTTGTTTGTCTCAAATCGAAAGTCTGAGACGTAAATTTAAACTTTAGCGGTTCGTATAATGAACCAAAATGACCACTATCAACACATTAAACAATTTAACAATTATTATAATTGTTAATAAAGTATATTTTAAATCCAGCTATACTTTCAACAAATACTATTCCACTAACTAAAAATATTGTTTTACTATTATTATAATTTGTTACACACAAGTATATATACCTATTTATTATTCAATAATTGTAGCCTCCACAAATTTTATATGAAAAGTTACTTCCCTTTTGTCTTTATGAAATACAAAAATAAGTCCAAATGATTTAAGGTCAGGAGATCGTGGCGGCCATGATACCGGTTCTCCTTATCCAATCTCTTGGTATTAGTGCTTGGACCCGCTGTACATGGTACGGATATAATAGAGCCTTGTGTGATACACCATACTACTGCAATACCCTGTGGACGTCCTGAACCTCCATCTCTTCCACGATTTGGTTTCAAATTTCTCTCGTGTTACACTACACTTGCACTCACTGCACATCATAGTAAAAGTGCATTTAACACATGTTTACAGGAAAATTGTTCTGCTAAAGCATTTTCACTTCACCATAAATTAAAAAGATATCCATCAACTTCGAGTTAGAGGTAAGCCCCTTTTGACACTTGAAAAATTAATGTAAAAACTCGCAGTAGAGATTATAGTAGCACAGCGATGTAAAGGCTGAAAATACTACAACCAATAAACTAAGAATTTTAGAAATATTTTTTTACGATATTGACTCCATTTTTTATGACACGTCTATTTCCATATTTTTTAGATACGTTCTGAATAACCCTGTATATTTATCCATTCAGACCATCGTTTGCTACATATAGAATTCTGTAATGTGGTGACATCAACGTTAGTATTTGGAAACATACACATCATGCTAAAAATGCACGGATTTCTTAAAAATGTCAGAATTTGACATTTGATATTGACACCATAATAGCTTAACTTTTAATAGAACCTACTTATTATTTCATTTGATTTACAAAAATGTACTTTTTTTTACTATTTTAAAACCTTAAAATATGCGGCACTGATACAGTTCCAATACTTCACACAAAGTTTTCGTGTCTAAATATTTTTCATAAAACTGGGTACATACGTATTAATATTAGACTGCTACTTCTACATTTTCGCCATAAAAACACAATACTTATTATTTTAGATCAATCAATGTATCAATTTATAAATTTAAAAATGAGACGTAAACAGAATTGTACATCTTAACAGATGTTTGACATTTGTTATAATTGAATGAAATTGTGTTGTAGTGCTACTGCGCGCTGCAAACGGGCAAAAGACTGTTCACTAATTTATATTACATTTATTAAAAATATCAATTTACTCAATAAAAAACACAAAAATGAAAATGTGTACCAGCAAATGTATATGTTCTACAGAGAACACGTTGTGACGTCACAGCTGCTACACACGGCGAACGTTGAAGTACTTCCTGTAATCTGCGGTTGAAGCATTCAAATCGCATCGGTCTAGCTTATCATTCTTGGTTCTTAGGATTCTATCCTTGTTTTACCTCAGTCTTAGCTGTATAACTTAACCTTGTCATATCAAATGTCATAAACGTCAGAATGTTTTTCTGTTTTTTGTACTTTGAACTGTACCTTCCTATAATCTGTGTACCGTACCATATATTTTGTGCCTTAAACTTTGAAACTACAAAATTTTATAAATCCTCTACACATTTTAGTTCAGCAGTGACCTAATTACTAAATAATGTTTTCAAATTGTTCTAGGCAAATTAGTTCACAGGTAAATACGTGTTCTTTTATTCCGAGTGTATTAATCAATAAATATTTTTAGTTAAAAAGGTTTAATAGTACATTAGTTATAGCAGAACATAATAATGAAAGTTTGCTGCCAATAACACAAAATGCCATTACAGCAGCTAAGAAATTAGGCGGTGATGTATCAGTTTTAGTAGCAGGCACAAAATGTGGACCAGTAAGAAAGCAGTATGTTAAATGTAAAATACAATATATTGACATTAAATTTGTAGGCCTCGGAAGCATTATCAAAAGCTGGAGGGCTTTCCAAAGTGCTAGTAGCGGAAAGTGAAGCTTTTAAAGGATTTACAGCTGAAAGTTTAACTCCTTTGGTGCTAAATGCACAAAAACAATTTAATTATACCCATATTATAGCTGGAGCTTCGGCTTTTGGGAAGGCACTTTTACCTAGGATTGCCGCTAAATTAGACGTTTCCCCAGTATCAGACGTTATCGGTATTAAATCACCGGATACATTCATTCGTAGTATATACGCTGGTAATGCTATTCAAACTCTAACAGCTAAAGATCCCATTAAAGTTCTTACTATAAGAGGTACAAGTTTTGAACCTGCGTCACTAGAGGGCGGTTCGGTAGGTATCGATAGTCTTTCTACCGATGGTTGTGCAAACGATTTAACAGTCTTCATCAGCCAGGAACTGAGTAAATCGGACAGGCCTGAACTGACTAGCGCCAAAGTCGTCGTTAGTGGAGGTGAGTAACTCTCGGTATTGTATCGAGAATCGGGTGTTGATTTATTTATTTTAGGACGTGGTCTTAAGTCGGGAGAAAACTTCAAGCTCTTGTACGATCTTGCTGATAAGCTGAATGCAGCTGTTGGAGCTTCACGTGCAGCTGTCGATGCTGGATATGTACCAAACGACTTACAGGTTGGGCAGACTGGAAAAATTGTAGCTCCTGTGAGTATTTAAGTTTATTAAATATTATTTTTGATATCTCTGTAGCTAATTTAGGTGGGGTAGAGGGGGATCAAATTAGTGACAAGATTTTGCAACATAGAGATTTCCAAGCTTAAAAAATAATCATGTATTCCGGGGGCCAAAATACAATGGCCTAAATCAAGTTACCTTAGTCCAAAATTTTATAATTTCCATGATACAAGGTATTGGAACTTTTTCAGTTTTTGAGATATAGGTGAGATAACATTTATAGTTTTTTCTCAATAACTATTATAAATTGTAATAAAGTAAATACATAAAACTTGGTAGCGGTTAGTTTTCTGACACAAGAAATTGAAACATGGCCTCAGATTTGCTGTAAAATTGTAGAGGGCGCCACCTATGGTACTTCACATGCATTCAAATCGTGTATGGATTGTTTAATCAATAATTCTTTGATGTTTTTCTCTTAAAGAAACGTCTTGGACAACCGTTTTTTTGATAGGATTTTAAGGTTCTATTTCATAAATATAAACCCATTGTTTTCTTTGATACTTTAGACAAGTACTCATCATATCTTAGTTCTAGAAACGTGGTAGCATTTTGTCCAGATCTTTAAGAGACAGTGTACTGGATGTAGAGGCATCAAAAAGTTAGGTAACACCTTCTACAGTTCACAGCAAATCCGTGGACATATTTCAATTTCTTGTGCCAGAAAATTCCTCTGTACCAAGTTTGACGTATTTACTACAATTTATATAAAGTTATTGAGGAATAACCGAGAGAAAAACTAACATAAAATTGTAATTTCAACATCCTGTATCCCAGAAACTATAAAATTTCAGACTAAAGTAACTCAATTTAAATCAACAAATTTTGGCCCTTGGAGTATGTAGTAGTATGTTTTCCCAACCTTACAGACACCCTGTATATGCGAGATATATAAAAAATTTCAAAAGCATCTTGATGTATTAACTCGACAAAAAAAGAATCTGTGTAAGGTTGCTCAGAATTGTGACATTCTTACTCAAAAAACTGATTTTGATCCAAGTCACACCCTGTATAAGAAGAAAAAGCATAAAATAATACTCAATGCCAGTGGTGAGGATGGAAAAGATGGCGCTTTACGACACTCAGATTGACAAAATGTGAAATTGACAGTTTCTTAGAAATAGCAATTTTTTTTGTTCTAAGTTTTGCACAATAGTTAAATTGTTTCACAAGATCTGAAGCGCCGAAGTTAACTCTTGACTTAACCCTCTATGTGCCCTGCCCCCAAGTACAGGGTGTCCGGTTTTAAAGTTTTCAAACTATTGGATAGGGGAATTAATTCAAAAATAAACGTTGAAGTGCAAAGTCAATAAAATGAAACAAAAAACATTAAAATTTGAATATAAATAGCCTTCCAGTAGTTCCAAACAACCTTGATAAGTGTCACGCACATAATGTGTTAGGATCTGTGTTATTCACGAAATGGAAAACCGAATAAGTATAATAATAACATCGATAATGACTCAAGGTGGACAGTATTGTCAGTTTTTACAGGTAAATTTACCTCCAGATGATGTAGATTTTTTGTGACAACATTTCTATGAGTGGTTATGTCCTCGGGTGGGATAAAATTCCAGTGTTGCCTTAAATTTTATACTATTCATTCTTTCACTGTTGTACTTGAATTTTTAATTATCTCCGTTTTTAATTTTAGGAAAAAAGTTTGAAAAGTGTTTTTATTCACTATTTAATGTTTAATCCAATAATGTAAAAATATACAGGGTGTTCTATTTAAAAATATATTATTTTGTAAATTTGTCACAAACATGATCTTTAATAGTTTTTCTGTTTTGACCGGCACAGTCAGCAGAAAAAATTATAAAACTGCTAGTTTAACTGACATTGCAATTACCAGTTTTTGATGATTTTGTTTTTTGACGTTTTGAAAGACATATCGCTTTCTTCTTTAGAGGTAACTGAAACTGATCCAATATGTTATTCCAGAAATTATATGGAATTCGCGATATTTGTGTTACGTTTTTATACATTGCAGTAAATTTATTGGTTAACTGACATAACAAATATATATGGCAATTTTGTCATGGTATGCCTAATTTTAAATGGTGATATTTAATGCATTTTTGATTATATTTCAATACTACGTATCTATATGTAAAATATAACTTACCTGAATTGTCAAAAACTTTCCCTTATGGACCTATGCTTTAAAGGTGTTGTAAATTGCTCTCGCTTGCCTCATTGCACAGACTGGCTTTACATGGTCAGAAAATAGTAAGAACAAATTAATATAGATATAAGATGGTATGCCTAATTTTAAATGGTGATATTTGATGCCTTTTTGATAATATTTCAATAATACATACCTATATGTAAAAAATGATCTTACCTGAATTGACAAAAACTTTTCCTTCACGGACCTATGCTTGAAAGGTGTTGTAAATTGCTCCTGCTTGCCTCATTGTACAGATGGCTCTACATGACCAGAAAATAGTTAAAAGAAGATAATAAAGATTGTTTCTAAATTTCTGCACTACCATTGTCAGTTTGATGTAAAAGTTTATATTGTGTTAGCTTCACAAGTGTATACTACAGACTTAAAATGATTGTCCTCTATGGTGTGCAGGATATTTTCTGTGGTTTGTAAAATATAATGGGATAATCTCATGTCTTGGGATGTTTGTGCCACACAAACGAAAGATTCTCTAAGAGGATGAAACCTAGCAAGAAAACTCTGTGCTACTAAGCCTGAATTTTGATATATGAAGCATATTGTCCTTCTGGTTAGTAATGTCAACCATCATAATTAACATGGAACTCACAAATCGTAGAATAATAATACATCCTGTCCAACTAACTTAATTTGGTTAAATTTAAGGCTATTACAAAGTATAGTACAAAGATGTGACGTAAATTTATATTGCTGATTGTTATTCTGAGAACTGTCACATTTTATATACAGAGAAACTAAATTCAAGTTATAAAATGTAAATATAAAATGGCTGGAAAATGTTTCACATTGATCAGAAGAGTATTAATTTGACTGGTCAACTTGATTCTGCATGTACTCAAAACCAAAGATGCAGTTTGGTAAAATCAAATTGATGTTTGAAGCATATTATCTAGCACATCTTTTGATATGTTGTAATGGAATAATTCTGAACTTGATTAGATCAAAAATGATTTTATATTTGTATATAAAATATATATATCTACACAAATAATGTGGGTAAAGGAAATTTCTCAAGGACCTTTATCCAAGCTTTCCATTTATGTATATTATTTTTCTAAAGCACATAAAAAAATGAAATTGTTCTGTTTATTCGTGAATTTTAGTAAAGCACCTATTGGTATTAATTTTGGCGAGATATTTTATTTCTGTTCATTCCTGACTGTTGGTACAATATTGTTATTGATTTTGATGAGATATTGATTTTAAGATTATTTGGGTATTCAATATCACTTTGTTCATAAGAATAGCAATGATATCAAGACTTCAGTCAAGTTTTGGGTTTCAATATGGAGACCTTAACACTGTTGTAATCCAAAACCATGTTGATGTTTTTTTGTATTTTCTATTTTATAATGTACCTAAAAAAAGTTGTTAACTGATGTATGCAATCCAATTTGGCACTTAGTAAAAGTAAGAAATTGTCCTCAGATGTAAATTATCCAAGTGAATAGTCGAAATTATTTATTTTTAACTCTAACTGGAAAAATGTACAGGATGATTTTGTCGAGACCATCAAATATCATGTAGAATTGTACTATTAGGTAACTTATTTTTAGGACCTATACATTGCCGTTGGGATTTCCGGAGCTATCCAACATCTGGCTGGAATGAAAGACAGTAAAACAATTGTGGCTATAAATAAGGATCCGGAGGCGCCTATCTTCCAAGTGGCCGATTACGGATTAGTTGCAGATCTGTTCAAGGCAGTTCCAGAACTGACTCAAAAATTATAAATTTACACGCGAATATAAGATGGATATCGAGTCTATTTTGTTACTTTTGTAGTTCTATTGAACATTCATCAACTTAATCAAGGAGATAATAAAACAACATTTATAAATATCGTTATAATTATTATAAATAGATTCATAAAAGAATAACAAAAAAGGATATAGTTTGGACGGAATATTTTACAGTGGATAAAACATCACAAGCCTTTTTTAGTCCACGAGTTTTTAAGGTAAAACGAGTAATTTATACACTGGTTGGAGTAATTATAACATCTTTGGCTTAAATACTTATTAATAGAACAAGATATGCTACCAAAATCATTAAGCCAAAGAGAGAAAATATATTAATAGAAATATACACTTACGATACCTAAGGAAATGTACAGGGTGTCGTGATTTATATGGTATACGACAGTAACATAAATAAAAAACAAAGTACTAATGATTTTATTTTTGATCTTTTGTTTGAAATAATTTATTAATGTAATTTTTAAATGAGGAAATTCATAATTTAATTATTAAAAAAATTGCAAGATATGTAAAATGAACAAATTGCTAATGTCATTTTTAAATCTTTGTCAAAAAACTTGTAGTAGGCTTAGGATTGCAATTTTGAGGTTATAATTTCTTTGGGTCTATTTAATGAAACAATATATTTTGTTTTTTGGCTATGTTAATGACATATACACCTATAAATCGGGACATTATGTACATTTCATCGATTTTATTGCATGTTATATTTGGAAACAATTTCTAGTTCCTTAAAATTAATAACTAATAAAATTCAGTTTGTCAGTATAAAAAAATTGCCACATTCACTTTTTCCACAAAGTAGTGTGATATTCTAAAGTTTCAGGTATATGTTGAATTTCCTAATGAAAAATAGAGAAAAATTATTTTATAATCCTTCATTAAAAAATATTCCCAAATAAAAAATGAATAAAACGATTTAAATTTTTCAAAACAGAACAATAGAAAATATAATTCCTGTTAAAAATGAGTTACCACCTAAAACTAAAAATATTAAGATTATTAACAAAAAATATATATAATTCAAACTTATTTGGTTCACAGAAGGTACATTTAATTTTATTTAAATGAACACTTTGTCGCGGTGTACTTTTAAATCCTGCTGCAGTCATCGGAAATAACAATTTAATCAATTATTATGATTTTATGTCGGACTAGGACGTGATATATACATATTTCATCGATAAGAAAATATTCATATGGTGCATATAAAAAATATATAATACATTAGTAAGAAAATATATAGATAGCTATATCAACATTTGGTAATAAGCAAAATGTATTGAAGGCGCCAGGTCTATTCACCTCTGAAACCGGTTAATAACAGTAAATCAAAATTACGTCATATTCATAAAAAAAAACGAGATCCTCTAATTATATAGCGTCTCTCTAAAATGTCTGTACAAAACGTTACCACAAATTCCTGAGGCTAAAATATCAGGATTTAGTCTAATTTAGTTCAATAGTTTATGGTTTCTGAAATGCAGAAATACATACAAAAAAGTTTTAAATAAAAAATAACTGACACCCTGTATTTTCAAAACTTATCAACTTTTGGACTAAGACATATTAGACTTCATCTTCATATTTTACGCTCAGGAATTTGTGCTAGTGTTTTGTACAGACTCTTTAGAGACCGTCCACAAAAAAAAAAAAAAAATTCGAGTGATTTCAAACTTATAAATAAATAATGATAAATATTATACGTCAGTTTCTTAATTTTTTCACAAGTAAATTATATAGTAGGTACTTAAATAAATTATTTAATAGATTTTAGGCAGCCAATTTTAAACATTTATTCGCAATTTTCAGTCTTAAGGTAATAATCACTTTGATTTATAAATTTTGATATTCAATAAAAAATATACAGTGCTCCTATATTTAAGAAGCTGATTTTAGATCTAAAAACCTATTAAGCCGTGATTTTTCCTAAAAAATTCATATTTTTATAGATTTTACAAACAAATAAGTGGTCATAGTCAATCCAGTTTTACAGTCCAAAAATTTGGAGTCAATTTTCTTTGACTCAATTTTCTTGTGGAATTGCTTTACAGTTCACAATTCTCTTGAACGTCTGAAAGCAAAATTTCTCTAGGGTTCAATGTGTCAAGTAAACTTACCGTTAATTCTGTCACTGCACCTTATTTTTTATTTCCCAAGACCTTTTGTTAAATGTCAACAATAAATTTACCTTGGGATTTTTGTTTTGGTTGGCATTACCAAATTTACCAGACCAGACGTTTTTGGTTCAGATCGAGAGTTTCTTAAACTTGAAAACAATCAGCTGATCGCGATTTTTTGTCTTCACTGCCCACGCTTAAGACGAGAAACTTGCAACTTGAGTGAGAACTTTTGGACTGTAAAACGACTTTTAATAACTGGATGATCTACAGAAATGCCAATTCCTTTAATTTTTCAGAACATTACGAAGAGAAATCCTTTCACGCAAATTAAAAGTAAATTGTAGCTTTTTTGGAAGACTTTACATAACCTGAATGAAATTATTATCAGGTCTGACTACTTAAAAATACAACCTATGTATATTTGTATAAAGATGTTCTGAAAATGATATAGAATACCATCACGAAAGTACCTTTAAGGCATGCGTTATATCAGCTCCACATGTCCAAAAAACACATTATCATGTGTATTAGATGTTCAGGTGTTTCTAGCATAGGTATGTGTCCAGCGTTTGGTATCAACTCTAAAAATGCTCGTGGGATGGTCTGGAAAAATATAGTCACTGTTTTTGTACAGAGTGAATTAAATTTGATGGGTTTTTAAGATAGTCTCAGAAAGACACATAATATTAAGGAATTCAACTGTCACATTAGATATTTCATATATTCATTTGTTTCCAAACAACAAGTTTGTATCAGCATTAATGAACATAAACAATAGAAGCGTTCCTAAAAATATTTCAAAATGTAATGCATGACAACAATGCAATCAATTACCTCTTGTCAAACCAGTTGTGCATCATACATACTTCCTAGTGTGATTTGTGCACTTCATTGTCTTGTAGCTAATCTTTGCATAATGTTTGTGAGTGTACATAAACAAAAATGGATTTTTTTTTAGAAACCATGAGCTGCATGAGATGTTAATTTACAGGGAAACTGGGCAAAATTCTCTGACTATGAGATATTTATCCGTAAGCAATGTCATTTTGAATATTTATTATAACTATTTCAAACTTTATTCTATATTGTAGGAATAGCTCTAAGAAAACCATTTACAGTAAGTATGTAAGACAGTAAATCTTACGACTGTATCACATATTAAAATATTTGAAAGACATACATACATTTTTCGCAAAAATATGTTTGTGTGATACCAAGTTAGAAGAAATGACACTTACCCTTTCCATTTCACACTCCTGTACCAAGGTCACATTTTTATCTTGTAGACCATGGACTAAAAGTGTAGGTGCAAGAATTCTTCGGTGGAAAGCTGCATCTCCATCGGGCCATTTTTGTCCATTTACAATATATTGGAGTACGTAATCCGGCAATCCGTTTTCAATATCACATGGTCCAAAATGTTTGCCTCTTGACGAGTAAAAAAAACTTCTGAAAATTTTTTAAGATTATGAAAGTTTTTCACCTCATACTGGAGTTTACCTTTTTAAACCACAATATAAAAGTGGATGGAGAAAATTATAAACGCATCCGAATGGCGATATTTCATTTTCTTTCACAGGTGGAGCCAGTGGAGTGGGCCCGCCTCCACTTATCAATATTAACTGTGCGATTTGCTGTGCTCTGTGTGGATACAAAGCAGTAACCAAACTACAACTGAAATAAGTGTTTGTTTAATTTACAATATTCAAAAAGGGGATACTAGTTACTGACATAGTCAAATATTACAGTTGGTTATGTTAAGCTCATAAACCTTTTACCCATTATTTTCTTTGTGTATAACGTTAGTATACCGAATCTAACATAACTTTTTCAGATATAATAATTGAAATTTGGACAGATAAATGTTTTTTTTTTATTTCAGGATGTATATTAATGCATTTTTGAGTTTTACATAATTTTTTTAATCCAATGTTAACAAACAAGTGACATTTTAAACGTCAATTTTTAAGTGTGCCATGACTGTTACGATTTAATTCTTAATTTTAATTCTAATTTAACTTTGTTCTAAATAAACGAGTGAGTGAAATATTTCTTTTATTGTATTGTTTAAAGTTAATATTTGATATGCCTCAAATGTACTTATACAGGGTGATTTAGTTATAATGCCATTAATTTTAAGCACGTATTGGGAAGGCCTAATAAAGGCAGAAAATCCAAGATAAAAAATTTGGCACGTTTCAAATTTTCTGATGATGCGTACGAGTATTGAAGCTATATAGAAGTCCAGCAGTGTTGCCAGGACCACATGCATATAATAACAGCATGTTCGGTGAGTGCAATGATAGATTTTTTTTCTAATCATAAACTTCTTGTTTGCAGTCTAAAACGTATGCATTTTGTATATTCTTTGATGTACCTTTAAAAATTTTTGCATTTTTAAGGTATTCGTTAAGCGTTTTGTCAAGTTCTGACGTAAAATTCATTCATCATGCCCTCGTAATGAAATTCAAAAGCTTCAGAAAATTTTATACAGAAAATAATTTTGCATAAAACATTAAAAACATGTCTTTTACAAATTTTTCCATGGCTCTGTTCAGCAGAGGACAACCGCTGTCACTCACTATTTCACTTTACCCAACTTGAATTGCATTTTTATTTAGGCAAATAGCAAATTTTATTAATAACTATTATCTACACAGACGACACAAACACGAAATTTTCCAACCTCTACCATGCGAGAATAATGACTGATGGATGAAGAAGGAAGAGAAGTCGGGCTACGTGCATCTGATCCATATCGAAGGTGGGCTCGCCTGCATAGGAAAACGTAGCCAAACGATTTATTTCGCCGATAAAGTATTAAATGGGAATTTAAACTGCCAACTTTTAGCTATGTTTGGCATTTATTATAAAATTCTTATAATTTCCTATTGATAAAAATGCAAATTTTTAATTATTATTTGTTTTTAGCCGTTCTGCAGCG
Source organism: Monochamus alternatus (assembly GCA_037114965.1). Classification (NCBI taxonomy): domain Eukaryota; kingdom Metazoa; phylum Arthropoda; class Insecta; order Coleoptera; family Cerambycidae; genus Monochamus; species Monochamus alternatus. Next base: position 11,197,590 of record CM073432.1, on the reverse strand, counting down.
CTCGTCATTGAGTAGATATTAAAAACAAGGTTATTGACCTAAATAGGTCAAGACACAGATTGCAGAATTGTTGATCACTCAATAGGTATATCTCGGACTGTTTTTTTGTTGACAGCAAGACGTTATTTTATTACTGTCCGTATTAAAATACAAAAAACATTTCAGCCTTTTTTAATAATTTAACCTAGTTAGTATTGGATTTTATTTCACTATTTATATAATGAAATATGATTGGTTTATTTCGATATGTTGAAGTTTTGTAATTTCAATATTAAATATTTTTTATTTTGAAACAAACTGAATATGTTAATTGCATATTTTAAAAAAATAATTCATAGCATTAATTAATATTACAGTAAGTAGGGACTATAAGAAAATATTTAAATTTGGCAACTTTGCGTCAGGTCGACATCGAGTTGAATTGCCGCCAGCGGTCAATGACAGTCTCAATAGGGGGTTTAAATAATGATTATGCAATTAAAATTTGTTTAAATTGCATATACTAATTTTTCCCCTCTTCTCTTAAAATTAATGACATTATGACCCTGTATAAGAATTAAAAATATATTTATAGGGAATGTAGAAAGAAATTCAATTGTGGCTTGTAATCAAAGAAAACCCAACAATGATCCCAAGGAAAATTGTATTATTGGTGAAGTGATGTAAGTTAATGTTATGGCCCGAGTAGAAATAGAGAAAATTATTTCAACAAATTGCGAGTTCAGGTTTTCAAATTTAGGGTTGCTTAACCCACAAAATACAAGATATTGGTCACAACAAAATCGAAATTAAAAAAACAAAAAGTTTACTCAAGGAGGGTAATTTTCAAGAGCATTTGGCTTCAATGTTTGGCTAGGACTAACGATACAATAATAATTAGTCCAATAATATTTGAAAGACCCCTGAACGGTACCAGATAATTTAGAATTTGGTAGATGGAAGATGGTATTCCTCCTCACAATATAAGAACAATAAGTGATTATCTTCAACAAAGATTTGAAGAAAATAGTTCGACTAATGGTCCTGTCGTGGTCTCCAAGGTCACCTGATTTAACTCCATTAAATTTCTTTATCTTAGGATTGTTTAATAAATATTGTATATGCAACTGCTGGTACGACTCGTGTAAACCTAGAACTACGAATAAGATGTGCAATTAACAATAGAATGCCTCAGTAATTAGCATGGTATGCGTGTTTAAAAATGCATCGACGTAAATAGAAACACTTCAAACTATTATAATTTTTTTTTCTTTTTTTATATTTCAAAGTCACCTTATCATCTACTTACTTATTTGTTGACTAATAATCGTAATTAAGGTGAAACAACATGTGTGTCCTTATTTTCTTTTAAATGCCATTTTGATTGTATTTATCGCACAGCTAAACCAAAAAGGTTTCATTTAAAAAAAATTGTTATGCACCAAAAATCATTTTGGTAATTTTTTTTTGCTCATAAACAATATAATTTAGTAGGTATTTTCGACAGGATACTGATTTTACTTGCAATGCATAGCTTAATATCAGTCATAGCACACTTAAATGAAAAACTAAAAATAAAATTTGAAAATAAAATTAATTGAATGTTATACAAAGCAACCCTGAAATTTTACGTAGAATTCAAAAAAGCAATAATCCAATTCAAAATAACGAAGTTGGTGTCAATTTCTGGTATAAGTTTAAGTACTTGAATTCTAAATATTATATATTTTAGACAAGTTTGGAAAATTTTTCAGATTAGTATTTTTCCAGATAACGATCGACGCAATTGCCGGTGTTTGTTCTAAAATTTAAAATTGTGAGGACAAAAAACGTACCCATAAGAGTGACCTATGAGGATACACTTTCTTTTGTCATCGGTCATATAGTGATCGAATATCGTGAGAGCTTGCAATAGTAAGTTACTGAAAGTGTAATAGTTAGATTTATCTGGAGCGGAACTCAATCCGTGTCCCAACATATCTGGGGCCACAACTTCGAATCCTCGTTGGACTAAGGCATTTATTGTTAAGGACCAGACTTCGGATGATGCTCCTATGCCGTGTTGTAACATAACTAAGGGTTTCTAAAAGAATAAGGCTATCAAGTATTAATTATATGAAAATTACAGAATATTCGTTTAACAATAACGAAAACCAAACATTTTGTTATGTCTATTAATTAGGGATAAGTTAGTATCTGTTTGAAACATTCATTATTATTTTCGCAATAAAACAAATGAATATATTCTCCAATTGTTGGTATAAATTTCAAATATTTATTAATTTTATTTTTTCTATCAGGAACTAGATAATTTTCCACACAAATTGGAGATCTCTCTTTTCTAATTCTAAAATATCCCCTTTAACGTATTTCATATAGAATGAGTAAAAACATTGGGTTTTAATATTCGTAACAAATTAGTAACAAATGTTCAAGTATTGGATCGCTAATATGTAAAACAAATATTTAAAATCCAGTTAGTGTTCAACTAATTGCATTTTAAATATTTACATTTCAGTTTATTAAAATGATAACTTAATATTAATATTCAGTACAAGTATAAATAAATTTAGTTAGCAACACCCAAACAGTAATATTATGAAAAAAATATTCAAACAACAAAATACAATCCGCATTTACAAAAATCACACAAACACTATATGCCAAGAAATTAAAGTATTGACAGAGATGCAGTCAAGGACAAAAACAAACGTTTATTAATGTAATTGAAATTGTCATCGTTGTCATCTAACTGCTTCAATGCACTATAATATGGTACGTGAGTTACTAAAATTGCAAGATTCTTTGGGTCGACTAAAATCTTTCTAAAATTTCTCTAAAACAACTGTTTTAATAAACTGAATTATAGCGAACACAGAATATTTATTTTGAACCATTGCCGGAAAATTTCAAAAACCTTGTCAAAGTGTGCTCTGACCTATATTATGGATTAGATAGAGATAATTTTAAAGAAAAACAGTGTCATATATTTTTTATCTGCATATTTGTTATAAATGTTTTTATTAAAAATTACCTGAATATTCCATAACTTCTATAATTATTAAAATAGAAATTAAGCCTCTTACATAAATATGGAGCACCAAAACGTATTTATTATTTAACTTGACTTGAGAAAGTTGACTTAATTTTCAGTGAAATCTAGAGAACACACTTTCTTCAATATTTATTAATATATCAAGCGAAAACAAATGGAAATTGATGTTTATTCCTTTAAAACTGTAGCTGATAATAATTGAGTGTTTATTCTGTAATACCAAATATTTTATTTAAATATTCCAATAACGTAATAATAATAATAATAATAATAATAGCTTTATTGCTCAACAGTTACCCATTGACAGAACAATGACACTAAATTGTTTAAATACATAATAACTATAGTGTATATTGTAACAGAAAATAATTAATTAAATACCAAATATATGATCCTCAGTCAGCAAGCGTAGCAACTCAATATATGCTTAAAACTATCAACATAAATATCACAAACACAACACAATTCTTTAAAGTTAAAACACATTGTATATATAGGGGATTTTAAGCGAAGATTAGTTTTCAGCTTATTAAGAGAAAAAGTTTGAAAAATTCTTAAGTTGGATCTAGATACATTAAATTGAATTTGCGACAAAAAAGTAGGGCAGTAAATGTCATTAACATTTTATAGAGAAAAGATAGTGAAGAACACTTCCAATCCAAACTGGAAACATTAAATCTCTCTAATAATGTGTTGTAATATGTATTAATTTCTGGACAAACTCTAGAGAAAAAAATTTATTTTATTTTAAAAAACTCTAAATTTTTTCAATAGTGATTTTGTAACATTGATAATATAGATTCCATATTACAGAACCGTATTGCAGTTTAAACGATGAAGCCATATGATCTTGTCTCTATACCAAGATCTTTAACAGTTTCACAACGTCATCAATAGCATAATCGAAAACAATTGGTAACTTCTTCTTGGTATAGGAAGCAATTTTACATTTGGATACATTAAGATATAATTCTTAAAACTGCAATTATGCAAATTATTTAAATAATCCTGTAATATTAAGCAATCATCTAGGAAACAAATTGAAGAAAACATATTCATATACTACTTGACAAATATCATTAATAAAAAGAAGAAATAATAAAGGTCCTAGGTTTGACCCCTGAGGAACTCCTGAGTTGGCAGAATAATTAAAAGATACAAAACCATTATATGACACAAACTGTATTCTATCAGTTACATAAGATTTAAAGAGAAATAATGCATTATTGTTAAAACCGAATTCGGTAAGTTTGTTCAAAAAGACATAACGATCAAGTCTGTCAAATGCTTTGGCAAAATCTGTATAGTGTTATTCAAATGCTAACTGACGCTTAACTATGTTATATATACAACTATAAAGTATAATTTAAAATTTTTTAGAAAAATTGGAAAGAATAAATATTGGATGATAATTCTCAATATATTCCTTATCCCCGTTTTTAAAAATTGGTCATACATTAGCTTGTTTCCATACTTTAGCTTGTAATAAATAAAAAGGACTCACCTTTTGTACTTTTTTATGAACACATCTTTTAAATCTGGAGTCGTCTACACTATTTCTAACAACAATTTCATTTGGATTTGCCGCAGATTTTATATTTTCAGTATCTTTCGTGGTTGGTTTAAACTTTCTCCGTAAAGTTACAATAACATCATCTTCTGTCGTTTCGTACCCTAAATTAGTTTTCCCAGTCTCATTTTTATTTTTTAAGATATAGTATTCTTGAAAAGCTTCGAAGAAAGTGTCTTGTATTAATCGTTCGACGAATGTTTCCACATTTTTTATCTTAGTAGGAGGTAGATCAACACTTAATACACTAAAAAATTTATAGAAATAATATTTATTTTTTATATAGGAGAACTTACCTTTCTCTTTTCCCTGCGTTTTGTACTTTAGGTTGATTTAAAACGACTGAATACCTCATGGAACGACGGAACGAACAGTTGCAGTTCCCGATTTTTAAAGGTTTGTTCCATTTTGTAAACCAGTACTCTTCGCTTAGAGAACTCCGTTTTGAAACTGTATTTGGATCGTTAATTACAGGTTGAGGTAATAAAGACTTACGTATGTTTCCTGGATGTATGTGTAATACACGGATACGTATTTTTGAATTGATTACAATAAACTCGCAGTCTTTTGGAACACTTGGATCTGAAGGAGATACTCGATGTCCAACATTTAACGTTGAAAGTAACGATCTCCAGGAATCTACCACTTTAGAAATACAACCGTTGGATTCTGGTAATGTTTCTTCAGTCATTTTTTCTTAACTACGTCACACCCATTTTTAATTAACAATTTAACTTCTTTATTAATCTACCTACACTGTTTTAAGCTCATCAAGCACATTTCTAAGTACTGTAACAGTTGTCAACATAACTGTACTGTTGATTTCCATAACCATTCAGCAGAAGTATCTAGAATCAAAATTAGATGAAAGTTATTGTTAAAATTAAATCTCTTCATCACGTGAAAAAGGCTTAAATAAATATTTTTAATACTTTTTAGTACCTGTTATACAGCCCAACCTATTGTTTACCGTTTTAAATTTCTTTGTCCAGGGCCGGATCAAATAATTTTTCTATTGCGTGACTCATACTACGTTATACAGGGTGAATAAGAACTTATCTCAATGAATTTGGTAATAGATGCTTCATGAAAAATGAAGTCAATATCGTAAAACAAAATTTTATAAAATCCTTATAGTTTACGAGAAAAAAATGATTCAAGTTCTAGTAGTTTCAACCTTTACATCGCTGGAGTGTTGTGTAGTCTCTAGTCAGGCGACTTCAAATATCCGATTTCTTATCATATTAACTATTTTCTGATGCAAGTATTACATTAGTTTTTCAAATATCAAAAATGGCTTACGTCTATAGCAACTCGCATTTGATAGATATTGTTTTAATTTATGCTGAAGTAAAAATGTTTTAATTAATAATTAATAACAATAGCAGCAAAAGCAGCTGAATTTGGTGTATAAAAATAGGTGTTGTAAAATGTAATTTATTTCTTTCTTTCAATTTTTTGTCCGGTTGCCAATTATACGTCTTACGAAGTGTATTTTTAAATCATTTTTCAACTGCTCTTCTTAATTTTATTTTTACAAAATTGTATTTGTGAGAATAATTTTGTTGATAGTTCTGAATCACCTGTATATTGTGGCCTAAATTGCATAGTAACAAAGCTTTGTTGTAAATAAACACAAAACATCAGAATTGCTATCAAATTGTGTAAAAAAATTTTAAATTGCAAATTTTGTCATTCAATTTTGAAAAAAAAAATAACGTTAATGTTAATACATATATTTAACAAATTTTGAACTACAGTAGAACCTCGATTATCCGGGTCGGCCGGGACCGAACCGTTGCTGGATAATCGAAAACACGGTTAATCGAAATAACGCTCAAACTCACCAATTTTTTAAAAAATATGAACTTTATTACACATACCTATTAAATAATGTAAAAAGAAAATTAACATTTTTACGTTTGCGCTTTTCATTGACGCCGTGCCGATTCATTTTGTCTGCACATGAACGGACCAAATGCTAGACTGCGTAAAAGCCGTATGAGACTACAAATAATTTTCAGCAAAATTACGTATAAAATTTTTTTGGTAATTTTCGTTAGAAAAATGTGAATTTTAGTTAATTTACGAATACTATTATGAATAAAAATTATTCACAGTAAAATTATCCTTATACGCGAGCGTATTAACTCGGTTTATGTGACACCATCTGCTGAGTGATTATATTTTGTGAAATATTGAAGGGAAGGAACCTATTATAATTATTGCCAAATGACAATTATATCAAAATATCGTTATTATAACATAAATATATTATGTTTACACAGCACAGCACGAAGTAACTATCACAACTATAGTAATTTAGAACATTTTTATGGACATACAGTGTCATACGGCTTTAAGTAAATAATGCGTATGCGACAAACAAGCAGACTCGTCTTTGTTTTTGTTTCCGAGCGCTTTTTTCAGCCCGCCACGGATAATCCGCGCACGGATAGCGGACAGTCATAAACATCGCATCGCACGAATAATCCGCCGCACGGATCAGCCGCGCACGGATAGTCGAGGTTCTACTGTATTCTAAAATAATTTTCTCTTTAAATGTTTTAAATAAACTTTTTTAAATGACTTCTAACTCCACCAATAGGAAAATAGAATTTAGCTCAATTGAACAAATATTTAATTGCAATCATTTTAGTTTATATCTGTCATCTCAGAAGACTCATTTTTTGTTTAGTTGAAGTTTATCTGAGCCTTTATGGTGTTAAATATATAGTTGTCAATGTCAAGTATGTATTCAAGTTAGTAGAACTGTTGATCAAGTTTTACTTGAATTAAATAAACTTATATTAAAATCAAGACTGTGCAAAATTTAACTTCATTTTCTACATATATATCCTTATATAAGTACGGTAAGTGAATAGAAAAAACAAAGTTGTCTTTTACAATGTGTTTCTTCACTTTTACTATACTCATCCGTTTCTTTACTAAATTTTTAACGACTATACCTACTTAAATTGTACTGACAAACACTATTCTTCAGTGAAAACATGGTAGTGTGGGTGAAAAAAAAACCTTATATTTCGAAACGGGGTTAAAAAAAGTTTCAAATTGTAGATCCGTCCCTGTACGCTTTGGGTTGGCATCACTGCATTTTAGTTCTATTTTATTTTGGGCTTTGTGTTGGCAGCAGCCGGCAATTCGCCGTTTGACAGATAGTGGGGCAAGCTTGGTTGCAATCAAAAATTTGTACAAATCTTTCTTTTCGGTAAAATTGTTTTGTCCAAATTATTAGATAGTTTGTGAAATGTCAGACAACGAAGATGATTTCATGTGCGATGATGAAGAAGATTACGGTTTAGTAAGTATACGTTTAACTTAAATTTGTGTGTATAACCTAAAATATATTGACATTTTGAGATATAAATATTACATGTTGCTATTTTGATATAAAAATATAACGTTATATTTTTCTTTGCAGGAGTATTCGGAGGACAGTAACTCTGAGCCAGATGTGGATTTAGAAAATCAGTACTATAATAGTAAAGCCCTGAAAGAAGATGAACCTAATGCAGCACTAGCTTCCTTTCAAAAGGTTTTAGATCTAGAAAGTGGTGAAAAAGGAGAATGGGGATTCAAGGCCTTAAAACAAATGATAAAAATAAATTTTAAATTAGTAAGTCCTGAGCCAAAACTTGTTGACATTCTATAACCTCTCTCTTTCAGGGAAATTTCGAAGAAATGATGACGAGATATAAACAACTTCTTACCTATATAAAAAGTGCTGTAACACGAAACCATAGTGAAAAATCAATTAACTCTATTCTTGATTATATTTCTACATCACGAAATGTAAGTTTTATTTGAACATATTGGCAAAAATTTAAAAAACCTATTTCTAATTTCACCGTTACGCTTTAGATGGAATTATTACAAAATTTCTACGAGACAACCTTAGAAGCTTTAAAAGATGCAAAGAATGACAGGTTATGGTTTAAAACTAACACGAAACTAGGCAAACTATATTATGACCGAGGAGATTTTAACAAACTAGCGAAAATATTAAAACAATTACACCAGTCATGTCAGACCGACGACGGCGAGGATGATTTAAAAAAAGGTACTCAATTACTTGAGATATATGCGTTGGAGATTCAGATGTATACTGCCCAGAAAAACAATAAGAAATTGAAGACTTTATATGAACAATCGCTACATATTAAATCTGCTATTCCACATCCTCTCATTATGGGAGTTATAAGAGGTAGGTCCACTTTTATTTGATTTCATAATTAATCAGATATTTGTTTATTAATACTAGATCAAGTTTAAAAAATATAAAATGCAGTGGCGGCTGGTAAATTAAAGTGGTCGTATTTTTATACCATTTTTTAGAAAATCAATTCTAGTCCCATAAAGAGACCGTTTGTGAAATAAAAAAGCAGGGGTTACCAAACCTAAAAAAAATATATAAAATTTTTTCATCAACTAATACATATAAATACTATTCTCTTATTTTTTACAAAATTTTATATATATTTTAAATAATAGCATTATGAATTTTGATGAATGAAATAGATAGATGTCAGTGAAAAAAAAATTCAATTTTGTTCATTTCTATGAAGGATTGCGAAAAAATATATATATTGCGCATATCGCTCGCCTAAAAGAAAACTGGCATATCTGAAAATGTTACTGGAATTGAGGGTTAGAAAAAAAAATTGTCTAAGAAATCAATATTTTACTTTTTCTATATGAAAAATAATTTTTTCAGTAAACAAATTTTATTTTAATACCTAACTGATTTAATAAATATGTAAAAAAATTGAAAAATATTTAGTGGAAAAATGACACATTCTGTATATATTCTTTTTAAAAAAAAATGTTAAGAAAATATGTAGTATAATTAAAATAAGAAGAAAATACTTTTAAACTAAAATAAAATTTACATTCAATTATAAAAAATATGTTTTTAAGTTAAATAACAGCCAATATATTGAAAAATTTAATGAATGGTAACTTTTAACTGCTTTTCCTGCAAAGTAGATCATTTTGAGTTGTAATTGTTTTTTTCTAGTTGAGCGATTCACATTTTTATTCGAAACATATTTGTCACATAAGTTGATGTAAAATTCATTAAAAAAAATTTAAAAAAATGACCAATTGAATTCTCATTTCTTGCTACAGATATAACGTTTAATTTAAAAAACTTGAAATGTCGATTAGGAAGCTCTCAATTAGATTTTCATAATTTTTTTTTAAATACTGTATTTTTAGATACTAATTGTGTCTATTAAAAGTTGCACTGATACTTATTTCGAATAGAAAATCCTTATTTGAAAACATAAACATAAAGCCAGTAAATAATGCAATTACTGTTTTGTTTTCCAAAGTAATATTATTGTGAAGGAGTAACGAATATTCAATGAATGTATCAAAATTCTGATTTCTGTTTAAGAGAAGATTGGGAAAAATGAGTATGACGAATACACGATTAAAATAATTTTAAATGGGTTGTTAAAAAATATTTTCAAATGATTATTTAAACCCCCTTTTCAGACTGTTACGAACCAGTATGATTTATATCAACTATGAAATCTACTCAGTGCTGTTTTCTTCTATGCACAAGTTTACACTTGCCATGGCTGACATTATCACTGCCAATATTACGATTTGTAAATAATAATTTAATTATACATCAATCCACAAAACAGTTTTCTGTTAGAACACACACTCGTGTTAATACACAGGAATATCCCACAAAAATTTACGCTTTAAATGTGTTATGGGTAGTTAGGTTGGTGAGGGGGTATGTGGGGAAGCCTAGGGGGGTCACAGCACACTGGCTCAGCCTTTTTATGTCGAGGCATATTATACGTAACATGTGTATCATCAGTTGCGAACTTATTGGACATTCAGTGTCACCTAGTTTTACAGAATAATAAATTTATGCTTGAGCATTATGATGACCCAGTAATGCATAATACGAAAAATATATTTTTTATGTATATTATAACGTCCTGATGTGGCAACGCTCTTTCGCTTTCACTATTGAACACTCTATGACTTATGAACCAGGAACTTCTAATTTATCGTGTATAATTTGACAGTTTTCCATTACCATTATTAAATTTTAAAGAACAGAAAAATGCTTACCCTTAAACGTTTGTCTTATAAAAATTATAAACTATAAAATGTTCTGTTTCATGTTTCTTCTAAAAAAACTTGATATTCTTAGTGACTTAATTTTTTAGAATGTGGAGGCAAGATGCATTTGCGAGAAGGAGAATTCGAAAAAGCTCACACGGATTTCTTCGAGGCTTTCAAAAATTACGATGAATCTGGTAGTCCCAGGCGTACCACTTGTCTTAAATACTTAGTCCTAGCAAATATGTAAGTTGATAAATGTACATACTCTTGAAATACACTGCCTCATTTTCAGGTTAATGAAATCTGGTATAAATCCATTTGATTCTCAGGAAGCGAAACCTTACAAAAACGATCCAGAAATCTTGGCAATGACGAATCTAGTCAATGCGTACCAAAATAATGATATAAATGAATTTGAATTTATTTTAAAACAAAATAGGCAGAATATTATGGATGACCCATTTATTCGGGAGCATATTGAGGGTAATTATATTTACAATTACATACAAAATCTTCTATGAAAATAATATATTGAATGTCCAGAAATTATGAGCGACAAATTCTACGAGTACAAGTTTTGGTGATACTTTTTATTAATATTTTGCTATAAATTTATTTCTGTCCAGTGCATCTACCAGACTGCATCATTGTTCTATCTCAGAAATGCCCGGACTAATGTATTTTACTCACTCTTTTATAGCATGTACCATAAATTTATTTCTGTCCAGTGAGTTTAAAATTTGGTACAATTGTTGGTACAAAAGAAGCATAAAAATTCTCCAAAGAGCTTAAATAAACCTTGTAAGCTAGAAAATTGATTATAACCTATTTATTTGTAGTGTTTTTAGGGAATTAAACAACTTAATAATACAGATCATTTCAAGTTTACCTAAAGGTATTCCAATTTTACAAAAAGGTCGATAGTATTTAACACTGTTGGAAAAAAATATATTTAACATTTCATTTATGCAGTCTTGTTCAAGTTAGTGGCATTATTCCAGGAGAAAACTGAAATGTGTCATTTGCCTTGTTTTAAAGGACATATATTTTATGTGCAGTGAGTGTACCTAGAAAATGACTCATTAGTCGGTTAGGCAACCAGGATTACAACAATATGAATCACAATTCATTATTAGATTTTGTATCACAGTGTAAAGGTGACATAAAACTTTTCAGAAAGGCTCCAAGATGTTCGAAGTCAATAATATTTGCTATTTTTAAAAAAAGTGTTTTCGTTTATAGAACTTTGTTCAAGTTGGTGCATTCTACAAAAAAAAAAGATGTCATTTGTATTGACATTGCAGCCAAAATTACAACAATATGTACTACGACTTTTGCAAGGGTATTGACTGTCTCGATCAAGGTGTCATTCTGACTAAATTGTGTCCCTCTGGATTTCATGTTCAGTTAGTTTCTTCAATCATACCTGTGTGATGAAAGTCAATTTGTTCAATACCTCATCAGGTGTTCCTCAAGGTTTAGTACTTGGACCCTTACAATTCATCTTATTTGTTAATGATATTGTCAATGATCTGCATTGTTCATCTCTTCTTTATGTTGATGATATGAAGTTATATTGTAGAGTAAATAACTGTGCTGATTGTTTATGTCTTCAGAACTGAACATAAATAGGTTGTCTCATGTACCCGAAAAATTGTGTTTGATTAAAACATCAGTGGGAATAATTTAATTCGCATGGATAAATCTGGGAGTAACCTTGGCTTGAATGCCTATCTGTCTTTTAGTGATTACATATATAACAGCATTGGCCTCCCAAATACTTTGTTATATGCAACTTGTAAAGATGTTTGGCTTGGATCATAATATATAACAGTATCAAAGATTAAAAAATTTTTTTTGAAATAGATCACTTCAATCCCACAATTGGTTTTGATCATAATATATTATTAAATCCTTTTGAGTGCAGGTTAATGCAACAACGAACATGCAAAGTATAGTAAATTTATACAAATACTTAATTGGCCTAATTGACTGCCCGCAATTGCTTGACATGATTAACTTAAAAGCATCTACCAGACTGCATCATTGTTCCATCTCAGAAATGCCTGGACTAATGTATTTTACTCACCCTTTTATAGCATATACCATAATTATCAGTATATTGACAATAATATTGATATTTTAAACTGTAAATTTAGTCAAATTAAGTCATTGTTTCAGGTATTTGTTATTTGTGTTTTTCTTTTTTTTCTGTTGTCTTGCGAATATTGTTATGTTGTTTTTCCAACCCTGTAAATGGAATGAACAATAAATAAATGTTTTGCTTAAGAAAACTATCAAAGAGTTGAAGCAAAAAGTTTAGTTTTTAATTGGCAATTCATTTAGGATTTCAAAATTTTTATAATTTTTTGTTTTCATAGGTGCGGATTAGTACCACTTTTATCAAATTTGAAAAAAAGTCTATCTAAATAAAAGCAAAATTAAGGAAAAATATTAATTTAAAAAAAATAACTAATTGAATTTAGAAAAAGTATCCTAGGACTTGTACCATTATTTTTATCAGCAATCATTTGGATTTTTTGCTGATAGTCACCTCAAACATCTTAAGAAAAAACTTGAAGAGTGTTATCAAAATCATGCTAATGGTTATTTCCAAAAATAATTTGCAATATTGCTTACTAATGAATTAATCTTGTGTAATCAAATATTTATAAACAATTTATTCTAAACAAAGTTACACTATTTTAAGTAATTAAAATCCAGCTGTGTATTGGTTATTGTTCATAATTATTTTTGGTAAACATCTTTGTTCGTGAAACCACAAGAAATTTTGTTTGTAAGAAGGGGCAGCGTATTATTTCAAGGGCTGTGTTAAATAAACGGTTCATTTTTGCTCATTAATTCATACCCTTACAGATAATCCCTTAACCCTTTTTATCCGGACAGTATCGACTTCTCCCAGTGTAAGTTACATAATTTTTTTTATTATTTTAAATTTAAAATCTTTATTATAAATTTTTTAAATTAAATTATGTTTTTAGGAAACACTGAAATCTTACAGACATAAAAGTTTGATTTCAGAAATTGTGCAATATGTGCTTAAATCTTATAAAATTTTATTATTTTGTATTAGCTTATTCCAAAAAAACAGAATCAGTAGTTTAAAGTAGAAAAAATATTTTCTACAAAATTTATTATCGAACTAAGTTGTGTTCCTAAATTCACATAACATCCTTTGGTTATCCCACTTCTGATCAGCTTAATTTACTGTATACATTTTAGATCGTTTCATATCATTCATTGATATTAATTTAAAAAATTTGCTCGCTATGTTTGAGAGTAAGTATTTGTAAAATTAATACTTGTTTTTAGATCTCTTAAGGAATATCAGGACCCAAGTACTGATTACGTTAATAAAACCTTACACTAGAATACAAATACCTTTTATTTCTACAGAACTGAATATTGACGTCTCTGAAGTTGAAAGCTTGTTAGTCTCCTGTATATTAGATAAGTAAGTAGCGACTTAAGCACTTATCGAGTGGTATTATTGATTGCAGTATTATTTCCAGCACAATTCAAGGACGGATAGATCAAGTAAACCAAGTGTTGTTCCTGGAACGAGCAACCGTAAACACCGCACGATATAACGCTTTAGATAGATGGGCAAATCAGTTAAATACGCTACATTCGTCTATTATAAATAAAATGGCGTAAATACGATAATTAAAATATTGTAAAGAAGTGATAGCGCTTTGCGCCTCTTTTATTGAATTATAAGGAAATTACATTGAATCATAATTGTTGTAATAAGTTTTCTTCTTTTTTGTAGATTCATTAATTTATTAGATTTGTTTTATTGTATGTATAATAAACAATTATACAATTCAGTTTTTCTAATTGTTAACATTTTCTAATAAATAGGAATTAATTATGATATGTCTTTTTTTAAAACATTCCGATTTCTAGGTATTCAAAATTATACAGGGGGGTTGTGAAATAACTTTCCTTCAAAAGGATAACGGAGGACTTGAAAATTTCGGAAATTAATAAATAATTATTTATTTAAAATACAGTGCCCAATGGGACAAGGTAGAAAGCAGGATTAAGAATATACAATGTTAACAAAACGGTCAATAAGTAGAATAAGAACAAATTATAATTCTAAACAAAATACAGACTACTAAACAAATAAATAATTAATAAAATTGAAGTGATTGATAAAATATATCACGCAAAAATTAGGGCAACACTGATATAACTAAAATAATTTTATTTCAAAAATAGGTTGTGGCTAATATTCACAATAAAAGTATATAAAATTAATTACAAAAACATTAGATCAGATCCTAAGATTACACACATATTATCTATTTTATAACTATTAATATACTAATAGCACTAAACAATAGCAGTAACATTTGATTTAGTTAAAAATTTCAATTTAGATATTTCGTGGAACTGTTATAATAATAAATAATTTAATATATCTTTTAAAGGTAGTTAAATTATTCACATTTTTTTATATTATTCAGTAATTTGTTGAAGCTATCTAGTCCTTTAAAAAAATAGGGAATTTCAAAATTTTATTGAACCAGCTTTTTTGCATGAAAATGATTTCTCGATCTTGTTGACTGTCCATGAATTTGTTCATTTGTTATTAAGAAATTGTTTAAATATGATGGTTGAAGACCATTCACTATTTTGTAAATAAAAATCATCCTTAAATAGTACAATCCTTCAGAAACTGTCAACCACTGTAAAGTATCTAACATAACGCGAATAGGTGTATATCGATTACAATGTAGAATGATTCTCCTAGCCGTTCTGAAGTTTTTGTAACTGAGATAATCTATTTTGGTTAAACATATATGTCACAGTAGTACAATAATTGAAATGAAGCTGAATTATGCTGTTAAAAGTAATTCTAGCAAATAGTGAAAGTTTATTAGCTACATGAGAAAAAAATATACAGGTTTTCCAAAATATATTCTGCATGATTATTTAAAGACAAGTTGTTATCTAAAACAAATCCTAAATATTTAAATTCATTCACAATTTTAATATTTTCACCTTTCATATTTATCAATATTTCATCAACATTTATTTGTTTATGCTTATAACTAGTTATTAAAACCATAGCTTTTGGTTTTTCTATGTTCAGTGTTAGTTTATTTATTTTAAGATAATTTTTAATTTTATCCAGAAATGTATTCATCAAATAAATTACTTAATATAAATTCTGATGTGATACCTATATTAAAGTATCATCAGCAAAAAGATTAGTAGCATCATTTAATATCATTGAAATAAAATATAAAAAGAAGTGGCCTCAAAACACTTTCCTGAGGCACTCCAAAATCATTTAATAGGTACTTCGTTGGAAACAATTTTAGTTGCTTGTTTTCTACCATTCAAATAATTGTCAAACCATTTCAAAACGGTATCAGTTATATCATAATATGCAATTTACTTAATAAAAGTTTTCTATTTATAGTCTCAATGGTCTTTTTTTAAACCCCCCATAAGTTTGTCCATGCTACCATCACACAGAGGGTGCCAATCCTCTTTACAAGTATAGCTGATCTACGATCTACTGCCGCAGGAATCGAACACAGGCAGGGTATCACACCTTAAACCGCGCGACCACTGACCGATAAAAAAGTCTTATTCAAATCAAGAGTTAGCAGATATGGTGTGAATGAGTACCAAACGCCCATTATCGACGTCGCTGATATTCAACACCATATTTTTATGTTGCAGTAAATACGCATGTGCTGCATCAGAATGCTCGATTTCTAGTGATTATGACGATTTACGGATCCACCTACTCTATCTGGAGTACTACCATGGGTGTGCGCGTGTGAAAATTGCTGATATATCTGTAATGAATTTATTAGTAATTTTGTGTTTGTCTTCTTAAGAATTGAGAATAATTGAGGACTATCGGATGATAAAAAACTTGTATGAAGGAATTAGGGCTCGAGACCAAAACATGAGTGTCATTGGTGCTGTTGAAACATGTGGTTCATTAATAAGCATGTATGTGAACAGTGTATATCATGCAATCAAGAATGACAAAAAATATACAACTGCAAAATGGAAAATGATGGAAACTCACGAAATAGAGAAGATAGAGGTTGACTATACAAAATATGCGTTTCGTGGCACAATTCAGTAATTTAGAAATGAGCTTCCGACAATAAAAAACCTGTCAGGATAAAATTTTAACTAAAATATCTAGAAGAGTAGGTACTTGTGCGAATTATTTGATACATGAATTTCCGTTTTATAAAAAAAGAGTATGCTGATAGAAAAGGACGAAATAGTGATATGACTAAGAATGTATTTAAGACAAATATTAGGTCGAAATCTGAATCAAAGAATAAATGACACTGACATGACAAAAGCGGGGCACTGCTTTGCCATATATGAAACCTGGTGCTGTGGTTGTGATGGTTATAATGAATAATGCACCCTAAGTAGTCGACGATAACTGTTAATGTGTGACAGTTACTGACAGAGCTAATAACCAGTAATGTGTAGTGTATATCCAAATAATGCAGTGTACTATGTGTTAAAGTGTGATATCTGCGGAATGCGCATCAGATAGGTTAAGACGGTGGCGGTAGGCTATCACCGTCCAAAAGACGGCATTCTACGGATGAGTATAAACTTCTCAAACTATTAATGTACTAGGTTCACTCAACGTCTATTTATTTTTGGTAATTTTGTGGTCTTTGAACTTTTCTCAAGTGGCACGCTTATAGAATTTTGTCTCCTGCAACCTTCACCTCCCGTACTCATCTAAGTGCTGTAAATAAATCACCATTTTGGAATTCATAGACCAGCAATGGTTGGTGCAAAAATTGCTACAATTTTTACCATTCAATGGAAATATCCCAAATATCCCAAGAATAGTATTTCCACTTGCGAAAGAAAAGAGTTGGTATACAAGAAAGAAAAATTCCTCTAGTGAAATATTACTTGACATGCGCACTCCAAGTTTCAATCAAATTGAAATTATAGATTTGTTGATTTATAATTTATATATATTTTGGTAGAATTTGCTAGCTTGCAAAAAACTTAGCGAACTTCAAATAAATGTTTATTTCATTTGTTTACATCACTTCGTGATGAGATATTTCTATGAAGTTTAGTGTAGGATGGTTTTGAAATTACCGGAAGATGAACGCAAATATTATAAATATATGTTCTTTGAATATATAAACATATAATGAGAATTTATTTTATAAAAATGGGATAAAAAAATAAGATGTGGGAAAGGGTTGCCTAATCTACAGGGTGAAGCATAATTAGGTTGACCGCGTTGCGAGATAAGCCATTGACGTTGGCACGGCGGAGCCGCGATTCACGTTAATATACAGTAAATCACTTTCCGTACTGTTCATAGCTGCATATGGCTACAAAAGAGTATCTAACCTTATCCATATTATTTTGCATTTATCAATGGTGATTTGTGCACTTACGTCAGTAAAGTTTCAATCTCAAAGACTGACAACTACGTTTGGATTGAAGTAAACGTTACCTCATATTTTGAAAATGAACGCTAAACTTCTTATGACGTAAAATTCGCATGCATCCTTTTTAAAGTTAGTTGCTTGTTGATCACGAAGATATTCACTAATATAGCGCCCCTTCGGATAATATGGCTTTTTACATAAGATATCGTTTAATTTCTCAACAGTTAGAATTCTTGAGCTATCTGTTAAAGCCTGAAAAGTCGCATTTAAATTATGATATTCGTAGAGACAAAGAACTGTTCTATAGCCGGTTGATTAATTGTATTCAATAACACTTCATAATATTGATAAATAGCAACAATCACTTATTCATTACTAAATTGGCCAAGGACTGGTTTTAATAGAAATTTAGTGTTAGTTACGGGTTTGATTATTCTGAAATAGCTATGTTTATCATCTTGTCAACGAGAATTAGGAGGTTACGAAATTTTCGAACATGCTTTGTGTCATGTTCGATACTAATTCTACTACAGTTATTAGAGAGTTATTCGACGTCTTATAACGTTAAGAAGTATTTAAGTTGTATCATTAAGTCAGCCGTAATAAAGATAATGCTTTGTCATATTTATGCATGATTCAGGTAATATCGAACAATTCCTTATTTGACAGATAGAGTCGTTCGGCCGTAATCGATCATACCCGTTATCGATGTTCTTTTAACCTAAAATAAAAGTAAAACGTGTTTCGTTTTTTTAATTAGTTTCCGTTGCATCTTTGATCTAAAATGAAATGAGGATAAGTCACTCTCATTTTCTCAAAATATCAACTTATACTCTTCTTCTCATTCATAATTAAATTGACAAAAACTGAGAGAGAAAAAATAAACAAAAGAATTATGGAATTCCATCCGACAAATTATTAACCAATAATTATGTTTGTAGACAAGATAAAGGCAATAAGTATTTAAATAAAGTCTACTAAATACTGTTCAGCAGTATTAAAGGGGTTTCTAATAAATTTATTATTTTCTAATCTTTTTACTTGCTATCGAATACATCATTTTTTATCACAATACATTAACGGACTTTACACTTCTAAGTTAAGAGTCAACTGAAATAAGTCATGTCCAGTCCAGTGACCGTACACTGTGTGATTAACACGGAACTTATATCGATCATAAATTATAACCCCACCTTGTCTACGCCAATGGCTTACTAGCCACGATCCAGTCTTATCAATAGAGCACTGTCTTTTAGCAAATAAAAAGAGATGACGACATAAGCGGGTAATGTTTTCATAAAAATAGATGTGTATATGTAAGCCGATCAATCGTCTCTACAGTTGCTACTGATTTAAAATTTATTAGGGAATTGGTAATATTCAATGTGAAACAATAAGTCCTATCAATAGAACGAAAATGAATTATAAATTATTTTCCTTTTAGTTCTCCTCGAAATACAATACATATCCACTATCTGTATATTTGTATTGTTTAAAATCGTTTGTATATTTAATAGGGTTAAAGGAAAATCTTTCGCTTAAGCAAAATATTTTGTAAGGATATAATTTGCTATCGCATTACGAACGTTAACAGGTTTGCCTAGAAAATGTGTAGTCCCAGAGACATTCTATTTGAAACAGAGGCGTACTGGCCTTAGGGGATCCTAGAAAATTTCCCAAAGGAGATGCTACTGCTAGTATTGAAAAACCGTTTCGGATGTGTGTACTTTGAATTATTAAATTCAATTTAAATTGAGACTGGTTTAGGATATTATATTTTATATAATTTATAGAGTATCGCGCACTCATGGTATTAAATATTTTTTCACCTAGGTGAAATGCATAACCGTTATTGATTTGTTATTATTACATTAACATTTAATAAAGTTTAATATCTGAAGTTTATAGATAATAGTATGTACATATTTTCACGAATACTAATCTACAATTTGGAAACAATACTAATGTCAAATTATTTATTATCAAAAT
Source organism: Monochamus alternatus (assembly GCA_037114965.1). Lineage (NCBI taxonomy): Eukaryota > Metazoa > Arthropoda > Insecta > Coleoptera > Cerambycidae > Monochamus > Monochamus alternatus. Next base: position 11,177,441 of record CM073432.1, on the reverse strand, counting down.
TAAAAATATAATATGAAAAATTTACTAACTGGCTCTAATTTAAATATTTGAAAATTTTGTTTTGTTAGCTTTATTACTTTAAACACTGTTGATTTCAATAGTGTTCTTCTTCAATACCGAAATTTACTTTTCTGATACTTTTCTGTAGTTATTCAACAATTTTGGCAACAGTTTTGAACATCAGTGATAACGGTTTCCAAAGCCTTCTTTCACTTTTGCATTTGAACCTTATATTGACATATTTTAGTTTTTTTACTCGGTTTTTAGTGCTTAATCCAAGCACTGACGCCTTAAGCCGCGCGACCACTGACCGATCATGGTAATCAGCAGAAAAAATCACACATATCTGCTAAGTAATTTAACCGACATCGTACCTCTAATGCTGGCTACAGGTTATGCGTGAATTCACGATTCGAGATTTGTAATGAATTCGTGCATAGTATGTAGAGTTTTTATGAATGGATTTTTAACGAACAATACCCTACACACTATTCGCGAATTCCTCACATATCACGAATCGCGAATACACGCATAGTTTGTAGCAAGCCTAATAGTAAGATTAGAAATAATGTCAAATTGATTTATTTCATCAAGTGTATTTTTACACAGTTACTTACTTAAGCATATTTTAGAGAGGTCATGCCAAGCAATAATAATAAGAAGCCGCCATCTTATTTAATATTGTGCAAATGCTGAAATGGACAATAAGGTCCATTTGCAAAGTAATAAATGTACCTTGGCAAATGGAAATGGTACTGAGGTTAGGCGAATTTATATGGAAAGATTTCCAAATCATCCAACTGCAAATATGTTTTCAGTCAAATTAATTTCAGAAATGTTCAATTCCTGGAAGAACTGAGTGTTAGAACGCCTGAGTTGGAAGAAGCTATTCTGTACAAAAATGAAGAGGATCCAAATAATAGTACTAGGAAGATCGCTGCAAATCTTAATCATAAATTAGTTTGGTCCGTTCTGAAGCATCAGCAGCTTTACCCGTATCACATACAAATGATTCAAGCCTTCTTACTGCCGTAAGACTATCCTGCTCACCTACACTTTTGCCACTGAATTTTGCAAAACATTGAACAAAATGTTGACTTTACCGGAGGCGTATTGTTTACCGACGAAACTAATTTTTCCCGAGAGGCTATAATGAACTTCCATGCACAATAAACACGTTTGGTCTGATGAAAACCCTAATACCATAATGGATCTCTTTCAACATCAGTTTTCTTTGAATTTATGGGTGGGTATTATTGAAAATTTTCTTGTTGGGCCTTATCTTTTTACCAAGAACTTTAACAAGTGCCTCCTACAGGCATTTTCTTGAAAACGTTTTACCTGAACTACTTGACGACGTTCCCTATGCGCTAAGGCAAAGAATGTGGTTTATGCATGACGGGGCTCCCCTACATTTTAGTTTGTCTGCTCGTGAATTTTTAAATGAAAGATTCGGTAATAACGTGATTGGACGAGACACCCAAGAACTAGGTCATCCTTGGCCGCCCAGATCACCTGATATGAACTCTATTGATTTTTATTTAGTGACAAGGCTCACATTGAAACTGAGGAGCAGTTACGTCAACAAAATATAGCTGGTTGTGGTGTGGTGTGGTGTAGAGCCACTCCTGTTATAATAAATCATAGTTCTAGTAATTCCATTGCTAATTAATTATTTTGTTATTATTTTAAGTACTGTAATATGTATCGTGTAAATGCACTTGATCAAATAAATAAATTTTGTTGTTAATTGGTTTGAAATAAAAAAGTGAAAAATTAAAAACTGATTTTTTTTTAATTTGTGTCATGCTGCAGCTGGACAATAGCTGTCCTAAGACCCTACATAAAACCATTATTTGGCCACAGAATACGCCCTTTTATTTTTGACACCTACAATATTTTCAAAATTCAATAGTTTTGAGATATATTGACCCTACAAATCCAAGTGTTAGTTCCACGCACACGGAATATTGGAACACCCTGTGTATCAAAATGTTTACAGCTCATAAAACTAACGATCGAGAACTTATAATAAAATGGAAATTAATTGTGATAGCTATGAAACGTTCGGAGAAAAATTAAGTGAAAATTAGATTTCTTTGAAGGAATAACCACCTGTAACATTCAAAACACCATCATTATCCCACCCCTTCGCATTTAAATCTGATTATCAAATTTATTACGTTATCCTCGCTCTAAACATTTCACCCCTACAATTCCAAATGAACGCTTTCACTGATACCGTTAAAGTGTATTTATTTTTCGTTAAACTATCTATATTAAGGAATTGAATATAATTTCCGAAGGTTCACGGAACTTGTTAAGCAAACGAATATTGATAACGATAAAGACTTCCTCTGATTTGTAAATGTACGCGAATTAACACCCCATTTGAAAACAATATAAATTTGTATGATATACAACGTATTTTCAATAAATACTAAACATTTTATTACACGTTAATACTTTGTCATTGCTAATTTTTCAATCTATTTCTTCACCAACACAGGGTGATTCTTAACCTATACGCATAAACTTGGGAAATTATAGCCGAGGACACATAATGACGAATAAAAAAAATGTAGTAAAATATTTTTAGTTAAAAGAGCATACCAAATTATGGGGTTGTGCCAAATTTCATTAATTTATCTCTACACGTGTGGGAAATACTAATTGAAAATAGTCATCAAGAAACGAACGTTTCACACCTTGATGTAGACAACGAAACTTTTTAGGATACATACAGGTTTATACAGGGTGATTTAGAACTTATGTAAAAGAATTGGGAATAGATGCGCCATGAAAATTGGAGTCGAGATCGTATTTTTTTTATACAATCCTTGTAGAGAGTAAAACATTATTGAAATTGTAGTATTTTCAATCTTTACATCGCTGGGCCACTGTAGTCTCTAGACAGGCGATTCCGAATATTGAAATTCGATTACTTTTTGTATGCACTAAATTTTTTGTGACGCCAGTAGGGCTGTTCTCACTCGTCACGGATTGGTTTGAAACTGTTAGAAATATTCGACCAGTTAAGTTCTGAATTTGTTTTCAGTGCATGGAAATTAAGAAGTAGTTGGTCGAATATTTCTGACAGTTTCAAACTAGTCCCTGACTGCTGTGTGAACAAACCTAGTGTTTACATTAGTTTTTCAAGTGTCAAAAATGGCTTACGTATATAGTAACAACTCGTTGATGGATATCTTTTTAATTTATTACGCTGTGAAAATGCTATAGCAGAACGATTTCCCGGTAAACATGTGCCAAATGTAGCTACTTTTACAGCGGTGTGCTTGATTTACGCGAACGTTTAGCATACAGGGTGTTAAAAAAAGAGTGTAAAATATTTCAGCAGGTAATAGTATGAACCAAAATAAGCAGAAAAGTCTTAATAAACATGGGTCCGCAAAGTAACGGTTGTGGAGATATGAACCACTATTCGTTTTTCAAACATTTTATTTTATTAGGAATAAACCGACAAAGGAAGCTTTTAACAAACCAAAAACAAAATTACAGAAGATGTTCAAAGTGCACTCCGTCCATTTCCAAGCAATCACGACATCTTCGTCTCAACGATATTCGAACTCTTTCGAAAACACCCTCCTTGGTTTGGATTTCTTGACACTTTTGATTAATCCGTAGCTGCAGCTCTTCCAGGCTATTTACAGGAGTACCATACACTAATGTTTTCAAATATCCCCACACAAAGAAATCTAGAGGGTTCAGATCAGGCAATATTGGAGGCCATAAAACAGGTCCGGCCCTTCCTACCCATCTATGTGGAAAAGTTTGGTGTAAATGCTCTCTAACGGCCATGGAAAAATGAAATGGAGCACCACCATGCTGGAACCACATTTGTTACCTCTGATTCAAAGGAATGTCTTCCAAAAACTCATACAGTGTGTTCTGCAGAAAGTTGAGGTAAGCAGAGCCTGTTAATCGGTTTGGTAAAACAACAGGACCTAGAAACCTGTCATCTACAATACCCATCCAAATGTTTAATGAAAAACGTGCCTAATGTCCAGATTCTATTAGAGCATGAGGATTTTCGTCGGCCCAAATATGCGTATTGTGAAAATTAAACACTCCATTTCTTGCGAACCCGGCCTCATCAGTAAAAATAATGTTTGCAAGAAAACGAGGGTCTTCAGCATCATGACGTAGAAACCAGCGGCAAAAAACCAAACGTGCTTGACGATCATTTATTGGATTTAAGGCCTGTACTCCTTGCACATGGTATGGATAAAGCAGTTGCTCGTGAAGGATTTTCCAAACAAGAGGACCACTAATTCCTACCTCGGCTGATATTCTCCACACACTCGTACCTGGATTCTGCTCTACCAGTGCTAGAATTTCTTCATCTGCTCTAGGAGTGGATACCGACCTTGATCTTCCGGATAAATGGCACTGTTTGCTCAAGGAATCGGTATCACGCAATCTTTGGTGAATTCTTCCAAACATGCGTTGTGAAGGAATCTGGCGATTTGGATAAGCGTCAACATAAAGACATCGCGCTTCGGTGGCGTTCCCATTAGCACGACCATACATGAAATGCATGTCTGTTAATTCTGCGTTAGAGTAACCAGCCATAGCGAAAGAAAACTTGTGCACTGAGAACAACTGTCAAATACGTACTGTTTATTTCACTAAACATCAACCGATTATTATAAGAAAATACACAACGTTTTTGCAAAATAAAAAAGGGGCTAAAAAACATAAAACATTCCATATCTCCGCAACCGTTACTTTGCGGACCCATGTTTATTGAGACTTTTCTGCTTATTTTGGTTCATACTATTACCTCCTTAAATATTTTACACTCTTTTTTAACACCCTGTAGAACGGACCAGAACCAGAAAGATTTGTAATAGTTATGTTTGTTGTGTGTGTGTGTTTACACGTCCGTGGACAACATTTTGAGCAGTTGTTATTAATAATAATACTAGCGACAAAAGCAGTTGAATTTGCTGATATAAAATAGGTGTTATAAAATTTGATTTATTTCTTTCATTGGGAAATCCTTTCAATTCTTCAATTTTATGTCAGTTCATTTTTATGTATGCTTTTTCTTACGCTAGGTCAGGTTTTACAGTGGACCAGTTTCCAGTGCCTTGCAGAAGTGTATAGTGTAATCTTTTTCATTTCTTTTACAAAAAATTGTATTTGCACAATCAATTTTTTTTTTAATGAGTTCTAAATTACCCTGTATATTTATTCTATTTATAAATTAGTTTTGCATAAAATGTGGACCTTTTTAAAATAATTTAATGATTCATTTTTAGCAATTTATTTCTAAATTTTTCAGTTTAAATATATATTTTTTTCAAAATAAGAAACAAATTTTAAACAAAAAGCAAATTTTTTATATAAATTATAAAATATTTTTCATAAAATTTGAGATTGACATTTGAGGAAGGAAATGGGGAGGTACATAAAAAAGTATATCCAGAAATAAATATAAAAAATAATGCTAGTAATATCTTCATATAAAGCGACTTTTGCTGTTTGTTTTTATATTTTAATTTCCAGCCAAATCCTTAAAGACGAACGGCACTGTGTTCAAAATACGAATACTTTAAAACCTTCTTTGGCAAGTAATATACAACCTTATCGGTTACAAATACGTAGATTCGGTGAATTGTTCCCTCGATTTCAATAATGTTTGGTTATTGGTCCTCAGAGACAGCGTATATAGAAATAATATTAAGTTGCTGAATGTTACTTTAGGTATATTTGTAAATAAACAACACAGAAATGCTTTATGATATCGTATCGTATGCTGTGCTATGTGTGACGCTTAATGTTAATATTAAGAGGTACAATACAAGGTGTTGAAGAAAAACAATTTTTTTACGAAAATTTCCAACTTTTACTTATAAATAAACCTAAAGTAACGCCCAGCAACTTTTAATAAGTAACATTTTGCTGTATTTTCAACAGAAAAGGCACTTTACCTCTCGCTTTACCTGAATCCAAAAACAGTTCTTACTCGATGCACTGAATATTTCAAATAGGATTATTTCAGAAACGGTTGCTTCTAACGGCTTCAATAAGGGGCAACTTTTTCACATTAGAAGCGCAGGAGAATCGATTGTTTCAATAGTCAGATGGATACACTAAGCCGCAAAAAAGTTCTACCATTTAAAATAAGTATGATATGCCATAAGTGACGCCAACATTAGAACACCTCGTCCTCAAAAAACCCCATCAATATCGAAATTGTATGCAAAAAGTTATTTACTTATTTAGAACATGAACTAAAATCTTTCATATCTTTCGCATTGAAGGTGTTAGCAGCCTCACGATAATGATGTAAGGAGCAAAGATGAGGGGAAGCAAATGGGAATAGTCAGGTTTTGGCGATTCTGGGGGTACCTCTGCCATGTAACGTGTAGAGGTTTATTTCATGCTTACAGTTTACAATAAAGTTGAGTGATGATGAGAAATGTGAGCATTTTTCTCCGTTGTCAAGTAGCGCAAAGCCGTTCAAGCGTTCACGGTAGTGTATAAAGCCGCAATATATTTCCTATTCCAAGATGTTTTTCTATGTCCTTCAAGGATTCTCTCTTATATCATAAATCAGGATTAACCTTGTAACTGTGAGGAATCATGCGTTCTGGATATTTTTGTAGTTGATTTTCAACGCGCTAAGCAACAAACCTCAATATTATATGTTCTTTACTAGAAATCATATAAAAAATAAAAATATAAATAATTATTTGCAATACAAACTAAAACTAATATAGTCGAAGCCCGAAATAATAGAGTGATTAATATACAGGGTGTCACGAAATTAATGGGACATACAGCAAGAGTAGATTCCTTACATTAAAATAATGCGATTAAGCCGAACTTAACCTTGGTCCATTTGTGACTAATAAAAGTTACAGGATGTTAAAATTCAAATTTAGAATTCGAAATTCTTAAAATTCTTAGAGTTTTTAAAGCATTCTTTTGAAAATTTGGACAAGAAAATGAATCCGTAATTAATTTTGCTGTGGATAATAATAATAATAATAATAATAATAATAATAATAATAATAATAATAATAATAATAATAATAATAATAATAATGCATTTATTGCCCAACAGAATCACTTCCAATAATAGGACAATACAGGATAATGTTTAGTAGAACTAAAATAATAATAATAGTATATCTTAGAAAAATATAAAAATAATAACGAAATAACAAAGAGAGGAAATAATAATAATAATACATAATAAACTAATTGCTTACAAGCATGATAAGTATTAAAAAGACAGAGTTCCTAAAGTTAACAAGTCATTCAAGCTGCAAACGTTAATATCAATGTGTTCACTAATGTAGTTGAAATTATTGGACATTACATATACAGGAGACTTCAAAGCAACATTTGTTCTAATATTATGACAATAAAATAAATAATTACTTCGAGAACCAGAACGCGGAACTCGAATAGTGAACAAACTTAACAAAGCAGGGGAATCAACATTGCCATGTAATAATTTATGTAGAAGTGATAAACTTGCTAGTGCTCTTCTAGTGCTAAGTGATTGAATGTTAAATCTTTGCAAGAGTAAATTATAATCGTGTCCCCTAATTGGATAAAAATGGTCAATCCGAAAAGACAAAAATTTTAAAAATCGACGTTGAATTTTTTCTACCTCTTGGATACGTAAATTATAGTGACGATACCAAATAAGACTACAATATTCAAGCTTAGAGCGCACCAACGAAAAGTAAAGACACTTAAGGGCGTTTATATCATCAAGCGATTTTGTATTTCTAATGAGAAAACCTAGCGCTTTATATGCACTATTAGCTACCTGAATAATATGCTCAGAAAAAGATAGTTTATTGTCAAAAAGTACACCCAGATCTTTGACATTACTACAACGCGCTAACGGTTCTGAATTAACTGTAATAATCAAATATGAACGGCTGTAATTTAAGAGTAAAGGAACATACCTTACATTTACTTATATTTAAAAGAAGGTTATTGCCCACACACCACTTCTCCACAATATTCAGAAGACCCTGAAGTTTAGTACAATCTTCAATACATGAAATTCTATGAAACAACTTCAAGTCGTCAGCAAAAAAAAAGATGACAAGATTTCAGACTCAAAGATAGGTCATTTACAAATAAAACAAACAGAAGCGGTCTTAAATTTGACCCTTGTGGGACCCCGGAAGTTGCTAAAAATGTATTTGATTTAAAGCCATTATAAGATACATATAAATTACGTTGATGTAAATAAGACTTCATAAGACAAAGCAAATTACTACTAAAACCATAGTACCTAAGTTTTTGGAGAAGTAAATTATGATTAACCTTATCGAAGGCCTTTGAGAACTCGGTATATATCGCATCAACTTGATCTTTATTATCCAGGTTATTTGAAACAAACTGAGTAAACTCTGTTAAATTAGAAACAGTTGAACGTTTAGGCACAAAACCATGCTGATTTGGAGAAATATAGAGTTTGATGTTATTGTAAATGAAAGTATACAGCGACATCTCAAAAACCTTTGCAAAATTTGACAAAATTGTAATGGGGCGATAATTTTTAATGTCAAATGAATTACCACTTTTCAGAAAATGGATGCTAAAGGGCGCTACGAAATGTACTCTTGGTTGATATAAACTGGTTATAACTTTTTTATCAGTGTGTGTACGAAAGTTTTAATAGAAAAATATTGTTCTCCTATCTATTTTTGACAAATAAGGTAAGCATTTAAAATTGCTTGCCACAGCTCATCCCGTGTCATAGGATCACTGTAAACTTTTGATTTCAAAATACCCTAAATACTGAAATCCATGGGGTTTAAATCTGGGCTTCGTGCGGGCCATAAAAACGTGCTGCCGTGATCTATCCATCGTTGGGGAAATTGTGCGTTAAGATAGTTTCGCACCTGTACAGGAAATGCCGATCTAAGAATCGAAGACAAAATTGTTTCCTATCTGGAAAATCTGCAGGTAGTAAATTCTGCGCTGGGCTAAAGTGAAATGTCTGCGGCTGTAGTGGTACCTAAATCATCAATCAATTCATAGATTATTTCATAATGAAAAACTGTACCCGTACCCGCAGACATTCGTCGTAAACTTATTTCAGGATTTTCTGTTACACGAAGCAAAATGTCCTCCTCTCGTCTTTTAGGTCGAAACGATCCAGTATCTCCTAACCGGTCATAAAGATTTTTAAATAATTTGTGATGTGGTTGTAATCTATTTGGGTAACTTTCTAAGTACCTGCGACACACACGACGTCCATTAAAATTTTCTTTTGCATAAATACATACCATATCTCGCATTTCTTCATTAGAAAATAAATTATAACAAGGCATATTTCATGCGATGGTATTAATTGTAAACAAAAACTTAAAGGAATACCCTATTTAACATAATTTACTTGCCAATCAGCTAATTGTGAATTGTACAATTTGTTTTCAAATAACCAAAGCTTACTATGACAGTTTTACGTAAGTAACTACAAATTTTTATTTTATTTTATTTTATTGCATCCAATAGAAAAAACAAGAAATAAATCGAAAACGTTTAAATTTTTCGACATAAAACAAGTATACCTTATTTTGTGAAAAATAGATAGGAGAACAATATTTTTATATTAAAACTTTCGTACACACTGATGAAAAAGTTATAACCAGTTTTTATCAATCAAGAGTACATTTCGTAGCGCCCTCTAGCGTCTACAGCAAAATTAAGTACGGATTCGTTTTTCTTGTCCCAGAAAACCCCCTAATACAAATTTTTAAAAGAATCTTTTGAAAACTTTTTAAGAATTTTAAGAATTTCGAATTCAAAATTTGAACTTTAACGCCCTGTAACTTTTTTATTATCCACAAATGCACCAAGGTAAGTTTGGCTTAATCGCATTATTTTGATGTAAGGAATCTATTCTTGCTGTGTCCCATTAATTTCAGGACACCCTGTATAGCACTTAGAAGAGAAAGAGATTTCATAGGCGTGCCACTTGAGTAGAGTTCAAAGAACATAAAATATCAAAAATAACACGATTGAGTGAATCTAGCATTTTAATAGTTTACTTTAAGAAGTTTATACTCACTCGTACAATGCTGTCCTCTTAGACGGGGATGGGCTACCACACTAAGATTGTCAATCCCGGAAAAGAATTTCTATCCCGGGATTTCGGGATTATAATCATATATAATTATATTGTATTGATAATAAAAAATCGTAAGATACACCATTTTTATATAATTCCGTTTCTTTGGTTAAAGTAGAAAATAACGTAACTTACTTATTTGTACTTGAACCTGACTGAAATGGCTACATAGACTCTTTCAGACCTTGCTTTTATGTACTGAACAAAGCCGTATAAAAATATCTAATAGACTGTAAAGCAGTTTACTTTGTGAACATGTGATCAATGTTCAATTTTTTAGACCTGGTCACTAAATTAAATACAGGGTGTTAAAAAAAGAGTGTAAAATATTTAAGGAGGTAATAGTATGAACCAAAATAAGCAGAAAAGTCTCAATAAACATGGGTCCGCAAAGTAACGGTTATATATGGAATGTTTTATGTTATTTAGCCCCTTTGTTTATTTTGCAAAAACGTTCTGTATTTTCTTATAATAGTTGGTTGATGTTTAGTGAAATAAACAGTACGTATTTGACAGTTGTTCTCAGTGCACAAGTTCTCTTTCGCTATGGCTGGTTACTCTAACGAAGAATTAACAGACATGCATTTCATGTATGGTCGTGATAATGGGAACGCCATCGAAGCGGGACATCTTTATGTTGACGCTTATCCAAACCGCCAGATTCCTTCACAACGTATGTTTGCAATTCACCAAAGATTGCGTGATACCGGTTCCTTGAGCAAACAGTGCCATTTATCCGGAAGACCAAGGTCGGTATCCACTCCTAGAGCAGAGGAAGAAATTCTAGCACTGGTAGACCAGAATCCAGGTACCAGTGTGCAGAGAATATCAGCCGAGGTAGGAATTAGTGGTCCTCTTGTTTGGAGAATCCTTCACGAGCAACTGCTTTATCCATACCATGTGCAACGAGTACAGGCCTTAAATCCAATAAATGATCGTCAAGCACGTTTGGTTTTTTGCCGCTGGTTTCTACGTCATGATGCTGAAGATCCTCGTTTTCTTGCAAACATTCTTTTTACTGATGAGGCCGGGTTCACAAGAAATGAAGTGTTTAATTTTCACAATACGCATATTTGGGCCGACGAAATCCTCATGCTCTAATAGAATCTGGACATCAGGCACGTTTTTCATTAAACATTTGAATGGGTATGGTAGGTGACAGGTTTCTAGGTCCTGTTGTTTTACCAAACCGATTAACAGGCGCTGCTTACCTCAACTTTCTGCAGAACACACTGTATGAGTTTTTGAAAGACATTCCTTTGAATCAGAGGCAACAAATGTGGCATGATGGTGCTCCAGCTCATCTTTCCATGGCCGTTAGAGAGCCAAATTTTTCCACATAGATGTGTAGGAAGGGCCGGACCTGTTTTATGGCCTCCAAGATCGCCTGATCTGAACCCTCTAGATTTCTTTGTTTGGGGATATTTGAAGACATTAGTGTTGGTACTCCTGTAAATAGCCTGGAAGAGCTGCAGCTACGGATTAATCAAAAGTGTCAAGAAATCCAAACCAAGGAGGGTGTTTTCGAAAGAGTTCGAATATCGTTGAAACGAAGATGTCGTGCCTGCTTAGAAACGGACGAAGGGCACTTTGAACATCTTCTGTAACTTTGTTTTTTGTTTGTTAAAAGCTTCCTTTGTCGGTTTATTCCTAATAAAATAAAACCACCACATTTTAGCTTACGGTGCGTGAATTTTTAAATCACAACTATCTCGATCGGTGGATAGGCCGCGGAGGAACGCAGTCATGGCCGCCCAGATCTCCCAACCATAATAGTTTAGACTACTTTTTCTGGAGTCGTCTGAAAAGCCTAGTGTACGCAGTGCCGATTTAAGCCGAAGAAGAGTTACGAAATCGTATAATAGTATGCTCCTAAACCATAAGACACCCCAGGAATTTTTAAAAATGTACGTCAGTCTATGCGAAGAAGAGTAGATGCTTGCATACGTGTGGGTGGAGGACACTTTCAACAACTACTGTAAATACATAATTTGGGTTCTTTATTTTGTTTGTATTTTCTTGTCTTGTGTCGTTTTAGGTTTAAGATTTTGAATTTATCGTTTTACTAAATAAATCGTGATTTTTAAAATAAAATTTAAAAAATCAGAGGCGTACCGTTTTTTTCTATCCAAACATTTAATATTATGTCTACGTGGAGGTCACTGGTTAAAGTAGAATATTAATTTTTGTCTCAAAAAAGTGTTTCCAGCCCAATTATGGTTTCGCCTGTAAATAAGACCCACCGCCACTGGCGTAAAAACCAACCCCTATGCTTTCGCGCCCATTGGACACGGGCAACATGATACCTTGGAAGTAGAATGGGGACCCGTAATGGCCTTCTAGCACGTAAATGTGCGTTGTGGAGTCGTCTTCGAATAGTAGGTGTCGATATAACACGGCGAAACATACCTTGAAAGTGGGCCCTGAGAGCTGAAGCTGAAGTTGTGCGGTGTCTACGGGCATATTGCACCAAATACCGATCCTCCCTTTCGTTACATATTCGGGGACGTCCATTACGTGGTCTGTTTTCCACTGTATCAAATTCTTCATATCTGTGTACTGTTCGTACAACAGATGATCTAGGAATGCCCAACATGTTCTATATCTGATGATTAGAATATCTTGCATCATGTAAAGCAGTCATTCTTGATCGGGTAAACGCAGAAATTTCACGTCCTGGCGTTATAATGTACAAAAATTCAAAGGAACACTTGGTTGAATACACTGCCAAACTCTCCAGATTTGTAAAAACGTTGGTAATAAAGTAAAGGTTCATGGTCTGCAATTTTTTATTGTCTTTTTTGTTCCCTAAGTACATGTACTTTTTGACCACATTAAGAAAAACCACTATATTTAATCGAATCATTTTATATACAGGGGGTCCAAGACTTTTGACGTTGTGTGTACCTTGAGAACGGCTCGGGGCTATGAGGCTTATGTCTGCAATCTGCAGGCTTGTATTTACCATTTTTTGCGCTCGACGTTCACTCATAATTCATATTACGATTACGTATTAGAAAAAAAAAGAAAACAAAACGCACAGCGCACGAGTGTTGTTTACCTAAGCTTTAAGTGAAAATTAGTTCATTTTATTTTTTGATAAGACAGGCTTTTTCACAAGGGGGACAGTTGCCCCCTTTTTCCCTCCCCCAAACGACGCATATGTACACTACTGGTTACTAGCACTGTCACTGTAATAGCCACACGTTACCATTTATCGTCTGCTATTATGCCTGTTCGTAGAACAGTTAGAAACAGTTGCGTTTATAATGCTCACATAAAGTTGAACATGCTTTGTTTTAGATGCAGTGCGCATGCTTCTGACGGTTGGAAACTGATTCTGGTGTACTATAAACAAAGTTATTTTAAGGTGCATTATCCATACAAGCACGACAGCACCAAGTTCCATATATGGCAAAACAGTGCTGCACTTTTGTCGTCGTATGGCCTTCATAACAAATTCTTCTATTTCGTTTTATAAAACGAAAGTTCATGTTACACATAATTTGCAAATGAACCCTTCTAGATATTCTAAGCAAAGTTCCATTCTATGAGTTCATTTTTTAAATACCATCCATGAATTGTTCCTGTCTTGTCTGTTTTTCTTTGTCACTCTTTATTGCACTACATACACTATTTACGAACATTCTTGATACTGAACTACATATTTGAACAGCATCACTTACACTCATATCTCGCGCCCTAATCCCTTCATACACGTCGTCATTCGAAATTGCTCACTTGTTAGATTAGAGCGTTTACGCTTTTGAGAAAACGTATAACTTGCATTATTCTCCATTTTTAAGAATACAAACACAAAATCACTAATAAATAAATTACATTCACAATTAAATTAGCGGAACACCCGACATTTTCTCACGCATACGCCTGGGTGGGATGTGTCATAGAATGATTACTAATAAAAATCGAGCATTCCGATCTGGCGCATGCGTATTTGCTGTAGCAGAAGATGTGTAATCTGGTATGCTCTCATAGGTATGTTGCACTTAAATTTTATACAATAAATATAGGGGCTATATGTATTTATCTTTGTGCTAACTGCTCTAAATGGTTAGCGGGTTTATAACATGAATCATTCTCTTTTATTTTAAACCTCGACTACAGTTTTGTTTAAAAATTTAATCGTAATGTCTAGGAAGGATTAGAGAATATTACATTGGTCTGTCTATTCTTCCAATAAGGGACACTACAGATCATTTTGCCGGTCACAATGCTTTCTGGCGTGTTTATAACCTAACGTTTCACACATACTTTCACGTCACCTTTTGGAATCAAGATTGTATAGGTATAGGTTACTTTCTTATGGGTAGGTTCTTTTAATACAATTTGAGAAATTTAAAGACGAAAGCGGTATTAAACGAAGTAAAATGCTTATAATAATGGCAAGAAAAATACTAAGTAGTGTCTATAAAGTTATTTATTTGAAGTAAAAAAAAGAAATATATTATGGTATTGCTAGAAAATAGGTTGTCATAGGATGAAGACTCAATACATTTTTTTTATTAGTGTGTAAATATGGCACCAACTATATGGCAGTAAAATTGTTATTTTGGCAAGGTTATTTATTTATAATTAAAAGATATTTCCCTTAGTGTAACAGTAATAAATAAATTTAAACTATAAAACTATCTGAATCGACAAGTCAGTTTTACTTTGCGCAATAACAGTGCTAGTATTATTTTACGTATGATAGCACAAAACATTTTTAATACCACCAATGATGTCGCCGTGCGATAAAGAAAATATGAAACTCTACATCGGTAACGCATCAGTGTACGAGATGAATCTGTCACTGTCAAAAACGAACGTGATTCCCAACCCGTATTCCCTCGTCTTCATAATACTGACCAATGCTCTCCCAATTACGACTTTTGCCACATGTTTAATCACAACTTCGCATCATTTTTCACTCTCACTCCTCTCTTCATTCCATTATCTTTTTGGACCCTCAAATTTTTCCTGCTTCAGCTTAATTCTTTCTATTTTAAAAATATCTGTATATAGGGTGTTAGGGAAGCAACTATTGTAAACTTAAATATATTTTAAAATTATTACATTAATTATATAATATTCAGGGTGATTTAGGTTTAATCTTGATAACTTCAGGAATCGATAGAACAGGTTAAAATAATGTTCATTTGTGATATAAACTTATTTCCTAAAACTCATCGTTTCCGAGAAAGAGGGCGTTGAAGTAGGAATTTTTTCTCATTTTTCCCTCAACTTTTGAACCACTTATCCGATTTAAGTGAAATTCGGAACACAAATACTCCTTATGATATTACATAAGCTTCTTAAGTTTGAACTACCTACCCCTCTTAGAAGTGTATTTTCTATATTACTCCCCTCTTACTTTGTTTCAAAACTACAAAAATTCAATAAAACATCTACACACCACTTTGACCTGACTAATTTCGAAACTTTTTCGCCTCCTGTGTTTTTTCGACGTTTGGTCTTGTTTCTGAGATATTCAAAGAAACTGGTGACAGTGTAGCGCACCAGCCGCGTAAATTTCATGTAGCGTTATAGCAACCCATGAAAACAAAACTCAGTGATTTGTGTAAACTGACGTTTTGGAGGCCGCGATAGCCGGGGTGGCTGGGAGACGACTGCTCGTGGAACCAGTCTGGATCGGCTATGTCGGTGTGGGATCGAATCCCACTGTAGTGCCATGGATGTTTGTGCTCGTCGAGAGATACACAATAAGTTTATAGGTTGCGGTGCTTCCGGGAACACTGTCGGACGACTCTCAAAACGACGTTTGTGAAAATCATTGTCAAAAGTATTATTTAAAGAGTGTTCTTAGTGTTAAGAAAAAATGCCAATAACCTCAAATATAAATTTAGTAACAACTACTTATTACAAGATTTACAGTAAAATTATCAACTACTAAAAAAATTATAATAATTGTTCAAAGTGCATTCCTCCAGCCTCATTTTTGGCATCGACGAACTAGCGTTTTAACCGCAGCTGCTATTTGACCAGGATTGTTTTTATGTCATCACAAGCATGTCTTATCTTTTGGATCAATTCCTCACGGGTATGTACTGGCGTAACATACACAATTGCTTTTAGATGGCCCCAAACGAAATAATCCAGAGGATTCAGATCTGGCGAGCGCGGAGGCCAAGCCACTAGTCCTTCGCAAGGAATCCACATATTTGGGTGGTTGTTGAGTTGCCGTCCAATCCATCGACGAGGATAATTCTCATCCAACCACTGCCGTACTTGCCTTCTGTAATGTGCAGGGGCACCATCCAACTGCATCCATCTCCCTCGGTGTAAATTTAAGGGGACATCGTCAAGTACGTCGGGGAGAGAGTTTTGCAGAAACTCATGAAATAAATCCCCATTTAAACGAGGAGGCAAAATATGTGACCCACAGAGGTTATTACAACACCTATCCACACATTTACACTAAACTATTGCTGAAATAAAGATTGTCAGACACATCGAGGATTGACTTCACTCCAAACGTGAATGTTGTGGTAATTCACAATCCCAGCTTTTGTGAAATTAGATTCGTCGGTCCATAAAACCTTATGCAGAAATTGTGGATTAATTTCTGTTGAATCTAAACAAACCTATCTACAAAAATTTAAACGCTATTCAGCATCTTCTGGCAACAAACCTTGAACTGGTTGAAGATGGAAACCCCTTCGATGATCTTGTTTGAGTACTTTTGATTGAGATTTGAAATGAAGTAAGAGGGGGGTAGCATACAAAATACACTTCTAAGAGGGGTAGGTAGTTCAAACTTAAGAAGCATAAGTGGTTCAAAAGTTATGAGGGAAAAACGAGAAAAAAATTCTTACTTCAACACCCTCTTTTTCGGAAACGATGCGTTTTAGGAAATAAGTTTATATCACAAATGAACATTATTGTAACCTGTTCTATCGATTCCTGAAGTTATCAAGATTAAACCTGAATCACCCTGTATAACAGTTATATTTACTACTTATAACATTATAATTTACCAAGATTTTGTTTTTATTATCTGAGATAATAGCTTTGTTCGCACAACACCAAAATCAGGTTTCCAGTGGTCAGGTGCATGCGCATTTCAACTAAAACAAAGCATTTTCAATGCTAACAAAACTCTCAGAAAATAATCTTTATTACCCGACCATAAAATATATGAACCGTACATTCTTTGTAGACAGATGTAATCCAGAATTAAAAGAACGAAAATGTCTGCCACAAATCTATATAACGCATCGTGCTCACACATAAAAATTAATTATTTGTCTACTTGGACTACTACTACTCTAACGCTATAATTTACAAAGATTTTGTTTTTATTATCTGAGATAATAGCTTTGTTCGCACAACACCAAAATCAGTTTTCCAATGGCCAAGTACATGCGCATTTCAAGTTAAACAATGTATTTTCAATACTAATAAGATTCTCAGACAATAATCTGTATTATCCGACCATAAAATATATGAACCGCATATTCTTTGTAGACAGATCCAATCCAAAATTAAAATAAAAAACGCCTGCCACACAGCTATATAACTCTGAATTCTTTCAATTCGACAAATTGTATGCACAATATGATAGATCTTGTGAGTGTAATTCAACGCTGGTCGGGGTTTTAGCCCGCAGAGTAGTTAATTTCACACAATATACCTAATAAAAAACGGATATATTAAATGAATACCTTTATTTTGTTATTTAATAAATTTTACCAAACAAAACATAATTGACTTTACAACTTTTTTCTGCTTTCTCTTTTCTCACTATACATAATTAATTTTGAGCAGTTATAATAAGTGTTCAAAACCTTCTCCGCATTAACGTCTCCCAGCCAGAGAATTTTGTCCAGTTCTTCTAAATTAACTATTTTTTAAAATATATTTGCAGAAAAAGTATTTGTTTTAAACAATTTTTTCATAAGAGATTTATGTTATTTTTAGTCGGATCTAGAAACCCTTTCAATATTTGCACTCATATCCCGGACACCCTGTACACTATAAATAGGCAATTTCCCACCATACCACTCCACTGGACACGGCCGAAGATTTAATTTAAAGGAATTACGTGTCATTTTAAAACTTATTTTAAACGCTGTATATTTCTCTAGTTCGCAGCTCAAATTGTTTCTCTAATACTGTCCATATGCGGTCGACGCTCTGATGCAATATGTTTCAAATTGCCGCCGACCGTTTTTCCTCTCGGCAACGTTTTATTCTTTTACGGTACTTGGCCACTCTTTTATTAAGCCCTGTATCTGTCTAGCCTCACGATGAATGGGCTGGCGTTAATAACATAAACAAGAATAGTGCGTATACCAGTTAGCCTTCTACTACTAGCTTACTCCCTTAGACCGCAAAGGGGTTTAAATGCGTCATTTCGTACATTTCTAGGTCTTCTCGATTCCTTTCCACGCTAATTACTATTCGTACTATCACATTTTTTGTCTCCTGAGTATTAAGAACCTGTTTTCAAGGCAATTGTCCTTTAAATATGCTAAGGATCAAATAAAATCTAATGAAAACAAACATTGTTTACTAATTTAAATAAATGGTAAATGTACAGGGTGAGTTATTAATAATGGTACATAGCTTAAGGGCAGGTTGTTAACGTCAAAATAAGTGATGGGCCCAACATGCCTTATTCAATGGTTGCTCCTTTTAATTCTACTTGAATCTTTTCCCACAGTTGTTCTTGACTATTAATTATGTATTTGTAAACTAATGATTTAATATAGCCCCAAAGGTAAAAATCCAGCGGATTTAAATTAGGGCTACATGCAGGCCAAGGAACTTTGCTGCCGCATCCAATCCAACGGTGCGGAAAATTTCTACTAAGATATTCTCTTATTCGTCGGGGGTAATGTGCAGGTGCACCATCATGCAAAAACCAGAAGTTTTGCCGTAAATTTATGGGAATATCTTCAAAATGCAGTGGCATGTCATTAATTAGAAAATTTAAATAATTTTCTCCGTTAAGTGAACGTGGCAGTACGAATTGCCACAGAATATTATCCGACAGAATGTGATACCAAATATTGACAGAGAACTCTTGTTGAAAATGTACTTCTCCTGGCTGATGAGGATTTTCTAGTTCCCAAGAATGACTATTTCTTCAATTAAAAATGCCTCGTCGGGTAAATGTGGCTTCGTTCCTAAATAATATTTTATTATAAAATGTTGGGTCATCATTTGGTTGTTGGCGATGAAACTGTGCAAACCTTACCCTAGCTAGAGGGTCTTGTGGCGTTAAATGTTGAACTGGAAATGATAAGGATACAATTTTTCTTTGTGGAGTATTCTGCTAACAAAAGACTGACTGATGCCAGTAGCTGCCGACATTTGATGTGTGCTTATACGTATATTTTTAGAAAGTCGCACTAAAACATCATCTTCTTGGTCCGCTGTTAATATTTTCGGCATTCCAACGTTTCTTTTCGGGCGAAATGATCATGTTTCACCTAATCTGTCGTACAATCTCTTAAATAGTCTATGATAGGGTTGTCTGTTATCTCGACATAATTCCAAGTACCCCGCTGCTGCACGGCGACCACAATAATTTTCTTGGGCATATACACATATCATGTTTTTGTTTTCAATGTTCGAAAAATTATTATGACGAGGCATTTTAAATATAAAAAACAACAAAAAAGAAAACACTATTGTCTAATCTATGAATTGAGTGACATTGACAGCAACAATATGGTATTATAGTGACAGCTCTATACTTATTATTTCCACGCCTACTACTTTGGAAAAAATAATTTTCTAATTTAATTCCCGCCTAATCTCAAAAACTTAAATCGTATGTTTCCCGAAAACGGTTGCGTTTATCGATTTGTAATAAGTATACCTTTTCTATTTAGAATTGAAGATGGGTCAATAGTTTCTTATTAAAAAAATCAAAAGAGTAAAACACAAAAAGTTAGACATAATTTTACATCGATAGTACAGTATAACTAGCGTCCCCTAGTCGTGACCTCAACACTGTTTGCATATCGGTAATTGCCACCTCAAAGAAAATAAGACTACAAACGGTCCATACGTTCTTAAAATATACCAAAAAATCGAAAACATTTTTTCAACTTTAACACCCTGTAGAATGAAGAGGAGCAACAATTGAATAAGGTATGTTGGGCTCAATTGCTTTATTTTGACGTTAACAATCTGCCCATAAGCTATGTACCATTATTGACTCACCCTGTATACTTAAAATAAACAAATAATAGTTAAAGTGGGCCAGATTTTCGAGGAAATGCGATAATTTGATTACTTCAGAGATATATTTCTTAATACACAAATTGATTCACTTAAAACTACCCACATTAATGATGATAACAGAAAGAATACTGTTTCTTTTGTTTAACAAAATTGGATCGTAGCTTGAATGTTTTCTATCGCCGCTATTTCATTTAGGTAGTAGATTGTCAGGGATAGGTTGATGTAGTCTACACAGATTTCTGTAAAGCCTTTGACCGTATAGACCACGGAATATTGCTGTCAAAATTACTTAAGTATGGTTTTAGTGACTCCCTTATAAAATTAGTAAAAAACTATCTTTCCAGCCGATCTCAGTTTGTATCTTACAACGGTTATAACTCGCAAATATTCTCGTTAACTTCAGGTGTTCCCCAGGGAGCCAATTTGGGGCCCTTACTGTTCTTATAAACGATATTAGTAGTATAATAGTCTGTAAATTTGCTTTATTTGCAGATGACTTGAAAATATATCATAGTGTGGAATCAGTGAATGATTGTGAATTTATTCAAGGTCAGCTTAATAAAATTGAGACTTGGTGTATCATTAATATATTATACTTAAATGCTAGCAAGTGTAAAATTATGAGTATTTCTTTGAAGAAACAGTTTATTGAATTTGAATACGGATTAAATTCGTCAGTGTTATCTCGTTGTAATAGTAATAGAGATTTGGGCATAACTTTTGATAGCAAATGGTCGTTTAATGGACATATTTCCTTAATCGTATCAGCAGCGTTAAATATGATAGGGTTCTTAATTAGAAATTGTAAAAATTTTCGTAATGCACAAAGTTTTAAGGTTCTCTATTACTCCTACGTTAGATCTAAAAGTGAATATGCTTCGATAGTATAGTTCCCTTTTTATAGGTGTCATATTGCAGCTATTGAGAGTGTACAAAGAATGTTCTTGAAATTTCTTTAATTTAAAGAGTATGGTTCGTATGAAGAAAGAGGATTTAGTCATGATGTTTAATTGAATACCTTTGATGTTACATTATTAGAAGTTAAACGTGTCATTTCTAGTTGTACATTGATTTACAAAATTTTACATAATGAACTTGACTGTTGTGATCTATTACACGCATTAAATTTTCATGTTCCGCAATATTCTGCAAGACGGGTTGCTGATTTTGTGTTACCAATGGTTATTTTATAGATTTGTAGATTTGTAGAATCTCATTTCTTAATTGCGTCTTTTTATTTTTTTTTTGCTACATTTAATGCTTTTGTGATTCTTAATGTAAATGAAGTGTTTCTATTTTTTTTTCTTATATTTTATAGATTTGTAAAGTTTCATTTCTTAATTCTGTCTTTTTATTTTTTTTGCTACATTTAATAGTTTTGTGATTCTTAATGTAAATGCACTGGAAATTGTTTTTTCTTTTATATTTTCTTAAAAATTCTTGTTGTTATATTATGTATTTGTTCTGTAATTGGATCTTGTATCTGTTGGGCAAGATCTCTGCCGAATTTCGGCAAGCCGGTATGATCTTTAAGTTAGAAGCAACGTATGTCTCATTCCACCCAGGACGCCTATAATGAGCACCACAATCTTAACAGAGTGGTCTGGATACAGCCTGCGGAGCTCGGAGAGAAGATCTCGATACTTCCTCCGTTTCTCCTCCTCTTTTAGGACGATGTTGTTCTCTGCGGGAGCCGAGAACTGAATCAGAAACATCGTCCTAAGTTGGTGGTCGAGGAGGACTACATCAGGCTTATTGGCTTGAATTTGCCTGAGGGTGGGGAATGAATTATTCCAATAAATTCGGCACTTCTCATTCCCCACAACGGATTCTATATCCCCCGGAGCATAAGGCAGCACTGGCGTCTCGTCTATCTCATACGAGTGTCGTAAATCGTGTCTTTGGATATACGCTGTGGCCGCATATACCGGACAGGCCGACAGGAGATGCATAAGCGTCTCCGGCGCCTGGCGGCAGGCCCTGCGGTTGGTATCAGGAACCTCGATACCCAAGACACGACTACGATAGATGAGAGTGTTAATTACACCATCTTGGCAAGCCATTATGAACCCCTCGGTCTCAGAGTTCAGCCCCGCTGACCTCAAAAAAGCGAAGGTAAGCTTTTCAGATAAGCCAAGCCCCTCTAGATGACGGTAGAAGAGACCATGCATTGGTTTATCCTTATGTAGCTGCAGAAGATGACGCGTTTCTGCAGCTTTAATTTGGGCTTTTAACTGAGCAGGGTCCCACTCGGTGACAGAGTCTGGATTTTCCCGCTCAGTATCGAACACGAGACCAAGTTCATTGGCTGCTCTTCTCGCTGCCTTATATATAAACGCTCCTATCCCTGCTGCTTCATGGTCTTGGACCATGCAGAGAAGGGGATCCGAGCTCCTGATGACTTTACAGGCTTCCTCCAAAACCATTCTGCCCTGGAAACACTCCAAACTCATTATTATTATTATTATTTCTGAAGAAGAATCCATGAATTTTCCTGCAAATGGCGTATTTTACGTCATCATCGTCTTCTGTTTTTTCCTTCCTCGTCTTTCTATTTTTTTCTTCTTTGGATTTACTTCCACACTCTTTTTTATAGCACAATATACACTAGAAACTGACACTTGTGTTAACGAACTACACATATCAACAGCTTCACTAACACTTATGTTAGGGTTTCGCGCTCGAATTCCTTCGTATACGTTTTTTATTATTATCAATTGTCCGTTACATAGGTTATGTCGATTACTAACAGACCTTTTACTAGAACTGGCACTTTGATCCATTTTTAACTGTTATTTGTTAACTTCACGGTTGCAATAATTTATTTTTATAATTTAATATAACTATAGAAATAACACCCCGGGAATAGCAGTAAATCCCCCAACGTACTGATATTCTAATGGCGTTCTAACCTTGGCAATACCAGGCTCACGGTTTACACACACCAAAATATTGTTTTCCACAATGCAATAAACAGAGATAGATAATATATCGGGCTTCAGCTTGACCGAGTCTTTATCGTGGTGCCGTAAATGTGAGTATAGTATCATTGTGCATAGAAAGCGGCAAGTAATAATGAAGTAAATAATGTGTAATCTCTTATAAAAATATTATACACTTAATAGTAATAGTGTTTTTATATTATCTAATAGTCGATGTCCACTATTTCGACTGCTGACTATATTATTACTTAGATTTACAAAAACTCGCCTTGACTCGCGCTGCGTCACCTCACCAAGCTGCGTCTCATTTTGTGCCGGGCCTAAATGTCACCTTTTTAATTATTGATCTGACAGGAGTACCTCGGAGCGTCAAATTAAATATTACTAACAAATGTTGCAAAATGTTTATTCCAATATTCAACATCTTAATATTTTAAATTAATGTGAAAAGTACAGTTGGTATTGTTTGAAATATTAATACTTCGGTTTTTTAAATCAGAGGAAATGCTCTTCAAATTAATACTGCTAATATTCTCGGAAGTCAATGAGGTTGCACTTCCATGAATGGTATTCCCAATAATGTTTGATCATCTGTATCTGTTATCTTTTGCTCTTCCATCCATTTGAAGAACTTGTCGTATACTTTTTTTATAAGCGTTTTCCGATTTTTGCGGTATTAGTCGCGATGCTGCTTTACTAATTAAGTAATCAATGTTAGAACTCATTTTTAAACAATATACAACCAGTAGCAACTGTCGTGACAAGAATTAGGTAATCTTATGTGACAGTTGTCGAACAGTTTTAACCCTTTTCTGGGAAACTTCAATTGTTTATTCCATTAATATTGATACAAAAAATAAATTACGTCAAATTAGCTTTTACATAATCTTAATTGTACTTTAGTCTGTAATTTCGTAACACAGTTTTGGCATTTGTATTACTAAACTACATTTGATAAAGATATTCTAAAATACAAAACTGCTAGATGATTGGCAGGCAATCGTAAACAATGAAGAATAATATAGAAAAAGAATTAAATCTTAAATTCATTAAAAACTCTATGAACCTTACAATGAACTATAAATCCAATAGTTGACTGACATATTTGTTGTGACGTGATAGAAACAATACGTTCTAAATTAAATACGGCTATTACCATCTCGTCGCCTAATTAGAGGAAAAATATGCAGCGTAAAATGTTAGACATAATGACAGATAATAAGCGAAGTTTGGTTGTACGGATAAGACGAGAACACTATTTCTGAGATTATAGCGCAATTTTCTACAATCTTAGGCTAAACGTCGGGTCTGCATCGCAATATAAGTAGAACGGATAGGAACGATTTTCTCCTGTTGGGTTCAGCCTTCAAATAAAACCTCATGAAACAGTCACCGACTTCCTTCTCTGGCTTCTGTCACTTCCGGTCCTTATACAAGTACATCTGGCCCTAAGGCATGCACTTCACGTAATTAACCTTGTTCTCTATTAAAGACGTTTTTTTAACGTACTTTACAAACCGATGCTGAATGTTTTATTTATTCCATATCAACTTCAGTTAAAAAAATATTAAATAAATATATAAATAAATATTTTCTACGCACTTTTAAATAAAAGGTCTGTTGTTTTAAAAATATATAATAGAAGTCTAACAGACAACGAGTAAAATCTGGTAAAGCTTATAACAACATACTATTTTTATTTATTTTTACAGATGCTGTAAAAAGTTGTTTTCATTCACTTGGATGCAAGTTTGGTTACCTCGCTGTAGTTCAAATGTTCCTACTATGTTACAGTGTTGATCACGCACTGCATCGATATTGTCTATTTCAGTACCGTATACTTCGGTTTTTAAATGGTTCCATTATAGGATTTAGGTCTGGAGATCCCGGAGATCAAGATATTGATTAGTCCAACGTATCCTGTGTACTTCATTCAAAAACTAGGTGGACAAACCAGAAACCATTGTTACTGTAGCAATTTTGTTTTTATTTTCTGTTGGATACACTTCAATTGGAAAAAAATTTAGAACGATTACTAGCATAGGAAAGACAACACATAGCGCTGCCTAGAAAATAGAAGAAAATTTTGGCCAAAATAATTTTTTTCGTCTTCAAAAACTCCCCAGTGCCAATTTTGAGGCAAACAACCTTGAAAACTGCCTGAAACATTATCAAGAGACAACAGTTAATTTTTAACTTTGATGCCTTTGCTGCTTTTATCTTTTGGACTGAGGTAAGTAGGGCCTGGATTTTGGGGTTATGGGAAGGGTAGTTCGAGGACATTTCATGAACATTTAAGCTCCACTGAGCCCCTTGTAGTCTTTCTCATCTGGAGATCAACCTATCTGAACTGTTAACTAATCTATAAGAGAGAAAAAGGTGATAATGTTGCTTAGGAGAGTCTGCCATAGAAGGCCATTGTTCTCTTAACACGCATTCCCATGTTGGCCAGACAACAGTGTACTCACAGCGTATAAATGCTGGTCTCGTCTTCCTGTTCGTAACCCTTATAGACAGGTGTTTCACACTTACTCATATAGTAAAAATGTTAAAATCTTTCTGACAACGCCATTCCACAGACGACTCCTAACTTCTCCACATCCTACATCTGGTTTAAAGTCAACGTTCTTGAGCGTAAACATAATTGTCGAGGCCACTTCTCTATGATAGATATCCAGAGGTGGAAGACATAGCATTACTTTCATTGC
Organism: Monochamus alternatus; assembly: GCA_037114965.1. NCBI lineage: Eukaryota > Metazoa > Arthropoda > Insecta > Coleoptera > Cerambycidae > Monochamus > Monochamus alternatus. The sequence goes on along the minus strand of CM073432.1, from coordinate 11,151,438 downwards.
TGTGGTAGGTGTTGTTGTGGCTGAGCTTTTGTTTAGTTGGACTTTTTAACCACTAGAACAGCTCCGTAGGTTAACATTGGTCTTAAAATAGTAACGTATGTCCACAAGACTGCTTTTGGTTTCATTCCTCAGGTATTACCAACAATCCTGTGGCAGTGCTGATAGGATATGTACGTCTTTTTCGTATGTTTTCCAACTGAAGATCCTATGTTAGTTTTACATTGAATGTGATTCCAAGGATTTGGTTTCAGCGGAGCACAAGATGAGATTTTATCAGGACTTGCATAGTAACAAGGTATGTCAGATAAACATATTGTTGGCTGCTTGTAATAGATATACCAGAAAGATAACCAAAACTTAAGAGTCATTACACAGAGGCTTTGGTTGTAAGAGAAAGAGAGCAAGACACCACTTAAGATAAATCTTACTGTATAAAATTCCTCCTTATGTGGTTTCTAGCACTTATATGCATCGCTTCCAGGATTATGAGTGTATGGGTGTTATTGGGTATTAGAATTTTGAGGTTGTCAGTTTAAACTGATCAGGTAGGGGTGGATTCAGCGACCCCGAAAATATAACTGTAGGATGATTTTGTGCATTTGCATATCTCTTTCGATTTGACCTTGAAATGTCCTTGAGACTGACCTGATGGGATTAAACAAACTCCATATTCGGATCCAGGGATTTCAACACCATATACATACAATGGTCTGGTCCATTTGCATATTTATCTTTTGAATATACCTTGTAATGACCTCGAAGATTAAATTATGAGACGATAACGGACCTCATATTCAGATTCAGTGAGTAAACAGGCATAAGTATAGAAAACACCGCACATAGCGCCCCCTAAGAAATAGAACAAAGTTGCTGTAAAAACATTTTTTCTTGTCTCAAAAAACTTCCAATTTTGAAGGAAACACCTCAAAAACTCTTTGAAATATAAACAAAGATAAAATTTAATTTTTAGCTTTGCCTGCTGTATGTCGCTAACCTTTCAAAATTTTGTTTTTTAACGATAGTTACCATACTGACTAATTTTTACACAGAGCGCTTGTTAGATAATTATCAAAATACAGTTTAAGATTGGGTGGCAGCACAGGCAACAGTAAGTAAACCTCGAAAGTGTTTATATCTGCAGACGCAAATTCGCCTATATGGGTCAAATCGTATTTATCTAACAGATTAAAATGTGTTAATTGCAGTTCTGGTTATCTTGCAGTTTAGAAATTACGTTTAGATTAATCCTAAAACTCATTTCAGGGCCATAAGGGAGTTAACAGGGATGCAACGCTTCAACATGAGCAAAATAATGATGCTAATTTTAATACTAATTAATTTTGAGGAATAAAACTAGATTATTAGGGTGTGGATGGAATTATGGTGAAAATAATGATAATAGTAAATGTCTTTATTTAACATTAATTATTTGTATAATTATTTCATTATACAAGATGTTTCACTAAGAATGGAATCTAGTTCAACGGAAGATTTTTTTAGACTAAACTAAACTATGTTTAGTCTTGATTATATGTTACTTTTCAAACTATAGGATGTCATAGTTAAAGATAAATTGAATGTTATGGCTTTGAGGTTCGCTCAAAAATAAGGTGTGTAGGAGATTTGATTTATATTAGCTTAAAATACCTTTCTAATACAGTAAAAAATGTTACAAAAGCTAATAATAAAGAATATATGGGTAGATATTGTGGGTGTAATTCAACGTTGGTTGGGGCTTTAGTCCACAGAGTAGTTACTTTCACACAATATTATTAATACCTAAAAATATATAAAAACTTTTACATAAAGGGTAAACATTATTTAAGTAGGTATTGTCATATTTAATTTAAAATTCATTGACAGGCTAATGTCATTGTCGATATTTTATTTCAAATAATTTCAATTTATATAATAATTTTTATACTTAGATATTTGACTCAACTTAAAGGAGGCCACCTGAAGAAGCAATCCTAAAAATGCAGAAATAGGTCAGATCTCATCTATTGTGGTTGAATTTTCGAGTTCCCACTGTCAAAAGTGAAGTTAGATATTTATAGAGTGTTTTCACTAAACCAGTTAGTAAATTTAGATAGATTAATTTCTTTAGATAATTATTGAATAGATAGTCTAAGATCCTACTATAAAACGACCTTCACCGAGCTGGTTAATGGATGAAAAGTGTTTTATATTCTATTAAATATGTCAAAAAAAAATTCAGTCCAGAATATGATTAATTAACAATTAAAAATTATTATATAAACATTTCACTGGTTTGGTTAATAGACAAATTCCATACCAATTGAAAGTATGAAGCCCATAGTATATGCAAACGTTAGGTTGACTATTTCTTTCCCGTCACAACTCTTGGGTAGGCAGGTATAAACAGGTAAATCGATACTAGTAACTTGCACCGGTGTGGTTAATAAATTAAAATAAAGATTATTTCATTACCAACACGATGGTATAGGGTTGTCTGCGAAAAATCAGTCCTGAATTCCGGTTGTCGAGTTTTAAAAAGTGAAATATTCCCCAGCGAACCATTCCATGCGATAGAAGAGTACACAACATTGCAGCTGTGTGTAGTTCGTCCATACCGAAAATGAAGACGATCCGTTTATCCGTTTTTCCAAAAAATCGAATAAAGTCCGGGGGCGGCGGTATTATTATTAATCTGCCCCTAGGAACCCCTAAAGCGAAGACGGACTAATTTTTTCGATTCCGCGTCTCAAAGAGTACGTGTCTTTAAAATTACGATTCGATAGGTTGGAAGGCGGCTCCGGGGGCGGCATCCCGTTTTTTAAAATATTTTCGGTACATTACCGGATGCGCCCCCGCCTTATTGCGAAGTATACGTACATAAAATTTGAGGTCGATCGGATTCGATTTGTGGCAGTGAGATGTGCGGAAATTTTGTTTTACTCCTAACGACGAACATGAGGCTAGGTAAACGGCGGTTGTGGGACGAGATCGAAGGTTTCCCGAATTCATAACTGAGGGGTGGAGTCTCGAAGTCACAAATTCGAGAAATCGACCTTTTCTGTTTCATTTCGAATACATATTCGAATGTTTTTATGAACATATGAAAAAAATGCTTCTATAGAATTTTTTGTACAAACAACGGTTTACGAGCGGCAAAATACCACCGCCCCCGGACTTTATTAGATTTTTTGGAGAAACGGATAAACGGATTGTCTTCATTTTCGGTATAGACTATTATTTCCTGGCAGTGACTTGAAATGATATTATGATGCTCGTGCCGCCCCTCTGGGGGCGGCCCTTGAAAACACGAAATTTCTCTAAAATCATTGAATTTTTTTGTGGCTTCTTCTCCACCTTACCTATCGAAAACTCTAATAAAACTTTTTGATTATATGTATCGTTTCCTTAAAAAAAAAATTAAACGTAATTCGAGGCGGCAAATAGATTATTAGAAAATTTTATTTTTTACGGGTTTTCGATGTCGACATATCATTAGTAGAGTCAAAAATGTTGTTTTATTGTCATTGAAGGGCGTTAGGGGTACCTAGGGGCAGATTAATAATAATAGGTACCGCTGCCCCGGATTTTTTGGAGAAACGGATAAACGGATCGTCTTCGTTTTCGGTATGGACGAACTACACACATAGCTGCAATGCTGTGTACTCTTCTATCGCATGGAATGGTTCGCTGAGAAATATTTCACTTTTTAAAACTCGACAACCGGAATTCAGGACTGACTTTTCACAGACAACCCTATACCACCGTGTAGGTAATGAAATAATCTTTATTTTAATTTTTAACTTTAATTTATTAACCACGCCGGTGCAAGTTACTAGTATCGATTTACCTGTTTATACCTGCCTACCCAAGAGTTGTGACGGAAAAAAAAAATAGTCAACCTAACGTTTGCATATTCTATGAGCTTCATACTTTCGATTGATATGGAATTTGTTTATTAATCAAACCAGTGAAATGTTTAAAAAACAATAATTTTTAATTGTTAATTAATCATATTCTGGACTGAAATTTTTTTAGACAACCAATTTGCAATGTATTTATTGACATATTTAATTGTATATAAAATACTTTTCATCCATTAACCAGCTCGGTGAAGGTCGTTTTATAGTGGGATCCTATACTAAGAGCTTTGTCTGTGGAATTGTTCATTAGCATACCTAGATGTTTGATATCAGAGAGCATACATATGACTTCATTGATAGGAATTGTAGGAGATTTGGTTTGTATTTGCTTAAAATACCTTTCTAATACAGTAAAAAATGATTAGTTATTTTGAAACAGTTTTCGATTAGCTTTAAAAAGTATCTTATTGCATGTTTAACGTATTTGTTAAGTTTGTAAATCAATGCCTATATAAATTGTAACAAATTATTAATTAAAAAAGTTATTGCAGTTAGTAAAGTCTAGTAATTAACTGTTTGGCGGATATTTCAAAAACAAATATGAAATTTAGATTTTGTTATTACTACTGCGTTTAGATTTAAGTGATCATGAATTTTATTTATTAAATATTTTTTCTTTCATGTTGTTATATGTTTCAGTGTTGTGTTTCATGCCATTTTCGTTTTCAGTTGTTATAAGAACGACGTTACTAACTGTAGTAGAATTTATAATTTATTAAAATCTATGTATTGATTTTCAAGCTTAACAAATACGTTAAACACAGATTTCTCTAAAAAGATGCATTGCGACATTTAAGAAGTATACCTTTTTTGAAACTAATCGAAGGCTTTTTCAAAATAATTGATCATTTTCCAAAAATTTACGCCCTTAAAAAAATCTGAAAGGAAAATATAGCGGCTCAGGCGCTCAGAAGGCCCTGTGTAAAAACCACTCATATATTTGAATTTTTCATACAAAGCAACTTCCATTTTGAAAATTTTAGTACAATTACCCAAAAAGTTAATAATTTCTCGTTAACCTTATTTTCGTTAGCTGGTATTAAAGTATGACTCATTCTTTACTGAACACTGACTTGTATACAGTTTTAATAGATATCTTATCTGATATGCTGATGACGCACTGATTATTTATAGGAAAAGTATTAAAATAGGGCTAAATAATAATCACTTAATCGCAAATATAAATAAAACTAAATCTATAACTTTATTACATGTGATCAACCTTAGATAACCTCTTGATAACAATATTTACAAACTCATATCTTTACTTTTAATGAAGCTGTAACCAGTGCCCTCTAGTGATTAACCCAAAATGGTTATTATTTTTAAAATTCGCGCTTTACAAACATATGCCTTGAAAATTTCAAAACTGGCATTATATTATAAAGCATTTTAGTTGCCGTTGAAATTTTGTAAGGCCTGTTGGAAACAATTTTAAAAATAGTTATTGTAACGGCAACAAGTCAACTAAACAACAATTTTATAACATCAGCAAAAGTAGATTTATTAACTGTATCATAAGGGTATCAGAAAGTATAAAGTTACGATCATCTCTGTTTAATTACAATGTCTGCTACTGAAATGTTATGTGGTGCATTACTCAATAATGTTTTACGCGTTTTACTGCACTTTGTGAACAACAACCGTTTGCGAGAAAATTGACAATTATTTTTTTTAACATACTGATGAATCTCATTTCTTTTACGATTAAGCAAAATATACTTTGAAAACAATCGAATGATAGCTGTTATGTTGCTTTACAGCTATTATGGGTATTTCTACTATAAATAACTAAGCGATGAAAAATACTATAAATTTTTTAAGTTCACAGTTGTTTATAGCACCTAAAGGCATACCTTTTTCAACTAATACTAAAATTTTATGGATAGTCTTATTGACCGATTTCTATAAAACACTGGAAAATATGATTCTACACAGAATTATCATAACAGGGCCGTATCATAATGGTAACCCAACTAACATTTAAGCATAATAGACTTCTACACAAGAAAAAACCTAAATTGATACAGATTTACTACTTTGCGCTATAAAAATAGTCAAATAGTTCAAATGCTAACATTCCAATAACGCGTAAGACGAAGTTATAATTTACTTAATTTTGCCTTAAAATCTGTCTTCAATATCCAGGGATTTTTACAATAGGTAATATACCAATAAATTAAAATTATTTGAAATTAAATATCGACAATGTCAAAAGTGACTAACCTGTCAATGAGTTTTAAATTGAACATGACAAATATCTATTTAAATAATGTTTACCCTTTATGTAATCGTTTTTTATATATTTGCGAAACTAAGTACTCTGCGGACTTTAGCCCCGACCAGCGTTGAATTACACCCACAATATCTACCCATACGTTCTTTATTATTAGCTTTTGTAACACTTTTTACTGTATTAGAAAGGTATTTTAAGCTTCACTTTTGAAACTGTGGGAATTCGAAAATTCAACCACAATGGATCTGTGACCTATTTCTGCATTTTAAGTTAATTTTTACTAATATTTATTAACATTGTACACTACCGAATACTAATTACAACTCAACTAAACACTATTTAATTAATCACTATCTAAATTGCTCTGAATTCTAATTGATCTCTCCGAAATTTCAAACTAAACACTCCAATTCAAGACTGTCTAACTCGGCCGCGTATTCTTCTTTTATAGATCACACGAATGTTCCAGGTATTTTCTAGCATCTCTAGATCCATTTCTCGAAAGATTCTCGTCGATTCTCAACATTTCAGTCGCGCCTCGATACACGGCATTATTTTATTTGTTTACCAGAATCGCGTAGGGGCGATCGGGTCAATCTAGCGTTTTGCACTACCACAGCCGTCGAATTGGGTGCGAACGGGGCAAATTCTGTGACAGTATGAAAATTTTATGAAGAAATACAGCTACAAACAGTGGTGGAACAGATTAGTGCTAAGTATACAGCAAAGTTTCGCATTGAAACTAATTAATTAGATTACAGAAAGAGGTAAGTATTTCATAACTATTTACAATTTCTCTAGAGGTAGACATAACGAACAGTTTACATTGTTTTTTAAAGGAAAGCAAATTTAATGACTGAATTTCTTTTGGAATGTTATTATACAATTTTGGGGCTAAGTACTAATAGGATCTTTATCCAATAGCTTTATAATTATGCAATTGAATAATCTTGTCATTTTTTTATGAAAGTTGACTACACAGTTATAATAAAATAATTTCCTGATATCAAACATTTTGGAATCTCTATATACTAATTTTTGTATGTAACATAATTTTTAAAAAAAGCTTTTGGAATATTTCCAAAAATTTTAAGTGACTGTTTGATGCTGCACCCCATGCTAATATACCGTAAGTTAAATAATATTGTTCAAATATTTAAATTTATATAAAAGGGATTGTAATTTTTTCACAACATATCTTATATGATAATCCCATCGCAAATATCTATCAATATATATGCCAAGGTATTTTACTTTTTCTTCAGGTTGCAAAGTATACAGCATTCCCTGATCTACGATGTTTATGGACCGGACAGGAGGACTATTAAACACATTACAGCTTAAAGGTAGATAACATGTTTTTTCTAAATTTACAGTTAATAATTTTTTGTGAAACCAACACTTAATTTTTGTTTTAATCTCTCTCTACTATTTCTTTTAAATTACTCCATGTTTCAGCCTTCCAGTGTCATCTGCGAAACCAATGATATCTCCAGTGCTATTTATATTATATAAACTATTTATATAAATGGAAAACAATACCGGTCCCAAGACTGTACCTTGTGGAATACCATATTGTATTAAAAGTTTGTTACTATATCATAAATTTTTACACATTGCAGTCTGTTTGATATGTATAGTTTTCAAATAATTTCAAACAGTATGTCGAATTTCAGAATTTTTAAATTTTGGCGCCAAAATAGTTTCGGTATTATCCGAAACTCTGCTTGAACCAAAAATGCTTGAGTGTAAAATTTACGTGACACAATTAAGTACCTACTTACATAATTATTATATATTACTCTTTTTTTAATAAATACCAGTACAAATAACTTACTTGTTGGTTCATACAAAAACAATGTTTGATGTTTCATTTGAAAAATGTTTGCTTCAAATTCGAATTTTTTTATAGCATTGATCAGGACGTCTAATTATTATCGACGTACCGCGTAAAATTTTATATCGTGACCTATTTCTTTATATTAGTTGATGAAATATAAAATACATACCTTGAACAATGGAAAAAGGAAAAACCACGTCTTGAGGGACAATTCGCACTCAACACGTTACAGCCTAGCGTCGGCCACCGTGTAGGACCCTGGGTACCGAACGGTCCCCGAGACGGGTGAGGAGAGCGGAATTGGTAGGGCGGGGCGTGTTCGAGAGTGAAACAACTTATATATATTCTTTAAACTTTGGTGATGTTTTGTTCTTTGTTTTTAAAATTTCCTGTACTGTTTTCCATAAACCTTTATTGTTATCCTTATTATCGGTTATTAATTTTTTATAATAGTTTTGTTTTGCTTTTCTAATTAGTGTTGTTAATTTATTTTTATATTCCTTATACTCTCTTTTTAGTTCCTCATTACCCGGATTTTTTTGACATTTTTTAAATAGGTAGTAGCTTAATTTCTATTAGCAGAGTATCGAAAGTTTAACAGTGTATGGACAGCCTTAACCTTCGAATTTCTTTCAAGATAAGAATGGAATGTCGGTATAGCAATCTTGCCATAGAATTACTTATTTGTTTGTTTAGCCAATGCAAATAATAAGTTGAAATTTTAGTTGAAGTTATTATTTACTCACAAAAATGCATTACTGTTCATCGATCTTTACTTAATACTGATTTTAAAACCGTTTGCTTCCTTTGTAAAACTAAAACTCTTTATTAGAGACATTTAACAAACCGTTACACCTTAAAGTAAGCCACACGCCATTTTATGGTTTTACCGGATTTTATTGGTTAAATAATTTAAATAATGCATTCATTCCGAATAAAAAAGTATAGAAATATTTGTTAAAAACCTTTCGTGATACAGCAATAGTTCTAATACTTTGTCCGCATTTTGAATACCTACCCAATAAAAAAAAAGTCAAATATACAGAAATAAATAAGTGGGGTGGTTAGTCTTTAAAGTGGATACTAAAAAAACCGTTATCCAGTTTAAAAAAAATCCCCAATAATACTTTGTTCGCATTTTGAATACCGACCATATAAAAACACTAAAATATAGAAAAATAAATTTTTTACAAGGTGGTTAGTCCTTAACGTGGATATGCTGTATATGTGTATTCTTAATATTTTTGTGGTACGTGACCCATTATTTATCAAACTCCCTGTATACGATATTAAAGTTTTCTAAAACTATGAACATTTAAAATATTTTTGACTTTGGTGGTTATAAAATAATTTTATGGCCAGAGCAAATTTCTAAGTATCATTATTATTCTCTTAACAATTCAAGAAGTACTACCTGAACCTTCTTTACCTGGTTCAGAAATACAAATGCCTTTATATTTAAAGCCATTTTATGGCTGTTTATAATGTACTTAAAATGATACTTCTAGGAAAAAATTCTATGAATATTAAGGTTAAAATAAAGGCCAAACATTTATTACATTGGCAAATCATTCTATAAAACAAATTTGAAACAACAAAATGGCGAGACCTTGTTTTGTTTGTATTTAACTTTCATACTCATTGTATTAGCTTTGTTCGCACAGTACACAAATATATATAGTAGAAATAGATATTTGTTTTATTACAGTGGTTATCATTATTTTGTTGTCAGCAACTGAAATATTTTATAACTTTATCACAAGAACATTTTTGCAGTTAAATAATAAAACAGTCTATATGAAAAATATATAACTATTTTATAAACATTTTTGTAGCAAGCTTATCAAACATATTAGCTACTAAAACTAAAGTGTTTTATAATAACTTTTTAGCAATGTTCTGTAGTATTTCTAAGCCCGCTACAAAAAAGTTTTATAATTGTCTCTTAGATGTGAGTTGTCAACCTATAAAACTATTATATTAAAAGATATTTGGAAATAATTTTACTTCTAAGGGCAAATAGTTGTATTTTACATTGCAATATAGTTATTATGTAATGATATTATCGTTGTAAAACAAATATAGTAATATAACAATTACAATAGAAAAATATTTATTTTGACGCAAAATTACATTGACAAACCATTATATAAAACAAATTTGAAACAGAAAAATGGCGAGACCTTGTTTTGTCTGTGTCTCTTCAACTTTCATACTTATTGCATTATAAGAATAAACAAGACAGGTTTAATTCAGTAGAAAAAAATAAAAGAAGTGGCGTATTTAGAAGAAAAGTAAAGAAATGTTATCAAAACAAAAATTGATAGAAGAATTCCTACTTTTATATCACTCGTTTCATAGAAATGTTTTGGAAATATGAAAAATATATCTTGACTTCTTATTGAGAACCCAGGTTTTCCTACCATACAGCGTTGTCGGTCTCAAAATTGTTTTATACATTCTAAATTTTACTCTGGACAAATTTTTTGATTTCATTAATTGGTTGACTGCTGCTGAACTTCTGTTTGCTTTTAATACTCTCTTATTAATTTCTTGTTACTTATCACAGTTAGCTGTTATTAGCGCCCCCAAATGCACATATTCTTGAACTTCTTCAAACTTCATCTCTGCCATACTCTCAATTTGAAATTAGTATCATTTTTTTGTTCTCCTATTCTCAAAACCTTACTTTTCTCTTGATTTATCTGCAATTCCACTTTACGTGCTTCCTCCACAAGTTTTCTCGTTACTTCTTCTAATTTCCTACTATACCAATAATGGCCACGTCATCTGCATAACTTACTATTTGGTTTAAACGATATGTGTCCTTCTCTTTCAGTCAAATGGCAGTGATCTATAAATTATTTCTAGATCAGAACTGGACCTAGACCATAGAAATAATAAAATATATAGAAAGTCAGAAGCCTTTACACTAGGCACTCAAAAGTCTATGGAGGAGCTTAGAAAGCAGCCATCTAGCGAACACTTAATGTAAGCTCTTGGTTATACTGCATTTCATTTAATCCCAGCATACAATTGAAACCAAAACGCAATATTTGTATTTAGACCATAGAAATCATATTTTTTACGAATTGGAGGTAAAATTTTCATATTTTGAAATTCCCGCCCATTAGTGTGAAGCTACCCCGTTAGTACAACCAATTCATAAAAGCTAATTACTGCAATATTACCAGACCAGTAACTCTTTTGGCTATATATTTTATGATTTCTATGACTTAGACTCAATAAGATGTCTTTTAAATAATATATATACGTACAACAGAAATGTAATATATATTTTTTAGCTAATGTTCACTTATGTATTATATATATATATATAAAGCTGTTTACATGCCTTTTAGACCCAGATCTGCGCTATTCTCCTCCACTCCATTCTGTTCGTCGCCTTTCTTTTCCAATCCGTTACATTTTTCTCTCTTAGATCTATTGTAAATGCCTCTCTCCATCGCTTCCTCGGTTTCCCTCTTTTTTTTCTTGTAGTTAGGTTAACTCCCTACAATTTTCTTAACTGTCCTTTCACCTTCCATACGTTCTAGATGCCCTAGCCACTGCATTCTTCTGGCTTATATATATTTATTTATATATTTCCTCATTATTTCTCCTTACATAGCCTTCCTCCGTCCTCTTGCTCACTAGAAGTCTTCTTAAGATCTTCCTTTCCCACCTTAAAAGGTTTTCTCTTGACTTCTTATTGAGGACCCAGGTTTTACTACCATACAGCGCTGTCGGTCTCAAAATTGTTTTATACATTCTAAATTTTACTCCTCTGGACAAATTTTTTGATTTCATTAAGTGGTTGACTGCTGCCGAACTTCTGTTTGCTTTTATTATTCTTCTATTAATTTCTTGCTCCTCATCACAGTTAGCTGTTATTAGCGCCCCCCAAATACATACACATATTCTTGAAATTCTTCAAACTCTTCTTCAAAATTGGTATCTTTTTTTTGTTCTCCTCGCTCGTGAAAGTACGTTAAGACTAAGACATGTCGATAGGATTTACAACAATGTACTGACATCAATATGGGAAGACACTGTGGACAATTTCGTTTATTTCATTATAGACAAAGCTACCGATGCTTGTGGGCGTTCATTGGCTAATATTTTAATTGAAGTGACACTGCTAGTGACAGCCACTTACTGGCTTCTAAGGTGCTGGACAAAACCAATCACGAAACTGTTATAAATTTTGCTATTGATTGTTTTCATTATATATGGCCCGATCAAGATGCTCCAGATAAAGTTCTTGTAATGCTAAATGATGCAGCCGCGTTCATGTTAAAAATAGGACAGATTTTAGATAAAAAATGTACAAAAATGATACAATTCACATGTGCTGCTCACGTACTTAATCGGGTAGCTGACAAAATAAGGGAATTTCTCTTTATGAACTGTCAAATAGTTTTCATTCAGACCCCTACAAGAAGGAACGTTTTTAGGAAGGCATACCTCTGCCTTCCGAATCAGTTATAATTAGATGGGGTACTTGGTTAGAAGCCGTAGCATATAATGATAAACACTTCGATGGCATAAAAGATTTAATCTTAATGGCAGCAGCCCCATACACACACTGCAGAACTTACCGAAGGCCCAAAAATATATTAATACATACAATACATTCGTAAACTGACTACGGTCCTGTTAAACTAAGCGCTCCACTATCTCTAGAGTTATATTACCTTTTATCCTTTTGTGCATTGGATTATTTAACGGTGTGTTAATTATTTTAAATTCAGTTATCAATACAATAAATAAAAAACAATGGCATGTCACAATCCTAGTGATACTTTCAACTTGAAATTCGAATAACACGATTATAAAGTGGTAAGTATTAAAATTGTGCAATACTACAAGTAATTACACTAAATATCGTATGTTCTGAATGTACTCAACGTACATCAGTAGGACCAGAAAATCTGAACGCAATGACTCATATGACGTCAAAGACATTGGTAGGGGGCGAAATTTTTGCTTAAATAATTCGTAATAATCTGTAAATAATTTCCAAAATCTTCTTTGAGCTTCTATTCTCTAAAAAATTGAAAGTGGTAAGCAGTGGCGGATCTAGAGAGGGGCTTGGGCCCCATGCCATTAATAAAAAATACAAAATAAAATAATAACAAATTATAAAGACATAAATAAACTAGAGCAACGTAAACAGATTTACAAAGATTGGTAAAAAGAACAATTATCGCAAATATATGTCTGATTATAAATAAAACTGAGGGCACAAGACGCAACGCTGTTCAACTTAATCCAGAACCCTGATTGAGTTAGAAATTCTCGCGAGTGCAAAAAGACGCTTTAAATTCGAGTTTTATATGTTGGAAAAAAAATGTTCAGCAAACAATTAAATTTATTTAATCATAATTTATTCTCGGAAAACAAAACAAATTGATTTATTTGGTAAGAAAATTTCATATTTTTGACGAGTATTTGTTTAGATGAAACAAATAGTTATTCCATTTGAACATCTTATGAAAACTTAATTTTAAAAAATGGTTTGCAAATAAGTATCTTTTTTATTTCCCTAAACAATTTGTTCAAATCTATGGAAAAAATAACGTTTTGGAATAAAACATGTTTTTGATTGAAACGAATGTACATTTTGAATCAAATAATGTGTTTGTTTGATTCAAAAATGCATGTTTATAATTGAGGGAAGTGGAAAAGGAGAATTTGTAATCTTTTAATTCTTTTTGTAAAGTTTTTAAATGAAGTTTTATTAAGTTACATAATCTTTTGAAAAACCGTAAATTAAAAAAATCAATTTCGAAATATAGTCGTATAGTATTTGTTTCAAAGGAATCATTCGAATTGTATAAACAAAATACTAAATGTAGCTGTGTTATATTTCGCGTACTCAGGTATGTCGGGTTAGAGAGACAAGTACAGCCAGTTAGTCGCCAGTTAAGTCACCACTCATCTGTGGCGTACTGACGAGAGCTAATAAGCTCGAAATTGGAATATGTTGACTATTTGCTATATATTTTTCAGGTGTAATCCTATGCTGGTCGGGGCACTAGGTCGCAGTTATTTCTTGAAATTTCTGAGCAATAAGATGTTGATCTAAATAAGCAGTTGTTTAATTGAAAACAAAAATACTGCTTTATCACAGAATATAATTAAATCAACACCAGAAGTGTATAAGTGAAACGGAAATAAAGGTTTTTAATGGAAACAAATGTTTTCTTTACACAAAATGACTGTATTTTTGCTTTTTCGAAAAAATGAATTGGTGTCAAAAAATAAATATTTGTTTGGCTCTATACAAACAAAAACAACAATATTTTTTTACAGGCAGCAAATTGTTGTTTTCGGTGTACATATTTTTTCCAATACTTTGTTTTTTAAATATAAAAATGAAAATACCGTTGGTAGGCATCATATTGAAAATAAACGATAATCTTTTATTGTTACTGACAGTAATATTGACAATAAGCAAAATTATTTTAGTCATGCAATGTATTGTGATTGACTGGTTTATTATTTATTACACTATATTATACAATATATATTTTGCATGGCACGCAAAAAAAAAAAATGTTTGCATTCTGTTAAAAAATAACCAACTTTTGCCATATAAAACTCATCAAAATTGACACATTTTTTGACTTTCGAATTAGCTGAGTTTTAATTTTTTTATGTTTCAGACTTGCATTATTTTTTGTGAACATTTAAAAAAAATCTGAAATCAAAAGTATGAAAATAAGATTCTTATAATAGTCGGCATAGGAACACATCTAATTTTGATACTCGTCATATTGACTTGCTTGAAATTCGTTGTTACACCACTGCCTTGTTGACTAGATGTTTTTCTTACGTTGCACCAAAGGAATACAATAATTTGCCAATAAAATTTAAAGATTTTTCAATTATCAATTTTAAAAAGAAATTAAAAAGGTTACTGTTATCTACGTGATAATCTCGTTGACGGCTCTCTTCATTCATTCATGTTTTTTTTATAATTATATAGCTATATTGTTTCGGCATGGTAGATACTAGACATGATTATATCTCTTATTAAGAACATTGCCTATATGTAATTTGCACAGTATTGTGTTTCTTGTTATATGGACTTGGTTTTCTAATTAGGGTTAAATTGAAAAGCAGTTGAACTATTATTTTGTTTATTTTACAACTATTGTACTATTAATTGAAAATAAAGGTAATTTATTATTATTATATTTAGCTTCTTTAGTTTACCAGGGGCGGACTATGCTTTACACCTTAATGCCCAAATTTTTAACACCCTGTATGATAGAAACATTCAAATGATAAATCTGGGTAGCTTCAACCTTAGACTAAAAAAGGTACTCTTAATAATAATAAACGAATTCATGTTTTATTTTTTATAAACAGAGCCATCATATCTACCCCCAAAGTAATAAACTACCTCTGATTTTTTCTAACACCCTGTAATTAAGATAATGAATTATTTAAGTAGAACGAAGTAGAAGGTTTGAATTGTCCAATTTATCTTCTAAAATAGATTGGTACGAAGTCACCTCCACTTTGTTTTTGGTTTATAAGATGCACAGAACTAATTTTTACCTGCTAACAGATTTATTTGGAATTTTAAGCTTCCCCTTTAAGTGATTTGTAGTTGCGCCACTGGTGTAAGTTAATTTTGTATGATCCCAATGTAAATAATATATATGACTTATAAAAAAATTCATCAGATTATCATTATCCTTACCTATACAGCTATTAAATTAGAAATATATAAATACAGATTACAATTTAGAAACTACAACTACCATAACTGCGTATTTTCCATTTCTGTACTGATTAGAAATCTCGGTTTTTGTATTTGTTCTGAACGTGTTTTCCATAAATTTCAACAGTTAAAAATATGTTCTTTCTTAGAAATTACAAATGTTATTGGAATTTGCGTTTTAGAATCGGGAATTTTAATGATTGAGATAAATTGTTTTTATTTATGGTTACTTTAGAAGGCGCCAGTTCTATATTGTTATCCGATATGTTAAATAAAATATTAGTAATTTCCCCTGTTGAAAAAACGTCTGCCTTTTAAGGTTTACGTTGCCACTAGTGTTAAAAAATTTCACACACCAGAAATGTTCTTTTGACACTTTTATCTGTCACTTTGACAGTACCGATAGCTGCCACATTAGACGTTAGTTAATATTTTTTAATCGTAATATGCATAACGAACAGACTTAATATCTCTGAATTACTTTAAATTGGAATAGCCAAATTTTGTACATGATTTAGATTTATTATGACTATGAGTTCAAGGAAATTGAAGTGTCACCCCTAAAATTATACCAAACTTTTTTTCCATTGATCGAATTTAAAATGAAAGACAATATCGCAGAATTTAATAAAAAACACTTTTTTACTCTTGTTAAATTTAAAAAACTATAAGGTTTTCAAGAAAAAATACATGAATTAAAACAAGATTTTAATGTTTATTAGAAGAAATCAAAAAGTCTGTAGTAGGCTTTGTTTTTAAAATGTGACTGTTAGTAATAAAACTGTTTTATTTCTGCTACTGTTGTTGGAAAATTTACATTCAGCGAATAAGTTGACATGTTACTTGAGCTAGGTTTCTGTGAAGGAAACCGTAGAAGTGTGGAAGAATATCGTAGGAGATTTCCAAATCGAGTGATTCCTCATAGAAAAAAATTTTCTAATGCTGAGAGACAGGAAAGTTTTTCAATAATATCCAGAACGTCCTAGTGTAATACGAGTACAAGATGAAGAAAATATTATGCAACCAGTTGAAGATGAATGGCAAATAACTACTAAACGTTTATCTTGAGAAACTGGATTATCAAGAACTTTTGAACATCGAATTCTTAAACGTAATCTGGTACATCCACATCACATTAAAAAAGTGCAATTGCCTCAAGATTTCAATCGACGAGTGACCTTTAGCGACTTTATCTTGCATCAGGATATTCATTTTCACAAGAAAATTCTTTTCACTGATGAGACTTGTTTCACTCATACAGAAATTAGATTTGCCGTTGCAACTTAGTCTAGAGTTTTGGTTTATGAATGATGAGGCACCGCCTCATTTTAGTGTTACTGTTAGAGGCTTTTTTAATTTTAAGTTGGCCACTACGATAGCCAGACCTCTTTGGGGAACATTGAAGGATTTTGTTTATTCCTCGCCAATTGAATCCCAACAAGATTTGTGCATTACGAATAAATATAACGTTATAAGAAACGATCCTTATTTATTGGACAGAGTAAATTTCAATTATAGAAGCTTTAAAGAATAACAAAAGTTCAGGGAAAAATGGAATAACGGCACAGAATATTAAGTACGCAGGAGAAGGAGGATTTAAAACAAAGAATATACGAAATGATTTTAAAGGTTTGGCGAAGAGAATGTATGCCTGAAGATTGGAGAGATGCTTTGATTATACCAGTTTTAAAAAGGGAGATGCAACAGACTGCAGACACTATAGGAGTATACCATTGTTACCTATAGGGTATAAAATCATGACAACGTTAATAAAACAGCAGAACAGGGAGAGATAAGGGAGTATTAAGCAGGTTTTAGAAAGGGGAGGTCAACAACGGACCAAATCCAATTAAAACAATGGTCATATTCGTGGACTTCAGGAATGATTCTGTCAAATAAAAGTGAATGTTCGGAAGGTTTTACTATTGATTGAGACAAGAAGACCCACTCTCAACGTTTATTTTTAATTTAGTACTAGAAAAGGTCATAAGAAAAATGGAATAACGGCACAGAATATTAAGTACGCAGGAGAAGGAGGATTTAAAACAAAGAATATACGAAATGATTTTAAAGGTTTGGCGAAGAGAATGTATGCCTGAAGATTGGAGAGATGCTTTGATTATACCAGTTTTAAAAAGGGAGATGCAACAGACTGCAGACACTATAGGAGTATACCATTGTTACCTATAGGGTATAAAATCATGACAACGTTAATAAAACAGCAGAACAGGGAGAGATAAGGGAGTATTAAGCAGGTTTTAGAAAGGGGAGGTCAACAACGGACCAAATCCAATTAAAACAATGGTCATATTCGTGGACTTCAGGAATGATTCTGTCAAATAAAAGTGAATGTTCGGAAGGTTTTACTATTGACTGAGACAAGAAGACCCACTCTCAACGTTTATTTTTAACTTAGTACTAGAAAAGGTCATAAGAGATAGTCTGTTGAACATAGAAGTACCAAATAGAAAGTTATGCAGATGGTGTGGCCATAATCACAAGAGGTAGTAGGGAATTAGAAAAAAGAACGAGGAAACTTGTGAAGGAGGCACGTAAAGTAGAATTGCAGATAAATCAAGAGAAAAGTAAGTTTTTGAGAATAGGAGAACATAAAAAAGATGCCAATTTCAAATTGAAAATGCAGCACAGAGAAATGGAGTTTGTAGAAATTCAAGAATATGTGTATTTGGGAGCGCTGATAACAGATGTGAAGTGTAAGGAGGAGCAAGGAATTAATAAGAGAATAATACAAGCAAACAGAAGTTCGGCAGCAGTCAGTCCAGAGGAGTACAATTTAAAGTGTACAAAACAGTTTTGAGGCCGACAGCGCTGTATGGCAGTGAAACCTGGATCCTCAATAAGAACTCAAGAGAAAACCTGCCCTGGGACTCTGTGACATATAGAATTCTACAAATCGAAATGTTTCTATGCAGTTGGTACTGAACATGATATGATAGTATTCTATTTTGTGACGTATTGAGCATAAGCAAAATATCATATTTCTATAATTTCTTATCATGTTAGCATATTAACTATCCCTTCATCTATTTAAGGAATATCGTGTACTGCTAAATATTCTGAAAACATAATAACAAATGATAAATAATTATATTTTGTTTATGCTCAATACGTCACAAAATAGAATACTAATAATAACTGCATAGAAACATGTCGATTTGTAGAATTCTAGTCCAGCCCTGATCTTAAGAAGAATTCTAGAGAGAAAGAAGAAAGAGGAAGGTTATGTAAGAAGAAATAATGAGGAAATATATACAATGTGCCAGGCATCTAGAACGTATGGAAGATGAAAGAACAGTTAAAAAAATTGTAGGGAGTAAACTTACAAATAAAAAAAGAGAGAGACCGAGGAAGCAATGGAGGGAGACATTGGCAATAGATCTAAGAGAGAAAAATGTAATGGATTGAAAAAGAAAGGCGAACAGAACAAAGTAGAAAAAAATAACGCAGCTCTGGGCCTGAAAGTCCTGTGAACAGCTTTATATACAGGGTGTTAAAAAAAGTGTAAAATATTTAAGGAGGTAATAGTATGCACCAAAGTAAGCAGAAAAGTCTTAATAAACATGGGCCCGCAAAGTAACGGTTGCGGAGATATAGACCAGTATTCGTTTTTCAAACATATTATTTTATTAGGAATAAACCGACAAAGAAAGTTTTTAACAAACAAAAAACAAAGTTACAGAAGATGTTCAAAGTGCCCTCCGTCCATTTCCAAGCAGACACGACATCTTCGTCTCAACGATATTCGAACTCTTTCGAACACACCCTCCTTGGTTTGGATTTTTTGACACTTTTGAATAATCCGTAGCTGCAGCTCTTCCAGGCTATTTACAGGAGTACACTAATGTCTTCAAATATCCCCAAACAAAGAAATCTAGAGGGTTCAGATTAGGCGATCTTGGAGGCCATAAAACAGGCCCGGCTCTTCCTACCCATCTATGTGGAAAAGTTTGGTGCAAATGCCCTCTAACGGCCATGAAAAAATGAGCTGGAGCACCATAATGCTGGAACCACATTTGTTGCCTCTGATTCAAAGGAATGTCTTCCAAAAACTCATACAGTGTGTGCTGCAGAAAGTTGAGGTAAGCAGCGCCTGTTAATCGGTTTGGTAAAATAACACGACCTAGAAACTTACAATACCCATCCAAATGTTTAATAAAAAACGTGCCTGATGTCCAGATTCTATTAAAGCATGAGGATTTTCGTCGGCCCAAATTGCAAAATAAAAAAAGGGTCTAAAAAACATAAAACATTCCATATCTCCGCAACCGTTACTTTGCGGACCCATGTTTATTAAGATTTTTCTGCTTATTTTGGTTCATACCATTACCTCCTGAAATATTTTACACTCTTTTTTTAACACCCTGCATATAAATTTCAATTTTCGGCGAAGAGTAAATTTATGTTTCAGAGAAAATGGTACCAAATCTGAAAAATTTTTTTACTTTTAAGTTTATTTTTATATATTTATTTTATTCTATAGCTTTCTTACTGCCAAATTTTAAAAACAAAAAGTCGTAGTAGGCTTACTGACTTTTTGGTTTCTAAACGCTATTAAAATCTTGTTTTAAATAATGCATTTTTTCCTGGAAACCTTAAAGTTTTTTAAAATTTAACAAGAGTAAAAAAGTATTCTAAATTAAATTCTGTGCACGATATTATCATTCTTTTTAGATTCGATCAATGGAAAAAAGTTTGGTATAATTTTAGGGTTGACTCACCCTAAATGAACACCTTATAGTGTTTCAATTTACTTGAACTCATAGTTCAAGAAGACCCATAATAAACCTAAATCATGGATCAAATTTGGTTATTCCAAGTTAAAATATTTCAGAGATTTTTTTAAAATATTTAACCCCACTTTGAAGGTCTGTAACTCCGCCTGTGTGCAACTTTGTATGTAGGTATGTTTGGTTAAATTGATATATTTTGCGACCCCCTACATGCACCTGCTGTGTGTCGGTTCTTATGCGGGACACCCTGTATCTTTTTAAAGGTTATAAATGAGATGAAATTAAGAATTTATAATTAGGAATTAGCTTTTAATATAAGGATGTGAAATTTTTTGTAAAAAGACATCAACTCTACATTGGGAAATGAGGGGTCATATTGAACCATTCTTATAAATTTATTTCTTGCTTCTCATATCTTTCATTTAAAATCTTATATATTTTTTTAAATCTCAACTAGAAAAAGAATATAAATTTTGTTTTGTTCCATAATTTTGTGACACATATGTAGTAATTTGACGGTCAAATTAATATACAATACGTATTTTGTGCAGTTTTACTAATTGTACAAAAATATAACCTTGCGAAATCTCGACTACTCGTTAACAGATGGCAGAAAACATGAAAAATTTCTACACCAGCAAGCTTGAAGCTCCGCCCCACATTAACCGATTGGTTCAGAAGTAACTAAAGCGAGATGTACTTACTTAACTCATATTTCTATATTTATTTATTACAGTCACAGTCGTGTTTATACTAGCTTGTTATGTGTACGTCGGATTCTTAAATAGTTCTTACTGTTCGTTGCATTTGAATAGTGCTAGTGGCTATAATGTACAAACAAACGGATTTAAAACACAAGGATTCTGGTGAGCATTTTTTGCTGATATTGTCAGTTGAAAAAATAAGTGTTAGAGACACATAATATAACGTTGCGCTTGGTTTAGTAATCTATTTTTAAAAATTTAGATTACTTAGAATTATAGTGCATACCGTCAGCAAATTCTGTATAATTTTTTACTCTTTTTTCTGGTGTTCCGAAAATTACCTATAGCTTAATATTCAAATCAAAAAGACAATGTCAAATCAACGTTTAAATTTACAGATGCATTGAGAAGAACAAATTATGATCCCAAATGCAGTTTGAACGATAGTTCTGGAGACAGCGGCTTTATTTCAAACGAAAATTTACTAGTATCTTGTGAAATTGCATCAGGTGAACTTCAACCTATAACAGAAAATGTTGCACCTAGCACATTAGATTCAGAAGCTGTAAAAAAAGAAGAAAAAGATAAATGCTGCTCATGTGTCGACAGTGGCCTTTTGGATAGTTTTTCCAGTTTAAATGTTAATGATTCAAAAACTAAAGAAACACATACTGAGTCACATCAAAAGTCCAAGTTGGAAAATCAACGACCTGTTACGAAAATTGTATATCCCTTGAATTTATATTCGTATTACAAGCAAAATGATGACGGAGAAACGTAAGTATTAGTTTCGCTTAATCACTTTCTCGTAACTTTTTTTAATTTTATTTAATTACCGAAAGTATGCACCAAATAGGATGTCTTACTTTGTTATTACGCCCTGTATATCTAAAATATGACTTCAAATTGAAATGTTATATTTAACGTTCAAATCTTGCTACATATACAGTAAAATACATTTTAACTTTTTGGTTTTGAGTGCCCCAAAATGTTACCTACTTTTTCTCTTTCATAACTAATATTATAGATTTTTTGAACAATCTTTATATTAAGTTATTTAATTTATTGAGAAAAAACCGTATGATCAATTTTCGAGTGAATCTATTTTGATTACTTTTTTCACATGAGTAGTTTGCTTGCCATTAATAAATTTGTTTCATGAAAATCAATGATCTGAGATAAAAGTTATCGCAAAATGTTAATTTAAGCATGATTACGAGGTTGAGTTACGCAATTCCGTTATCTGTTTATGAAAAAGTATCATATGATCCATACAACTGTTTTTTATAATATAATCTCCGTACGCCCTGTATATACACGTGTTGTTAAAACCAGTCGTAAATATTGGTAAGGTAAATAGTGGGTAGTATGTCGACGAAAGAATAGCCTTACGGAGTAAATGACCGGTATTTCCCGTAATCCTATATGCAATTAGGTTGTTGCTGACAATACGGTTTTCCCTAATTCCATGTTAAAAATTCCTTAACCTTAACATTATCCTAAATACCTACTTTATATTTCCTGGTAACTGTCTCCTAGCAACACGTAGATTGTGGCCTGGTATTCTCCCAGATTCTGATAATTTGTTCAATGATTATTATTGTTAATCATTGGCGCCACAATTCTGAGTGTCATCACCAGTATTTGACTGTTAGGAAAGATTTTATTATGGATTTTCCAGTACTCTATAATTTCTCCGCTTCAATATACAGGGCATTTTATTTGTTTACACTTTGGGGAAACCCCATTACAGTTATAAAAGTTCTAGTATTGCATGAATACAGTATTAAAAAGTGAAATGGTTCACGACAATGTTGTCATGAATTAAATAGAATAGAACTATCTATATACATATATAGTAAGCATGATAATTGCGGTGTCGTAGTCAATACGACATAAGTGAGAAATTCGATTAAATTGTTTACACGTGTTATAAGTTGACGACATAATTAAAGCATTAGTTCAATTGCCACTATTATACAGGGAGTGGCAAAAGTATGAAATAAATTTCATTCGAAATCAGGTGTTCATTTTTTGGAAAACCTCTCGGACCTGTCAATTTTTATTTTTAGATGCGATTTTTTTAAATCAGTTATCAGGGTGAAGCAAAAATGATGATACCATGCCTTCTATCATGGTGTGTAAGTTACAGCAATTTAAAAAAAAATGGAAACGTACGCCCACGTACGTGTTAAAAATTGACGACACAATTAAAACATTAGTTCATTTACCACTATTATACAGGGAGTGGCAAAAGTATGGAACAAATTTATTTAAAAATCAGGTGTTCGTTTTTTTTTTGCAAAATCGCAAGGACCCGTCAATTTTTATTTTTAGTTACGAATTTTTTAAACCAGTTATTATGTGAATAATAGGGTGAATAAAAAAAATATGATAACATGGTCAACTTTTTTTAAATGGAAACCCTCCTTTTTGTATTTTTATTCAATTTATCATAAAATTACCTATATTTAACCGTTTTGGAAAAATGACATTTGCATATCGGCATCTACATTTCGATAATAGCCACCTCATTTTGCTCGCCGAATTCGAGATTTTTTTAAATGAATGGGTTACTTTTTACGGTTATTCAAAATCCAAGGTTTGTGCATACAGGCCTCAAAACATCGAAGACTTGAAAAATCGAATAAGGCAAGAGGTGAAGAAAATTGACGGGAAAGGACATTTTTTAAATATTAAATGGAGATTCAAAAAATTGTTTTAAAAAGTCAGAGGGTCAGTAGCTTACATAATTTTTGAATAAAAATATTAGAGTAACCATCTACATGAGCGCCTCTGATATTGTGAACAAAAATATTCAACAGGTAAAATGCCTTCTATCATGATGTGTAAATTTAAAAAGAAAATTTTAGTCTACTCCAGAGATTTTCAAAAATAACCTAAAAAATTAAAATTTTAACGCCCTATAACTCAAAAATTAAGGCACTTAGAACAACTTAGAATCACCCCCTGAAATATTTCAGATTACTTAAGAAACACCGTATATATAGTAAGTATGATAATTTCGACAATCGCCACCTCATTTTGCTCGGCGAGTTCGAGATTTATTTAAATGAACGTTTTAATGGCTTTTGGATTGGAAGATGTGGACCAATAGAGTGGCTTCCAACATCACCTGATCTTACATCCATGGATTACTTTTTATGAGGTTATTTAAAATCCAGGGTTTGTGCAAACAGGTCTCAAAGCATCGAAGACTTGAAAAAACGAATAAGGCAAGAGATGAGGAAATTTGACGGGAATGTATTAAATAATGTTCAAGATGATTTTGTACATAGATACGCTTAACTCTTTTTGTTTTAGTTAGTTAATAAACTCGTAATTTCTTGACAATTTTGCTTAAAATGGTTTGACTGAATACTTGTTGTTGAATTATTTTTTCAAAAAATACTTAGAATTTAATGGCATACTGAATAAATATTAAATTATAATTTTTCTGTTCTAAATAATACTTGTCTTCTGGCTTACCTAGACATTTAAGACAAAAAAAAAAACATAATAAATTATTTTTCCACTAATCTTTAAATGTCAAATTTTAAATTAAAAAAAATTAAAAAAAAAAATGTAATTATCACTAATAATAAAAAAAGTAAGTAAATAAATACAAATGTTTTGTGGTGCAATATATATTTTGAACTCTTTTTTTTAAAGACTCCAAAGAAGTAAGAATTTTCACACTGTATGTTAGTAGCAGTAAATGATAGTATATAATTACATGTTGAATTACCTATTCATAACTGTATAATTAATTATTACATAATGTGTATATATTTTATATACCATTCTGTCCTTCGCCTTTCTTTTCCAATCCGTTACATTTTTCTCCCTTAAATATATATATATATAAAACTGTTTACAGGCCTTTTAGGCCCAGAACTGTGTTATTCTCCTCCATTTTTCATTCTGTCCTTCGCCTTTCTTTTCCAATCCGTTACATTTTAGGTCTATTGCCACTGCCTCTCTCCATCGCTTCCTCGGTCTACCTCTTTTTTTCTAGTAGTTGGGTTTACTCCCTACTATTTTCTTAACTGCCCTTTCATCTTCCTAGCCACTGCATTCTTGTGGCCTTTACAAATTCGTCTATTGTTGGTGCCTGGTACATTGCATATATTTCCTCATTGTTTCTCCTTACATAGCCTTCCTCCGTCTTCTTACCTCCTAGAATTCTCCTTAAGATTTTCCTTTCCCACCTTACTTCTTATTGAGAACCCAGGTTTCACTACCATACAGCGCTGTCGGTCTCAAAATTGTTTTATACATTCTAAATTTTACTCCTCTGGACAAATTTTTTGATTTCAATAAGTGGTTGACTGCTGCCGAACTTCTGTTTGCTTTTATTATTCTGCTATTTATTTCTTGTTTCTCATCACAGTTAGCTGTTATTAGCGCCCCCAAATACACATATTGTTGAACTTCCTCAAACTCCATCTCTCCATGCTCTGTTCTCAATTTAAAATTGGTATCTTTTTTTTGTTCTCCTAATCTCAAAAGCTTACTTTTCTCTTGATTTATCTGCAATCCCACTATACATGATTCCTCCACAAGTTTTCTCGTTACTTCTTCTAATTCCCTACTATCTCTAGCAATAATAGCCACGTCATCTGCATAACTTACAATTTGATGACTTTTAAACAATATATGTCCTTCTCTATTCAACTGACTATCTCTTATGACCTTTTCTAGTACTAAATTAAAAAAAAGCGTTGAGAGTGGGTTTCCTTGTCACAGTCCTGTATCAATAGTAAAGCCTTCCGAACATTCACCTTTTATTCATACTTTGGATTTAGTATTTTGTAAGGTCATTTTCAATAGCCTAATTAGTTTGGTTGGTATCCCAAATTGTTTCAAAATTTTACTTAGTTTATTCCATTTGATCGAATCATATGCTTTCTTGAAGTCCACAAATAAAGCCATTGCTTTGATCAGCATGTAGTCAGAATTTCCTTCACCATGAAGATTTGGTCTGTTGTTGACCTTCCTTTTCTAAAACCTGCTTGATACTCCCCCATTTGTAGTTCTGCTATAGGTTCTATTCTCTGTTTTATTAACGTGCCATAATTTTATACCCTATATCTAACAATGATATACCCCTATAGTTTCTGCAGTCTGTTGCATCTCCCTTTTTTAAGATTGGTATAATCAAAGCATCTCTCCAATCTTCAGGCATACATTCTCTTCTCCAGATCATTCGTATCATTTCGTATATTCTTTGTCTTAAATCCTCTCCGGCATACTTAATGTTCTCTGCTGTTATTCCGTTTTTTTCCTGGACTTTTGTTATTCTTTAAAGCTTCTATAATTGTATCTATTTCCTTTTTTGTAGGTTCTTCTACATCCACTTCCTCTTCCCTTCCCGGTATCATCTCCTCGTGCTCCTCTCCTTCCCTTACACTCTCTTCATTCAACATATCTGCAAAGTATTTCCTCCATCTTTCTCTCACTTCTGTTTCCTCTGCAATTAGATTTCCACTTTCATCCCTCACATATATTACTTCCTTCTTTATCTTTTTCCCTTTTTTATCTCTCTGTAGAAGTTACGTATTTCCTTCCTCTTATAATGTTGCTCTATTTCATCTATTTTCTTAACCTGTTCTGTTCTCTTTTTTTGTCTAAACACTTTCTTTACCTTTCGTCTTTGTTCCCTGTATTTTTCTTTATCTTTCTCTTGTGCTGACTGAAGTGCTTTAATTCTTAGCTTATTTCTCTTCTCCGCCTATACACTCTTATACACTCCTCATCCCACCATCTTTTCCTCCTTGCAAACTCTTTTTTTGGTATTACTTTTTCACTTGCTGTTTGTATGACATTTTCGATCTTTATCCATTCTTCATTTATATTTGCAATATCTGTATGTTTTCTTGCGAACCTTTCCTTATCTCTTCTTCATACTTCTTTTGGGTTCTCTCATTTTGTAATGTCGCCATATCTAGTTGTCTTTTTTTCCTTTGTAATCCTTTCCTTTTAATAGTTTTTTTTATCTTCAAATCTATTCTCACTAGATAGTGATCTGAGTCTATGTCTATGTCTGCATGACCTAACATTTTTTATTATGCTTCTGTGATTCTCATCTATGCAAACATGATCAATTTGATTCGTATATGCTCCATCTGGAGAGGTCCAGGTACCCTTATGTATGTCTTTTCTCTTAAAGAATGTGCTCATTATTTTCATTTTTTGTTCTTCTGCAAATTCAATCAACCTACGCCCATTGTCATTGCTCTCTAGGTGTTTACTTTCTGTCCCTACTATACTTTCATACATCCTTTCTCTCTCTATTTTCGCGTTTGCATCCCCTACCACCATTCTTACTGTGTTTTTATTCAGCTTTCCATAATTTCCTTCTAGCTTCTCATAAAACTCATCTTTTTCTTCTTCTGTTTTTTCTTCTGTTGGCGCATATACATTTAATATCTCTATGTTTATTTCTTCTCTGATTTTAATCATACATAACCTATCTGAAATTGCTTCAAATTTAGAAATTTTATCCCTTATATTTTTATTTACTAAGAATGCTGTCCATATCGCCTTGTTTCGCCTCCGCTCGTAAAGAATAAATAATTTTCTAATTCCCATGTGTCCGTCTCCTTTATATGCGTCTCCTGTACCGCTATTATGTCCATTTTGTATCTACTTGCTTCTCTTTCTAGGATTTTTAATGATCCTTTCTCATTTAACCCTCTTACATTCCATGTTCCCATTCTCATTCCTCTTTCTTGATTTGTGCCTTCTTGCTTTCCGTCTTTTCCTGTCTTCCCGCTCTCCGTCCTTCTAGCTTCGTTTTGTTCCTGGTTCTATTTATGTCGTTTCCTTTTCTCATAAGCATGTCCATTGCCAGCCATCTTTCTTTTTATATTATATTATATATAACGTAAACTTTCATGTGGAATAAATATCTACGCTTGGACACGCAAATAAAAATTTCTTCGGTCCTGATCACCGATTCTGGAAATTCCATCGGATGCGCTATCGCACCGCAGAAAGTTGAAGGCAGTTCAAAGTGCCGACAACGGAGTGAAATTGCTGGTCTACCTATGCCGTGGTCTTAACGTCGGCTTCTTTGGGTTTTTTAGACGACTGCGCATTCGCGCGGTCAAGGTGCAGGGTGATTTGTTGAGACCCCATTTCGTCGTGTAAATTTCGTTGGCGTTCATCTGTTTATTATACATTTAGCGGCAAGCGCTGGAAATTCACTCGCCGAACTGTATAAATACTCTGTGGTTAAGGAAAGATTTTATTATGGAATATCCAGAGTTTATCCGCTTCAATATACAGGGCATTTTATTTATTTATACTTTGGGGAAACCCAGTTACAAAAAATAAATTAGTTACCAAAAATCTAGAATTATATGAATGCAATATTAAATTAAAATATATATTTTAAGTGAAATAGTTCACGACAAAGGTGTAATGAGGTGATTCTTAGAGTACTGTCATGAAGAAAAGTTCATATAAAAGTTCTTTAGCTTTTGAGTTACAGGGCGTTAAAATTTTATTTTTTTTTAGGTTATTTTTGAAAATATCTGGAATAGACTAAATTTTTCTTTTTAAATTGCTGTCGCATTCACATCATGATAGAAGCATGTTTTGCCTGTTGAATATTTTTTTTTCACAATATCAGGGGGGAGATTTTAAATAATCTCATAAAAAGTAATCCGTAGGTGTGATATCGGGTGGTCTTGGATGCCACTCTATTGGTCTGTATCTTCCAATTCAACAGCCATTAAAACATTAATTTAAATAAATGTGAATGTTTTCAGACGCCATTCTTCCGGAAACGAACACGAACACATAGAATTTCATGGCAAATTGAATGAAAATACAAAAAAGGAGGGTTTCCATTTAAAAAAGTTGACCATGTTATCATTTTTTTTATTCACCTTGTTAACATAACTGGTTTAAAAAATTCGAAACTAAAAATAGAAATTGACGGGTCCTAGCGATTTTGCAAAAAAAACACCTGATTTTTAAATAAATTTGTTCCATACTTTTGCCACTCCCTGTATAATAGTGGTAATTGAACTAATGTTTTAATTGTGTCGTCAATTTTTAACACGTATAAACTAATTAATCATATTTCTCACTTACGTGTTAGTAACTATCACACCACAATTATCATACTTACTATATACAGGGTGTTTCTTAAGTAATCTGAAATATTTCAGGGCGTGATTTCTCAAGTAATGCCAATAAGAAAAGTTCCTATAAAGTTTTTTTCTTCGAAGTGCCATAGTTTTTGTGTAACAGAGCGTACAAGTTTTCATTTTATTTAATTTATTTTTGAAAATCTCAGGAATATACTAAAATGTTCTTTTTAAATTGCTGTCACTTACAACCATGACAGAAAGCATGATTTGCCTGTTGAATATTTTTGTTCACAATATCAGAGGCGCTCATGTGGATGGTTACTCTAATATTTTTATTAAAAAATTATGTACGCCACTGACCCTCTGGCTTTTTAATATAAGGCATGTTTGAATATACTAGTTACTATCATTAAAATGACATTTTCCACCTAAACCACATCCTAAATCAAAAAATGTCGAGAGACGTTTTTTGTTAAATATTAAATAGGAATTTAAAAATTGTATTAAAAAGCAAGAGGGTCAGTGGCGTACATAACCACCTACATGACCGTCTCTGATATTGTGAAAATAGCAACAATTTAAAAAAAAAATTTTATTCTGCTCCAAAAATATTCAAAAATAACCTAAAAAAGAAATAAAATTTTAACGCCCTGTAACTCAAAAACTAAGGCACTTAGAAAAAACTTTATATGAACTTTTCCTCATGACATTACTTGAGGAATCACCTCAAGACAACTTTATCGTGAACCATTTTACTTAAAATATATTTGTTAATATTGCATTCATGCAATGTTGGATATTTGGTAACCGTAATTTATTTTCTGTAATTGGGATTCCCCAAAGTATAAATAAATAAAATGCCCTGTACATTGAAGCGGATGAATTCTGGAAAATCCGTAATAAAATCTTTCCTTAACCACCACCGAAGGCTGTGGGTTGATTTGCTTGAATTTAAAAGGTCGAATAATTTTGTTCTGTATTTCTTAAACCTTCCGAATACTTGGCTAAAAGTAATGACATTGTGACTGACTAATATTTTTAAAGAAAGAAATGGTACGACAATGGTTTTCTCCCAGATGAAAATTATTTTTGAATTCCTCGTTCAATTTGAAAAATAAGAGCTCTATTGAGTTTTTGGACTGTAATGCGCCGTTTTTAAGAAAAAAAAAAAATGAAAACCCTACGGTAATACGGATTTTTTGTTATATCCTTATCATATTTTAAGAGTGTAGGCGTTAACTTCACACAGATTTTCCATTTATGATCTTTTGTCAGTGGTATCTTCATAGTGTGCATATGCATATTCTGTTCACTGACGAAGCTAATTTCTCAAGAAATTTCATTCAATTCCATAACAATCATATTTGGGCGGATGAAAATCCTCATGATATAACTGAAACCCATTTCCAACAATAATTTTCGGTTAACGTATGGGCAGCTATCATTGGTGATTACTTTATTGGACCATTCTTCCTGCCGGGACGATTTGACGGACAATCTTACCTGAATTTCCTTCAACAACAGTTGCCTTTGTTGCTTGAGGATGTTCCTTTACGAATAAGAAATCAAATGTGGTACATGCACGATGGTACACCAGCACATTTCAGTATAACAGTACGCAATTATTTACAAACAATTTATTCAAATTATTGGATTGGGCGCGGTGGGCCTCAGGAATGACTACCAAGGTCCCCTGGTCTCAATAGTTTAGATTTTTTTTTTGTGGGGCCACCTTAACACGCTCGTGTCCACAAGTCCCATTAATACTGAAGAGGAATTAAGAGAAATAATAGTTGCAGCATGTGATTGAATACGACATACTTCGGGAATATTGAAAGAGTGCGCAATTCCATACAAAAGGAGAGCGAAAGCATGCATATTAAGTAATGGGGGCCATTTTCAATAATTTCTGTAATAATGATTTGTTACCATTATTACAGAAATTATTAGTATTTTTCAAAATTGTATCCTTTAATAATTACATAAATTATCTCGGAAAATTCAAAGGTTTTTATTTTTTTCCTAAAAAACGGCGCATTGCCGTCCAAAAACTCAATGGGGCTCTTATTTTTCCAATTAAACGGCAAATTCAAAAATAATTTTTATATTGGCGGACCATTTTGTTCTTTAAAAATATTAAAGTAATTTTCACCATTCCACTATGTCAACTATTTT
The DNA here is from genome assembly GCA_037114965.1 of Monochamus alternatus. NCBI lineage: Eukaryota > Metazoa > Arthropoda > Insecta > Coleoptera > Cerambycidae > Monochamus > Monochamus alternatus. Next base: position 11,119,990 of record CM073432.1, on the reverse strand, counting down.
TTGAAATACGAAGAATCGTTTAAAAGTAATTTTTCTAAATTTCGCGCTGTATCTCAAAAATGAAGAGATCTATGGATGTTCTGATTGCGGCATCTTAAGTTCCTCGAAAAAGTGATCTAGTGATGCAAAAATCGTGTCTTTCTATCTCTTGTAATTTCCAAGATACTCCGCAATTACAACGACACCCTGTATACATTTTTCTGGAATAGGTATGTCGTTGGAAATTTTTTATTTTACGGAAAATAAAATTTTATACAATTTATTTTATGATTAGTGCATTGTTTGTTATTTTTTTCGAATGATTTGTTTAAAATTTCACGAATTTCGTTTCTATATTCTTTCGTGTAAAAAAAAGAGGAAAGTACTATGTATCAGGTGCATAGATAAGTACCTAGTGTATGGAAATCTGACGGATGAATAGTTGTTTTTGCGGTGTTATCATTCTGCAAAATCACTCGATGATGTCTTTTTTCTTAAAAAAAAGACGACTTGTTGGTAAAACCACAGTAGGATACGTCTTCTTTTTCATAACAGGTGCATATAAATTTACAAGGATGGGTGCGACAGTAAGTAAGTCATCCTTTTCTGTTTTTGGCATTTATTCTACTTTTTAAATAATTTCGTTCAATAAGTAATATTATTACTTATACAAGGTGCCCAGTCTGTAAGGAGTAATGTTTGTAACTTTTTAGAAACACTCTGTATAAAAAAGTGTTTTTCATCTTTTGGTTAGAGAGTCCTTAAGTCATTACTTATTGGGTTGTTTTCAACACCAAAACTATTTTTAGTTATACCTATAAATTTCACCGATAACGTTTGGCTGTATACAGCGATGGCCAGAAGTACGGAATAAAATTCATAACTTTTGAATGAATGATTTTTTGTTTAAAAACGCCGAAGCACGTTAACTGATCTTCATGTTTTCCCAGCTTTCGGTTATATACTAATTAATTTTCCTTCAACTCCCTAACTTCCAGCTACCCCTAGTTTTTTTTCAAATGGAAACATAAGGAATGAGGGGGCTCGTTGAAAAGCTTATAGAAAACCGAATCCAGCCATACCAAATAAACAAGTTTTATGCTTTCAATAACAAGTTTTCTTTATTTTGAAATTGAAACAACTAGATAATTTACAAAAATAAACTCAATGCTGCAAATGCTGAAAATGTCCTCCATTCACTATTTGGCATTCTCCAAGCTGGTAAATTATGCATCCCCGCCCTAATCTTGTTCTTTAAACTCTCAATATTATCCGGTCTGTCCTGGTAGACTGGCAACTGTACCCCGTCTACCAATCCAACGATTTGGAAACATTTCATCTAAGTACCTTCGAACATCAATACCAACATGTGGGGGAGCGTCATCTTCTTTGAACCAAATTCTTTCATTCGGTGTATCTGGATCAATTTCATGAGCAAAAATTACAACTAGAGCAGGTATCGGATCAAATATTAGGAAATTCAGGTAGCGTCCGGCAGTAAGATTTTCTTCAAAAAAGAATGGGCCCAAGATTATGTTGTTGATGATAGCTGCCCATACATTAACATTCTGTGGGTGCGATTCGCATGTCCACTGTGGATTTAAATAAAATGTAGCTTCGTCCGATAAAAGTACGTCTCGTTGAAAACCATTATTGTCGTCACACTATCTCATCATTTCCTCACAAAATTATAATTGCCTATAATAATCGTCTTCCAAAAGCTCTTGCTTCAAAAACATTCGAATTGCTGTTCGAGAAGCATCGTGATTGGGGGTCAACGAAACAGGTGAAGTATGAGTATTTTCAAGAAGTTCTATTGTCTAATTTCATTTCTTCATTCAAAGCACTGCCCGTCCAGTTTTGGGCAAAGTCTGTACTGTACTGTGTTCCTCAAATTTGTGAAATATTTTACTAACTGGTCCTTGCGATATTTGGTTGGTTTTCGGGATATTTCGCATTAAATAAATCGCGCACTTCAGCCTGACTTCTTATTTTGACTCCACATCCAAGCAATATCAAAATTTCGATGCGTTGCCTTTCCGACAATACCATTGCGATTCAGTAAATAACTTAATAACTTGACTTGATTTTGACACAATAGTAATGTTTCGAACTCCAATTTACATCTAAAGCGAAAAATTAACCAGAAAGCCTAGCAAGTAAGTGGTAAAAGAAAAACGCAACATAAAAAGAAATCTTTTTTTTTTGCGTTAGCAGTTTTAAAATATTTATTTTATTCTGTGCAAATTCATAGATAACACTGAAGATAATTAAATTTTATTTCACTTGTTAAGTAGGTGTTTCATAGGTACAACCTTAAAAACTCTACTATTGAAAACGAAAAACTTGTTTATTTGGTATGGCTGAATTCGGTTTTCTATAAGCATTCCAACGAGCCCCCTTATGTCTTATGTTTCCATTTAAAAAAAAGTAGAGGTAGCTGGGGGTTAGGAGGTTGAAGAAAAATTAATTATTATATAACCGAAAGATGGGTAAAAATCAAGATCCATTATAGTCTGTTTAGAAATGAAAGAGAGTAATAAAAGCTTATTATGTATGCAAATCGTAAATAAATGTAGTACTGGTGCTTATATTCACTATTTTTATATTATGTATTATCGGTATAGATGAGGGGTATACTTTTAAAAAAACTTTGTGTGGTTGAACCGTACTAAATTGTAGCAGGTTGTCTATGTCGCTTCAATTTCTCGGTCCATTTCTCTTATAAGTAAACAATATAAAAATAGCATTCCAAAACATGAGGCAACTTTAAGCACCATAACCGGGTTAAGAGGGTTTTTAGTAATTCAAATAAAATTATTCAATATTATTATCAAAATATTTATTTAAATTTAATGAATAGACTTTTATTCCACACAAAAATATATGTATTTTGAAAATTCACATTATGGTGGGTAAATGTAGTGTTGTATAAATGTACAATAAAGAAAATAAAAAAGTAGGTATATTAAAATTCATCCTCTGAATATTCTGATGAATTATCTTCGTCTCCTAGATTGATAACGATAGGTTCCACAGTAACGTCAATTAAATTATCGAGTTCCCACATTTTCTCCTCTTCTTTTTGTACATGATGTATACATCTTTGTCAGTTATCTGCAGTTACTCGTTTCAAGGAATTTTTTAACAAAATTTTCACGTCACTTAATTTAAACGTCGTATTATTTCGCGCTACTTCTCCTTTTACCTGCGCCCAGACTAATTCGATTGGGTTAAGTTCACACTGATAAGGTGGTAACCGTAGTACCGTTATTTGGCGATTTGTTAGCATTTCATCGATAACATATTTTTTCTGATCTTTATTAAGATTGACAAGTGTCAAAAGTTTCTTTTTCACCATATTTGTTTAAAAAGAAATGTTTTTCCGGATAACCATTGAATTATATCGGCTTTCCTCCAAGCAGTCGTAGGCGTCCGCTCGGTCTGCCGTGAATGGTAACTGGCATTATCCATGACAATTACAGACCCCGGTGGAATAAGATCCAACATCTGTGTAACATACTCTTCGAAAACATCTGCGTTCATGTCTTCGTGATAGTCACCTGTATTTTTAGATTCAAATAAAAGTAAACCGCCATCTACAAAACCACTGGCACTACCTATATGTGTCACTATTAATCTTCATCCTTTACCTGAAGGTGCCTTGAACCCTGTTGAAAGTCCATCCAAAAATGCTTGTCGAAAACTTTTTACATTTTTATCTTCCCATACTTTTGTTACAGTATATCCTTCGTTGACCCAAGTTTCATCCAGATAATAAATATTCCTCCCTTCGTCACAGAATTTTCTAACTGATCTTAAGTAAGATCTTCGCTAACATATAATTTCATCTTTATCAATAAGAACTAACTTCTTGTTCTGCTTTTCCCAGCAAAAATTCAACTCTCGTAATACGGCCCATAATTTGCTTCTACTGATTTTTGGAAATCGTTGTCCGCTGAAAGTTCACTTAAAATTTTGTTTAGCGTTGGTATTTCTTTTTTAAAATAGAATTACGATAATTACCTGAAACGAAATATTACCATGTCCATGGCCGGTTCTTATCTCGGAGTTTTATTACTCTCTTTCATTTCCAAACAGAGTATAACGTATTTCGGCGTTTAAAAAAAATCACTCATTCAAAATATATGAATTTTATTCCGTACTTCTGGCCATCCCTGTATGTAAATTACGTCGTTCAACTACACAATTTGAACTGCACAAAATAGGATCTAGAATTCTACCCAGACTCTTGAATACAAAATTATCGCATTGCGATAAATTAAAAATATTAATCAAATTATGCCGTCTTATCATATGGGAAGTCCCCACAAGTACTGGATAATCGCTATTCAAAAAAGTGCTTAATCAGCAACGGAAGTTCTCGGCGGAATATATAAAAGTAATATACAGGGTGCATTTAAATGAAGCGACACAAACAGTACTAGTGCAGCGCTATAGATATATCTTCAAGCAAAGGAAAAAGTTCTTAAAGATTGAAGATACGAGGTGCCCAAACATTTAAACTTAGATTTTGTTTTATAATATTCGTAAAAATTTTCATCAGACAAACTACGTCAATAAACAAAACGAGCACAATTAGCCGAATCAATACACACAGTAGATAATCACTACTGCGTAATTATAATGACTAGATCAGCATGAGAATGCCATCAGGCCCTGGAAGTGGCCCCGTGGAATGGCAATACAGAAACTGACAAGCTAGCCAGGAGTGCATCGAGTCTCCTTATATCTTAAATCTTTAATATCTTTGTATCTGGTCCCTCCAATATGCTTCCGTTGTCAGCATTTCTTGAAATAATCAAGAAAAACATCTACAAAGAGTTTTGGAAACGCTGAGATTAAACAAATAATTGTCATTTCATCAAGGAATCCCTAGAGTACCCTTGTAGGGATACAGCCAAATAGCCCCTAGCCATAACCAGGACAAATCTTGTCTGGTCACAGATATTCAAACTGGACACTGTTGGCTATCTTTACTATATGAGGAAGTATGATGTATAGGTTCATGGTTCAAGCGGGTTGATGTCCTAATGGGAGAAAGTCAAGAGGTCTAATAGAGCCTAAGTGTTGTAGCTGATTAAGCTCCAATAACTATTTTTTTGAAACGTTGCTTCATCCGTGAAGAGAAGACGGAAAATTGGTATTATTTACGGAAATATTCAAATGCCATAGACAGGAAACTGTTTTGGTGATAAGCGATAGTAATGTCTTGTACTGGTGAACATGAAAAAACCGCAATAAATTAATATGCGTCATCATCCAAGCAACCGAATGAGAAATATGTGTCTACAATCGTCTACTACTTAATTTGAGGATTTTCCTCTACATTTTGTAGAAACCTCTTCCAGTTCTACAGTACGTACCGTGCTGTCTTGTCTAGGCTGCAACTGCCTAATTTCACGCAACCTAGAACTGCAGAAAATCTTTTCCTGTTTCCACGATAATATGATATATCATTCCACATCAGTTTGAAGCATATTATCTTGGTTACTGTAATAATGTACTATAATGATTTGATTATTCGACGCAGCATTTAAACTATTAATCAAACTTTGACAAGTTGTTATTGTTTATGGTTTTAAATCTTATCACAGCATACCACGATGATTAATTATAATGATAAATGTGCTCCAAACATATTACTAAGATATCTATCACCAGTAAGAAGAGGTCGAGTATTTTGCAAAAAAATATTTAAAATTACCTACTGCTTTAAATTTTTCTATTATTCTTTATCATTTCAATTCTTATACATTAGTTTTATTGCAATTATGAGACAATTAGACTGGCACATAATTTTGAAAGATTGATTTAAGGCAAAACTGTTTCTTTATCGAGGAACACTTAAGACAATTTTTTTAGTACATGGATTATACCATTACACAGTTCCACAAAAAAAATCTCAGATTTTTAAATCGGACCATATTTACTATATGTTTTGGGTCTGTTTGACCCCATCACGTCAGGGTTTATTAAGCGCATATGACCCTATAACTCAAACTAAGCTGTTAACCCCCCAAACCTATAAACCAATCATCCAAGAACCCCACGATCCCCGAACCCATAAACCTAATCGCCGCGTTACACTAGATTTGTCGGTGCTCTTAAAACCAAACAAAAGTCGGTGGCGTAGGTATGGATCTCCTTTACCCTTGAATACCTTAAATTTATATGGGAATGAGAAAAGTATTATTTCGGTACAAATAATATTTTATTCTATTTTCTGAAAAAAATGCTCTCGAGGAAATTCACTATAAAACCTTGTTTTTAAGTTTAAATACCTTCCCTACAATACAGTCCAAATCTTTATAGTTGATGATGCATCTCCAAACAATGTTTTAGGTACCTCCACATCGCAATAGCAGAAGGATTTGTAGACGTCGCTCTGGCACTGATAAAGGCAGCTCCTCATCCCAGACTGTTGGATACCCCGAACGATAAAGCGGAGACGCCTTTACACTTTGCCGTTGCAACAACTCAATGGAGGATAGCTCGGTGGCTCGTGGTGGCAGGAGCCAGACCGTGTCCTAGAAACATGAAGGGCGATTCGCCTCTACATGTAGCTGCTAGACTGGGCGACGTCAAGAGCATCAAAGCTATCACTGATCCTGTTGAAAAGCAAGAAAGAGATGCCCTTGGTCTCAGCTATAAAGGACACATCTATCAGACTTGCAATTTGGACCAGTGGAATTATTTAGGTACATTAAAATTTTATTTATGTACTGTGACAAATTTTTAATTTTAATTAAAATTTTAGGTGAAACTTGTGTTCATCTTGCTGCTTTGAATGGACATGTTGAGGTGTTGAGGCAACTATTATGGCAAGGCGCTGATATAAATGCTAGAGAAGGATGTACAGGGTATACAGCTCTGCATTATGCTGTTAGAAGAAGAGACGAGGCAACAGTACAGTTTCTGTTGCAATGTGACGAACTTGACATCGAAATGGAAACGTATGGTGGTCAAAATGCGCTCGATATTGTTCCTATACTGCCTTCCGGTATAAGTAAGGCACTGAAAAAGAGGGGAGTAACACCAGTTTTCTTCAGTGATGATGATTACGAAGAAACTGACAGTGAAGATAGTGGAGACTAAGTGAGTACCTAATACTTGTTTATGTTTGAAATAATAAAATTTTCATTCTATAGTATTTTTTCTACCATGTGTTATGGTTTCTTATACACTGCCTTTACCAAAGACAAGTGAATTATACACTAGTGCATTTTTTTCAGAATTTGAGTTAAATTGAGTTGAGTGCAAATTATTTTTTATTTTAACTGAAAAAAAGCTTAAAGTAGAAAATAAATATTTTGTTTAGAAATTTATTATTTTTTTTATTTAAATGTTAATGATAAGTAAATTACAGTTTAACTAACTAAAATTTGTCATATTCAAGTTTAGAATGAAGTTCTAAATCACCACCTTCATTTTTAAAAAATAAATTTACGTACTCTATTTATGAATTTAAAAACACGTCCAATTTTGTTTGGATTTACTCATATAATATTTATAAGGCGTCGAATTGATGCTTTCAGATTTTTTATTATACAGTCCATGTACGAAATAATTTTTATAACATTTTAAAAATACGCTACATAAAAAAATTGGTCATGCAATTTAAGTGTTTTTGTACCATTTGTAACCTTGAGTTTGTTGCTTTTTTAACATGTTTGTACGCAAAAAGGGCATATAGAAAGAAAATGATAATGGCGCGTATTAATAATATTAATATGTTTGAAACTTTACATAACTGTGTAACATTATAAAAACTAACATTCTTATTGTTTTGATTCCAGCTTTCATCAGATCCTTCCATTCTCCTACACGAATACCATCAACTACAGCGACAGAGATCAGAAGTCAAAGATAAAAAAACCTCTTTCGAAATAATGACGAAATGGAACTGCCAGTACTGTGATTTCATATTTAGATAACTTTCGTTTTAGTAAAATATATACAGGGTGACCCGGAAGTAGTGATCTATGAAGACATACTAGATTTTTTTAATAGATTTCAAAGTATTAAAATTAGAGCCAATATGATTTCAAAAAATTTGGATACTAAAAAGATACAGCGCATCGAAGGTGGGACGCAAAAATTGAATTTTTGTAATAATTGTAATGTTTTTGAATCTATGAACATAAAAGTGTCTGTTGTTGATCTAAATGTATTTTAAGACGCCAAATATGCCATGTTTAAGATGTAAATATGTGGGTAACTTTTTTATATTAAACATAAAATCGCTTGTCGTGTTACCTACATGTAAAAAATATCTACTTACCATTAGTTTTAGAAATGAACCATTTTTCAGAAAATTCAATCTCAACAATTAATTTTCTTGAAAATATATTGAAAAAGGTAAAAGATTATGATTTACTGTATTCAAAAATTGTCTCTCACATTTTTACGTTTACAAAATCAAAAGTGCTGTAGTAAACTTATTACAAAAATTCAATTTTTATATTCCAACACTGTATCAGTGATGATACCATTCGATTAAGGATTGTGGGCTTAAATAATAATATTTTGAAGTAAACAATTTAGTATGTCTCCTTGGACCATTACTCAAGAACCACCCAGTATATATTTCTTATTCATACAATACTTTTAATGCAAATTATGTACATAGTCTTCAGTAGGTAATTTAGTTTTACTTATAATAATAATATTTAATATTTTGTTCATAAAATATGTATGAGTACGTCAAATTGTGACAAATGTAATGTGGCAAATATACATTTATTTATAAGAAAATGGTGTAGACTTTTTTTACTTACCTTGGCATCTTGCATTTATTGTGCTTTGATAATGTCCTACAAGAATTTTGGACCAAGAATAACACAAAATTTAACCACAACAGCTTAGTTTAACTTGAAATAACCAAATATAGTACATGATTTAGGTCTTCTTTGACTACAAGTTCAAGTAAATTCAAAACACTACAAGGTGTTCATTGAGGGTGAGTCACCCTTAAAATTATACCAAACTTTTTTTTTCCATTGATCTTAATACTATTTCCAAAGAATGATAGTTTCATCATCAAATAACGATCAATATTAGTTTCCTTCAGAAATCTTGTATGTCTTCTTTGGAAAAATATTAGCCATCACTTTTCTTCTCAAAAAATGCTAACAGCCGGTTATATTTGCTTATACAAATATTCTGCATGGAAATAGCATGGACATAAGACTGTGTATATAATGACAGTTAACAGTAAGTAACAGTAATTTGAATAATTTAACATTGACTAAAACGAGAAAACAATTTTATCATGACGGTGCGCATCCGCATATTGGTTATCTTCAGAAAACGTTCTATTACCAATAAATATGGATCTTTTCTGTGGCCACCTCGTTCCCCAGATTTATCTGGGGGACAATAAAATATATATTTTACGAAGTTGGAAGGAAAATATTAAAAACTGCTTAAAAATTGGCCTACCTAATAAAAAAAGCAAATTTATCTAATTAAGTCAGCATATACACGGTGATTGCAAATAAGTGCGAAATATTTTAGGGGGTAGTTATTTTGTGAAAAAAGTTCATATAAACGTAGGTCGAAATATGCCTGGTTTCCCAGATACAGAGTGTTTCAATTTTAATTTTTATTAATTATTTCAAAGAGTTGCAACTTCTTATATAACCCTCGTAAGGTGCCTGTCAAGATGACATAATATGATATATGGCTTGCTACAAAAACCGACGGCACATTTGACCATTTCAATGAAGTGAACTAACGCCAGTAAAAAAATTGAGTTCCCTATTTCCAAACTCCACTGAAGTGTTGGTAGTGTCATCTATTTGTGGGAGGTCTAAGGAATATATTAAGATGAAAAAAATATTTCTCAACTTAAATTACTGGACACTTTAATACATCATAATATAACCCCCTGCAATAAATTTAATTTACTTCTAAATGCAAATCTTATGAACTTGGAAGACTTAAAAGATGTTTACCCATTTCTTGGAAACCATAGTTGGTACTAATTTAATTGTATGTAATTCAATGACTATTATTAGGCACAATAAAATAGTTATTTAGAAGCAAATTAAATTTATTGCAGGGGGAATGGAATATGACATTAATTTTGTTATCCCATTATTATAAGTATATATTACCTGGGTCTAGTTTTATTTACAGAATTCTTGAAACAGGATAGACAACGCAGGTAACAGATCATTTATTTAATATTGATGACATATTTTTAGTCAGGGGTTTTAAATAATTAAAAATATCTGTATTTATTAGTCATAAGTAGAGATTGGATTTTATGCATGGTCTGCATATGTCTTCAAATTTTGCTGGTTAAAGTAGATTTATAGTCTGTTTAGAAATGAAAGAGAGTAATAAAAGCTTATTATGTATGCAAATCGTAAATAAATGTAGTACTGGTGCTTATATTCAATATTTTTATATTATGTATTATCGGTATAGATGAGGAGTACTTTTAAAAAAACTTTGTGTGATCGAACCGTACTAAATTGTAGCAGGTAGCTAAAATTTAATCCCCGACAATCCGTCTTCGTCTATGCCGCTTCCATTTCTCGGTCCATTTCTCTTATAAATTGTTTTTTTGTTATGGGCATAATTAAGAAACGAAACGTCCAATCAAGTTGAAATTTGGTACAGTTATGTTTTAGATAAGTATTGTGAAGGAGTAAGTAGTGCTGCATATTGTAGGGGGCGCTCGTGGCAGTTTTTTTGTAACTCATTTTTGTCGTATCTTTTTTGTTGGTGCGGAAAATTATGGTGAAGAAATTAATTTTGCATAGAAAAGCTATACTTGTTCCAGCCCTTCTCCCTATCCAACGATTCGGGAACAGCTCATCTAAATAAGCACGGACAGGTGTTGCATAATGGGGAGGTGCACAGTATTGTGAAAATTAAATTTTAAAAATTATTTTCTTGAAATTTTTGTTATGTAACACCATAGTTTTTCATGATGTATGCATGTAGAATGACACGCTCTTTCGAATGGCATGGTCAAAATTATCAAAACTTCTCAATTTCAAAAACAATAAATTTATTCGTTACTTTTCGAAAGCACTGTATACACTGTACCGCACTCTTGTAAACTTTTTTATTGTTGTTATCCTTGATTAAAAGTTTTGCTTAACCTGGGAAGCCATGCCCAGTAATTGAATATGTAATCAAACATAGAGGGCGTTTAAAAAACTTCAAAATGTAAAAATTTGCATAGGCAAAGTGCCTTTATTTTTTTAAAAACAATATTTAATAAAGTTGTTTACTTATATACAGGGTTTAGTCAAGAAAGAACAATAATCATGTTCTACAAATAAATAAACGCTGCTATTTTTCTCAAAAAATTAACAATAAAAAAGTTTGAGTGCGTTTTAGTTCAAAGCCTACTTATTAATTTTCTCTTTATCAAATTGCGACAAAAGCAAAATTACAGCTTACACTACTGTCAGTAATTCTAATTATTTATTTGTATCATTTTTTGTTATTTTTTTGTTAACATTTTTATATTTCAGTGGAAAAACCCATTTAAACAAAAAAGTGCGACTTACACCTTAGATGCTCCCTCCATTTACTTTTGTTTCCTGAACACAGTTAGAGTAAGACCAAATAATAAATAATAGTAAAATTGGGAAGAGCAACAAGTGTCAAATTTATAAACAGATTTTAAACCCCGCCCATTAGCGCTGATTGGTTTCAAAGTGATTTAAATAACAGGTAGATTTAAAAAGTATTTAAATATTTATTTATTAGTAATTACTGTTTAAACGATACTGTTTGGTTTGTGTTAGTGTCAAATTTTATTGACGTTTTCATCACAATTCCATCATAGTGCAAAGTGTAACTATGTCAAGACAGGCAGAAAATAAATTCGAATACCTAAGACAGGGGACGTTGAACGGTGGTGAGTTATTTAATTGTTTTGTTTTTATTTTTTGTAATTTTAAAAATAGTCCTATACTAGACGGCCGAAAATTTAGAGAGTGACTAATCGCTAGCTTGCAGACAAGCGCGACGGATGAAGCGTACGAGGAGCATCTTTTCATAGGTGTACTAAATTTTAAAAATAGTCCTATATTAGACGGCCGAAAATCTAGAGAGTGACTAATTCACGACACAAAGATGAGTATTGAAGGTGAGGGTGGCATGGGTGCCACTTGAGAAGAGTTCAAGGCACACAAAATTATCAAAAATTACTTGACGTCGACTGAACCTAGCACATTAACAATTTACTTTAAATGTGTCGCCTGTGCCATCCTCTCTACAAATCAGAATGCCGTCCTTTTGGACGGCGATTGCCCACTACCCACTTACACCTGATGCGCACTCCGCAGATATTACACTTAAGCCTTGTCCGTATGGACGCGAAATTCACGGATTTTTGCACGAATTTTGCAACTTCTGTTTTAAATATTTATGGCAGGAGAATCTCAACTTTTGACAAATTTTGCGAAACAGTAAAACACAAATATTATTACTGCTTTCATTATAATAATTAATAATAATAATAATTATAATAATAATAATGAGAATGATAATGATAATAATAATAATAATAATAATAATAATAATAATAATAATAATAATAATAATAATAATAATAATAATAATTTATTTAATTTAATTGTAATACAAATTCAAAAATTAATCAATTAATTAAATTTAGTTTGTTTTTTTTTTAAATAAACCAAGAGACCCCACAAAAGGCACCTTGTGTGTGGGGGACATAACAAGTACAAACAATTATAGTAACAACAAATTAAGAAAAAAAAATCAAATACAATATGTTTTATATACACATAATATTCATATACCTACAGGCTCACAAGCAGTTCAAACCATAATATTGAATGGTAAGTATTTTTTTTAATTGTTCATTATTTAAACACAAATTAATTGTAAATCTTTCTATCTCTCGTATTTTTTCCCTAGATGTTTCCAGAAGTAAAAGCTTTATTTTTTGTTTATACAAAGACATATAATTTATCAGTTTTATATTAGAAGGAATATGTTTGTATATGTATAAAAGGCATTAAAAACATAATATATCTTTGACCGATAGTTTTGTTCATTTTAGGGATTTTGGGTTGGAAACCAGTCTTAGACCTAGTAGAAATGTCATGATCAAAAAATACATATATTTTCCGGATGTTTATATAAATATGTGGATATATTTAAAAAGAATAGTTGCCAATGATCAAAGATTTTAGTCTCCTCAAATAATAAAGCCGTTGGGTAAGTAAATTCTTTCCTAAATGCCGTTCGCAGGAGCCACTTTTGCGTCACCTCCAGTCTCTGTAAATAATTACTCATTACCCCTCCCCAAGCTAGTATGCCATATGAAAGATGCGGTTGAACTAAAGCAGAATATAATATTTTTATTTGTTTATTATCTAGTATATCTTTGAAAATTTTGAATTTACTTAAAAGACATCGTAGCTTATTAACAGTATGATCAATATGGTAATTCCATTTTAAGTGGGGATCAATGTATATACCTAAGTATTTGATTTTTTTGCCATATTAATATTTAATGATTTTTCTCCTATATTAATTTCAAGTTTATTATAATTTGGTAATGTATCTTTGTAACATGTGAAAGGCATAAAACAAGTTTTGGAGTAGTTAATAGTTAATAGTCTGCTGTTCATCCATAACACAATGTTTTTAAAATCTTTTTCAGCTTTTTTTCTTAATTCATTCCAATTATCAGCGGTGTAAAATATAGTGGTATCATCCGCAAAACTAATGATTTCACCTTCTGTATTAATTTCATAAAGGTCATTAATATATATGTTAAATAGAACTGGTCCTAAGACTGTACCCTGAGGCACGCCATAATCTATTTCTCTTGGAACACTTTTTATATTATCAATTATAACCTGTTGTTTTCTATTTGACAAATAGCTAAACATTAGTTTCAATGCAACCCCCCTGAACCCTATCTTTTCAAATGTTGTTAATAATTTATTATGGCTAACCGTATCAAAAGCTTTCGCCAGATCGATGAATATACATAGAGACGGACTACCGTTGTCCAAGGATTTATATAATAGTTTGTTTAATTTTGCCAATGCATCTTCAGTTGAGAGACCCTCTCTAAAACCAAATTGCTGCTTTGAAAGTATTTTATTTGTCTCTAAAAAATTCACCATTCTTTTCTTTAGCACTTTTTCAAATATCTTAGCTACATTACTTAACAAAGATATTGGTCTGTAATTTTTTACTTCATCTTTGCTACTTTTTTATATAATGGCTTTATTAAGGCATGTTTTAGTTCATCTGGAAATATGCCAGATGTCATGGACAAATTTATAATATATGATAAAGGGGAACATATATATTTAGAAATCAATTTAAGAGTCTCCGATTTTATTTGATCATTACCAGGCGATTTATGTGGCTTTAAATCATTTATTATTTGTTCAATTTCTTTTATTTCTGTTGGTTGAAAAAATATAGAGGAGCAATTTGATTTTTCGGGATATCCAGGAACACCTTCCTGATTTATTTTTTCAGCCATCTTACCACCTATACTGCTATAATACCTTGAAAATATTTCCATAATTTGATTCTTTTCTCTTACCAGCAACCCATCAAAATCTTTTATTTCACAGATTGTATCTTTAAATTTAGTTTCACCACACATATCTTTAATTTTATTTCATAATTTTGCAGAGTTATTTTGATGTACAGTTATTTCAGTTTTAAAATAACTTAGTTTTGTTTGTTTTATGATATTCTGCAACTTGTTTTTGTATAATTTAAATTCTCTTTCAGCATTTGAATCCTGTGGATTTAATTTCATTTTTTTATATAATAAATTGCGTGTATTTATTGAATTAATGAGACCAGTTGTGATCTAATTTGATCTTTTTTTTTTAATTATTATGTAGTGTTAATAAATTTACTTTGAGCTTCTGACAATATGTCATGATTAATCCAATCCACTTAATCCAAATATCACGTTGAAAACGTACCTCCTGACACCTGGTGCACCGGAACCTGGGCCTGAACGTTGTCTCCGAGGGTTTTCCAGACACGATCGCTAAAGACAAACCGAAAATCGTTATGGGTTTTTTCTTGGGGCGCTGAATCCAAATTTCACCCCGAAAATGTACCTCCAGACACCTGGTGCACCGGAACCTCAGCCTGAACGTCGTCTGCGAGGGTTTTTCAGACACGAAAAAACGTCCCCACAATGATTTTCGGGTTGTTTTTGGCAATCTTGTCAGGAAAACTCTCGGAGATGATGTCCACGTCCAGGTTTCGGTGTACCAGGTGTTTGGCGATACCATATTTGAATTCAGCGACCCAAAAAACCCGCGGTACACCAGGTGTCTGAATTAAGCAGCCCAAAAACGCGCCTGTAATGATTTTTTGGGTCGTTTTAGCGATCTTGGTGGGCAAATTCTCGGAGGCGACGTGCACGTCCGGGTTCGGGGGCACCAGGTGCCCATGGGGTGTTCGCCGATGTCATATTTGGATTCAGCGATTCAAAAAAAAACCCCATAACAATTTTCAGTTCGTTTTTTTTCGACCGTGTATGGAAACCCCTCGGAGAAGATGTTCCGAGTGAGGTTCCGTTGCACCAGGGGTTCGGGGGGTCGTTATCGACGTGAAATTCGGATTCAGCGCCCCAAAAAAACCCCATAACGATTTTCGGTTCGCTTTTTTTTATTGTGTCAGGAAAAGCCACGGAGATGACGTTTAGTGTCAGGTTCTGGTGCACTAGGTATTTGGGGGGTCGTTTCCAACGTGAAATTCGGATTCAACGCCCCACAAAACGCCCCTATTATGATTTTCGGGTGGTTTTTGGCACTCTTCTCAGGAAAATTCTCGGAGATGACGTCCGCGTCCAGGTTCCGGCGCACCAGGTGCCCGTGGGGTGTTCGCCGATGCCAGATTTGGATTCAGCGACCCAAAAAAACCCCGGGCGCCGAGTTTCTCTTCTTTCCCGCGTGATTTGTGGGAGAGTCCCACGGAGATGACGTTCATCGGCGGTCCTGAGCTCCAGGTGTTCGGAGGGTCAATTTGAATATTATATTCGTGATCAGCGACCTCGAAAACCCCCGAGTACCCGATCTGGGTCAGTTCTGACACTTATTTACCAAGTTTTGACATCTTCCAAGAGGCGTCTCAAATAATGCATTTTTTGAATGCATTTTTGGCTGCAGCAGTTCAATTTCCGATTTGTCAGAAATTCCATATCGCCACATTTTTTACAAATAATTTTTGGAAGAGAATGCAGAAAACCGCATTCCGATCCGTCCACCACAACTAGTTTTAGAACTTTTTTAGTTCATTGCCTCGACTACATTTTCCGTTTCGCAGTTGTACTTCCTTACCACTCTTTTTTGCACTATGCATATACTACTTACGTATATTCTTGTTAATGACCTGCATATTGCAACATCACTCATATTTTGACCTCGCGTCATAAACCCTTTATATATATCATCATTGTCCAGCCATGACAGCTCTGGAAATGGAACAGATAGATCCGTCAATTCATCACAACCAATAGAACGCTAAATTTTTCGATCTAGCGCATGCGTATTGGCTGCAGCAGAATCTATGTAATTGGGTATGCTCTCAGAAATATGCGGCATATGATTTTGTAGGTATGTATGTTTCTTTGTGTCGACTGGTATAAATTGTGAGCGGGTTTATAACATCTGTCACTCTCTAGATTTTTAGCGGTTATAGAAATGAATATATTTTCATCTCTACACCAAAAAAATGTCCCTTTCATATAGAATAGACAGTGGAAAAATTGCCTATTTTAATATGTATAGGCAGAAAAAATATTTTACTTTCAGTTATGAGTTTTAGTTCTTAATCCTTTCAACTATTGTTAATATCGTTGATAATAAAACAAATATTTAACGAAAGAAAAAATAAAACAAAGACATTGTTACTATATCTTATTAAAACACCTTTTTGCTCTTTTTTTAGGTGATGTCACTGGGCCTGAATCGGAGTTCATACAACAAAATAAGATGTTGGTTGGAAAACGAGAAAAATCGCAGCAACCCATGGTACAGTCTCTACCTCCTCTAATCAGGTATAGTACATGAATATCGTGACAAAAAATGGGGTTAAGTGGAAATTTTTATAGAGTTACTGATAAAGTTGGCATTGAACAATTTACATTAAGGACAGAAACCGATAATTACTGGTTGCCTAGTTTATATAGAAAACTAATAGAAAACAGACCTTTTTTTATTCCAATATATCTTTTTAAAACACTGAAAACAAGTAATACAATTTTACACCACATTTGACAAAGTATAGGCAAAGATAACAAAGCAAAAATAATTTGAGATATGTAATTATTTTGTGAGACATTAAATTCTAAACATGTACGTTTTTTAGCGTTTTAAAAACAAACGATTATTTCTTCAGATTATTAAGGAATTATGATATATTTTACTTCGTTGTCTTCTAAATAGTAAGCTGGTCACAGTTTAATTCATAGTTTCGCCAGCATATTCTTATTAAAAAAGTTATATTGGAATAAAGTTATCATAAAATATTCATTCATTATTTACAATTCGTTTGACCCTTAGTTGGCTTAGTTTGAAATAGATGTCGCACTCGTTAAATCTAATTTTATGAATGAACTCACAAATGCGCTAGGGTATTTTTCACGAACTAAGTACCAGTTATTGCGGTTAATTTAGTATAACGTAATTATTAACTGGTAGTCATATTTATTGATGACTAAAACAAAATCATGTTAATTTTATACCGCAAAATTATATTTTATTTCAATTAAAACGTACAAAATTATAACTAATAATGCAAACTCATATTATTTGTAACAATTTATAAATTCATTTATTCTCGATAATTTATATACAGGGTGTTACTTAGTGTTATGTCCTTATTTTAATGGGTCTTGGGCTAATTGTAATTCGCAAAGTTCAAATAAATGTATATGAAAAAAAGCTTTTTTTTGGTTTTTCGAATATGTATTAGTATACACATATATATCATATGCAGAGTGAAACAAAAAAGCAAGTCATCTCGTGAACTGCGTATTGTTTACTGTAAAATATAACGATTTAACTTTACTTACCTATATACAAAAATGCATCATTTAAAAAATACAGGGTGTTAAAGTTGAACTAATAAAATCGTTTTTCCGTAATAACGCCAATTTATGACGTATCAGCTTGAAATTTAAAAGAGATATTTTTTATGGTTGATCAAATCATTATTTTTGTAAACAACGCCTAAAAAATAGGTTAGAAACAATAGCAGAGAAAAAAAAAATAAATTTCAATTTCCAAAGAAACGGTTTTATGAATAATGTGTAAATAATTTAAGGATGTTTCAAATGCTCTAATTATATAGGGCGTCTCTGAATCTAGGGCTGAACCATATTTATAGATTTACTAATTTCATTATGAATAAAAAAAATAGAAATAGGCTAATGAAACTCACTTATACGCTACAATTTAATAGTAATATTAATATTTTAATTCCATATTTTAGTTTACTAATTGCTTTACATGCTTAAGAAATGCATTAATGGGCTTTTCTAATTACTAAAAATCTAATATTTTTTAAAACTGTAATTTCTGCCAAAAGTATTCAGTTGCATATAGGCTTTCTTTTCAGTTGATTAAAGTAAAACAAAATAAACATCGTCTTACATATAGCCACAAACTGTCGTGTCCCTTGTGGAGTGGAAAATATAGTTGTAATTGTGTATTTCATTTTTTCATGTTTATGTATCTGGATGTTATTTATTGGAAGCATAGGTATATCGATTTTATAGTATTTTTAGTACTTACATTCTTTGTCTTGGTTACTATTTATTCCATAGCTAAAAATTCTTATGGAATAGTTTTTAATAAATAAATAAATGTAATAATTAAATAAATAAAAATCTAATTAAAATTTTTATTTTTTTTATATTCGTGGCAGAGTTTACAGTAATCTATTTGGAATAGATTTTAAAAAATGTAAGGGATGAAAATAAAAATCACAAAATATAACTACTTTTTTTATTAATTTGTGCATCCTTTATATATCTTTTTCCATTAGGAATATTTCTGTATACAGTGTGGAAGAAAAGTATGGAATAAATTCATTATTTCTAAAACAACAAAGTTTCAATAATAATAATTAATTAATTAATTAATAATTAAATTCTGGTTGCCTTAATCGTATTTGACCCCCTAATTTATTATTTTGTTTTATTAGATTGCATGTTAGAATATTACATCTTTTGATAGCAAAAACAACAAATTAAATCAAGTCACCTCAGAAACTGGCAGAAACAAAATAGAACTCTTTACTTTGAAACAATTTAACAACAACAAATTATTATTATTATCCCTGAAAGTTGAATTCAGCAAGTTAAGCTATACAAGAATCCGATGAAAAAATATAGGGGCTCTATTAAAAAAAATATCCGATGGCGTCATCACGCGAAAACAAATGAACGTCGGAAATGCGTTGGTATACTCGCGTCAAGAATTCAGACGTCTTACGTCACTGCTGACGTTACACATTTGTTTTTATTGTCAACGTAAATTTCGATATTTGGTTGCGTTAAAAACAATGGTTTTTTGCAATTTTGTGCAATATATAATGCAAACTTTTAGTGTAGTATATAGTTTTATTACTATCAGTTGCAGTTTCTCAAATATTTTGATGAAAATATAATAAATTATTTATTTGTTCGTATGACGTAAGTCGTCTGAATTCTTGTCGCGAGTATATAGAATAAAGAGTCTTTTTAAAAAGCAAAATCGACGTGTCCGAGGAAATTTCATGAAACTTTGTTGTTTTAGAAATAATGAATTTATTCCATACTTTTCTTTCATACTGTATAATTTCTGGCAGTATACAATTTTCGTAATTTGTTTCTCCATAATTCTTCATATTTTTCAATTTTTTCACAGCACAACAATAACACAATAAAAATGCCTACTTAGAGATCCGCACGTTCTCACCTACTCTAGTCTGAGTCCGGATAAATAATAAAATATAGAATAAAAAGCTCTAGGATGGTTAACCACGTGCCTTCTTTTTTGTGTAAATACGTCATACCGGACAAAAACATTTTCAAAGCAATAAGCCGACGCGGCGATTGCTAATAGGAAGGTTTTACGACCCTTTTAATCCAAATATGTGACCGGCGAGCGAGATGAAAGATCATGCATCTCGCTTGCAGTGTCTTTCTTTTTTGCCCGGATTCTGGTAAAATTTGACATGAATGAAATAATAGTACTATTTTACTATAAACGTATTTTCTGCAGCGACATCTACTCGAATACTGTAGTACTTCGTTAGAAGCCACGGGGTTTCAATTTCTAGTCTTAAGTATATTAAATATTTTGTGAGATTTATTTTACAAAAAACAAGAACTTAAATCAAATTGCATCATGGATACCCTTTTTACAAGAATATCTACAGTTTAAGTGAGAAATGACGTTGCTTTTTCTACAGATTACCTTATGTGAGGATACTTGAGCAGCCAGCCTCAAAAGCTCTTAGATTTCGGTACGAATGCGAGGGAAGATGTGCAGGATCGCTCCCTGGAGTTTCTAGCACTACACAGAACAAAACCTTTCCCACAATTCAAATCATAGGCCATCGAGGCAGAGCTATGGTAGTTGTTTCATGTGTTACAAAGGATGAACCTCATAGGTAAGTTCATTTGGTTAAAAAAGTAGTCAAAATGTGTCACGATGGAAAAGATATGACGCAATTCTGTGTTTCAATAAAAATACTTCTCGAATATCACTTCCAAGATCAAATATCAAAATTACATACAACTGATAAAGGTTTATTAGTAAACAGTTTTTAAAGTTGACCCGTGTTTGTTTTCCAAATTCCAGAAGTATTTTTATACAGAAAATACGTATTATTTGGCAATATTATTTGAGGATAATGCATATTATAAGAGTGATTGCTGCCACAAAAAGTAATACTGTTACGGAAGCTCATCTACTTTTTAGTTTGTAATTATGTGAGGCCTGAAGTATGTCGGGCTGGCGTAATGAAATGTACTGGGTGTCCATTTGGTTTATACAATCTGCTTACTGCTAACTGGTTTTGGGGCTCTGCCGGTGCGGTGCATCTGCCTCAAATGCTGCAGATTTTCTTCGGTCTTTTAGTTGTGCTTGATAAAAGTATTTTAGATGAGCTTCACCAAACTTCATTTCTAAGGTACTCTTCAATGTTTTGATAGTTTTTTTTGTTTATCCTCAACTAGTGTTCTTAATACCTCCATAGCTTCAACCTGTAGAGCATAAGTGGTGTGGCATTTTGTTCTTCTGACCAGTTGCCAAGCCAGTTGCTTCGAGTTGTTTAAGGTAGGTGCTCCATGATACCTTGACATCAAATGTTGAAAGCTTAATCCTTGCAGATGAAATGAAAGCGTTGGCAGTCTAAACAATCTCCTTCGCGCACCATTGTGACTGCAAATTTGTAACCTTATGTTCAAATATAAGTAGGCTTTCTTCTATGCTTTTAACGATTTTACTCTGTAACTTATTAACATTCGTCTACGTCATGGACTTTATCTTGCATCTCATTTCTCAATAGATTTATTTCTTCTTCAACGGTTTCTTCAAACACTTTGAAATTAATCTTAATTACTTCTTCTAACTTTTTTATTTACTTCTTGATTATTTTTAATTTCTACTATACTGCTCATTTCCTCTTGACGACTGTTCTTATTTCCTGTTTTTCATTTCCCTTTTCAAATTTTCCATCATTTCGTTTTGGCTATTCTTCATTTCATTCTGGCTGTCCTTCATTTCTATTTTTTTAAATCTCTTTCATATCTTTCATCATTCCTATTAACTGTTTCAATGTTTCCTCCATTTCTGTCGCTCTTGATATCGTCACTGGTATTTACATTGCTATTTCAAACGTTATCTTTGCGGAACATTCCACTTCTGACACCAATGTAACCTCTACGTTGAATTAGCCTTGAAATACGTCACGTAGAAAAACAAACTTTTTTGTCACGTGGTTACACAAATAAATTCACTGTCAAATCTTTACTTTGACGTTTCAGTGATTCGCTTTCGACTGCTCAAGTCTGGCGGCGAAAACTTTCCGCTTATAAATATTTTTTTGGTTCTCAAGTTTCTGCGGTCTCGAGAGCGTGTCGATAAACAAATCGAATATAGCCTGAAATGTTCTACAAAACGTCAAAATAAATGTACAAACAAAATGAACAAACTAAAAAGGTAGGTTTTTTACAATATTTACCAAATTCTATTAACATCGGCTTAGGAATAAAGGAGGTATTTACAAAAAACACA
Source organism: Monochamus alternatus (assembly GCA_037114965.1). Lineage (NCBI taxonomy): Eukaryota > Metazoa > Arthropoda > Insecta > Coleoptera > Cerambycidae > Monochamus > Monochamus alternatus. Next base: position 11,097,710 of record CM073432.1, on the reverse strand, counting down.
CCTTTGGGTCTGATTTCAAGGTATCTAGAGTTCGTAAAAAAATATGAGTCGAATTTTGACGTATCATTTTTTTATACAATTTTTGATGCTGAATCGAAATTCGATCGCAGAGTTGCTCTAGCACGTCACGATTTTGATATAGTCTAATCTCAAAGTGCTAAAAAGACTGTTTTCGATAGTATTTAAGGTTTTGTTATAAAAACTGTTCCAAATTTCTTTTAATTTAGTCCGATTTTCCTTCTAGAAACGTACCAGTTTCAAACTATAGTTTTACGTAGGCATTAGGAATCGCACTCTAATGTTCTGTTTTAAACTTTCTTGCACAAACTTTTCTAAAATTTCCTGAGAATCTTGCAAAACCACTTGAAAATAGTTTTAGTGAATTTTCAGAATGGCTAAACACAAGTTTACTGGAAGTTATCTTTAGGGAAGCATTTTGGACAAAATTGAAATAAAACTTATATTAATCATTCATCTACCGAAAAATAACGCTTTTAATCTCGTCTTGTTCTCGTTCCTTGATCTTGTCATGTTTTCGCAAGACAAAGCAAGGCAGGACCAAGACAAGACTTGACAGCTCGAATTGCAAGGCAAGATGCATTTACCGAGGGCAGTATACAGTTGTTGAGTTCTTTTCTGACAGATAGGCAACAATTTGTGAATTATAATAATGTAAGATCTTGCTTAAAAACTATTAAACATGGATTACCCCAGGGGTCGATACTGGGGCCCATACTTTTTCTAATTTATATAAATGACCTACTTGGATTCTTTGGATCATGATATTTTAGGAATCTTGTTTGCTGATGACACTAGCCTATCAGTAAGAAGTAAGATACTGTTAGATTTAATTAATAAAGTCCCTCAAACTCAATTAACCGTTAATGAATGGTTTACTACTAATAAGCTATGCTTAAATATCTCTAAGATCGAGACCATGATATTTACGTTACGGAAGATTAAGTATGAAGCTAATTCTGAAGCTGTTAAATTCTTGGGAGTTTATTTAGACTCCAAATTACTGTGGGATCAACATATTAATTATTTATATACTTCTACTTTTTACTTTGGTTAGACCAATGTTCTAAGATATCAATGCCACGTGTTGATCACGATCTACCATATCGATTACGTTACGTGTGAGCTCCAAGCGCGATCTTTTATAATAGTTGACCGAGAGTAACCACCACTATTAGTGGTGGTGGTGTCTCAACCGAACACTAATCCTATAATTTGATCTTAGCAAGAGGAACAAGATCTCTATCAAGTGTCTACTTCTAATCCATGCAAATTTGATCTACAGTGTGTCCCATTTCGATGGTTTTCATGGCTTTCTTGGAAATTTCTGAAGGTAGCTTAAAACGGTTTTCGTTACAGTGAAATGAAAAATAATTCAATTGTTTCTCAAAAAAAATAGCACTCTATTGCGAAAACCGTTTTGAGTTCGTTTGTTTCGTATTTTTCGAGATACCCATGAAAACAGCGTCGAAAATGAGATACAAAATTCAAAAATAATTTTTATCTGGGAGAAAACCGGCGTACCATTTTATTCTTTAAAAATATTAAAGTTAGTGCTCGTGCGCACGCCACTGTTAAATATAGAAATTATGTTTATGTTGCAAAATATGCACCTTTATTAATAGTTACCACAAACCACATTTCATGAAAACATCTAAAGCGGTTTCGAAAATATTCGCATATTAAGGAACACCCTGTATAAAAAATCCTAGTGCTATAGCAATTCTGCGATCAGATTTAGTTCCATCCCTAAAATATCTAAAAGAAATGGTACCTATGTGTCATTTAGGTAGCAAAATGTGTTGAACTTGTGTAATTTCTCAAGATGATTATGTGTTGAATTTTTTCCCCAGTATTTTTGAATTTGTTTAAATATTATTTAAATTGATTTCAGGCCCCATCCCCATAATTTGGTGGGCAGAGAAGGTTGCAGCAGGGGAGTCTGTACGATAGAAGTGCCTTCCGATACAATGACCGCTCACTTCTCGAATTTAGGCATACAATGCGTCAAGAAAAAGGATATTGAGCAGTCACTGAAAATTCGAGAGCAGATCAGAGTTGACCCATTTCGAAGTAAGTTTTTCTTTGCTGAATATCGGCTATGAGCTGTTCAGCTGTTTACATTGTGCTTTGCCGATATAATCGAATTAAACTTTTTTGTAGGTATGTTTACTGCACTCGTATTTATAACGTAGGTGGATCCCCGATCATTTTTAAGTAAATAAGGTATACTTGTTTCATTTCGATAAACCGTCTCGTTTTCGAGATATTCGAACTTCGATCGAATTTACCGTTACATGATACCAAGGATGATACTGAACAATTATGGATTTCATTGTGTCTGCCTAGTAAAACACTATACCTGGGGGTCGCTTATCGACCACCTAATTTTAACGTTTTGGATTTTACTAGTGCTTTTGAGGAATCTGTCACTGAATTATTGCCTAGATATGACGAATTAATTTGTGGTGGAGATTTTAATATTGATTGTTTAAATGAGAAAAGTAGTAGCTACAAAAATTTACAGGAAATATTCATTAGATGAGGTTTAATTCAAATTGTAAATGAGCCCACTAGGGTAACTCATAGCAGTGTAACTTTATTAGACCTTTTTATACTCTCAGAGAATGTAAAATTTACTGACGTTTAATTTTAGCATGGTTACAAATGAAGTAGTTCGTGAAACTTTGTATTCTATAAAAACTGGTGCTTCGGGGTCGGATTCAATCAATTTGCATATGATTTTATATTGCTGTCCTTTTATAATACCTTATATTACCCATATTATTAATTTCTGTATAGAGAAGAGTCAATTTCCCTCTTGTTGGAAGACTGCTTATGTAATACCCTTTCCCAAAACTAGTAATCCTAGAGAGTTTAAGGATCTAAGACCGATAAGCATATTACCAGTTTTATGAATGATATTGGAAAAAGTTTTAAATTCACAAATAAGAAATCATCTTGAACAGTTCGAAATTTTGCCTTGCAGTCAATCTGCGTTCAGGCCAAGTCATAGTGGCACAACTGCGTTGTTAAAAGTGACTGATGATATTCTGTCGGCACTTGATGACAATAAGTTAACTGCTTTAGTTTTATTAGATTATTCTAAAGCGTTTGACAGGATAAATCATGTGTTGCTGTTGTCAATCTTGCATTATTATGGCTTTAGTGACTATGTTGTATTAATGATTCAATGTTACTTATCTGGTCGTACCCAGAGGGTTATGTTAAATGGATTATTTTCAAATTCTTTAAATATTAGCTGTGGGGTTCCCCAAGGCTCCATATTGGGACCGTTGCTTTTTATTATTTACACTACGAACTTTCATTCATACGTCACCTTTTGTAATTCTCACTGTTATGCAGACGATTACCAGCTATATTTTTCTTTTGGTGTTGATGACTTGGATGCAGCTTGTTTGCAAATTAATGCTGATTTAGAGTCCCTAATTAAAGCATCAAGTAATTACTCCTTAACCTAATAAATCAACGGTGTTGCTGTTTGGTAAAAAAACACAATATCAACGGTGTTTACCTAATTTAAATATAAAAATTTGCAATGAGCGATTAAATGTAGTAACTAATGCTCGCAATTTGGGTCTGCAGATTGACAGGTTTTTGAGATATAATGAACATGTTAATAAATGCATAAGAAAAGCTTACTGTAATTTAAAATTAATTTTTGGCTGCAAAGATTTATTAAACAAAAAAACTAAAATATTATTGTGTAATTCGCTTGTACTGTCATTTTAATTATGCTGATGTAGTTTTCCATGGCAGTTTAACAGATATTTATAAGAAATCTATTCAGACTGTACAAAATGCGTGTGTTAGGTTTATATTTGGTATAAAAAAATTTCAATCAGTTTCACATAAAATTAAGGAATTAAATTGGCTCACAATGGAAAAGCGTCGAATTCTTGCTTATACCATAAAATCATTACCACAAAGACTCCTAAATATTTATTTAATTACATTCAATTCCGAGGTCATGCTCATAGACTAAATATTAGATTTAGAAATGTTTTAACCGTTCCTAGACATTCTACCTCTTTATACCGAAGGTCCTTTTCATATTTAATCTCTAAATACTACAATAAGGTGCCCGCAAAATTTAAAAATCTCAACATTAATAGTTTTAAATATAAATTGAAAAAAATGTTGCTTAATGATCAATTTTCATAAGTAATTGTCTGTTTACCTGAATCCATATACAGTATGCGCCAAAAGTATGGAATAAATTCAATAAAAACGAAACAATTATTTTTTGGGAAAAATCCTCGAACAGGTCGATTTTTAATTTAAAAAATACATATTTTAGCGTAAAATGCGATTTTCAAATGTCATTTGTTTTCGAGTAATGACGTCATCGATTTTTTTTTAAATGGCAACACCATATTTTTTTCCTTGATTCTGAAAGATCGTTTAATTCTCTATCAGACAGTACTAAAATTTTGCCCTCTTACATAGGAAAGTTTTCGAGTAAATGACGATTGAATGTTAGAAAACGTAAATCAATTAAAATAAAGCAAAAGCGTTATCAAGTTTAGTTTTTCGAATTCCATAGTTCTTTTATGGATCACGTAGGTGAAAATCTTTGCAAAGTGTCATTGTCACACCGACTTTCTAATAAGTATTGTAAGCGACATAGAAATTATTATTCAATTTAAAGTATTATGGCACATTTAACTGTTACTCAAAGAATTGAAATTTTAATTCTTATCGGATGCGGGAATATGACTAGAACTCAGCAGGAAGTTTGCGATTTATTTAATGAAAAATATCCAGATCGCCCTATCAGCCAATCAACAGTCAGTAAGGTAGACTCTAAATTTAGAGAAACTGGCAATGTTGTAAATATTCCAAAATCTGGACGTCCAAGAATTAATGAAAATCAGAAACAGAACATTTTGATAAGTATGGTGGATAATCCTCATAATTCTTCACGATTGGTTGCATTAAACAATGACACTAGTCAGAGCACAGTGCTACGTATCTTGAGGAAGGAAAAATATCATCCCTACAAAATTCAACTTGTGCAGGAACTCAATGAAGATGATCCCGATCGCCGCTTACACTTTTGCGAAATTCTAATGGATTTATGTCAAGGAAATAGAAATTTACACCGGCAAATACTGTTTTCAGATGAGGCTACATTTTGCCTGAATGGTACAGTAAACAGTCAAACTTGCAGATATTGGAGTCGGGAAAATCCTCATTGGATGGCAGATGCACATACCCAACACCCTCAGAAATTAAATGTGTGGGCTGGAATAGTTGACGACAGAATAGTAGGGCCATTTTTCTTTGAAGGAACCCTTACAGGACAAATATATTTAGAGTTTCTAGAAAATGACCATGTTCCAGCCCTTACAATAATTTTTCCTAAGGATAATGACATTCCTAACGATACCATATGGTTTCAGCAAGACGGTGCACCTCCGCGCTATGCGCGCCCTGTACGAAATTTTTTGGGCAACTGTTTTCCTGGGAGGTGGATCGGCAGACGCAAACCGATAGAATGACCTGCAAGATCGCCAGATCTTACACCTCTTGACTATTTTTTATGGGGATACTTGAAGTCAAAAGTGTACATTAATACACCACGTAATTTAGAAGAACTTCAAAATCGCATTCGGGACGAAATACGCAGAGTTTCCCCAGAAATCATTCATAATGTGCAAGAAAAATTTCTTCACAGACTTGCGCATTGTCAAGAAGTTGGTGGATGGCAATTCGAACATTTAATTTAAGTATAAAATTTAATCAATTGTATTTTATTTTACATACCTCAGAATTGTTACTTTTTTTATGAATAAAATTTACGTTTTCTAGCATTCAATCGTCATTTACTCGAAAACTTTCCTGTAAGAGGGCAACATTTTAGTACTGTCTGATAGAGAATTAAACGATCTTTCAGAATCAAGGAAAAAAATATGGTGTTGCCATTTAAAAAAAAATCGATGACGTCATTACTCGAAAACAAATGACATTTGAAAATCGCATTTTACGCTAAAATATGTATTTTTTAAATTAAAAATCGACATGTTCGAGGATTTTTCCCAAAAAATAATTGTTTCGTTTTTATTGAATTTATTCCATACTATATAGCGTTATTATTATTAGTACATATTATTATTGTTTTTTTTATTCTATTGTGAATATTTCTGATTTTTGTTCAGTTTACTAATATTATATTTTCTAATTAAGTATAGTGTATTACGGTGTCACTTATTCTATTAAATAATACCCTTTATTTTTGGACAAGCAACTGGTTTACTACATGAAATTAAAGTTTTTATTTAGGAATGTTTATCATAGTTTTTTTATTATATGAAAGAATTCTTCATATACTATTATTTAATGCAGTAGGTGTCTAATGTATGAAATATTTTAGTATTACATATTTAGGGTTAAGTGGTAGAGCGAGTTTCTACTCTTATTATTACTATCATTATTATTATTATTATTATTATTATTATTATTATTATTATTATTATTATTATTATTATTGTTATTATTATTATCATTATCACTATCACTATCACTATCATTATCATTATTATTATTATTATTATTATTATTATTATTATTATTATTATTATTATCTTTCAATGCACGTCGACAATATTCATTAAAACTATAACAAAAATTTTAAATAGACAGTTTAATAATGACCAACAAATTTACAGTAATATTACAGTAAAAACTACTTTAATAAATGAGTGAAATGTCCATTACATAACATGAATACATTTTATTATGCCCCTATTAAAATATAGTCTTACTTTAAATAAGTAAGTAAGTCATTCCTGATCATAGAATGTTTACAAGAGGCGACTTTTCTATGAACTGAAGAAGCATTTTCTGTTCGGAAGATTCAAATAATTGACCGAAGGGTAAGAAACAATGTTAATACAGCTAGATTCCCAACTGACATTTAAGCCTAATAGACTACTACACAAGAAAAATAATTCTAAATTGATCAAGATTTACTACTTTCCTCCATAAAATTAGTCTTCAAAGTTATAGAATCTTATAATACCAAAATTTTAGTCAAAAATTTGTTAATTAAGAGTAATATAATGACTTCTAAGTAAAATGTAATATATGTCAATTTATACAGTTCGAAATTCCAATAACGTGTAAGACGAAGCTATAATTTACTTAATTTCGCCTTGAAATCTGTCTTCAATATTCAAGGATTTTTTAAATTATTACAATAGGTAAATATTTACATATTTATTACGAAATTGTAAAACTTATTTTGTCTTCAACTAGTAGTTGAAAATAAGGTAATAACTAGCTATTTTGTCCTATTAAATCCTTCGATTGGTTAAGTTCTATTTTTATTACAATATCAACCTATTTTCAACTTTGTTGATAATTTCTAAAGAATATTTAACCATTTCAATTAACCTAATAGAGATATTGTTCTATATTATGGTACAAATTTACTTGATAATAATACTTCGACGTAAGTGTGTCTTATAAAGGTTTTTTAGGAAACAAGCTTCTTGTTATATGTATTCCGACAGATCTTCATGTAATAGCGCGTAGAAATTGTTTTGTGTTTTGGTGATATGCAGTGAAAACAAAGCTCTACACAATATTACAGAGTTGTAAAAAACAAATTTAAGCCAATACTGCATATTATGTAAATCAATCTAATGATAATATATCGATAAACACTTCATATATAAGTATTCTTATGACTGCTATCGTGTCAGATGAATTCAGTACTGCACGTGAATTGAAATTCGAATTGAATTCCCTTCGAAAATATTTATTTTGTTTTTGTTATTACGCATACATAATATTATTGGCTTTAATTTGAATTTTCAATCACAAATAAATCCAAGAGTAGAATTTTATATGTAGGTACCTAGTAATAATTTAATTCGTAATAAATTACCATAAAATATCTTCATTTGGAGTAAATCTGAACCACAAAGTTAATATTTTCCTGTGACGTCAACATTAGCATAGGTAATTTGCACTATAGGTTAAAACTTACAGACAAATTGACTTCAAAGTTGATTTTATTTGAGCGGCCATGTTGTAATAAACACTAAATGTTTTGTTCATTATTTCTAATTGATTACTCATTAAAATTATGTTGATACAGATAATAGTTAATACATTTATGACGAAAGATTATTAAACGCATTTTATCACGAAGTACATTCAGTTTTTATTTTAGGTTATTTTTCAGTATAGTAATATTATTAAAAAAAAAGTAAAAATGTATATTTATGAGGCGCGTTATTTTTATGAAAATTTGGTCATGACATTATACGAAAAAATTTCCTGGGTTGTACAATTTGATGAATGGAAACCAAAAATACAGACTTTATTATATTAAAATCTAAATATCTATAAATATACTAACTCCTACTGTACTTGTAGTTTAGTAGCCTGACTTATAGTCTTTCTTTTTCTTCCTATCCCTGTTCGCTGTTAGAATGTATAAAATCAAACATATGATGTTGTCTCTCTCTGGCAAAAGTATGTCATATAAAGGGCATAATTAGGGTATATTTTGGTAATAATATCTTTTACATTTTGAAATTTTAACATAAAATTGGTCCGTATTTCTTTTAGGTCCAATTATCTTATTGGAATAAAATTCTTGCCGACCAATTATTAACTTCCATATTACTTTAGTTTTTTTCCCCACATAAGGAAAAAGTCCAAGAATATAGATAAACTTTCCTTATACGGAATTGGTCATGAAAAGTTTTTGACCAATTCAGAGGTCAAGTTAACGTAATTTTAACTTCAATTGTTTGTTGGGGTGTTACAGTGTTTCAAACAAAATTCACGAAGTTCTATACGACATACTAGAAGGGAACTGAATTTGGATAAATCAAACACAGACTTAATTTTATAACTTAAATTGTAGTAAATGTAGAAACTGTTGATCAGAACCTTTTTTGGCACGTTCTTTGGACGGAAGAAAGTCGGTTTGTCAGTAATGGCTTGCCAACAAAATTCCCACATTGTTAATCCAGTCCAAAAGCAAGGTCATTTTGGAGTAGGTAAATGTATGGTGCGGCATCATCGGTAGGCATTTAATTAGGTCTTCTTTTTATGAACATACATTGCACAGCGTGAATTACCTACATTTCCTACAAGAAGAACTTCCTGCACTTCTGAAGAATGTGCCTTTACAGCTAAGGAGAAATCTATGGTTTCAGCACGACGGAGCTCCACCCCACAAGGCCAGGATTGTGCAGCAATATTTAAATAACACTTTCCCAGAAAAATGGATTGGGATTAATGGACATATTTAATGGCTCGGAAAGTCACCACCCCTCGATTTTTTCATGAGGGGTTTTAAAAAATAAAGATTACAAAACACCTTCGCGAAATATTAATCATTTGAAAAAAAAAATCAGAAACGCTTGTAATGAGTTAAATGGTGAAATGTTAATAAACGCAGCTCACAAAGAAGTCAGGCAAAGATTGGATATGTGTCTTAAAATGAAAGGACGTCACACAGAGAACAGATTGTAATATGTATGTATGTCTCATTTTTCAAGTTCAGTTATTTATTTATTTAGTATACAGCACCCGACAGCCTAAGCCAATTAATGGGGGGGATAACATATATTAGTAAAAACAAACTTAAATATACATATAAAATAAACACAGATAATATAGAGAAAAGAAAAAGTTATACATATATAACAAAAGAATTACAGATGAAATACAAACTAAGAAATCGAATAAAAGAAAAAAACAAATTAACTTATATTAAAATAAATATATGTAACATAAGTTGTAAAGACCTTTTTCTTAATGTATCTACTAATCATGAAAAATATCCACAGAATTTTGCATCTGACGATAATTAAAATCCATTACGTACAAAGGTGAAAGTTTTAATAGATTAGTTTTAGGGGTGGGAAAATAAAAAGGTCCGGGTGGCAGAATGGGAAGCGTGAAAGTATAATGCAGCTAGTAAGTCTGGACAGTTGATTTTTCCGGTTACAATTTTATGTAGAGTGACCAATGGATTACATATACGTCATGTGTCATTAAGATGGAATCGACTTAGTAAAGTGCTTTGTGATATCCCTTGAGGTGGATAAATATTGTCATTTCTAAACCATAGGTACTTAACATATCTACGTTGTATGTCCCCTAACTTCTTGTCATGGTAGTAAGAGGGACACCACACTAGCGACCCATATTCCAGTTTTGGCAAAATGAACGCGTTGAACAGTAAGGAAGTCGTATCAGTTTCACCTCACGTTTTATATTATTGATGTGTTCAACGAAACTGAGCTTACTATGAAAGATTATCCCGAGATCTTTAAAACTATTGCATTTTCTAATTGGGTTGCTGTCAATCTCGTAATTAAAAGTAATAGGATTTACTATCCTCGTGAAACACATATAAAGTTCAAAGGCAATATATTTTCAGAGCACTAATCAGAAATTTTGTCCACGTTTGACTGAAGCTCGAAACAGTCATTAATATCTGGCACAGACAGATACAATTTGAGGTCACCTGTATAAAGAAGGGCCTCGCAATTAATCTTCTGGACAATGTCATCAATGAAGATTTTAAACAATAACGGGCCTAGAAGCGATCCTTGGGGGACCCCAGAGGTAGCATTTATTTCTATAGATCGGAAACCACGATACTCCACTGTCAATCTCCTTTGAGAGAGGTATGAGGTGAATAAATTAATATATGGTTTAGTTAAGCCGATATTTGATAATTTTGTCAGTAGAATACCGTGGTCCAGCCGATCGAAAGCTTTGGAGAAATCTGTATAAATGACATCTACTTGACCACCACCATCCAGTTGTAATAGGACGATAATTCTCGACCTCACTCTTGTCATCCTTTTTAAAAATGGAACAAATTCGGCCAGAGTTCTTAATAACATTTGTGCACTTTAAACAACGAACATTTAATTATTTTCCAGCGGCTATTTGATCCTTTCACCGCTAATGTGATTTTTAGGTAGTATTTCTTTTGAGACTTTTTAGAACGATATTGCTTATAACTTTTAAATGGGAAGTAATACAGAAAAATGTTTCTAATAAAAGTTTATTAGAGAAAATAAAGCTTTTTAAAAGGAAAAAAATTGGGTATGTTTTTGGAAAAAATATAATTGATACGTCATTAGTCGTATCTGTCAAATCCCAAAGATAATACTTTCTATTGAAAATGGAGCTTACTCCATCCCATTTAGCACTACGTGTCCCAAATTTTATTTAAATTTTTTGTATCCTCAAGAGTTCGAGACATCTTGTATATTTCGCCATTAAACATATGCCTAAATAGTTGTCACCATTTTCAGCTGGCTTTGAGCATCGCAATAATACTGCTATCATAGACTTAAACGTTGTAAGGTTATGCTTCCAAGTTTTCATTGAAGGCAGACCTGGAAAATTTTCTGTACCACTTCCTCCTGTCGTTAGCGACCCCATCTTCGACAAGAAGGCTATGTCGGATCTTAATATCACCAAGCTCTCCCAGTGCGTGAGTTATACAGATGGAGGGAGCGAAATAATCTTACTTTGTGAAAAGGTAATGTGGCATGTAACAATTTTTATTCTTATTTTCCATTCCTCTGGTATTGTCTCATTATAGATTTTATTAAATAATTTTGAAAGCTCATTTGGTGCACTCTAATCAATAATAATGTTTTTCTTAATTTAATTCGAATAATTATTTCAATTTTCAGGTTACCAAAGAAGATATTCAAGTACGGTTTTATGAAAACGAAAGCAAATGGGAGGTTTTTGTAAAACCTTTATACGTGCATAAACAAACTGCCATTTGCTTCAAAGCGCCAAAATATAGAGTTGTTGATATCAACGAACCTGTGAGAGTTTCTCTTCAGCTTCACAGACCTTCTGACGGTGCTACTAGTAAATCTGTTCCATTCGAGTTGCTGCCTATCGAAGCAGGTAAATAATAATAATAATAATATGTCTTTATTGCTCCAGTAAGAAATTACAGAAAATAATAGAAGGCACTAAAGTGGCGAGATCTAGCATAGCTACTCATCTAACCACTTGGAAAAAACAACTAGTGAATAAGAGCTAACAGCAAATACAAAAATTATATTTAGGATATCCTAAATAAGCGTATGTATCAGAATACATCCAAACAAGCTAAAAAATACAAAACAATTAAGTAATTAACTAAGGCAAATAATAGACACATGGATATACGAGTAATTAATGACAACAAAACATGGCAGCTGAGTTATTACAGCTTCTAATTACCTAGACTACTTCTATAAAATTCTTTTAAACATCGCTTAAAACCAGTTAAGGACGAGCAAGCTTTGACACCAGGCGACAAATTATTAAAAACTCTCGGGGCATTATAGCTAAAAGACCTAGAAAATTGAGCAGTTCTGTGCCTTGGAACACCATACAGACCCACGTGCCGCAATGATCTTGCATGTACATCAGACCTCTTAATAAGCTTATTAAAAAGATACACAGGTTTATGAAACTTATCAATTTTGAAAACTAGTATACACAAATGTATAAAGAACCTCTCCTGTAACTTAAACCATCCTGCCTGATTATAGAAGGAAGAAACGTGGTCATACTTTCTAATTCCATAACAGAATCTAATGCAGTTATTTTGTAACTTTTGAAGGCTACCCTTGTCTTCAGATAATAAAGCTGGCCAATATACAACATCACAGTACGCAATTGCCGACAGGATCAAAGAATCACAAAGTTCTAACTTTATGCGATTACAAAGAAATTCCTTAAACATAAAGAGTGTACGAAGTTTACTATAACATTTTTGCAAAATATTAGACACATGGGCTCTGAAATGCATATCACTATCAAAAAATAATCCCAAATTTTTACATGATTCGGTAAAGCTTAAAGTTACATTATTAATCCTAATTTGTAAAAGAGCATTATTGCTAATATAGTCTTTAAATTTGCCAAATAAAATTACTTGAGTTTTTGACTCATTCAATTTAAGATCATGGGAAATTGAAATTTCATGAATAACATTTAAGTCGCTATTAATAGAATTCGCGGCCAGCTCAATATCAGACAACACAAAGGAATAATAAATTTGCATATCATCGGCATATTGATGAGCATTACAAAAATTTAAGCGACTACTGAAATCTGCAGTATAAAGCGTAAATAATAAGGGGCCCAAAGCACTCCCCTGAGGAACACCTCTAACTAGAGTATTAAAGTTTGATGCATCATTAAAAGCAACTACTCTTTGTTGTCTATCTATTAAGTAATTATTCATGAAGTCCAAGGCAGACGAACTAATACCATAGTATTTCAACTTAGCTAACAATATTCTATGGTCAAGAGTATCAAAAGCCTTACTACAGTCAAGCAGTATGAGACACGTGTTCATGCCTCTATCACATGCCTGCAGAATGTCATCACTAACATGTAACAGAGTTGTTGACGTACTATGGCGACTCCGAAACCCGGACTGAGTTGTAGGAATTATGTTTTATTTGTCATACATAATTTTTTCCATAATATTAGAGAGCACAGGTAAAATACTGACTGGCCTAAAATGCGAGAGCTGCGTAGGGTTATTTACTTTCGCAACAGGAATAACATTGGCCTTTTTCCAATGGGACGGAAATATCTTATGTGCAATACAACTATTCAAAATGAAGGTAATATGAGGGGAAATATGAGGAATGAGAAGCAAAATCATTTTTATATCTAACCCATCTACTCCTTTAGACATAGATTTAATATCACCAATTAATTTTTCAACCTGCTCCTGATCAACATTACTAAATATAAACCGATTATCCATATCCGAAAATGTCGTATTATTATAGTGATTAAAATCAGCATTATTAACAAAATCAATATCAACTGCTGGAACACTACCGATAAAATAATCATGAAACTCATTAGCAGTACCGACCTCTTCCGGATTACTAACGACTGAAGAATTAATATTGAGCAATTACAAAGTACGCCAGAAACTTTTGGGATTTTTCCTAAACTGATAACTAAAATAAGCTCTTTTTTCATTTCGAACAGACATAGTAACCAAATTCCTCCACTGTTTATATTCATACCACAATACTTCCGTTTTCAAACGCTTATATTTAGCCAATGCCTTATTACGCAAGCGCATCATAAGCTTTATATTATCTGTAATCCATGGCGCCGGAGGCTTAGTGATTCGAACATATTTATAAAGTGCATGTCTATCAAAAAGCTCATTTACCATATGAACGAACATAGCCACCATACGTTCAACATCATTTTGTTCATAAAACAAATCCCAATTCATTCTATATAGATGATATAAAAAATAATCATGGTTAAAATATTTAAAATCACGATATGTCTTAAACTTAATAGGTACATCAGGTTTCTTGAGGTTAATTCTACACTTTACAAGAGAATGATCCGAAATATCATCCATTCTAATGACTTCCTGATCTAAAATTAATTCCTTGGATGAACTAACTAAAATATCTAATAATGTTTGAGAATTTGGAGTAATCCGTGTCGGATTTTTAATCATTTGGAAGAGGTTGTATTTATTAAAAAATTTATTTAAAAGCAAGCGACCACCATTATTCGATAGCAAATCAACATTAAAATCACTACCAAAGAACATACAGTCAAAACTTGGAATCAGTGTAATAAGACAATCTTCAAGGTCATCTATACACACAAATCGTTTAGGAGTAATGTTGATTAGTTAGTTTATATTTTTGGTGTACTAGCGATCTCCTTGATTCAAAGTAAAAATAGTCAAGGAGCTACAATGAACCAGGAACATTTCCAAAACTTGACAAAATATTTCGTCGAAAAACAAGATACAAACATCCACCATTTTCTTTGAAACATAAAATTACTCTTAAACTTAAACTCACTTAAAAATGTCTAGGAGTTATTGCATAGGGAATATTCATGAAAGTTGTAATTCCTCTACGAATGAAACAAGCCTCATCAGTGAAACGAATTTTCTTGTGAAAATTAATATCCTGATGCAAGATAAATTTGCAAAAGATCACTCGTCGATCCAAATCTTTTGAATGTGATAAACATGTAGTAAATTACGTTTAAGAATTCGGTGCACAGAAGTTCTTGATAATCCAGTATCTCGAAATAAACGTTTAGTACTTATTTGTGGTTCTTGTTCAACTGCTTACAAAATATTTCCTTCATCTTGTACCCTTATGATACTAGGACGTTCTCGTGTTTTAAAATTAGAAAATGTTTCTCTATGGGGAGTCACTCGATTTGGAAACCTCCTAAAATATTCTTCCACGCTCCCTCTCACAGAAATCTAGCACAACTGTTGTTTACTGAGTGGAAATTTTCCAACCATTTCCAACAACAAGCAGTAGCAGAAATAAAATAGTTTTGACATTTTTCGACATGATGACGAAATATAAAATTATAAAGCTTAATGATATACACATTTATGACTTATCTGCAGTTTGAACAACAGTTTACAATAATTATGCAAGAAATGTGTTAAAATAGGGTTATGTCAACAATTTTTAGAAGGAAAGTTTTTCATTTCATTTAGAATTATTTTATTTTTAGAACCAGGTGCACTGAAGAGAAAAAGGCGGAATATGGATGATCCATACACAATTTTGAAGAACTTACAAAATAGCTATAGTAAGTTGTGTTTCTTTGGTTGATTTTTCACAGTTATATAAATTTTTACTTTTCAGATTTCCCTTGTTTTTACGAGGATTTTCATTCATTTGGTGCCGTAAGCCCAGGGTATGTTCCCAACTTACCTCAACAGAATTATATAGGATTAGAACCTACAGTTGATAATTCAAACGTGTTAGGTCCATCCACTAGTACATCGAATTCTCAAAGTCCTGTTTGGAATATTCCTCCCAATACAAGCATTGCTCCTGAATCTGACAACTTGTTGCAAGGCTTCGATAGTCGTCTAAATTCGGATGAAGTAGATGCGACTCTTAAGATCATGGTCGAGGACTCTACCCCCCTTCCAGACATAAAGAGCCTGTCGCTTTCGGATATTTCACCAAGTTAATAATAAGGTCAGTTACTGCCATTCGAAAGGAGTTACTAAGTAGGATTTGTTTAACAGCATTCTAAGAAAATTGTCTGTATCGTAGTATCGTATTTTTCAATATAGTTTCTTTATTTTGTAGCAGACCTCGTCTACGAACGTGCAGATGCCCTTTACAACAGATGAGATAGATTAGTCATTTGGGTACATCATTACTAGAAAATTAGAACTAATCGTAGAAGTTTGCAGACGATGAGGAGGCAATTGAAGCGATGTGATGAAGTAGTAAAGAGCTTATAGAGAATTAAACCAAATGTGTTATTAAACTGACTAAGGCATAAGCAATGCTATTAAATAATCCATGTTATTTAACGACATTATCTCATATCACGCACTAACATACAAAATTAGGTAATGGTACACAATTTTCTAAATAGAAGCATAGCTGTCGAATTTACCTCTTCCGAATGTTCCAAAATCATGTCAAATTGAAATTACAATGAGTTAAAAAATAATAGGGCTAAATAATGTCATGTTTGATCATTTTATAGACTAGTTTCATGTAATTATACAGGGAGCTTGTTAAGTATATGGTAAGTATACTATCGGGAGTGTATAGGAGAGGTCAAAATAACCCTGATTTGTCATAAAAAATCCTAAGGTATTCCTTAACGGAGATACAGAGCCCCTAAGGGGTATCCAGTAATTTACCTTTTTGGCTCTAACTTTTAAAGCGATGTGTCTAATTTAATGAAATTTTAATATTTTATGTAGGTCATAAAGATTCGCAAAACCATACTACAGCAGATGTCAGGGAAGTCAGGAAAAGACTGGCCACCACACTTGTTGGGCCAAAATTTAGACAGGTGTCATTTTATATAGGTGAAAACTGAATTTCTAAATACTTTGGTCATTACTATTTAGAAAAGGTACTCTACATTTGTTTCGATAAAATTAGCCGTTTTCGAAAAAATTATGTTTTTGTATAACTCGTCATTGAAATAATAAATCAGAATACTGCAATAAAACATCTGTCGTTTTTATTTTGTTAAAAATGTGTTACTGACAAGATTTGCTAAAATTTTCAGATTGAGTACACAGGACTAAATCATGGATTATTCCTTCAGCGAATATGCTGACATGCATCTAATTTTTGGACAAGCACTCGGCAATTGTGTTGAGGCAAGAAGAATTTATTCTGATACATTTCCAAATCGACGTTTACCGCACCGAAGAACTTTTGAAAGAGTTGATCGTTGCTTACGAGAAAGAGGTAAAAGTCAAATGATTTAAGAAAATGCGTAGCTAATCCACTTTTTTGCCGCATCGTGGTGAAAAAGGACCTCCAAGAAGAGCAAGGAACATTCAGTTAGAGGCGGAAATTCTGAATTAAATTGCTGAAAATCTCTTTAATAGTGTAAGAAAGCTGTCGGTCCAAGTTCATGCGACAAAGTCGGTTGTTCATGCAATCCTTGAGAACAACTGCTACATCCTTATCAATAGTACAGAAAAAGCACTAACAAAGGTTCATGGTTAACATATGTGCGGGGAATATTGGGAATCATCTCATTGGACTGTTCTTTTTTGAACACAGATTAACTGATGCCATGCATTTGCAATTCCCGCAACAAAGCTTAAACGGTTTATAAGAAAATGTGACCTTAGAAATTAGAAACCAGATGTGGTTTATGCATGACGTTGCACCGACTCATTTTAGAAATTTAGTTCGTTAGCTCTTACCAAATACTTTTGGTTATTAATGGATAGGTCGAGATCGGCTTATTTTATGACTACCGAGGTCGCCCATGACATGACTCCATTGGATTTCTTCTTATGAGGAAATTTAAAGAGGCTTGTGTATTCGACACCAGTTCAAGGAAGACTTGATAGAAAGTCTAATGGTGGTATTCATAATCTATCTCCAGTCGCCGGAGAGCGGTCTCCGGCGACTGGAGATGGACGGACAATGAATACAATGCACTGTAACAGTGGTATCTTATATCTCCTTCTCGAAATAATGTGAATTTCATTATAAAATTCGTATAATTTCGGAATGGAGACCGCTCTCTGGCGACCGGAGACGGACTATGAATACCAGTGTAACACACCAATCAACAAAATTCGAGACAATCCTGTAATGATGTTTCAAGCACAACGAGAAGACATTCGTTGAATAAGGAAATTTATGGAGGTACATGGCGCCCATTTGGAAAATCTGCTCAAGTACACGAAGAAGCAAAGCTTTCGAATTTTTAACATCCTTGCATTTAAGTAATTTGAAAATGTAGAATAATTTCTTCTTATCTCCACATAATTGCTGATTGCTTGTCCATAAGTTAGATGCATATCAGTATTAATGAGATGCAATGATAATAATAATAACAAATTTTATTATTTTAATACGAATTATTAGTTATCGTGTTATTCGATTAGTTGTTGTGTTTATGTTAATAAACTTGATAATTTAATAAATTTCGAAAGTTGATGTTAAAACGTGTTATATAAAAACTTTTCAAAACAAATGTAGAGTATATTTTTTAAAGAGGTATGACCAAAGTAATCAAAAATTCAGTTTTCACTATATAAAATGAAATGAAAATTTTGACCCATCGAATAAGATGGCAAATCCGTTTCTAATTCCCCTGACAGTGTAAGACATCTACTGTATTATGGTTTTATGAGCCTTTATCGCCTACATAAAATATTAAATCATTAAATTATACACGTCGGTTCAAAAGTTAGAGCCGGAAAGGTAAATCGCTGGGTACCCCTTAGGGGCTTTGTATCTCCGATAAGGGACACTTTAGGATTTTTTTTATTACAAACTATTGTCATTTTGACCTCGCCTATGCGCTGCCGAGAGTATTCCATAAGCTTACCAGACACCCTATATAACTAAGGTTAGGAATTACTAAATACAATAGTCATTTTCTATTAAATGTCCGAATAGCCTTTGAAACTTGATACTTAACTAACATTTTTCTTAATATTATTTCCCAACTGGCGTAAAATCAATATTTTTATTTATTTATTTATTTGTCATATAACTGTACGACTTATTATACAGATCAAAATAACCGTAAAAATATATTTGTACTTTTAATTCCATTATGTATCTATTGCATTTCTTGAACACAAGTAATTTTTATATTGTTCTAAAATTTGCGAATTAACAATATATGATATGTATGTAACTGAATTTTTGTATATGCATAACAAATAAATTGTCGCAGTCCTGTGTCAATAGTAAAACCCCGAACATTCAAGTTTTATTCGTACTGTACTTTTAGTATTTTCTAAATTGTTCAATATTTTACTCCTTTTCACAGCATGTAGTAAGGATTTCCTTCACCATGAAGATTTGGTCCGTTGTTGACCTCCCTTTTCTAAAATCTGCTTGATACTCCCCTATGTGTAGTTGCGCTATAGGTTCTATTCCCTGTTTTATTAACGTTGTCATAATTTTATATCCGATGTCTAGCAATAACATACTCCTATAGTTCCTGCAGTCTGTTGCATCTCCCTTTCTTAAAATTGGTATAATCATAGCATATCTTCAATCTTAAGGCATACACATATTCTTATCCAAATTTTTAGAATCATTTCGCTTATTCTTTGTTTTAAATCCTCTCCTGCGTACATAATGTTCTCTGCCGTTATTTCATTTTTTTCCTAGACTATTGTTATTCTTTAAAGCTTCTATAAATATATCTATTTCCTTTTTTGTAGGCTCTTCTACTGCCACTCCTTCTTGTTATCAGTATCATCTCCTTCTGAACTTCTCCTTCCCTATCGCTCTCTTCATTCAGCATCTTCGCGAAATATTGCCTTCATCTTTCTCTCACTTCTGTTTCTTCTCCTATTAAATTGCCACTTTCATCCTTCACATATATTGCTTCTCTCTTTATCTTTTTTTTACCTCTGTACAGAAGTTAGGTATTGCTTTCCTCTTATGATGACGTCCTATTTCATCTATTTTCACAACCTGTTCTGCTCTCTTCTTTTGTCTTAACACTTTCTTAGCCTTTCGTCCTTGGTCTCTGTATATTTCCTTATCCTCTTGTACTGACTGATCATTTCTTCCCTGGATACTCTTTTTTTGGTATTACTTTCTCACTTGCTATTTGTATGATATTTTCGATGTTTACCCATTTCTTATTTATATTTGCTTCCCTTAACTGTATGTTTTCTTGCAAACCTTTCCTTATCTCTTCTTCATACTTCTATTGGATTCTGTGATTTCGTAATGTCGCCATACTTGGTTGTCCTTTTCTTATTTGTAATCTTTTCCTTTTTATAGGTTTTTTTATCTTCAAACCTATTCTCTATAGATAGTGATCCGAGTCTATGTCTGCACCTCTGAATAGCTTAACGTTTTTTATTATGCTTCTCTGATTTTCATCTATGCAAATATGATTAATTTGATTCGTATATGCTCCATCTGGAGAGGTCCAGTTACCCTTATGCATATTTGTTTTCTTAAAGAATGTGCTCATTATTTTCATTTTTTTGTTCCTCTACAAATTCAATCAGACTACTTTTACCAATAATTAATAAACTTAAAAAAATGACAAGCTATAAAAAATAACTTCACGAGAGCTTAATACAATCCTGAATCTTTTCAGTTATTTCACATTTATTACTTTCCTCTTTCTCTTTTTTCCTTTTTTATCTCTCTCTAAAATTTAGGTACGTATTCCTTTCCTCTTATAATGGCGTTCTATTTCATCAGAAAAGAGCAAAACGGGTTAAATGTTCTGCTCTTTTCTTTTGTCTAAACATTTTCTTTGTCTTTGGTCTTTGTTCCCTGTATATTTCCTTATACTCTTGTACTAACTTAAGTGATTTAATTCTGAGCTTATTTCTCTTTTCCGTCTCTTTGATGCACTCTTCATCCCACTATCCTTTCTTCCCTGTATTCTCTTTTTTAGGGATTACTTTCTGCCTTGCTGTTTGTATTATATTTTCCATGTTTATCTATTTCTCATTTGCTTCCATTAACTTTCTTTTTTCTTGCAAACTTTTCCTTGCCTCTTCTTCATACTTCTCGTGAATTCTCCTTTTATAGGTTTATCTTCAAATCTATTCTCAATATATAGTGATCCGAATCTATATCTGCACCTCTGCATGACTTAACGTTTTTTATTATGCTTCTGTGATTTTCATCTATGCAAACATGATCAATTTGATTCGTATATGTTCATCTGTAGAGATCCAGGTACTCTTTTAAAGAATGTCTCATAATTTTCATTTTTTGTTCTTCTGCAAACTCAATCAGACTACTTTTACCGATGATTAATAAAAAGTGACAAGCGGTAAAAAAATAACTTCACGAGAACTTAATACAACCCTGAATTTTTTCAGTTATTCCACAGACGTTCAAGGGAAATAGCGGTGAGTGGCGTTGTGATACGATGTTGTATTTCATTACATCACATTTGTGTCTATGCGTGTTCTATATGTACCACTTTGGACTCTTGACAAATTACCGCATTTACATAGATGCTGTCAAGAATGAGCACTTAAAACACCGGCTTTTATGAATAAAACCGATGAGATGCTTGGTTGCGCTGTGACGTATATTAACGGGCACACTTCGTCGAACAATGACTTTCCCCGCTTTATTATATTGATGACATGTCAATACATAAATTACACCCCTTTAACAATAACATTTAATTGCTAAAATTAAACGCCGCTAATGATATCTTCATAGTGCCGGCCTCGAACGTCTATACGACACATGACGCAAAGAACACCATCAATTACGGCATTTTTATGTGCTCAATAAACCTTTTCATAGACGCCTTTGTTCTAGGTGCGATTAATCACGCACGCATATATATATAGATAATTATACGACCCTGGCGAATGTGTTGTAAGGGATTGCCCTTACAACTTTTTCGTATATTTTTATTTATACAAAAATATTCTTTATATAAATGACTCGCATCTATTAATTATACCCTGGAAATTACTAGTTTGAGAAGAAAAATCTGAGTCATGCTGCATGAAACTTAACCGATTGAAGATAACAGAAATTAATGTAACAGTCGACGTTACATGCAAGATAAATTGTTGCAAAACTGAATCAGAAAATTATTTAGGTTTTCACTGGCGGATTAAGGGGGGGGTTCTTGGAGGCTCAAACGTCTACATGGAATAAATAGAAAATGTTGAATATAATGGTTTTAAATCTCCGGGATATTTAACGTCAGGGGTACCTCAGGGGTCTAACCTTGGCCCTTTGCTTTTTTTTTACTTTTCATAGATGATTTGAGTCATGTTCTTAATTATCGTAACCTTTCTTTTGCTGATGATTTGAAGATATATAGTGACATTAATGGTGTTGAGGATCCTCAAAAGATTCAAAATGACTTTAAAAATTTATTGACATGGTGCAAAATTGTTTCATATAGTAGAAAAAAATGTATTTGTCATTATAATTATAGAATAGGCGACATAGTTTTGGATCGCGTTGACTCTTATAAAGATCTAGGCATTCTGTTTGACCATGAGCTAACATTCAACCAACATATTTCTTTGAAAAGCAGTGAAGCGATGAAAATGTATGGATTTATTATTAGAAATTGTAGAACTTTTACTAAGATTGACGATTTGAAAATATTATATTATTCTTATGTTCGTTCCAATGGTTGTGTGATCTGGTATCCTTTCTATAGACGTTACAAAGTTAGCATTGAATTGATACAAAGATTTTTTTTTAAATATTTAGCTTTTAAAATGGATGGTGTATATCCTGAGAGAGGTATAGCCTATAGCCTGTTAAAAAATAGATTTAGAAATTTAATTAGTCTAAATTTAAGGCACAAATGTTCTGCACTTTCTTTTCTATTTTTGTGATGTGTGATAATTATAATAAGTTTAGTTACCTCTGTGATATTAATGTATGTACACTAAGGAACTTATACAAATAGATGTTCTCAATTTGAATGATGTTGTTTTTACTTAAGTCTATAGCACACATATGTATATATCATAATCGATTAATGTATAAGTAATAGGTATTATTTATATATGATTCTTTATTATTATTATTATTTTAGATACTGTACTGTAATTAGTTTAACTTTTGTTCTTTGGTTTTTTTTTTCTGTAATTGCCCTGTACATGGAAACTCAGTTGGGCAATAAAGCAATTATTATTATTATTATTATTATTATTATTAAAAAATAGCATATAGCAATTTGGTATTTTATAATAGCTAAAAAAACATTGTAAGAATGTTTATACAGCAACTATGCAACTAAAATTGGCACCATATTATAAAGCACTTTAGTTGCCATTGATATTTTGTAAGCCTGAAATAATTAAAAAATAGTTAATACAGGGTGTTGCAAATTAGTAGGTCAAGCCGTTAACTAGATATTCTTTGGACCAAAATAACGCCATTCTTATACCATTTCATTTTGGAGCTCCATTTTCAAAATACAGGTTGTCAAAATTGAACAAAAAAACCCAATAAATATATGGTCGAATATCAAGAGTTACTTAGATGAAAATATTTTTATTGCTATTTTGGGGAAAGCAGTTATTATTTGATATTTTATTTTGAGTAAGTCATGCATTCTAAACCAAATTCACATTAGTGATTGCTAATTGTTACACTTACTTTGACGTTTGTGATTTAAACGCTTATTTTATAACTGTCGCATTTATTTTTACATGTGCGTTCGTTTAGTCGGTATTGTAATTTCGTAATGCCTGCCACATTTAGTCATAGAGCATATGCTGATATTATTTTTTTATGGGTATTGCAACAGTAGCGCTAATCGTGTAGTTGCTGAATATCGACGTCGCTTCCCGAACAGAAGAGTGCCACATAGAAATGTATTCCAGACAGTCTTCAACAACGCACGTGAAACTGGAATATTTTCCAGTGTGAGAATTACATCTGAGAGGCAAGCTCTAGCAACGTAGCCCGGGTGTAAGTACAGGGGCATTGCAACCCGTCTCCAAATTAATCAAACTGCGGCATGGGAAGTCATTCACAAAAATGATTTAAAACCTTTCCATATTCGGTGCGTCCAGAATCTTCAGGACGGTAATAATGATTTGCGGTTGCATTTTTGTAATTTTATAAACGCAAACCATATACTTTACAAATACATTTTGTTCACTGATGAGGCTCAATTCATTCATGATGGAGTAAATAACTGTCACAATTGACATCGTTGGTCAGATGAAAATCCGCACGCCATGGTGAAAAGCAACTTTCAGCGTCGGTTAAGCATTAACGTGTGGTGAGATGGTCGTCTTACTGGAGCTAGATATGTAGAATTTTTCGAAAATAATTTGACAGATCTACTGGACGATGTTCATTGGATATTAGGCAAAACATGTACTTCATGCATACTATAAACAGCTACGATTTTTTAGCCTCCGTTTAGTATAATGACTTAACTTTATATTTCGAGGAACTACAAACGAAATGAAGGTTACTACAAAGAACTACAATTATTTAGCCTCCGGTGGAAGTACAATGGCTCTATTTTAGATTTCGAGGAAGTACAAACGAAATGAAAATTACTACAAACTACTTCAAACGATTTTGTAGCTTTCGGTTGAACTATATTTTCTCTGGGTTAAATAAAATCAAAACCCAATAAAATTATATTATTTTCTTTTTCAAAATTGTCACTTTTGTACCAGTGAGCAAATTAAAGCGGTGGAAATACTTTTATGATGGATTTTTAATATTATTGCTATCTTATTAATAATTATTAGGTAAATTATGCGAAGATATTTTAGTTCGCATTTGAACATAGTAAGTGCTTTAAAATGGTAAGCAAATCAAAGTGATGGAAGTTACTGTTTACTTTACTTATTTAAAATATGAATGGATTTAAAAGTGAAGTGAATGTACTAAAAGGAAAAAATCGTGATAGCTTTTCATATCTATCTATTCAATATTTGTGATATTTTTATAGTTATACGCCACAATGATTTTCAGTATTGTGCCAAAATGGCTGTCGCTTATAAAATAATTTGGTTGTAAAAACTAGCGTCAAATGACAAGTAAACTAATGAGCGATTTTTATAAAACACGGAAAATTATGAGCAAGTATTTACTACAAACCTCCACTCTAGTTCGAGGAACTACAAACAAAATGAAAGTTATTACAAATGATTTCTTAACCTCGATTTGAAGTATAGTGACTCTACTTCCATTTCTACAAACGAAAGTTACTCCAAACGATTTTATAGTCTTCAGTTAAAGTATAGGGACTCTGCTTTAGATTTCGAGAAACTACAAGTGAAATGAGGGTTGCTACAAACGATTTTCTAGCCTTCGTTTGAAGTGTAGTGACTTAGCTTTACATTTTGAGGAACTATAAAGAACTACAAACAATTATTTAGCCTCCGGTTGAAGGATAGTGACTCTACTTTAGATTTCAGGAAATCATAATCAAAGTGAAGAATATACAAATGATTATTTAGTCGAGGATTGAAGTAGAGTGACTACTTTAGATTTCACGGAACTGCAAGCGAAATGAGAGTTATTACAAACGATTCTTTAGCCTCCGCTGGAAATATAATGGCTCTACTTTAGATTTCGAGGAAATACAAACGAAATGAAGATTACTGCAAAATATTGTTTATAGTCTGTTTGGAAATGAAAGAGAGTAATAAAACCCCGAGATAAGAACCGGCTATGGGCGTGGTAATATCTCGTTTCAGGTAAAAATCGCTAATGCTAACAGATAATGGGTGTACATTAGTATATTTTACTGGATACATCATAGGGCAGGATCCAGTATATTGTGACAGATCAATCCAGTCTTAGAGCTGAATATACAAAGACGTGCTAGTGCAGTAGAGTAAAATTCGATTTGTGTTTAGTGACTATTGTGCCAGTCATCAGATTACCTACCTGCTAAACGCGTGAAAAGATGTGCGCTGTCTCATAATGAGAAGATTATTATATTAAATGTATTTAATGCATTGAAACATCAAAATCCTACCAACAGTGTTGACGACATCGTGGAAAAGTGTTCCAAAATGACAGGGATGGGAAAATCGACTATCTACAGACTTTTAAAGAAAACAAAAAACGAACAAGATACTGTAAATCCCCCAAAATCATCTACAGGGAGGTCAAAAGTCGTTATAGATGATTTCTGGAAAAATGTCATTCGCAGAAAAGTACACTCATTTTATTTTAAAAAAGACATACCAACGCTAAACAAAACTTTACTTTACTTACTTTAAAGTGAACTTTCAGAGGACAAAGATTTTCCAAAAATCTGCAGAAGCAAATTATGGGCCGTCTTACGAGAGTTGAATTTTTGCTGGGAAAAGCAGAACATGAAGTCAGTTCTTATCGATAAAGATGAAATTATTTGTTGGCGAAGATCCTACTTAAGATCAATTAGATAGAATACAAAATTCCGTGACGAAGGGAGGAATATTTATTATTTAGACGAAACTTGGTTCAACGAGGGATAAATATACTGTAACAAAAGTATGGGAAGATAAAAATGTAAAAAGTTTTCGACAAGCATTTTTGGATGGACTTTCAACAGGGTTCAAGGCACCTTCAGGTAAAGGGCGAAGATTAATAGTGACAGCGGTTTACTTTTATTTGAATCTAAAAATACAGGTGACTATCACGAAGACATGAACGCAGATGTTTTCGAAAAATCTGTGTTTTTACACAGATGTTGGATCTAATTCCTTCGGGGTCTGTAATTGTCATGGATAATGCCAGTTACCATTCACGGCAGACCGAGCGGACGCCTACGACTGCTTGGAGGAAAGCCGATATAATTCAATGGTTATCCGGAGAAAAACATTTCTTTTGAAACAAATATGGTGAATAAGAAACTTTTAACACTTGTTAATCTTAATAAAGATCAGAAAAAATATGTTATCGATGGTAACAAATCGCCAAATAACGGTACTACGGTTACCACCTTATCACTGTGAACTTAACCCAATCGAATTAGTCTGGCCGCAGATAAAAGGAGATGTAGCGCGAAATAATACAACGTTTAAATCAAGTGACGTAAAAATTTTGTTAAAAAAATCCCTTGGAACGAGTAACTGCAGATAACTGGCAAAGATGTATACATCATGTACAAAAAGAAGAGGAGAAAATGTGGGAACTCGATAATTTAATTGACGTTACTGTGGAATCTATCGTTATCAATCTAGGAGACGAAGATAATTCATCAGAATATTCAGAGAATTAATTTTAATATACCTACTTTTTTATTTTCTTTATTGTACATTTATACAACACTACATTTACTCACCACAATTTGAATTTTCAAAATACATATATTTTTAGGTGGAATAAAAGTCTATTCATTAAATTTAAATAAATATTTTGATAACAATATTGAATAATTTTATTTGAATTACTAAAAACCCTCTTAACTTGGTTATGATGCTTAAAGTAGCCTTACGTTTTGAAATGCTTTTTTTATATTGTTTACTTTTTAGAGAAATATACCGAGAAATTGAAGCAGCATAGACAAAGACGGATTGTCGGGGATTTTAGCTACCTGCTACAATTTAGTATAAGCCGGTCACACAAAGTTTTTTTAAAAGTACACCTCATTTATACCGATAATACATAATATAAAATTATTGAATATAAGCACCAGTACTACATTTATTTACGATTTGCATACATAATAAGCTTTTATTGCTCTCTTTCATTTCTAAACAGACTTTAGCCTCCGCTTGAAGTGTAGTGACTCTACTTTAGATTTCAAGGAACTACAAATTATTTCCCAGCATTTTGTAGCCTCCGTTAGAATTATATTTTCTATACGTTAAATAAAGTCATAGCTAGGCAAAATTATTTTCCAGTAAGCAAATCAAAGTGATGGAAAAAGTTACTGTTTAGTATACTTATTTAAAATAGGAATGGTTTTAAGATTGAAATATATGAACTATTTTGTTACTACAAAGGAAAACAATGTTAATGCAAACAACTACATAACATAATCTATAACAATTACAAAAAAATCACATTTAACTGAAACAATTCTTAGTACTTTCTTATCCAAATAAATTTAGTGGGAGTATCCCGATTCCATGTACTCCCAAAAGTCCCGATTTCAATCCATAGCATTTGTACTTCTTCAAGAAGTAATTAGAGTGCATCAGTGAAGTAAACAGGAGAGATGAACTTTTACAGAGAATTGAAAACGCTAGTGCAGAAATTACAAACAATGCATGTTAGCGCATTCAATAAAATTACGCGTATGTATTTTTATATTAAAGAGTAAAACTTTATAAAAGTATCTAGAGTGTTGAAATTTTCAGTGGGAAAACTACAAAAGTAATTATTCTACATATGAAAATTTATTATAGAGGATTGTGAAGCAATTATCGTTAAGCTATAATTTCATTTAGCAGTGTTGGTGGCTGAATATTAAATGTATTCCACGTTACGCCCTTTTGTTTGTAGATAGACATGCGTACTGCAAGGATATTAAGTTATACAAATTGAATTAGTTAAGGTCCGCTCTTGGCCTTTTCATTGAGATTGTAACTATAATTAATAATCTACATGGTGGTTTAAAGTGAACTACCAACACTATACCCAAATTAAATTCATTACAATGGAATCCTGATATAAGCAAGCTACATACATATTTAACAATAAATATTTTAGAGCGCATGCAGTGGCGGCGCATTCGCATTTTGCTCCACAAAATACTTGGAACTATGGATGGTGGAAGTTTGGATAAATATAGGGTGTTTTAAAATGAAGTAGCAAAAATGAGACCACAGATTCCTTAGGTGAAATAAATCGATTTAACTTAACATACCAATATCCCAAGTCGCATAATAAAAAAGAAACAGGGTGTCAAAGTTAAAATTTTATTTTCGATATTTGTAAATAACTTCTTAAAAAATTCAAATATTTACATAAAATTTGTAAATCGGAGGTTTTTGCAGACGACAAATTCAAATTTGTTTCTAATTTTGACGTCACTAGTAGAGGACGCCACTTGTGGCACACCATTTTTGCGGCTTAGTGTAGAGTAACCATTTTTGAAATAATCCTATTTGAAATGATCAGTGCACCGAGTAAAAACTGTTTTGGTTTCAGGTAAAGTGACTTTTCTGCTGAAAATACAGCAAAATGTTTCTTGAAAAGGTTGTTCAGAATTGTATTATGGAGACGTGCTAAATTTCAAGAAGATCGGCGAGGTTTGATGAAACCATTTTTCAACAAAGCACAAAGATTTTATCAAAGCAGGCCGATCTTTTTGTAATTTTGCACGTCTCCATAATTTACCGTTCTGAACAACTTTTTCAAGTATTGCTGTATTTTCAGTAGACAAGGCACTTTACCTGAAACGATAAACGTTTTCCACGGAATAGGATTGGGAGAAGAGGGAGCACTAAGTGCTCCACGATCAGCGGATTTATCGCCCCTTGATTTTTTTTTGTGGGGATACCTAAAAAGTAAAATCTATCAAACACAGGCAGAGTCGCTTGCGTCAAAGAATCGTCGACGAATGCCGTCGAATCACTCCGGAAATGCTTCAGAATGTGCGCGAACGTTTCGAACAAAATCTTTATTCTTGTATGGAAGCGGGTGGTCATCAATTTGAACATTTAATCAACTAAGTAGTAAGTAAGCAACTAAACATAATTTAAATATTTTAAAATGTAAATTTTTTTCAAAGTATTGGGCGGAATTATAAAATTTAAAGTCTGTTGTAAAGAGAATTGTAATAACTTTCAAAATAAATATTACTCAACCCCCAATGCCATTTAAATATTTTGGGGAGATGCTTACCCTTGCCTGGGGGTCGATTGATTGATATTTGTACTTATTTAAGATTCACCCTGTATGTTTTCATATATCTACCAAATATTATTTTAACAGTTCAAATTTTTTCTGTTTCATAACTTATTATCGATAATTTTTTTCAAACTTCAAAGGTAAGTTAGCATAAATCGTCGCATTTTGACCTCATGTATCTACGGCCTAAGTACGATAAAACACCCTGTATTATACAGGGCGACCAAATGAAAACAAAACAGAGCCATATTCAATAGACTTACCCTTTCTTGGGGTGAAAGTGGCGGAGTCAAAAATACCAGTAAAGAATGTCCCCCTTTAATCTAAAATCGACGGGTCTGAGCGTTTTTCTACAATCTCGACGCAGTTTCTGAAAATGGCTCTCTTTCATTTTCATTTTGCCGCCCTGTATAATTTTTCATGGATAGCAAATTTAGGGTGGGAAAAACTACTACACGACATAAAGTCAAGAAATCTCTTATTATTAAGGTCCTTATAACTGGGAAATAAACTGTCGCAAATAAAAAAACACTATTTACAGCGTGTTTATGGAATAGGGTATCTGCACGTGACACGATTTTCAAGGTCGTTGTTTGGAGGTAAAACAAAAGTATAACCTTATATTTATTCCAATTTATTATTAAATATTTGAGTGTTATTTGTATTATAAAATGCCTAATTATTGTATGGTAGTAAACTGTGGAGTAATTCTGTAAGGGAAAATGTTAGTTTTTTCATAATTCCTTCTGAATTCGACAGACATAAACAATTTAACCAATTAGCATCTGAGAGGCGAAAGGCTTGGATGAATAGTTTAAAAAGAGCTGACCTTACATAGTCCAAAATTAAATTTAGAAGAATATGTCCAAAACATTTTATTTCAGGGTATATATTTATTGCAAGCAATTATTAATAAAAGAGCAAAAATGATACATTTATTATACTATAGGGAAACCTGCACGAGCAAAATAATGCCCATTGTGAATATGGGTTATACATCTGGCACTTCATCAAAAGAATCAAGAAAACATAAGATATGAGAGGATAAAAAAGCGAAAAATATTAAATGAAGAAAAAGAGGTTTGAAAAAATTTATCATATCAACCGTCCGTGGCTGTGGAAACGCCAGAGCAGCACATGTATTGATTGTATTTAGTGCCGACCTATTTCAGAACTCTAAATTTTTATTTATTCTTATACTGTAGATACCTACTTTTGGAAAACTTCGTTTAAAACTGGCATATACAGAGTGGTCGCGATATAATGGGCCCAAATTCATGACTAGATTACTGACGTGAAAATAGTGCGATTTAGATAAACTCACCTTAGTCCAAAAGTTGATACTTACAGAGATACAGGGTGTTTAATGCAAAATATTATTTTAGTTTTTTCTTATTTATTTCATAATAAATGCTCATATCGAGATGAAATTTTGGTGTTGGGGTTTTCTGGGGCGAGATATTGAAATACATTGACTTTTGATTACTCGAATTATCAAAGCTAAATATCTTAAGAACGGTGCAAGATAGCGACTATCAAAAAGTATAGCTTTTTTGTGTAAAAGAAGTTGTAAAATCAGAGTTTGCTACCTGAGAATTAGATTTTTGAAAGATAAAAAAGTTATGTCGTTTTCAACGCATTCGACCTAGCGCAGGTGGCGCTCTCTATGAGCTACAAGCAAACCATGGATATATTTCAATCTCTCGCCCCAGAAAACTTTTAACACTAAAATTTCATCTCGATATGAGCATTTATTATGAAATAAATAAGAAAAAACTAAAATAATATTTTGCATTAAACACCCTGTATCCCTGTAAGTATCAAATTTTAGACTAAGGTGAGTTTGTCTAAATCGCAATATTTTCACGTCAGGAATCTAGTCATGAATTTTGGCCCATTACATCGCGACCAGTAATATCAGTAATATTTTTTTTGTAAAAAGTAAATATTTTTTATAAAATCGTGTAGAATGATGTAATTTAGATTATTTGAAATAAGACTCTTTTAGCATGTTGTATATGCATATATAATACGTGTACATTTTTGGTGAGAAAAAATACTTATTTTCTAAGCCTTTATATGCTTTAAAGTCTTCATGCGGGTAAGCACTTTTATTATATAACAGACAATTTACAATATTTGGATATAAAGTTTTAGGAAAATCTTCTTCATTAGCATATTTAATGTGTATGGATCTATTCCAGTTTCACAAATTTTATGTCTATATCTATCAGCACTTTCAGTTCTGATGTATAATAATATTCACTATACATGATTATATAAATGAAGGAATATTGTAGCCACAAAAAAAAACGAAAAATACAATAAACTATAACCAGAGCACAACCACTTGACGAAACGTAAAAACGTATAATAAATAAATACGTTTGAGGTTATGATTGCTGTTTGTTTTACCACCAAACCAGTAGCCACGCCTAGTTTGATCACGTGCCGCAGATGCTCTATGTCCTGAAACTGTCACTGTTACTTCAAGTTGCGAATAGCTGAAGGTATCCGTGAATAATTAAAATGTATGTATGCTAAATCTTCGCGAATTCTATAGTCTGTTTGGAAATGAAAGAGAGTAATAAGAACCGGCCACGGGCGTGGTAATATTTCGTTTCAGGTAATTATCGGGTAACACTAATGCTAACAGGCAATGGATGTACATTAGTATATTTTACTGCATACATCATAGGGCAGGAACCAGTGTATTGTGACAGATCAATCCAGTCTTACAGCTGAATATACGAAGACGTGCTAGTGCAGTAGAGTAAAATTTGACTTGTATTTAGTGACTATTGTGCCAGTGGATATAATATTGTTTGGGTAAAATGTCGAGCTTATCAGATTACGTACCTGCTAAACGCGTGAAAAGATGTGCGCTGAATGCGAAGATTACTATATTAAATGTATTTAATGCATTGAAACACCAAAATCTTACCAACAGTGTTGACGACATCGTGGAAAAGTGTTCCAAAATGACAGGGATTGGAAAATCGACTATCTACAGACTTTTAAAGAAAACAAAAAACGAACAAGATACTGTAAATCCCCCAAAATCATCTACAGGGAGGTCAAAAGTCGTTATAGATGATTTCTGGAAAAATGTCATTCGCAGAAAAGTACACTCATTTTATTTTAAAAAAGAAATACCAACGCTAAACAAAATTTTAAGTAAACTTTCAGAGGACAACGATTTGCCAAAAATCAGTAGAAGCAAATTAGCCGTCTTACGAGAGTTGAATTTTTGCTGGGAAAAGCAGAACAGGAAGTGAGTTCTTATCGATAAAGATGAAATTATTTGTTGGCGAAGATCCTATTTAAGATCAATTAGAAAATTCCGTGACAAAGGGAGGAATATTTATTATCTAGACGAAAGTTGGGTCAACGAGGGATATACTGTAACAAAAATATGACAAGGTAAAAATGTAAAAAGTTTTCGACAAACATTTTTGGATGGACTTTCAACAGGGTTCAAGGCACCTTTAGGTAAAGGGCGAAGATTAATAGTGACACATATAGGTAGTGCCAGTGGTTTTATAGATGGCGGTTTACTTTTATTTGAATCTAAAAATACAGGTAATTATCACAAAGACATGAACGCAGATGTTTTCGAAAAGTATTTTACACAGATGTTGGATCTTATTCCTCCGGGGTCTGTAATTGTCATGGATAATGTCAGTAACCATTCATGACAGACCGAGCGGACGCCTACGACTGCTTGGAGCAAAGCCGATAT
Organism: Monochamus alternatus; assembly: GCA_037114965.1. Classification (NCBI taxonomy): domain Eukaryota; kingdom Metazoa; phylum Arthropoda; class Insecta; order Coleoptera; family Cerambycidae; genus Monochamus; species Monochamus alternatus. The sequence continues at coordinate 11,064,146 of CM073432.1, read as the reverse complement.
AATTCAATGGTTATCCGGAAAAAACATTTCTTTTGAAACAAATATGGTGAAAAAGGAACTTTTGACACTTGTCAATCTTAATAAAGATCAGAAAAAATATGTTATCGATGAAATGGTAACAAATCGCCAAATAACGGTACCACAGTTATCACCTTATCACTGTGCACTTAACCCAATCGAATTAGTCTGGGCGCAGGTAAAAGGAGATGTAGCGCGAAATAATACGACGTTTAAATTAAGTGACGTGAAAATTTTGTTAAAAGAGGATGAATTTTAATATACCTACTTTTATTTTCTTTATTGTACATTAATACAACACTACATTTACTCACCATAATTTGAATTTTCAAAATACATATATTTTTGTGTGGAATAAAAGTCTATTCATTAAATTTAAATAAACATTTTGATAATAATATTGAATAATTTTATTTGAATTACTAAAAACCCTCTTAACCCGGTTATGATGCTTAAAGTAGCCTCTAGTTTTGAAATGCTGTTTTTATATTGTTTACTTATAAGAGAAATGGACCGAGAAATTGAAGCGACATAGACAAAGACGGATTGTAGGAGATTAAATTTTAGCTACCTGCTACAATTTAGTACGGTTCGATTACACAAAGTTTTTTTAAAAGTACACCTCATCTATACCGATAATACATGATATAAAAATATTGAATATAAGCACCAGTATTACATTTATTTACGATTTGCATATATAATAAGCTTTTATTACTCTCTTTCATTTCTAAACAGACTATAGGATCGTTAAATATCTGTTGAGCATATACCTAAAATAGAAGCAGCATTTCTTGAGTGTAGCCGCTGTAGTATACTTTTTATGTCGTCAAATTGAAAGTAGTTATATGACGTTGTTTCTAACTACGTATCCCAACGTATGGTTCCATTGCAGCTGTTTTGTTTTACGAGTAGTAACCTGCTGTAAGCCTAAACATGTATAAATTAAAAAAACACTACTGGGCCTCGATTCTCGATATAGTGGCATATATCCGAATGGGAATTTCCCTTAAAAAAATCCTGAGTATATCATTATCTATGTGAATATTTACAATTCTTGAAACGAAGTGCGACTTTACATATGACTTCATTGATAGGAATTACTGATTTATAACAGCTTAAATACCTTTACAATACAGTAAAAAATAAGATGCTGAAGATTTGAAGAATAGAATAAGAGTAGGATGTGTTGCTACTCATGGAAATGCTCTGGGAAAAGAAGTAAATACAGTCATTAATAAAACGTTATAAATTTTGCACTGATTTTAATGGGGAAAACTTCGAAGAGAAGTTATGATTAAAAGAAAGGTTCTGTTTCATGCTGTTAATATCTATTTTTAAAATAAAATTTATAGTTTCCATATAACGTATTTTTTTAACTTTAAACGCAAGTCTTAGAAACCATACATGATTTGACCATTTTTAACAAAACTACGGTAACAAAAGTTATAGTCTCATATATTAAATTAAAGCTCGTTTCGATGGGATAATAATTCTTTATACATCTGTCTGATAGAAAAAATCAGCCAGGAAAATAAATTTCCAATTTTGTAAAAATAATTTGTTTTTTAAAACCAAATGATTGGCTTGGAAGGCCTTGAACAGACCTACAAAATGATATCTCGATCGCTAAGATATCTTAAATAATACTGGAGATACAGGCCTGGGGAGTTTTAAGTGGCGCATCCTTTATACAGAGTGTTACATAGTGATGTTAAAAAAAATCTAGAGGCAGGTTCTATATTTAAAAATAAGAAAAAAGTTTATATAAACATGGGTCCGGAAATGCGTCGTTTTCGAAATCCAGGTTGTATAATTTTTTTTTAAATACTGTAGTCTTCATTTCTCGAAAAGTGATCGAGATATTGAGATGAGATTTGGTACACAATAGTATATAAGTATTACTTTCATAAATGACATCAACTCGGACCTACAGTGTTCTACACTACACTTGGGTTATAATTAGAAATTCGAAAGAGTTCACAGGTAATAATACTTTAGTATTACTTTTTAATGCTTTTGTTAGGTCAAAGCTAGAATATGCTTCTGTAGTTTGGAATCCAGGTTATGAAATTCGCAAATTTAAACCTCAGTATAATTTACTAAACCGTTTCCGCATCAATGATTTGAAAACCCGCCGTAAGTATTTTTCAATCGTTTTTTTATTCAAATTAATCAACAACCAAATTGATTGCCTTTTCTTATTAAGTAACATAAATTTTCATATTAGATCTTTCCATAGTCGATCTATTGATACATTTTACTTACGATCTCCTCAGTCTAATCTGTTGAGATTTTAGCCTGTACATAAAATGTGCTTTAATTATATTGCTGTTCAGAATTTGATATTTACTGTATTAATATAAGAAAAATAAGGAGTGTTATCTTGCAACTTATTTAATGTTTATAATGTTTTTTGTTTGTAAAATATTTGTCATATTCTGTTGATTTGCCTGTTTTTGTTTGTTTTATATTTATGTTTTTGTTTTCCTACGCTATAATTGGATTCTGTCTGGATAGTGTATTCTAAATAAAAAAAAATGAAGGGCTACTTTTACGTGTATACTGTAATATACTAGCATCAGTGGCGTTCGTGCCGTTAAATTGAGCGTTAAATATTAATTTTTAGCAACAAAAATTGTATGGCACGGATTTTTGGACAAATTGGTATCTCTCTCTTAAAGCCAAGTTAATTCTGCTTAAAAAGTGTCTCTTGGACTTATTCCTCCTGACGCACCGTGTTCGAAAAAATAATTTATTAATCATTACAATACATCAATTTTGGAATACTAAATAATTAATTATATAGTATATATATATACAGGCTGTATCACATAAGAGGGCCGCTCCCATGTATCTCGCTTAATATGCGTGACACGTCAAAAATCTTTAATTGTTTTTTGTTGCATTTTTGGAGGCCTTTATGCTCGTATAAACAAATTTGAGATCCATGGCCAACTTTATGAGTAATAACAAAAAAACCTGTAAAGTGCCTAAACTTTAAGGCTGTCTAACTTTTTTTATTTTAAGAAATAGAGAAAACTTATTGGTAATAAATTTTTATTGCAAAATTGATACCTTTCACCTGATATAAACAGATTTTTGAAATATCGTATGTGGTTCGCTGCGCCCTCTAGGCGGATAAAAAAATTTTGTATTGAAGCTGGCTATGGCCACAAAAAATTGCCTGTTTTTTTGTCTTTTATGCAATATACTACATGTTGCCCTTATCTTTCGTATATATTACATTTTTTTAATTTTAGTTAAAAAAAATGTACCTAAATATTGCATAAAAATAATAAACAGAATGTACTTTTTTTATGCAAAATACAGATTTTTGTTATAATATTATTTTATTACATTGTCTGTGTCAAAATAATTTTAAAGACCCAATTGCTTCTAATGTGAAAACAAATAAAATAATATTATAAGAAAATCTGTATTTTGCATGAAAAAGTACATTCTGTTTATTATTTTTTTGCAGTTGGCGTCTTTAAAACAGGTTCTACATTATCTTGAGCAACACGAAAATATTTAGGTATATTTTTTTTTAACTAAAATTGAAAAAAATGTAATAAATACAAAAGATAAGGACAACATATACAATATTGCATGAAAGACGAAAAAACAGGCAATTTTTTGTGGGCATAGCCTGCTTCAATAAAAAAAATTTTTATCCGCCTAGATGGCGCAGTGAACCACATACGATATTTAAAAAATCTGTTTATATCAGGTGGAAGGTATCAATTTTGCAATAAAAATTTGTTACTAATAAGTTTTCTCTATATATATAGTATTATAGTATATCGGCATATTCAGCATTTGTTAATCTTCTTGGCATTTTTTCTTAGCGCTAAAAACGCTCTTTAAATAATACTTTTGACAATGATTTTCACAAACGTCAGTTTTCACAAATCACTGAGTTTTGTTTTCATGGGTTGCTATAACGTTAAATGAAATTTACGCGACTGGTGCCCTACACTGTCACCAATTTCTTTGAATATCTCAGAAACAAGACCAAACGTCGAAAAAAAAACAGGAGACGAAAAAGTTTCGAAATTAGAGAGGTAGGTAGTTCAAACTTAAGAAGCTTATGTAAGATTATAAGGAGTGTTTGTGTTCCGAATTTCACTTAAATCGGATAAGTGGTTCAAAGAAAAACGAGAAAAAAATTCCTACTTCAACGTCTACTATCTCGGAAACGATGCGTTTTAGGAAATAAGTTTATATCACAAATGAACATTATTTTAACATGTTCTATCGATTCCTGAAGTTATCATGATTAAACCTGAATATATTTTTTTTGTTTTTAAACAGAACCTGCTCTTAGATTTTCTTAACATCATCTGTAACACCCTGTATCTTCTGACAAAAAATGTTAATGTTGAAATACGGCCTTGTGAGATTTACTTAGGTTTGTTTTTTTTTTGTGGAACCAGATATACGATTTCAAATCCGTAAATTCAACTTGGAAATTTCGAAAATCAAACCTTTTGCAGTAAGCAGTTTCATTTTTTGTTGCAATGAAAAATTGAGCTGGTGTGCGAAAGAAATTTCAATGTTTTAGGCCTACTTTGATTTTTTGTTTGCTGTCGGAATTTTGTCTTTATAGGTAGTAGTAGCGTCCTTTTTCATTGGATACGATAAAATATTATTAAGAAAAGTTTCTCCAACTGAAAATTGACAATTGTATGTAACAAGATTGAAACTGCCTGCTTACACAATTTGTAAATAAATTTTATAACTAACCTTCCAGACAGTTTTTCTGGTTTTTAACTGTCCAAAGACCTGTTGAATGCTGCTACATTTAAAACCGCAGAATTTGCACCCACAAACCACATTTCACTTCAATAATTATCAGAAATACACAAGTTTTACAGAAAATACACCGAAAAACATTAAATATAATGACGAACATTTAAAAATTACGACGGGCTCTTTAGATAATACTGTATTATTGCCTTCTTTAACCCTTAAAGAAATGGGACATGCGTTGTGCATTCTCAACAATACCAATTTCGCTACTGTTCTTCTTCGAAACTCCTCACTTGATTTATACAAAAATAAATTAAGGACTAGATAATTTTATCACAATAAATAAATAATAACAGAACCTTCTCTACCTTTTTTAAAAAATTTTCTACGCAATAGAATGATTATTGACACGAAAATGGTGTTCTAATTATTATTTATCACTTGTGTAATTTAGACAAACTAACCTTTTTTCCACGTTGCTGCAAATTAAACTACCGATTCTCGCTTTTTTGGCCATTGAAAAACTTGTCTCACTTTTAAAGTCAATAAAACACTTCAAAGTATTATTTGAAAGCACCACACGCACTTCACTTTACACAACAACAATTATTACAAATGTATTACACAGATTGTACCGAAAATTATAAAATACAAGGATTTAAATATTAAAAATTCACGCCGACTTCTACGCACCATGCTCTATTGTTGACCAAATCTAGCATTATAAAAAGTTCACGCATGCGCATGGCCACCTCGTTCAAAAATGGGTAGTGGGAAAATATTTTTTCTCGGAACTCGGCACGTTGGCTGAAAAGAAGTTAGAGATGGGTGCTCTTTAATGTAATAATAATTATATTTAAAAATTATATCAATATATTTCAAAAATAGAATGAATTAATAATACTATAGTAATATTTAACAAATACAAAAATTTAAAACAAACTAATAATAAGGATACCTATATACAGTGTGGTATTCAGAAAACTTGCCACTCTGGGTTTCTTTTTTTTGATGCAAAAACTAAAAAAACTCTCGGACACTTCAACTTTTGATTTAAGGGGGACATATTTGATGAATTAAGATTATTTCTCAAATTTCTACCCCTACGCGGGGGTGACTTCACTCTTAAAATTTTAAATGGAGTATGGTATTGTGTGATACATCATTTTAAAGGGCATGAATTCTGAATGATTAGTTTTCGAGAAATTGAAGGTGAAAAGTTTAAATAATAAAATTTTACTTTATTAGATGTTGAAAATGCTCACTGTCAATCTCAGTAGTAGTAGAAATAATACTCAAAATGTTTTCCAACATTATGGAGCATTTGTAAAGTAATAAGGTTACACTCATGTATATGCTTTTGCAATAATAGTGACATTCCCTTAAAACAGTTTTAAAATTTCTTGAAGTTTTGAGTAGAAATGTCATTAAATCTCTATTGGTGAGTGAAAAAACTAAGGAATAATGTTAAAAGTTGAAAGTTGATTTCATTACAAATACGTCAGCAATTCAAAAGAAATCGCAACATTCATTTTAAAGAGTGCCATTATTATTGCAAACGATTGTAGTCTGCAAGTTCTGTAATAATTCAGGCTATGTGGCATAAATTTTGAACTTTAAACAGCCGCACAGAAAAATGTCAGACGAAGACAAATCTGGTGAATGTATAGGCCATTTATAGTTGATTTCCAAAAATCTAGAGAGTGACTAATAGCTAGCTTGTAGACAAGCGCGACGGGCGAAGCGTGCGAGGAGCAACATTTCATAGGCGTACTAAAGTTGAAGGCGATCAGATATAAAAAATATACAAAAATGGCAAAAATAATTACATTACATAACATCCATTATTTTTAGAGTAGAAACAGTGATATAACAGTTTCTACCAATTTCGAGGCGTTAGATAATAAAAATAATAAGAATTATTTTAAAATTTAAAGTTTTTATCTTGTATTATCAATTACCCAAGGTCGAAAATAATATAGAGTGACTAATTCACAACACAGTAGAGTACGGAAGATACGGGTGGTATGATTACCTAAGCGTGCCGTTTGTGAAGAGTTAAAGCACACAAAATAATCAAAAATAAGTTGACGTCGGCTGAATCTAACACATTAACAATTTACTTTAAATGTGTCACCTGTCATCCTCTCTACAAATTAGAATGCCGTCCTTATGGACGGCGATTACCCACTAACACCCACTTACACCTACCTGATGCGCACTCCGCAGATATCACACTTAAGCCTTGTCCTCATGGACAATATTATTGCCCGTTTCATTATTATGTGGTGTTAATAAATTTGTTATGAGCTTCTGATAATCTACCATGGCAGTTTCATGATGAAAATGATAGAAAATGTAGTAGTTGACAAAATTTGTTACAAATAGAGATTTTTCCATCGTTAAATAAATCGCGCAAATATTTGCGAGTTTCACATTCAAAAGGACAAAAGGCTTTAGAATACATACACACTATTTACTATTGGTTACTAGCACTGTCACTATAACGGTCACACATTAACACTTATTATGTCATATCGTACCGCTTTCCGTATGATTTTCATACGTCCATGTTTCGTAAAAATTTAATATATTCTTCAATCCAGATTCTTATTTTTTTAATATTTATTTTAAAGTTTCTTCACCATATCACTATCATTTCTATCAGTATACTCTTTTCGATTAAATTTATAAGGACTAAGTGTCATCTTGTAAGATATAGCAATCGAATTTTTTTTTGTCGAAAACTCATTTTAAAAATGCAATCTTCCTTCCGCGAGTTTCCATCACTTTTCGTTGCACAGTTGTACTTCTTTGCCATTTTTTTATTTGCACACATGCTATTCACGTACAATTTTTATAATGAAATACATATTTTAACATCACTTACACTCATATTTTGACCTCGCGCTCTATACTCTTCATACATGTCATCATCCGATATTCCTCACTTGTTAAATAAGAACGATTTTGAGAATACTTTTTAGAGCTTGAATTATTCTCCATTCTTAAGAACACAAAATCAGTAATAAAATGAATTACATTCATAATTAAATTAACGAAAAGATATACCCAAAATTTTCTATATTTTTCTAAATTGTCTACAGCCAATCAAAAGCTGCAGCGCATGCTTACTTACTGCAGCAGAATCTGTGTAATCGGGTATGGTCTCAGAGATATGCGGCACACGATTTTGTAGGAAAAATATACGGGCTGCATGAATATTTCTTTGTGTGTTGACAGCTATACATTGTGAGTAGGTTTATGATATGAGTCACTCTCTAGATTTTTGGAAGGCAACTATAGTAGATCCCTTCTTACCAATCCAATATTGAAATATTTTGGCGAGCACTTGCTCCTGCATTTTGCGGTAGTGCAACGCGGCCGGGATACAGGAAATTTGCAACCTAATCGTGGAAGACATGGAGATCCAGGGTGTTCTCAGCGTATTGAAAAAGTTGAGGAATACATTTTAGAGATTGCTAAAGAGAATCCCCGAGTAGGTACTAAATCGCTCAATAAGTACAAGGAATGTCCCAATCAACAGTGTTAGTATCATACACGAGGCTCAATTATATTTGTACCATGTACAGCGTGTCCAAACATTAATATCAAACGAGTATGCCTTACGAATTTGATTTTGTGAATGGTTGCTGCAGACAAACCGACTTTCGTCCGCCCAAAGAACGTGCCGAAAAAGGTTCTATTCAACAGTTTCTACATTTACTACAATTTGAGCTATAAAATTATAGCTCAAATATAAAATATCTGTTTTGAATGTGACGCTCAGGTAAATACTCCAAATTTTGAATTTTTAGTCATAAAACCCATTGGTCTTTAACATTTGTTGAACGGTTGATTTATCCAAATTCAATTCCCGGCTAGGTTGCCGTATAGAATTTAGTGGATTTTGTTCGAAATACTCTAACAGTCTAGCTGATTGTTTCTTAACTTTCGGTAAATTATTTGATTCCTCCGAACAGAAGAGGTACTTTAACTGAAATGATAACCGTTTTCAATCGGTGTACTGAATATTTCAAATAAGATTATTTCGAAAACTGTTGCTCCTACCGACTTCAGCAAGGTATACCTTTTTCAAATAAAACAAGTAGGAGAATCGATTGTTTCGATAGTGAGATGGATACATTAAGATGCAAAAAAGTTCTGCCCTTTAAAAAAAACAAGGCGTACCACAAGTGGCGCCCTCTACTAGTGACTTCAACATTAGAAACACATTTGAATTTCTCGTCCGCAAAAACCCCCGATTTACAAATTTTATGTAAATATTTGGATTTCTTAAGAAGTTATTTACAAATATCGAAAATAAAATTTTAACTTTAACACCCTGTAACTCCGTTAATAATCGGTTTTGGAAAAAATGTTATAGAAAGAGGTAACATTTATTTTCGGTCTAGATTTATCCCTTGAATTTTTTGCTCATCATTTTCGGACACCCTGTATCTTTATGAAAAATATTAATTTGTATAGTACAATGAATGCACATAATTTTTATTGAGCTATGGAAATTAAACGAGTAAACATACCTAATTTGCTAGTTTAGCAATGCCTTCTATTATTTATTAAACAGACGCCTAAAATTATTTTGTCAACAATGTTTTGAATTTTTCGTATTCTCTTCTTTCAGTGTGAGATATTTTGCGTTTAATATGATTATTTTGCTACTCAACAAAACGTGATATATGCGTTTTTGATAAATTACAAATATTATTTTACATCGGTGTTGTTTTTGAAATTTTGAAAACGTGTAAAATGCATTTTAATTCAATTAAGTAAACAACTTGCTTAGACTGTCTAAAATTCCTGTCAGAAAACAATGAAATATAATAGCTGACACTATCATGATTTTTACCACAAAAAATAGTAAATACAAAAAACAAACACAAAACAATCATAACACTTTTGTACAGCTCTGGAACTCCCTATACAGGATGATTCAGAACTTATCTAAAATAATTTGGAAATAGACGCTTCATGAACAATGAGACAATATCGTAAAAAATTTTTTTTGGATAATCCGTATAGTTCCGTCGGCAGTCTAACCTGAAGTCGATAGCCGACGTCCGCGCCACGGCGTACCGACCAGTTTTTATACGAAAATGGTCATACAAACTCCGGTCGACCCGACGTCACCCTGTTGACTAATAAAGTCGCTCTTATATTTAAATTGTTATAACAATTTCGACCAAAGGTAAGGCTAATGTTACCCAAAGTGACCTTTAGTAATGGTAAGTAGCGTTGGGTGTAAATGTTCGTACCTACTTCCACGTACCTAACATAACATTTTCTATAATTTACGTACAAATTTTTCTATATAAATCCGACAAGTACTATATTTTTGTTCCGTTTGTACTAATTTTGTAGCTAATAATATTGCAGCTCATTTTAATAGAAGGTATGCATCTACTCGTATACGATTCAGTATGTTAATAAAATATAATTTTGAAGATATAAGTTTCGAGACCTTCAAACACTGAAATTATAAACGCATGCAATTTTATTAATTATATTGGTCAAAATAGACCATTAAAATTAAAGCGCCATTAAATGAACACTATTTTTATCAATATATATTTTTATTTTGTATTTTTTAGAAAATATTTTTTTTATTAGTAATGTCAAGAATAAGGAGATCAAGTGTAAGAACTAACTTCTCATACAATATATAATCTTAAAATCGTAAAAACACTCTTCAAAATAAATATTAAAAATATCTAGTGGTGTGTAGTGAGTGGAAGTGTATGCAACGCGAGGGAAACTTGAAACGGAATTGTAGGAGATAGAGGTCCAGGACGTCCACTGCCTATTGCAGCAGTGTGGCGTATCATACACGAGACTCAATTGTATCCGTACCGTATAAGGGATTGGACGAGGAGGACCAGTACCATGGCCGCCACGATCTCCTGACTTTAAATCATTTGGACTTCTTTTTGTGGAGATATTTAAAAAATGCTGTGTATCGCGCGAAGTGGATACATACAGTTCTGAATTACCTTGTATAGTCATATAATTGTTATAAGGGTAAGTGTTATTTACAATATATCCTACACTCAGTGAAAATCTCGTCCATCAATTTAGTTTTACGATCCATATTTTATGTTCCGATAGTTCCGTAATATATTTGAAATATGACAAAATTGTTAATATTTTTATACTTTTATGCCGCGTATAGGATGTCGTGCAGGAGTCTGATGTTAATAACATGTGAATGATACATGCATACGATATGTGACAGAGGATATAAAACAGCAACGATATGAAAAATACGTGAAAAATGACAGAGTGGGCAAAGGTGTTAGAATGACGTGTATTGATAAATTATGGTGTAAAACGGATACATTACTTGAAGTAACATTTTAACTTGTCACAAAATATGCTTATAGAGGTAAAGGGCAGGGTGGTTTATACCAAGGTGCGGGTGCACAACTGTACTCGTAACATTTGAAAAACCAGCCAATTTTCCTGAAAGCATCTAAAATGGCATGGCATAGGTAACGCGGCGAGATGAGTAGCTATCCTTTAAAAATGTAGTGGCAAGCCAGGCCGGAATAGGGAGATCTCTTACATCTGCCTCTCTCTCTAAGATTTTTAAACATTTAGAGCAGGATCAAACTGCATGACGTATAGTTCTCGCAATGCTGTCTGTATAATAAATTGATCCTCTTTGAACGGTATTTAGAAATATTGCAATCACTTAAATTTTATTGGTGTTGTCATATAAAAGATTTTCTCTTATTTATAGATACAGTTTTCCAAGTAAATTGTGCATTTCTAACAATATTTTAAATCGGCAGCGGAAAATATCTTTTAAGAATATAACAGTGAAGTTTTATTTCCACAAAGGTAGGAAGGCTACCCCATTTTTTTAGATTCGGAATCAGAGGCGCTACGGACGGGGTAGGGTGTAATAAGGAAATCTTGTAAAATGTAAAGTAAATTTTGTACGGCTCATTTCTATTCAGTTAAAATAATATAATTTGATTTTCTTTTTACTATACAAAATAAATAAACAGTTTCTACTCTGAGAAAAAATAACTGTTGAGAAAATGTCAATAAAAAAATTGCCGTAAACAAAACAACTATTTAAAAACAAAATCTAGCCTTCTCAATTTGTTAATAAATATTAATAATTAAATAATTATAAATTTCATCATACAAGGTGTTACAGAATGGTGTTAAGAAAATCTAGGAACAGGTTCTATATTGAAAAATAAGAAAAAAAAGTTTATGTAAACATGGGTCCGGAAATACCTCGTTTTTAAGATACAGGTTGTTTAAAATTTTCTGTCTCCATTTCTCGAAAACCGATCAAGATATTGAGATGAAGTTTGGTACACAATAGTGTAGAGTGAAGTACTTGGAAATTGTACAATTTGATGTTCAATCAATTGTTTATAAAACTGATATTTATATTTTCTGACTTTATTAAAGAAATTTCTATCACATCTACCGGTTTTGACATCGATGTTTCGATACCCATCATTCATTAGTTATTGAAGTTTTCTCAAATTAAGTATAGCTATGCTTTTCGAAGCAGACTTGAAAACAAAAATAATAATAATAATATTTTTTATGTATCCACTATCTCCACCCAATGTTTCTAATATACTTTACGGGACACCCTGTATACATAAGTGTGATTTACTTGAAGTAAATCTAAAAATAATACTTGCAGAAACAATGCATTTCTTTCTATTCGGGGAAATGTGTTTTTTTTAGTTTAGCACCTCATCTTTAGAACTTATCATTAATTTCATTGTACTTTTAGATTTAAACTAACTCAAGGAACAACCTTTTGTAATTATGATATAATCTTAAAAACACTGTAAAAAACAAAACATAGGTATAGTAGTATAAATATTTTTTTCAATAAAATTCATGTCCCCATATCTCCGACATTGATTTCTTGGAAAACTTCAAAATTATAAAAATGACTACATTTCATATACCTACTTATTGATGATGATTAGCAAATTTAGTTTTAACGTCTTTAAATTGAGAAAAATATAAAGATAAAATGATGACTAATAGGTTATTATCTTAAATATTTACCAACAATTAATAAATAACGTTATAGGTAGTAGATCTAAGTAAATTTTCTTATAAATGAGATTATAAAGTTAAATTTTAATGTTAATATTATTCACTATTATCAATTTTAGTATTGGTTAAATACCTATTTGTCATATGTAAATATAATTATTGTCGAAAAGTGAACCCATCTCTAACTTCATTTCATGCAAGTTGTGAAGTTCCAAGAAAAAACATTTCGCGACTACCCATTGTTGATAGAGATGTTCATGCGCGTGCGTGACTTTTAAAATGTTAGTTTTTGATCAACAATAGAAGGTGGTGCGTGTTCGCTGGTGTGAATTTTGAATGTTCATGTCGATATATTTCATGATTTTCGGTACGTTTTGTGTGTAAAACTTAATGAATTTGAAGTGAAGTGTGTTTTGTGGTTCCAAATTATACTTTCAAGTGTTTTAAAGACCTAAAAGGTGGTAACTGCATTCAACAGGTATCTCCACAAATAGGAAAATCAAGACTTTATTCACGATAACGCCGAAAATAAGGTTAGTTACTCTAAATTTTATTACAAGTACCTAATAAACAATAATTAATAATACTATTTCCATGCTAATAGTCATTCTGTCGTGTAAAAAAATCTAAAAAAAGTAGAAAGAGTTATTCTGTTTTTACTTATTTATTCTGTTAAAATCAACTAGCTAATTTCTTAGCTTCTGAATCGAGTGAACAGAGTGAAAAAACATTTTATGAAGTTGCCATTGCAGGCGTGATTTGTAAATGCTTCTTTCAGTATACCGTACAAATTATTGACGTAAAATGATTAAAACTGATTGGTTTCAAAAGTGGTTAGCGGGTAGCGACATTCTACAAGTAGGTATTTCAATAGCGAAAAAACTAAAAACTCTGGCTTCGTCAGTGGTAGTAGTAGTTGGAGTAAAGGTGGACAACAAATAGTTCATTTCTTTAAATTTTCTTACAGAAATAATAATAACGACTGTACTTTCGTGTCAATAATTCGTTATATTTAATGTTTTTCAATAAAACTTAGTGTATTTGTGATAATTGTACTTAAGTATCTATATTTTCTGTGTTCAAATTGCACGGTTTCAAAAATAATAGCAATATTCAACAGGTTTTTCGATAGCAAAAAATCCTGGCTTTATCTGAACTAGCAAGCTTGGGCAAAAAGGTTAGTTTCTTTAAATTTTCTTACAGAAATACTACCGTAAAATTCCACAACCTTGCCCTCTTTTTTAAGATTTTGTTGAATAAGTAGGTATATTTTTTTTTCACAATATTATATATTTTCAAAAAATATATATGAAATATGATAGAGATGAGAGACTTTAGGTAGTTGAATGCATATGACCAAACATGCGAAAACACTTCCCAATGCTATATTGACTGAAAAAATAAATTATTTATGGAATTTTGTTGATGGACAAAATTGTATGCGAACCGCAAAATTGTCGGATTTTACGGTAACTAACTACACTGTTTTCGTGCCAATAATAATAATAAACTTTATTCACACACAATAATATTATGGGGCTATATATACATTACATTTAATTAGCTAATAGATTAAAAACAATCAATAAAATAGAAGAAATAAAGTCTGTTAACCGATAAGTGTGTACACACTTGTTTTGGCAGTATATAGACATCTACATATAATTACACTCATACAATGTGTGTGAAGTTGCTGTCAGTTTTTTCCAAAAACCCGTACTAGACGTAGAATTAAGGGCATAACTTTAGAAACAAATTTTCGCTCCATTATATAATAAGGTGGCGCACTCTATAGTTTTTGAAAAAAAAATTATAATGGAGCAAAAATTCGTTTCTAAAGTTATACCTTAATTCTACGTCTAGTACGGGCTTTTGGAAAAAACTGACAGCAGGGCTTGAAAGGGCATGTCTTTTTACAAATTCTGTGAAAATTTCAAGGTGGCACACTTTATAGTTTATGAGAAAATAATTATTATATAATGCAGCAAAAATTCGTTTCTAAAGATTCGCTCTTAATTATACGTCTCGTACGGGTTTTTGGAAAAAACTGACAGCAGGGCTCGAAAGGGCATGTCTTTTTCCAAATCTATGAAAATTTCAAGGTGGAACACTATAGTTTTTGAGAAAAAAATTATTATATAATGGAGCGAACATTCGTTTCTAAAGTTATGCCCTTAATTCTACGTCTCGTACGGGTTTTTGGAAAAAACTGACAGCAGGGCTCGAAAGGGCATGTCTTTCTACATATTCTGCGAAAATTTTAAGGTGGTGCACTCTATAGGTTTTCAAAAAAAAATTATAATATAATGGAGCAAAAATTCATTTCTAAAGTTATACCTTAATTCTACGTCTCGTACGGGTTTTTGGAAAAAACTAACAGCAGAGCTCGAAAGGGCATGTCCTTTTACATATTCTGTGAAAATTTCAAGGTGGCACACTCTATAGTTTTTGAAAAAAAAAATTATTATTTAATGGAGCGAAAATTCGTTTCTAAAGTTATACCTTAATTATATGTCTCGTACGGGTTTTTTGAAAAAACTGATAGCAGGGCACGAAAGGGCATGTCTTTTTCCATAATCTATGAAAATTTCAAGGTGGCACACTCTATAGTTTTTGAGAAAAAAATTATTATATAATGGAGCGAAAATTCGTTTCTAAAGATTCGCTCTTAATTATACGTCTCGTACGGGTTTTTTGAAATAACTGACAGCAGGGCTCGAAAGGGCATATCTTTCTACATATTCTGTGAAAATTTCAAGGTGGCACACTCTATAGTTTTTGAGAAAAAAATTATTATATAATGGAGCGAAAATTCGTTTCTAAAGTTATACCTTAATTCTTCGTCTCGTACGAGTTTTTGAAAAAAATTGACAGCAAGTCTCGAAGGTGCATGTCCTTTTACATTATTTGTGAAAATTTCAAGGTGGCACACTCTCTAGTTTTTGAGAAAAAATTATTATGTGCTGACCGCCGTACGCACCATTATTATAATTAGCAGCAGAATTTCTGTTAACTGTAAAATTGTCGTCTTTTTTAATTTTATTAGCTAATTTTCTGCCTATCTCGCTAAAACCCTTGTTGAACGCATTTGCAATATCTAACTTTTCTACTAATAATTCGTCAGTGTCAGCACTTTTAATACAATCAATATCTAGTTGATGTTTTTTTGTTTTACAAATTTGTTGTACAACATTCCAAAGACCTTTTGTATCTTTATAGTTATCATTAATTTGTTTCAGGTAGTGAGTGGTTTTGGCTTTTTTATTAAAGAAGTAAGCTTGTTTCGATATTTTTTATAATTGTTTTTTATATCGACGTTATCCGGATGTTTTTGCACCTCAGCATACATTTTATTTTTTGTATTAATAGATTTTACCAACGCATTAGATGCCCAGGGAGCTATTTTATCGCGTTTTCTGCTAATATGCTGCTCATGAGCAGCATATACCGAGTCCCAGTGGATGTTTGAAAATAAGTTATTTATTTTGTTATTATTAATAAAGCTTGTGTACCTATGAGTAATATTTTGTTTTTTAAGTTTGACCTAATCTAATACTATTTGTAATATTGACGTATAGTGATCTGTAATGTTTGATTTTAGAACTATCGGAATAATATTTTCAAAATTTTTAATGTTCGTTTTGAGAAAAATATGATCAATATGATCTGCTATCGCCTTGCACTCTGGTCGGTTTATTAATTGTAGACCTATAACCGAGTTCATTAAGTATATTTAAGTATTCAGAAGTATAATAATAATAATAATAATAATAATAATAATAATAATAATAATAATAATAATAATAATAATATTTATTTGCACAAATCAACGTATAATAAACATATAATGCAAACTATACTACAAATAATTAGAGTACTTATATTATGGGTGGTTCAATATAACTAGAAAAAATAAAAAAAAATTACAAAAGAAAAAACCACATTATGTGTATGTTCATCTGCAATATAAATATTAAGGGAAAAAACTTAAAATAATTTTTTTTGATACGAACAATTATTCAAGGGTAGCTAAGTAGAACTTGTCAGCCTCCCTTAAACAATAAATGTAAACAATATTCTACTATATTTACCACAAAAAAAAACACACGTATACTATATTAATATACATACAATAGTTAACAATCTGTAGGTGTAATGTTAATAAGTAATTAATAATAATAATGTAATATACATACAAACATTACTTATATCATAATGCATTCTTAAAGTATCGTTATGTCATTTTCTATCAGCCAATAAGTGACTTTCTTTTTAAATTTATAGAAATATAATATTGACTTTAAGTCTGGGGGCAACAAATTGTATAATTTAATACCTATATACTCAAAATGTCTTTGACTAATAGTAAGTTGAACTCGAGGTAATAATAGCAATTCATTTTCTCTAAACCTTGTTGCATAGTCATGCCTTACATTGTTTGAAAATAATTTGTATTTAGCCATATATATTAAGCAAGCTTTGAAATACAGTTTTCTGATGTTTAAAATACTTGATTCACTAAATACTTCAGTCGATGGGTGTCGTATACTAAAATTAAACATTATTTTTATAATTCTTTTTTGAATAATTTCAAGAGGTTTAATGGTAGTAGAATAAGCACCTCCCCAGCCAATAATTCCATATTGAAGTAAAGACTGGACCAGGGCATAATACATAGAAATTAATCATTTGGTATCCAATATTTTTTTAAATCTTTTAAATATGTATATCAGTGATCTCAGTTTCTTAATAAGCTTTGATATATGTTTATCCCATCGTAAATTTGCATCAATTGTTATTCCTAGATAATTCAATGAGTAGGCTCTGTCAATTACCCAGATATTATTTCTATGTGGCAAAAGAATTCCAATATTTTTATTACTGGGCGATTTTTAGTTATTTCTAAATTAATTGTTAATAAATTATTGTCAAAATATGTTGTAATATACTGCATATCTTTAATTATATTTGATTCTACTTGATCCCAATTTTCACCTTCTACATATAAAACTGTGTCATCCGCAAACGATATGATAGTGCCAGAGCAATTTAAGGAAAACAAATCATTAATGTAGGTTATAAACAGAAGTGGACCTAAAACTGTCCCTTGAGGGATTCCATAAGTAACCACTCTATAACTGCTACTAGTTTCATTAATTTTAACCATCTACTTTCGTTTATCCAAATTATTTTTTTAATAGGTCATATGTTTTACCTCATTCCCATACCATGCAACTTTGATAAAAGCATTTCATGGTTGACAGTGTCAAAAGCCTTTGACAAATCTATAAAAACTCCCGCGCACACTTTTCTGTTTGACAGGGCAGTATAAATTTTATTTATTAAAACAGCAATTGCATCAGTAGTTGACTTGTTCTTCATAAATCCAAATTGAAAATTAGAAAGGCATTTATTGATAGAAAGAAACTCTACCAGTCTCACTTTTAGGGCTTTTTCGAAAAGTTTTGCTACATTCGATATCAAACTAATAGGTCGATAATTTGCCACCATATTATGATCACCTTTTTTGAAAATAGGTTTAATTACCGCTATTTTAAAATGTTCAGGGCACACACCTTTCTCAAATATTAAATTTATAATGTATTATGTAAGTTATCTGTTTGTAGCAAATCGATATTTATGCCTCCTACAAAAATACTATATGCATTTTCTTGCTTACCGTATTTTTCAAAGAAATCGTATAAACTGTTATTAAAATCCTGTACATTTAAGTTAGGGGATCTATAAAATGCTGTCACTATAGTTGTTAAACTATAGTTAGATTTTATTTTAATTTGCAAGGCATTTGTATTACAATCCATAGGTAATATTTCATATGAATATTTTATCTGATCGTACATAGGCAACAACTCCATCATTTTGGTTATAGTGACCCTCATTATACAGAATATCATATCCGACCATCTTGAAAATACTTGTATCAAGTACCTCTCTTGTCTCACTCGAAATTATACGGTCTATATCTATATCCAGATTTTGTACCATCACCGTAAACTCATCAAGATTCTTGTTTAAACTACGAATATTCATTTGGAAAATTTGAAAATTATTATTATTTTTATATATTTTCAGTATTTGTGAGCATTCCTCAGTCAAATTTATCCTATATGTAGACAATTCATTAACTTCAAAATCTCGAATATACTGATTCACTTTTGCACCGTTTTATTTTGTTGATTCACACAATTTCACATACAGTGCCTTCATAAATGATTACAAGCCACGTGATCAGGGTCGAGATTCTCGAATCAATCGCAGAGCAATTCATATGCGAATATCCTTTTCCTCACTACGGCAATTGAGAGAGACAAGAAATCTATTTGCATACGAGTTGTTATTCGAGAATCACAGTCCTGGTCACGTGGCTTGTAATCATTTATGAAGGCACGGTATAATAGAAAAATATTACACACTAATATAAGGTGAGCTAAAATACACACTAAAATAAACTAAGCTGCAGGACTTATTACAATTAGAAATCTAACTTAGAGAGATAAATAGACAATTTTATTTTGCTTAAAACAAAGTTAAAACTGAATAGAATAGTTTCATTATTTACAGACTATTTTTATGTATGCAAATTTTTTTTAATTCGCTCTTGCTCTGAAAGTCTGGTGGCGTGTATTTGGTTTTTTCAAAGGCTTAGTGACAGACGTCTCCGCTATTGGTTGGTTGGTAATTCGTTATATCTAATATTTTTCGGTAAAAGTGTATTTGTGATTATTATTATACAGTGCTTTCGAAAAGTAACGAATAAATTCATTATTTTCGAAATTGAGAAGTTTTCGAAAAAATCCCCTGGCACGTCGATTTTGTTTTTAAAAAAGTCACTTTTTGACATACGACCCATATTTGTGACGTCATCGTTGTTCGAGATAGGACGTCATCGACAATTTTTTTAAATAGCAACCCCCAATTTTGACCATGCCATTTGAAAGAGCGTGTCATTCTACATACATACATCATGAAAAATTATGGTGTTACATAACAAAAATTTCAAGAAAATAATGTTTGAAGATTTTAAAATTTAATTTTCACAATACTGAAAATGATAATGATTATGCAAAAAAATCGGCTAAATTAAATGTTCAAAATTAAAGCTTAATAATTGAACAACTAATTTGATTTTGTATATGTCATCTGTCAGAAAACTTTAACTTACAAATTTGAATATTTGATTGATTGATTTCGTGTTTATTTTTAATTAAATAAAAGAAAGTGTTATTTTATTGATTTTAATTTTGACTGTCAGTTTATTTATAACACTGGTTGCTTACAGCTAATTGGAGAAAAAAGTCTAGACCCCTGGGTTTGAAAGCCGATATTGCCAAAGCGTAGGATGGGCTATAGCTCCGTTAACGCGTTTACCAAGCTATGTTTATAGAATTTTTTTTTTCTTATTTTTGATCGTAGAATCCACAGTTAATTTTTGGTAGGTTAATTTTGGGACACCCTGTATAGTAGTAAAGTCTATTATTTTGAGTAATGTAATGAGTGTTGTGTAAATGCGCTTGATCAAATAAATCAGTGTTATTGTTAATAGGTTTGTAATACAAATAAGTGTAAAGAAACATAAAGGAAAGATACAATGGCGCATACGATGACCTATTTTATTTGCAATATTATACAGGATGATATTGTTTTGGCAAATAAAGATCT
This sequence comes from Monochamus alternatus, assembly GCA_037114965.1. NCBI lineage: Eukaryota > Metazoa > Arthropoda > Insecta > Coleoptera > Cerambycidae > Monochamus > Monochamus alternatus. The sequence continues at coordinate 11,043,632 of CM073432.1, read as the reverse complement.
ATGATACTCAAACCTCCGCCAAGCTGGTAATTTTTTGTTTCATATCTACTACTGTCATATTAAATACTCACACCGAATTTAATAAAATTATCTCCGGCGGTTTAAAAATTAAAAACTGTTTTTTTTTAATTTTTGACACGTAGCTAGATAATGGCTGTACTAAGACTCCATATTTATATAATAAAAATCCTTATTTTTGGCCTCTGCTTATAAAACACCCTGTATAAAGTTTTAAAAAAAGAGTGTAGGATAGTGACCCTCCGTAAAATTTGCAAAGTTGGTTCCTCTAGTGGGTTTTTAGGTCAAGAACGAGGTCAAGAATAATAAAACAACAATGTTGAATTTCAAGCTAACGTTTCGAAAAATTTATTTTTTCATCTTCTAGAGCAATACTAAAACAAATTGGAAAAAAACTTTTAGTATCAAAAAAAAAAACAAAGTACATGTCATTTTCCTTTTTTTTTATTATTTTTACCATTGTTATCAAACTTACATTCATTGCTCTTTTATCCAATTTTGACCGCTTCTTAGCAATAACCATCCTTTACTATAAATATAAACATAGGTAGGATGTCCCTCGGGAGCATTACAGTATAAGCTCAAACATTAACTAATCATCATAACAGGACAACATTTAACAAAAAGGTGTTTACCCATTAAAATTTACTGTAGTAATGATTTTTAAAAATTATGAAAGTTCCAATCCGCGATACAACAGAAAATAATTTATATGTATTTTTTTATCATACTCCTACAAAAATCAAAAAAACTACAAGAAAAATATTAAAAATTAATATTTATATAGGGTGTTAAAAATAGTGTAAAATATTTCAGGAGTTAATAGTATGAACCAAAATAAGCAGAAAAGTCTTAATAAACTTGGGTCCGCAAAGTAACGGTTGCGGAGATATGGACCACTATTCGTTTTTCAAATATTTTATTTTATTAGGAATAAACCAACAAAGAAAACTTTTAAGAAACAAAAAACAAAGTTACAGAAGATGTTTAAAGTGCCCTCCGTCCATTTCCAAGCAGGTACGACATCTTCGTCTCAACGATATTCAAACTTTTTCGAAAACACCCTCCTTGGTTTGGATTTCTTGACACTTTTGATTAATCTGTAGCTGCAGCTCTTCCAGGCTATTTACAGGAGTACCATACACTACACACATGTCTTCAAATATCCCCAAACAAAGAAATCTAGAGGGTTTAGATCAGGCGATCTTGGAGGCCATAACACAGGTCCGGCCCTTTCTACCCATCTATGTGGAAAAGTTTAGTGTAAATGCTCTCTAACGACCATGAAAAAATGAGCTGGAGCACCATCATGCTGGAACCACATTTGTTGCCTCTGATTCAAAGAAATGTCTTCCAAAAACTCATACAGTGTGTTCTGTAGAAAGTTGAGGTAAGCAGCGCCTGTTAATCGGTTTGGTAAAACAACAGGCCCTAGAAACCTGTCACCTACAATACCCATTCAAATGTTTAATGAAAAACGTGCCCGATGTCCAGATTCTATTAGAGCATGAGGATTTTCGTCGGCCCAAATATGCGTATTGTGAAAATTAAACACTCCATTTCTTGTGAACCCGACCTCATCAGTAAAAAGAATGTTTGCAAGAAAACGAGGGTCTTCAGCATCATGACGTAGAAACCAGCGGCAAAAAACCAAACGTGCTTAATGAGCATTTATTGAATTTAAGGCCTGTACTCGTTGCACATGGTATGGATAAAGCAGTTGCTCGTGAAGGATTCTCCAAACAAGAGGACCACTCGGCTGATATTCTCCGCATATTCGTTGGATTCTGCTCTACCAGTGCTAGAATTTCTTCTTCTGCTCTAGGAGTGGATACCGACCTTGGTCTTCCGGATAAATGGCACTTGCTCAAGGAACTGGTATCACGCAATCTTTGGTGAATTCTTCCAAACATGCGTTGTGAAGGAATCTGGCGATTTGGATAACCGTCAACATAAAGACGTCGCGCTTCCATGTCGTTCCCATTAGCACGACCATACATGAAATGCATGTCTGTTAATTCTGCGTTAGAGTAACCAGCCATATCGAAAGAAAACTTGTGCACTGAGAACAACTGTCACATACGTACTGTTTATTTCACTAAACATCAACCAACTATTATAAGAAAATACGCAACGTTTTTGCAAAATAAAAAAAGGGGCTAAAAAGATAAAACATTCCATATCTCCGCAACCGTTACTTTGCGGACCCATGTTTATTGAGACTTTTCTGCTTATTTTGGTTCATACTATTACCTCCTTAAATATTTTACACTCTTTTTTTAACACCCTGTATACAGACACACACACGCACTTGTGCGCACTATGAAAAATTACACGTCTACTCTACCTTACCAAGATTATGTCATTTCAATAAAATGTTAAAATAAATAGGATATAAATCATCGATGTCGCTTATTTTTAGAAATGATTGAGATTGAAAGAAATAAAAATAGTGTTAATAAAAGAACGGACATGGATGATTTAAATCCTATTTATTTTAACATTTTATTGAAATTACATAATTTTGGTAAGGTAGTGTAGATGTGTAATTTTTCAGAGTGCACATAATTATGTGTGTGTGTACATAAATATTGATTTTAAATATTTTTCTTGTGGTTTTTGTAGGAGTATGATAAAAAATACATATAAATTCTTTTCTGTTGTATCGCGGATTGGAACTTTCATCATAATTTTTAAAAATCATTACTGCAGTAAATTTTAATGGGTAAACACTTTTTTGTTAAATATTGTACTGTTATGATAATTAGTTAATGTTTGAGCTTGTACTGTAATGTTCTCGAGGGACACCCTACCTATGTTTATATTTATAGTAAAGGATGGTTATTGCTAAAGAGCGGTGCAAAGTGGACAAAAGCACAACTATATGAATGTAAGTTTGATAACAATGGTAAAAATAATAAAAAAAGCAAAATGATTTGTACTTTGTATTTTTGTTGGTTACTTTTTTTTCCAATTTGTTTTAGTATTGCTCTAGAAGATGAAAAAATAAATTTTTCGAAATGTTAGCTTGAAATTCAACATTGCTGTTTTATCATTCTTGACCTAAAAACCCACTAGAGGAACCAAGTCTTTGCAAGTTTTAAAAAATGTTGACCTACTTTTCTGTTTTACAATTAATTTGAATTACCTCAGATTTTACTTAGAGCTATTAATAAGTGTAAAAGTGCAACATTTAATATTAATAAAATGTAATTTTAGGAACATAAATAATGACACTCGTAATGACAATACTTAATAGTAGTACCAAAATTTATAGAATTAAAATAGTGGTACCGATGTGTTAATAGACGTACTACATACAGAAAAGTTGTTCTAAGCATTTCCATTATAGGCGTTTAAATAAAATTGATTATGTATTTTCGCATAATTAGCGTCGAATTTGTAAATGGTAGGCAACCTCATATTAAGTGAAAAGCTGCCTCTGCTATCTGTTTCCAACAGGATGATTTTCTATTTAAACAGTTTTATCAGATAGTGGTTGGTCACGATTAGCAAGAAAGGCATAATAAAGCTTTCTCGTTATAATATTTACACCTGACTTACCAATTTCCATTAAAATATTTAAGGATGATTAGTTATTTGAACAAAACTTAGGGTCGTAAATTAAATAGAATTCCCTAGCTTTTTGCAGTATAGATAGTACTTTAGAATTTATGAACTTTGTTACATTCAAATGTATAAAATATATCGTTTTTATTATAAATCTAGAGCCCAGGAATCGATACACATTATTTAGAACCACAGGCGGGAAAAAAAAATTATAACGTATCTGTACAAGGTGACAAATGTGGGAAATTTCTTGGGTACAGATAGAACATGAAAAAATAAGATGACAATATTTTTATGTATTAACAATATTGTGTCAAAAGGGTTATATCGAGTAAGTAGTCGCGTCAAATTAGCATGAAAAAAGTGAAAATGGACAACTTTTTGCGGAGAAGTCCGATTGAGATGAGGTTTTCTGCAAAATGTTCAGGGAATTGTTTATAACAAAAGGTACATCTAACCGTCTCATTTCTGATCATAGAACTTTTACAAGATTGAAGCTGACTTTGTCACGCAATGAGGATGCATTTTCTGTTCGAAAAAAATCAGATAAATGACCGAAGGGTAAGGAACAATGTTAATACAGCTAGACTGTTGCAGTATATCGAACAAAATCTACGAAATTCTATACGGTAGGCTAGCCGGGAATTGAATTTGGATAAATTAACCGTTCAACCAATTTTAAAGACCAATTGGTATCACGACTACAAAATTCACAGTTTGGAGTATTTTCCTGAGCGTCATATTGAAAACAGACTTAATTTTATAGCTTAAATTCTAGTAAATGTAGAAACTGTTGATCATAACCTTTTTCGGCACGTTCCATACTGGTCCATTAAAAATCCCCACATTGTAAATCCAGTCCAAACCCAAGGCCATTTTGAAATAAATGTATGGTGCGGTATCATCGGTAGGCATTTAATTGGGCCTTATTTTTATGGACATATCACATCTTTGTAAATTTAACACTCAATGGACAGTGACGTCGAAATCATTTTTCTCAATTTCATACCTATTTTTTACATAATATCAAAGTCCTCATATTTATCAATAACTTTCATTAAAACTTTTTTTTGATATCACCTTGCGTGTAAAAGATGCAAGACCATATGTATAGAAAAATGAAACAGTCTCTATCACGTATGTTGATGATTTTGACAACGTTGCCATGGAAATATCAATACTGTCAATGTTATGTTACTCATATCTTCTAATATTATAAAATTCTCGTGTCACAGTTTTAGACGACATACTCCTCGGAAACGGCTTTACCGATTTTTATGAAATTTTATATGTATATTTGGTAGGCCTGAGAATCGGTCGTAATCTATTTTTCATACCCCTAAGTGATAAGGGTGGTCCACCCCAAACAATTTTTTTTTTATTTTATGGACAAAATTTTTTATTTTTTTATGTTGTGGCATTAAAATATACATACAACCCTTAATTTTCATCCTTCTATCACAAGCCCCTATTTTTTAATAACCATTTTAGTAATTTAATCATTTTTAACCCTGGTCGATAACTGATCACTAGATCAGTTATCCCCGGCAAGCATCTACCGGTGTCACTTCTCACCCAGTAAACAGTACGGAGTAGGGATGAGAACGAAGCCAGTCTCTCTCACATAATAAGCCTCTCTCACTCCCTACACAGTTTTCGACCATTATTATTGTGTATGAATCGAGCGTAGTAGTGACGTTTACAATTATCATTTTATCTTCTAAGTGAAATTCTCAAGTAAATTTATTATTAATTTGCTGGGTCATAATTATTTATTTCTTATTTTATCAATAATTAATAAAATTATTAATTTTAAGTGTAGTTCTCATTATTAGTTAATTAAGTCATCTACATAACCTCAAAAGTACGCAACACGTGTCACGAGCTCCCGCCAACAACGGCTGTTATTTTACTATATGGCTATTTTTTTGTGAACAATGCCAACAAGACGTAGAGGGGCTAAGTTGGGCCGTCAAACAGGTAAAATTGTAGGCACGCGAAATAATTCAAAAAATGAATGTTTCGTGTTTTGTTATTCTTATAGGCCGTCATCATTCACAGTGCTCCATTCCTCTTTTAGTCATATACCACATCTCCACACACTTACAATAAGTTAGTTATTTTTTATTTAACTGCCAAAATATGTACTAGAAATAATTCATATGGCAAAACAACGTTTGCCGGGTCACCTAGTTTATCGATGAAATTTACCTGTCAATTGTTGTTGTTTTAATTATTTATATGCAGATTCACTGTTTACTAAGATGAATAGTCATAAAGAAAAGGGAGATATGCTTTTAATTTTTGGAGAAGCTAGAAAAAATTCAAAATTGGTAGCACGGATTTACAGTGAAAGATATCCTGACCAGGCCCGGATCCAGACGGGGTGGCGATGTGGCGATCGCCACCCCCAAAGCACAACATTTTTCATCTTCAATTTCTCCAAACGAGAACAGGCAGTTAGTCGATATTAATGCTAGTAGAAGGATTCATTAGTGTCAAGCTCCTCTGAAAAAGTGCCACATTTTTCATTAGTTTATTGCTATTTTGCAATGTAAATTTTAAAAATTTTGGTTCGCCAATATGCCTATTTTGTACAACATTCAATAATGAACAAAAAATCTTCAGTTACTTTTTTTCGTCCGAGGCTTCCTTTGCGAATAATAAGCGATAATATCCGAATAAACGGGACATTTTTTAATTATTTCGCACTTTTCATTAATTTAAACAAACTTCCCATGGCTTTCAGCTTTCCGCAGGTCGATATTCCGAATGTACACATTTTTCCGGTTCGATTAAAAAAAAACAGGTTTACATCAAGCAAGTTCGCATGCCAACAGCCGAAAGCATCGTCTAGAATTTGCGTTGTAATAAATGTTCTCATAGCATAGCGTTCTTTTGTAAAATATCGATTTTTGTATCAATAAATATATGCATAATGTTATTAGATTAAATATCTCTTGTCATTCAAAAAAATAACAACAACAAAAACAACAACAACAACAATAATAATAATAATAATAATAATAATAATAATAATAATAATAATAATAATGATAAAAAAGTGTTTTGCTCCAGCCCCAAAACCAGTCCTTGGATCCGGGCCTGATCCTGACCGCCAAGTACCAGACTATAGAAGGTTCTTGACACTGGAACACACTCTTTTAAAGTCCAAAAAACGTTGAAAAAAGTAAATCCGTTTGCAACAATAATGTGTTGACTCAAGTGTGTGAGTATTTCAATAATAATCCTAGAAAATCAATACGAGATGCCAGACGAGAACTAAATATTTGTTATAGTTCAATTCAAAGAATTTTAAAGAAAAACAATTGTCACGATTATAAAATTTTAAACGTGCAAGCCCTCTGAAAATCATAGGCTACGTCGTATAAATTTTATTTCGAATATTGTTGATATCCAGTTAGATGTGCCAAACATTTATAAATATATACTATGGACAGACAAGTCCCGCTTTGTCAGAAATGGACTACCAAATAAAAAAATATGCACTATTGGGCAACTGAAAACCCTCACGAAATGAATCAGGTTGAAAAACAAGGACATTTTGGTATTAATCTAATTATAGGCAGACACCTAATTGATGCATACTTTTACAGTAGTGCACTAAACGGATGGTGTTATTTAACATTTTTAAGGAACCAGTTACCAACTTTCTTGGAAGAAGTGCCATTACAACTTAGAAGAAATATGTTGATCCAACAGGATGGCGCACCAGCACACAGTGAGTGAGAAGTAAAAAGATGGCTCAATGAAAATTGGCCGATGGATTGGTACAGGTACAGGTTCTATTCATTGGCCTCCGAAATCCCCGGATCTATCCCTAATGGATTTTTATTTATGGAGTACCCTGAAAAATGAGGTTTATAAGAAAGAATCTCATAATTTAGAAGAATTAAAAGAAAATATTAGGAACGCATGCTGAGGGATAAGTAGAAATACACTTCTAAAAGTTACCAATCTGAAAATAGATTAGACATAGACTAAAAATGTGCTTACAACAATTTGGTGGACATGTAGAAAACTTAACATAGAATTATTTTCCACGATGATACGTACCTAATATTGCCCTTGTTTTTTTCATATTTTAAATTTTATATAATTCTGTTATTAAATACCTAATCGTTATAGCTTTTATTGTGTATTATTTGAACCAAAAATACTTAGTATAATTTGTTTATTTGTTATACTCTTTTTGGGTATAGGTACATATAATAATAAATAATCTTGTTGCAAAATTTTGTTTTCCATGGCAACGCTGTCAAAATCATCAACATACGTAGTCGAGTCTTTGTTTAATTTTTCTATACATATGGTCTTATATCTTTTACACGAAAGGTGATATAAAAAAAAGGTTTTAATAAAAGTTATTGATAAAAATGAGGACTTTTATATTACTTAAAAAAATACGTACGAAATTGGGAAAAATGATTTCGATGACATCACTGTCCATTGGGTGTTAAATTTACCAAGATTGTATTTTATGGTAAACACTTACTACATCATACCATAAACACCCACGTTTACCGTTTTGCGGTTGCTCTTTCTGTTTTTACGTAATGGCGGCCAACCATCAGTTCTGGATCACCCTGTACATCTACAAAAATTTGTGCATTTGGAATTCTTCTATTAGGGAAGCGTGTTCGGTACTCTTGAACTGGCGCGTTGTAATTTCCGTCACAGAAACCATAAACATATATCGGCATATTCAGTATTTGTAAACGTTCTTGGCATTTTTTCTTAGCACGAAAAATGCTCTTTAAATAATGCTTTTGACAATGGTTTTCACAAACGTCAGTTTGAAATAATAATATAGTAGTAGTATAATGAAATTTACGCGGCTGGTGCTATTTAAGGGTAGTTTATATAGATTTAAGGGTAGTAGCGACAATTCTCCAGCTATCTGACATATTTCTGGGCCATTTCTAATGTTAATTAACAATAATCAATTGATTTTTTTATGATTTATGCGTTCCCCGGATAAGCCAAAAATCGGCTATTTTTAACATTGTCCTTTACGCGGCTGGTGCGCTACACTGTCACCGATTTCTTTGAATATCTCAGAAACAAGACCAAACGTCAAAAAAAAAAACAAGAGACGAAAAAGTTTCGAAATTAATCAGGTCACAGTGGTGTGTAGATATTTTATTGAAATTATTTTATTTTTGTAGTTTTGAAATAAAGTAAGAGGGGGGGTAGCATACAAAATACACTTCTAAGAGGGGTAGGTAGTTAAACTTAAGAAGCTTATGTAAGATCATAAGGAGTGTTTGTGTTTCGAATTGTACTTAAATCGAATAAGTGGTTCAAAAGTTATGAGGGAAAAACGAGAACAAAATTCCTACTTCAACGCCCTCTATCTCGGAAACGATGCGTTTTAGGAAATAAGTTTATATAACAAATTAACATTATTTTAACCTGTTCTATCGATTCCTGAAGTTATCAAGATAAAACCTGAATAATTTTGTTATTAAATAATCGTTATAGCTTTTTGGTCGGTCAGTGGTCGCGCGGTTTAAGGCGTCAGTACTTGAATCGAGGTGACTAGATCGAAGTTGGTTCGCGCCCAGCTGCCGGTAGACCGTATATAAGCTATATTTGTGGAGAGGATTGGCACTCTCTCTGCGGGTATGGTAGGGTGGAATAATGTTAGCTTGGGTCAATGTGAGAGATTGATACCGGTTGATATTTGACTACCCCCCTAATTAATGAGGTTTTCCATACTTACTAAATTTGTTTATTTGTTATACTCTTTTTGGGTATAGGTACACGTAACAAAAAATAATTTTGTTGGGAAATTGTAAAATTTTGTTTTCCATGGCAACGCTGTCAAAATAATCAACATAATCGAGACTTTGTTTAATTTTTCTATACACATGGTCTTATATCTTTTACACGAAAGGTGAAAAGGTTTTACTAAAAGTTATTGATAAAAATGAGGACTTTTATTATGTAAAAAAATAAGTATGAAATTGGGAAAAATGATTTCGATGACGTCACTGTCCATTGGGTATTAAATTTACCAAGATGGCATTTTATGGTAAACACTCACTACATCATACCATAAACATCCACGTTTACGGTTATTCGATTGCTCTTTCTATTTCTACGTAATGGCGGCCAACCATCAGTTCTGGGTGACCCTGTACAGTATGTCTAACTAAGCAATATTTTGCACAATATATTTTCAAATGCCCCAATGCTGTGATATCACGCTATCGTCACCGCAAGGAAAATGTAGCAAAACACGTCTCAATTCATTCATAAACATTTTTATTTTCCGAGCAACTTCCTTCGTACCCCTGCCGATGTTTGTTAATAGTCCGCATATATCACGTCTCTTCATCCTCTTACACTTTACTCATACCTAGAAGGTCCCACATTTCGGAGAATAATAACCACATCAAGAAATTCTCGGGTCACGTTTAATACAATATGCGCAAATGTCTGCATATTTTGTGCTGTTATTTTCGCCTACAACTACAAGGTGTTTTCTAAATTTATGTCATAACTTAAAGAGGTTGTTTCGAGGGGTAAACCACTGCTTGAAATTTGTACAACGAAATACCCATTTTTTAAAATAATACCCATAAATACCCAAAAAAATACCTCAGCAAATAAGTAAATACCTAAAAAATACCCAAAAACCACAAATGCTCAAAGAATACCTATGAGTATTACCCAATAATATTCTCAAGTACCTAAAAATATCGTTAAGTACCCAAAAATACCGAATAGTACCCAAAAATACCCTTAAATACCCAGATATCTAATAAACAAAAAATAAATTACACCCACGATTTTGCTTACTATACCTTCAATTTTTAATACTCTCTCATAATATTTTCTTAGAGATTATTGTAATATACGTAAATAATATAGAACTATCAGTAATTTCATTAACAATAAGTAATTTTTTGTGAGGAAGAGTTTATTGACTGACATCATTTATTAGTAAGTAAAAGTAGTAAAAGATGTACTACCTTTTATTATAAAACATTTATGCCATTTAATTAATTTATCTTTTTCTACGGGATCTTTCCCAGACAATCTTAAAATCAATAAAATTGTACCTATTTTTAAAAAAGGCGACAACAAAAATTTAGAAAATTATAGACCAGTGTCAGTTCCATCATGTTTTTCTAAAATATTTGAATATTGTTTTGAAGATAGACTACTGAAATTTATCAATATGTACGAAATTTTTACCGATAAACAACATGGATTTCGTGCGGGCAGGTCAACTAATACTGCTTTGCATTCATTGTATGTGTTGATCATCAAAATTGTTTGGGTATGGCTTGCGAGGAGTAGCATATAACTGGGTGTCCTCATATTTACAAAACAGATATCAGTATGTTAGTTTGGCTCATTCGCATTTAGGTTTGAATAGAAGTATAAGCTCTGAATACAATGCGCCAAAAGTATGGAATAAATTCAATAAAAACGAAACAATTATTTTTTGGGAAAAATCCTCGAACAGGTCCATTTTTAATTTAAAAAATACATATTTTAGCGTAAAATGCGATTTTTAAATGTCATTTGTTTTCGAGTAATGACGTCATCGATTTTTTTTTAAATGGCAACACCATATTTTTTTCCTTGATTCTGAAAGATCGTTTAATTCTCTATCAGACAGTACTAAAATTTTGCCCTCTTACATAGGAAAGTTTTCGAGTAAATGACGATTGAATGTTAGAAAACGTAAATTTTATCCATAAAAAAGTAACAATTCTGAGGTATGTAAAATAAAATACAATTGATTAATTTTTATACTTAAATTAAATGTTCGAATTTGCCATCCACCAACTTCTTGACAATGCGCAAGTCTGTGAAGAAATTCTTCTTGCACATTATGAATGATTTCTGGGGTAACTCTGCGTATTTCGTCCCGAATGCGATTTTGAAGTTCTTCTAAATTACGTGGTGTATTAATGTACACTTTTAACTTCAAGTATCCCCATAAAAAATAGTCAAGAGGTGTAAGATGTGGCGATCTTGCAGACCATTCTATCGGTCCGCGTCTGTCGATCCACCTCCCAGGAAAACAGTTGTCCAAAAAATCTCGTACAGGGCGCGCATAGTGCGGAGGTGCACCGTCTTGCTGAAACCATATGGTATCGTCAGGAATGTCAGGGTCATTATCGTTAGGAAAAATTACTGCAAGGGCTGGAATAAGGTCATTTTCTAGAAACTCTAAATATCTTTGTCCTGTAAGGGTTCCTTCAAAAAAGAAAGGCCCTACTATTCTGTCGTGAACTGTTCCAGCCCACACATTTAATTTCTGAGGGTGTTGGGTATGTGCCTCTGCCATCTAATTAGGATTTTCCCGACTTCAATATCTGAAAGTTTGACGATTTACTGTACCATTCAGACAAAATGTGGCCTCATCTGAAAAAAGTATTTGCCGGTGTAAATTTCTATTTCCTTGACATAAATCCATTAGAATTTCGCAAAAGTATAAGCGGCGATCGGGATCATCTTCATTGAGTTCCTGCACAAGTTGAATTTTGTAAGGATGATATTTTTCCTTCCTCAAGATACTGTGCTCTGACTAGTGTCATTGTTTAATGCAACCAATCGTGAAGAATTATGAGGATTATCCACCATACTTATCAAAATGTTCTGTTTCTGATTTTCATTAATAACATTGCCAGCTTCTCTAAATTTAGACTCTACCTTACTGACTGTTGATTGGCTGATAGGGCGATCTGGATATTTTTCATTAAATAAATCGCAAACTTCCTGCTGAGTTCTAGTCATATTCCCGCATCCGATAAGAATTAAAATTTCAATTCTTTGAGTAACAGTTAAATGTGCCATAATCCTTTAAATTGAATAATAATTTCTATGTCGCTTACAATACTTATTAGAAAGTCGGTGTGACAATGACACTTTGCAAAGATTTTCACCTACGTGATCCATAAAAGAACTATGGAATTCGAAAAACTAAACTTGATAACGTTTTTGCTTTATTTTAATTGATTTACGTTTTCTAACATTCAATCGTCATTTACTCGAAAACTTTCCTATGTAAGAGGGCAAAATTTTAGTCCTGTCTGACAGAGAATTAAACGATCTTTCAGAATCAAGGAAACAAATATGGTGTTACCATTTAAAAAAAAAAATCGAAGACGTCATTACTCGAAAACAAATGACATTTGAAAATCGTATTTTACGCTAAAATATGTATTTTTTAAATTAAAAATCGACCTGTTCGAGGATTTTTCCCAAAAAATAATTGTTTCGTTTTTATTGAATTTATTCCATACTTTTGGTGCATACTGTATGTGTTTGTTTATATGAATGTATATTATGAGTATATATTTTTGTAATACGAAGTGTGATTTAATTCCACTCTTTATTTGTTATAAATTTCCTGTAATTGGGTGTAAACCTGTTGGAAATAAATGAAATTATTATTATTATAACTCGAAATTATTTCTAATTTGTCGCAACTTTTACTCTGTTTTACTCCTAATTAGGTAAGTAATTATCAAAAGTATTTTTAAATTTGTCTTCGTCTCTTAATTCAGAATTTCTTTGATTAGCCATTTTAATTTGTTTAGAACAGTAGTTTATATTTAAATGTTCAACTTGTGACGTACTTTCAGTGTTCGGTCGCAGATGCCGAATTAATCAGTCCGGGTTCACTCGGTGGAGAACTTATGTCGAAGGTTCAGGAATATTGAAAGAGTCGGTATCCAAAATAAAATATTTATTTCATAAAATAAAATGTCACCCTGTAAACAAATAATACTAATAATAATTCCCCAACATAAATAAAATAAAGCCTGAAATAACAAAATTACAAAATAACAAATAGGGCGGTAAGGAATATACGGTGCAGACGTTGAGTGTCGCGGAAAGAGCCTGCTAAACACCTAGTGTCGAAGACCATGGGGACGACGTCGAGTATCGCGGAGTAACACCTGCTAAGTACTCGGAGTCGACGGAATACGGGCAAGACCTCGAGCGCCGCGAAGATTACCTGCTAAACGCTCAGGACACCCAGAGGAAGGTAGAGTGCCGTGGAAGTTACCTGCTAAGCACCCTGGGGTAGAGGAAGGTTGAGTGCCGCAGAGAGAGTCTGCTAAGCACTGCCAGTGAAGGCGATTTCGCCAGCTTTTATACGGAACGGTGGGTAGTGTTGTGTGCAAAAATCGCCGGTGCGCTAGGCAATTTAAAGTACCACATGTGCCAAAGAAGACAGAAGTACAGTGTGAGCAAAATAAAATAGGTTCATTACAAACTTGCAGAATTCGGAAAAGCAAATCTCTGCTCTTGGTCAAATAGCAAATTCAATTTCTTGAAATTGTTTTAAAAATCTAAATATCGTGAGAGAGATTCACTATTACCTATCGATGAGCCTATCGATAATACGATATATTTATATTAGGTATGTTAAATGTAGTCTTACGCTGTAATGAAGTTACTTTAAATTAATACTTGCCTTGTTCCCTAACCACCTAATTTTGAGAATATCTAAGAAATCACATTCAGAAATCATTAGTATCAACTAATCAACAATTGGAAATTCAAAATACAATTTATTAAAGATTGTTCTGCAGTTGTTTGTGAACCACTGCTAATTTTATTTAATCTAAATATAACATCAGCAGTTTTTCCCGATATTTGGAAAGTTACAAGGATTTGTGCTATTTTAAAAGCCGGTAACTCATTTGACATTAAAAATTATCTACCTGTAGCTATTTTATTCAACTTTGCAATAGATTTGTTTCACATCGTTCGACAATGACGAATTTAGTTGAATTTACACAATTTTTGACAGGTTATGTCGATGATAAAAGCCAAGTAAATGTGGTATATACAGACTTCCGGAAAGCTTTTGATAAGGTAAATCATTGTTTTAAGAAAGGATTTAGAATTGTATGGTTTTAAAACTAAATTACTTCATCTTGTTCAGTCATATCTTATCCAGCGTAAATTGTTTGTCTCGTATAATGGTTTTAAGTCTAGAACATTTGTAGCAACATCTGGGGTACTGCAGGGATCCAACTTAGGGCCGCTTTTATTCATTTTATATGTCAATGATTTTTCCTTAAATTTGAAACATTTTTTCGTCTTTTCTTTGCAGACGATTTAAAATTGTTTGGCAATATCAATTGCACTGATCATTGCCAAGCGTTGTAAGAACTTGTTAATGTTGTTGAGAAATAGTGTGAGGAAAATCGGTTACCTATTAACATAGATAAATGCAAAGTTTCTACGTTTACTTTAAAGAAACAACCTATATTGTTTAATCATAATAGTATCGATTCCACATTGTTGTTACGTTGTAGTACTATTAAAGATTTAGAAGTGGCATTTGATATTAAGCTTTCATTTTCTGAACATGTCAGTAATATATTTAAAATCGCTTTTAAAACTCTAGGCTTTGTTTTGAGGAATTCACAATCATTTAACAATATTAAGTATATAAAATCACTTTACTCATTAGTTCGCTGCAGACTTGAGTATGCTAGTTTCATATGGTACCCTTATTCGCATACACGTCATTGAAAGTATACGATCATAATCTTCTTTTCGAAAGATTTAATGTTCAGTCATTATCTATTAGAAAGGTTCTTGCAAGTTTAACATTTCTATATAATTTGTTTCATAATAATAATTGATTCACCTGCTATTTTAAATCATCATGAAGTCTCCAGTATATATTATGTCAAATAACTTTAACCATATATCTAATTTGTGTCACTTAAATACATGTATGCTTAAAGATCTGTTATATATTGGATCTCAAACTTTTGTTGTGTTGTTATAATTGTTATATATTGTACATTGTACACTGTTCTTGTGGCAATTCTATTGCGTTGGCCTGTAAATGGAATTTATTCTGTTTAGCAATAAATGTTATTATTATTATAAGCGCAATGCGCATGCGCCTGACGTTTGGAAACTGTTTCCAACTGTTCTACAAACAGACCTAATAGCCGACGATAAGTGTTAAGGTGTGACCATTATAGTGTTAGTAACTAGTAGGTATACTGTGTATGTGAACAGAGTAGTGTATTGTGTGTTAAAGGTGTGATATCCGCTGAGTGCGCATCAGATAAGTGTAATTGGGTAGTGGTAAGCCATCGTCGTTTAAGAGGACGGCATTCTACGGATGAGTGACTTCTGAAAACAAACTATTGAAGTGCTAGATTCACCTAACGCCAACTTATTTTTTAGTGATTTTGTATTCTTTGAACCCTTCTCAGGTGGCACGCCTATGGAATTGCTGTGAACGGATCATTCTCTATTATTTTGGACCTCGACTATAGGGTAGCAAAGTGACAGTTTACAGTCGAATCTAGGAGAAAAAATAACAACGCACAGTTCAGACAGGAGTATGTAAGTGAACAATGTGACACACTATATAACTTACTATTAGAAAAAAACATCTTATATTGCTGTAGACCGCAAATGATTTGACAGCAATATATGGCACGAAAATAAAAAATGGCAATGATAGCAATGAGTCTTAATGCAAAAATATTGAAATTGCTATATTTCTCTAGACCTATTACAGTATTCTGTAGTTCTCTATAATAATTATAAGGAATATAGTGTTGCTGGATAACACAATGGATTCATCCGCTGTCGTTTAATCACACTTTGGTGAAGGCACATATTAAAATAGAGTATCCCAAGGTATAAACCCCCTTTCCGTTACTGGATGCTTAAGTTCGTATTTCCCCAGACATTACACTGAGTGGAATAACACCCTATGTCTTTGAGTCATACGGCCATAAGGACACAGTACTTTCTAATCTTTGTAATTGCGCTTTTGACGCCTCTTGCTGAATAGAGCTTATATTCAGGTTACTTCACATGTAACGTAACCTTCTTTATACCGAAGTCTCTTTTGTTTTTGTGAGATGCTCTTTCATAATTATACTGGAAACTTTACGGTAGGTGTAAATATGTTTACTTTAATAATTTTCGAACTACATCGCCCCATCCATTTGAACTAAGGTGCATATATCTTGGATAAACTTTACATGTTCTGAAAATAACGCCTTGAGGCTGGTTCGCAGTATCTGAATAAGCTGTAAATAATTTTTCTCCTTTATTCTTCGAGATAATGACATCAACTGTGGACTTATTTAACAATTGTCTATGACTTCCTCTCGTTAAAATATTGATAACAATTTCAGATTAAAATTTAAAAAATAATTTCAGAAATAGCAATAGCATATTGACACGTCTGCGCATTGAGATAATCAAGCGGTTAACGATCTCTTGCGGAATATTGTTCCATTCCTCTTCTACCGCCACGACTAACTCATCTGCAGTCTGAGGTGAAGGAATATGAATATGAACGGCTCTAGCAACGAAATCCCACATGTTTTCAATAGGATTCATGTCAGGAGAGTTGGCTGGCCAATCTAATCTATTGATATGTCCTGCTTCGAGTGTCTCTTGAACCCTTTTTGTGCGATGTGGTCGAGCGTTGTCGTCCATTAACACAACAATTTCACCTAATTCATTTACGTTGGGGGTGGATAATAGCGTGATAACTTGTTCATTGTAAATTTGACGGGTCATAACTATTCTGTGGTATGCGAACTAATGGGGTAGTTATTCCACCTCAAAACATACGGAGCAATTTGGTAAATAAGCTGAATTAACTCAACTTACCTTAATCCAAAAGTTGATATTAACGGAGCTACAGGGTGTCAAAGTTGAAAAAATAAATCACATTTTCTTTATTATTTTTCGATAGCATCGACCGTATTTTATGAAATTTTGTATAGAGGGGTTTCTTGGGACTAGAAATTTGAATATGTCCACGATTTTGGTGTATCTGCTAGAGGGCGTCACCAACGATAGTTTGGGCCCCTTTAAATCGCTACAACTTTTTTGTGTTACACTGTATCTCATTTCGAACTGGAAAAATTTTCTTCCAGTTCCAATTTTCTTTTCTAGTTCAAAAAGGTACACTTTGTTGATGTTAGCGACAGCAGTCGTTTATGAGAAAAACGCATCTAAATCTCATGATGCATGCAATTTATCTAAAAGTAAAGTCAAATTGTTGCGTAAGTAATGGGCCACACTGTAACAGCATAATACTGCGATCAACAAGGTGTACCTTTTTTAACTAGAAAAGATAGGAAAGAACATTTTTCCAGTCCAAAATAAGATACAGTGTAGCACAAAAAAGTCGTAACGAATTGAAGTGGCCATCGTTGGTGGCGCCCTCTAGTAAATATACCAAAATCGTCGACATATTCGAATTTCTAGTCCTAAGAAACCCCTCTATACCAAAATACGGTTGATGCGGTCGAAAAATAATAAAGAAAATGTGATTTAATTTTTCAACTTTGACATCTTGTAGTTCCGTTAGTATCAACTTTTGGATTAAGGTAAGTTGAGTTAATTCAGCTTATTTTTATCCAAACTATCTACATCTGAAGTTTGGCCCATTCTTTACTGAACACCCTGTATATACATATCGTTAAGATTATTTACAATTCACCTCTTTTAGTCATCTCTCGATTGGCAAATCATGTCTCACTAGCACATAATATTTATTTTTTTCAACTACCTCTGTAAATTTTAGAACACCCTTCGAAACTTATTAGATTATAGTTATGTACCCTGATTCGCGCCCTGAATTGTTTTTTGTTTTGCTCATCTTGTATATTAATTTGTGTATTTTTCTTTTTTTTAAATTGTACCTACAAGCTATGTTCTATTATTACTGTTTTTACCATTCACTTTATTTCTAATTGTTCGATGTAACTAGACAATTGTCTGTTTGGAATGAATAAATAAATAAATAAATAAATAAACAATTTTCTTTCTAAAAGTGCCGTTCTTCGTCCATAAAACGCCAGCTGTACGTAAGATTCATTAGAGTTATTGAAAAACAACGATTAGTGGAAAACAACCGTTAAGTAAAATATGTATCGATGGTCCAAACAAAATATTTATTATTGATAGAAGAGCCCTTACAATTCAATATTCAATGCGCAGTGGGAATTTAAAATGTAGGTAATTAAAAATTTACATGGAAACGATTTCGACCGTAAAGGTCCCATGGGCGCATTGCCCAAGTTGACAAGTGAGTCTCTTGTGAAATAATATATACGTCGATATCTACACTGGATACAAAAGCCGTCCACATTGTTGCATATGTGTTATTGTTTAGCCAAATAATAGATATCGCGCTTCTATCAAAACGACGTTTTCCTATACTGCGACTACCATAGACATCAATTTTATCTGAAGTATAATAACTCCTAATACGCCATTGTGGTACGTAGCTGATCATTTACGTATTTAGGAACATTGTAAATGTTAGGTGCTTGTATACAGGGTGTTAAAAAAGAGTGTAAAATATTTCAGGAGATAATAGTATGAACCAAAATAAGCAGAAAAGTCTTAATAAACATGGGTCCGCAAAGTAACGGTTGCGGAGATATGGACCACTATTCGTTTTTCAAACATTTTATTTTATTAGGAATAAACCGACAAAGGAAGCTTTTAACAAACAAAAAACAAAGTTACAGAAGATATTCAAAATGCCCTCCGTCCATTTCCAAGCAGGCACGACATCTTCGTCTCAACGATATTCGAACTCTTTCGAAAACACCCTCCTTGGTTTGGATTTCTTGACACTTTTGATTAATCCGTAGATGCAGCTCTTTCAGGTTACTTACAGGAGTACCATACACTAATGTCTTCAAATATCCCCAAACAAAGAAATCTAGAGGGTTCAGATCAGGCGATCTTGAAGGCCATAAAACAGGTCCGGCCCTTCCTACGGCCATAGAAAAATGAGCTGGAGCACCATCATGCTGGACCATATTTGTTGCCTCTGATTCAGAGGAATGTCTTCCAAAAACTCATACAGTGTGTTTTGCAAAAAGTTGAGGTAAGCAGCGCCTGTTAATCGGTTTGGTAAAACAACAGAAACCTGTCACCTACAATACCCATCCAAATGTTTAATGAAAAACGTGCCTGATGTCCAGATTCTATTAGAGCATGAGGATTTTCGTCGGCCCAAATATGCGTATTGTGAAAATTAAACACTCCATTTCTTGTGAACCCGGCCTCATCAGTAAAAAAAATGTTTGCAAGAAAACGAGGGTCTTCAGCATCATGACGTAGAAACCAGCGGCAAAAAACCAAACGTGCTTGTTGATCATTTATTGGATTTAAGGCCTGTACTCGTTGCACATGGTATGGATAAACCAGTTGCTCGTGAAGGATTCTCCAAACAAGAGGACCACTAATTCCGACCTCGGCTGATATTCTACGCACACTCGTACCTGGATTCTGCTCTACTAGTGCTAGAATTTCTTCTTCTGCTCTAGGAGTGGATACCGACCTTGGTCTGCCGGATAAATGGCACTGTTTGCTCAAGAAACCGATATCACCCGGCAATCCTTGGTGAATTCTTCCAAACATGCGTTGTGAAGGAATCTGGCAATTTGGATAAGCGTCAACATAAAGATGTCGCGCTTCGGTGGCGTTCCCATTAGCACGACCATACATGAAATGCATGTCTGTTAATTCTGCGTTAGAGCAACCAGCCATAACGAAAGAAAACTTGTGCACTGAGAACAACTGTCAAATACGTACTGTTTATTTCACTAAATATCAACCAACTATTATAAGAAAATACACAACGTTTTTGCAAAATAAAAAAGGGGCTAAAAAACATAAAACATTTCATATCTCCGCAACCGTTACTTTGCGGACCCATGTTTATTGAGACTTTCCTGTTGATTTTGGTTCATACTATCACCTCCTTAAATATTTTACACTCTTTTTTTAACAGCCTGTAGATATTAAAATTTGAATTTTGTTTTCTTTCCGATTTGCATAATTAACGTACGAGTAGATCATCCCAAAAAATCAAGTATTTGACAAATATTGCCAATTTTAATTATGTATTGGTTATTGACAAGGTTCTATAACTATTTTTAATATCGCATTAATATACAGAGTGTAAAGAATGGGTCATACTTGAAGACTAGGATGATTTAAATCAACTTACTTTTGCACAATTTTGCTTCCTCAAGAAGCCTGAGAGTACTTTTTTATTTTATTTTGCGATAATTTTCTTATTTGTTGGGTTATGGGCTTGTTCAGCATTTTTTTTATTTCATAAATAGAAAGTGTAATGAAAAATAATGGATCTGCAAAATATTAGAATTTTATTCCATCGTTTAGTACCTTAAATTTAATTACAAATCTCCAGCGTGCGAGAATGGAGCGTGGCCAGGTGCTACGTCACATCATAAGCTCAGCGATTGCGCTCAACTCGATGCTATAGTCAGCGGCCGAAAATCTAGAGAGTGACTAATCGTTAACTTGTAGACAAGCGCGACGGGCGGAGCGTGCAAGGAGCAACATTTCAAGGCGATCAGATAAAAAAATATACAAAAACGACAAAAATAATTGCATTACATAACATCCATTATTTTTGTAGAAACAGTGATATAACAGTTTTTGCCAATTTCGAGGTGTTAAAGCCGTATGACGCTACAAATAAATTTCAGCAAAATTACGTATACAATTTTGTTGGTAATTTTCGTTAGAAAAATGTGAATTTTAGTTAATTTATGAATGCTATTATGAATAAAAATTATAAAAAGGAAAAAGGATAGGAAAAAAATGTATAAGAAAACAGATCCACCTTGGTTCAATGGTCAAATAATTAGAAAAATTAGGCAAAGAAGTAATCCACTCAAAAAGTATAAACAGTCTGGTGATACTTTCTTTTTAGACAATTTTAAACATTTGCGGTCTGAGATTAAACATGAAGTAAGCAGTTCTTATAGGTCATATGTACGAAACATTGAAATTAATATTGATTCAAAAAATTTTTGGTCTTTTATAAATTAAAAGAAATACTTCGTCTATTCCATCTATACTTTTGTACAATGGTCAAACTCTGATGATCCGCAAGCTACAGTGAACTGTTTTGCAGATTTTTTTTCTCAGTCATACACACAACCTAGCAGCGGTCCTTTTGTAACCTCTACTTTAAATTCCAGTCTCACAGCCATAATAAACTTTTCAGTAGACGAGGTATATGCTGCCATTAGAAGACTCAAACCTAGAATGACTTCCGGGCCTGATTTAATACCAGCGTTCCTTATTAGGGACTGTGCGTTTGCTTTTGCTGCCCCGCTAACAATCATTTATAACTTGTTGTTAAAAACATCGTGTTATCTTGATTTCTGGAAGTTATCTAGAGTTTGTCCAATATTCAAGAAGGACTGCAAGAATGAACTCTGTAACTATCGGCCAATTACTATAATCTGTAATTTTTCTAAAATATTTGAAATTTTGTTACACAATGTTTTGTATAGTTCTCTGTCTTGTTTGATATCTAGTGAGCAGCATGGCTTCGTAAAAGGTAAATCCACTGTTACTAACTTAGTCCAAAAAACGCAATTTATCAGTGAAAGTCTTGACAGGATGAGTCAGGTGGATGTTATCTACACTGATTTCACTAAGGCTTTTGACAGACTAGATCATGATATTTTATTAACTAAACTAGATGCTTTTGGATTATCTGACTCCCTTTTAAAACTTTTTCAATCATATTTAAGTAATAGGTATCAGTTTGTTCAGTATCGTGGTTTTAAATCTCACAAGTTTCATCAAATATCTGGTGTACCGCAGGGTTCCATACTCGGACCTTTACTTTTCGTATTATTTATTAATGACATTGTTGAAGATTTGCAGGTGCACTATCTGATGTATGCTGATGACCTCAAACTTTTATGTGAAATTAACACCATTGATTGTGACAGGTTACAGAGTGCCATTGACAATGTTTGCAATTGGTGTCTACATAATTGTTTACCTTTGAACGCATCTAAATGTAATATCGTTACGTTTACTAGGAAAAAGAATTCAATTTAATTTAATTACACACTGAATAATACAATACTCCTTAGACCAAATTACATTAAAGACCTTGGAGTAACATTTGAGCCAACTTTAACCTTCTCTAAACATATTGACTTTATGATTTCTTCCGCATTTAAGACTTTAGGTTATATTATAACAAATTCCAAAGAGTTTGCCAATATCTCTACTTTACGTTTGCTATACACTACGCTCATTCGTTCGAGATTGGAATATGCGTCAATAGTCTGGAGCCCAATCTGTGCTGGTCATATTGCGTCTTTAGAAACAGTTCAGCGTAAATTTATGAAATCTGCAATGTACTTATTGGACGGTACGTATCCTCCTCAGGGTGTTCCGCATGAATTATTACTTGATCGGTTCAATATTCATACTTTGTCTAAAAGAAGGGCAGTCTCCCAAGTAATGTTTTTGTATAAAATCGTTCATAACATTTTGGAATGTCCAAGTGTTCTGAGCAATATCCAATTCAAAATACCACGACTTTCAGCAAGAAGTAATAATATTTTTAACCTTCCTACTGCACGCACCAATATTCTTGTAGCATCGCCTTTGTATCAAATTATCTCAAGGTACAATGATATAGAATCTAGTGTAGATATTTTTTGCTGTTCAATGCAAGCTATAAAAAATGCAGTACTTAGTAAAGATAGGTTTAGATAGGTATTTAGCTTTGTAACATAGGCTTACTTATATATTTCTCTGTTTATTAATTTTTTTTTGTCTCTTGTTTGTTATTATCTTGTTTTGTTAGTATCTTTGTGTCTTGTACACACTTCTATGTTTATTTTGCACTGTATATGTTTTACCGTACCCTGTAATTGGGCATAAAATAAAATAAAAAAATAAAATTCACAGTAAATTACCTTCATGTGCATGCGTATTAATTGGGTTTATGTGGCACCATCTGTTGAGTGATTATATTTTGTGACATATTGAACGGAAGGGATCTATAATAATTATTGTCAAATAACAATTATAACACAATACCAATGATAATTATATCAAAATATCGTTATTATAATATAAATATATGTTTACACACCACAGCACAAAATAACTATCACAAGTATAGTAATTAGTTTAATTTGTACACTGCGCACTTTTTCGCGCAGATTCCTATATGGACATAATTCTTTCCAACTACAAAACTAGCGTAGAACAGAATTATTATTCCAAAAATTCTGTAGAGAAGTTTTACAGTGTCATACGGCTTTTAGATAATAAAAATGATAAGAATTATTTCCAAATCTAAAGTTTTTTTCTTTTATTATCAATTACCCAAGGTCGAAAATAATAAAGAGTAACTAATTCACAACACAAATGAGGACGGAAGGTGAGGGTGGCATGATAACCGTGCCACTTAAGGCAAGGCGCGCATTGAAGTGGTCAGCAAGTGACGTGGCAGTGGCGTCACTCACTTCATACCAGTTCGCGGCTATTCTATTGCCACGCCAAATGTTCACCATCCCTATACCACGCACTATCCAATACCTAACTGGTAGTGTGGTACTCTACTTGAGTGCGTGCTTTGCCTAAGAAGAGTTCAAAGCACACAAAATTATCAAAAATAAGTTGACGTCTACTGAATCTAGCACATTAACAATTTAATTTAACTGTGCTCCCTGTGCCATCCTTTCTTCAAATTAGAATGCCGTCCTTTTGAATCATCACCACCCACTTACATCTACCTGATGCGCACTCCGCGGATATCACGTTTAAGCCTTGTCCTCATAGACGAGAACTTCATTAATTTTTGCAGGAATTTTGCCATTTCTGTTTTAACTGTGCGGGGTGCAACTATGGTTTTTGGTATCCCTGTTTCATGTCCAATTCGTCTTGCACTAATTTTTGGGTTCTCTTCTATCTTATCTAGGATTTGTTCCTCCACCTCTATAATTTTCGTGGTACGTTGACGCCCTTGAACCGCATTCATTTGGTGGAAGGACCCAAATTCGCGAAGTCGCCTTTCGATGTTGGCAAAAGTTAGATGATTTGGTGGAACACTTTTGCGGCCGTTACCTTGACAAAATCGATAAACCAAAAGCATGTCTACTTGTACAACAATAACAACAACAAATAAAGTGAGATCTAAAATAACTAAGTAGTTGAGCACGAAGAATAAACCGAGAGACTAATTTCAGTAGCTGATTAGATTTGACACATAACTGATACTTAAAATATAGTCAACTTCTGGTACTTCGTTATTTGTTGCAGAACGAATGCTGATATTGTTGACATACGAAAAATATGTTTTCTGCCTAAACTACTCATCTGTTCAAAATTCTGAAAGTATGAAAAAAGTTTCTAAATAAAGTCAGCTACTAATAGAAAAAAAACTGAGAGTAATTGTACAGGGGGTTAAAAAAATATGTGCTTATATTTGCATGATACATGATTTTTCTTATATTTCTAATAACTGCAAAAGATTTTAAATAATGTCAAAAAGTGTCGGTTAGACTTATAACTGCGTAGCCTAAAAAGGGTTAAAATCGATCAAGTCGTTTTCGAGATATTCGGATTACACACAAATTTTTCGCGAACTTTGGCGCTCCCTAACGGCTAAACAAAGCAATTTTGGAAATAAGTAAATTGGCTAAATCGGCTTATTTTGAACCCAGGAGTCTGTAGTCTTCCGTTGTACACGTCTTTTCCGGACACCTTGTATATACTACTCACGTACATTTTTGTTAATCAAATATTTACTTCAACATCACTCACATTTATAACTTGACTCGCGCCCTCTTCATGCATGTCATCATCCGATATTCCTCACTTGTTAAATTAGGACGATTTTAAGAATTATTCTCCATTCTTAAGAACATAAAACCACTAATAAAATTAATTACATTCATAATTAAATTAGCGAAATGATATACCCAAATTTTACCCGCCCGAACGATATACTCGCCCATGATAGCGCTGGAAATTCTAACAGGTGGATCCGTCAATTCGTCACAGCCAATAGAAAGCCGCTGCGCATGGGTACTTACTGCAGCAGAAGCTGTGTAATCGAGTAAGCTCTCAGAAATATGTGGCACACGACTTTATAGGAGAAATATACGATCTGCATGTATGTTTTTTTGTGTCAACTGTTATAAATAATAATACTTGTATAAATGGTGAGTAGGTTTATGAGTCACTCTCTAGATTTTCGGCCGTCTAGTATAGTTACATATTTTCAGAGTATTGTTCCTGTCTTGTTGCGTACTGCTTGTTCGATTCAATATGAATGCAAAAAAGAATTGTAAGTATTGCTTAGTTTCAGAATGCACAAATAAAATTACAAATGCGTTGGAAAAATTATTTATTGGTTTCCAATGAGCCAAAGAGGAGTATGGTCACGTGTAATGCAGAAATTTGATTTTGTGTCCGACAGAGGTACGAGATTTTGTTATGATCACTTTGTTTGGTAGTTTTTGTTTTAAATATACGTTGAAGAGGTCACAGAAAATTATCTTTATTTAAAACACATGAAATGTGAGAGAATATAATTGAAATCAGAAATCTTTCGTATTACACAGCTAAGTCTAGATTATTAACATAATAAAAAGAAAAAGTCGTTATAGAAAAATTATTACGTGTGGTTCTACGTTGTTCCAACCTATACTCACTTCAAATCTATCAAGTAAAATGTCGTGAGGAATACCCATCTGAGGATAAATTCCATCCTGAGGATATGAAAGTAACTTAGAAATCGCTATATCTTCAATTCAGATTGAAACACCTTATAACCAGGATCCCACACAATGCAAGCGTACTCGAGTTTAGACCCAACAAGAGCATTGAAAAGTGTCATATACAGTATGCGCCAAAGTATGGAATAAATTCAATAAAAACGAAACAATTATTTTTTGGGAAAAATCCTCGAACAGGTCGATTTTTAATTTAAAAAATACATATTTTAGCGTAAAATGCGATTTTCAAATGTCATTTGTTTTCGAGTAATGACGTCATCGATTTTTTTTAAATGGCAACACCATATTTTTTTCCTTGATTCTGAAAGATCGTTTAATTCTCTATCAGACAGTACTAAAATTTTGCCCTCTTACATAGGAAAGTTTTCGAGTAAATGACGATTGAATGTTAGAAAACGTAAATTTTATCCATAAAAAAGTAACAATTCTGAGGTATGTAAAATAAAATACAATTGATTAAATTTTATACTTAAATTAAATGTTCAAATTGCCATCTACCAACTTCTTGACAATGCGCAAGTCTGTGAAGACTGCGTATTTCGTCCCGAATGCGATTTTGAAGTTTTTCTAAATTACGTGGTTTATTAATGTACACTTCTGACTTCAAGTATCCCCATAAAAAATAGTCAAGAGGTGTAAGATCTGGCGATCTTGCAGGTCATTTTATCGGTCCGCGTCTGCCGATCCACCTCTCAGGAAAACAGTTGTCCAAAAAATCTCGTACAGGGCGCGCATAGTGCGGAGGTGCACCGTCTTGCTGAAACCATATGATATCGTCAGGAATGTCAGGGTCATTATCGTTAGGAAAAATTACTGCAAGGGCTGGAACAAAGTCATTTTCTAGAAACTCTAAATATCTTTGTCCTGTAAGGGTTCCTTCAAAGAAGAAAGGCCCTACTATTCTGTCGTCAACTATTCCAGCCCACACATTTAATTTCTGAGGGTGTTGGGTATGTGCCTCTGCCATCCAATGAGGATTTTCCCGACTCCAATATCTGCAAGTTTGACGGTTTACTGTACGATTCAGACAAAATGTGGCCTCATCTGAAAAAAGTATTTGCCGGTGTAAATTTCTATTTCCTTGACATAAATCCATTAGAATTTCGCAAAAGTGTAAGCGGCGATCGTGATCATCTTCATTAAGTTCCTGCACAAGTTGAATTTTGTAGGGATGATATTTTTCCTTCCTCAAGATACGTAGCACTGTGCTCTGACTAGTGTCATTGTTTAATGCAACCAATCGTGAAGAATTATGAGGGTTATCCACCATACTTATCAAAATGTTCTGTTTCTGATTTTCATTAATGCTTGGACGTCCAGGTTTTGGAATATTTACAACATTGCCAGTTTCTCTATATTTAAACTCTACCTTACTGACTGTTGATTGGCTGATAGGGCGATCTGGATATTTTTCATTAAATAAATCGCAAACTTCTTGCTGAGTTCTAGTCATATTCCGGCATCCGATAAGAATTAAAATTTCAATTCTTTGAGTAACAGTTAAATGTGCCATAATACTTTAAATTGAATAATAATTTCTATGTCGCTTACAATACTTATTAGAAAGTCGGTGTGACAATGACACTTTGCAAAGATTTTCACCTACGTGATCCATAAAAGAACTATGTAATACGAAAAACTAAACTTGATAACGTTTTTGCTTTATTTTAATTGATTTTTTTCTAACATTCAATCGTCATTTACTCGAAAACTTTTCTATGTAGGAGGGCAAAATTTTAGTACTGTCTGATAGAGAATTAAACGATCTTTCAGAATCAAGGAAAAAAATATGGTGTTGCCATTAAAAAAAAAATCGATGACGTCATTACTCGAAAACAAATGACATTTGAAAATCGCATTTTACGCTAAAATATGTATTTTTTAAATTAAAAATCGACCTGTTCGAGGATTTTTCCCAAAAAATAATTGTTTCGTTTTTATTGAATTTATTCCATACTTTTGGCGCATACTGTATACTTGTATATCCGAAAAGTCAAAAGACATTCTAGTTAGAAATCCTAGACTTTTATAAGTAGACTGAAAGATTTTGTCAATACGAACATTGAAAATATACACCTAGATCTTTTACAGTTTCAGGACGGTTCAGGATAATGTCACTCATATTATAATTATATAGTATGGGGTAGCATTTCCTAGAGAAAGTCATTTTAGAGAGAAAGAGATTTACCAGTCACGAATACGGTTTAGGGAATGCTATTATTTAAAACAATCATCAACGGTAGTAACATCACTATAAATGTTGAAATCATCCGCATACAAGAGATAATTGCAATCAAGATTCTGAACTATATCGTTAATATAAATAAAAAATAATAAAGCTCCTAAAATGGACTCCTGAAAAACACCAGATGTAACTAGCACTGACTCAGATATGTAACCACCACATTGAACATAATGATATTTACTATCCAAGTAAGATTTGAACAATTTTATTAGTAAATGTAGAGACTGCCTATTGTTAATGTTAATAATAAATTCGGTACATGTTTCGTGGCAACACTGTAGAACAGTTGTTTTTATTGTTTTTAAAGTGGAGAATGGTTAACCCAGTTTAAGGCATTTGTTTACAATCCTTACAAATCCTCAAATCTTTGTCTGCGCTGCATTTTGCAACCCTGCCTTCTCATTGTTTACAGAAGATAAACTAATAATAAAAGGATTAAATCTTGATGAAATTATAATACAACTAAAATTAAAATTTTAAGTAACCACTAAAATATTTTTGTTGAGTCAATATTAGTCGTACAGAATTTGCAATTATAACTCTTACTAGACTTAAAATTGATAATTAAAAACAAATGTAAAATCACTGAGACTGATTTTCATATTATAATGGGATGGATTAAGAGCCTAAAGCCAATAATTTTTAGGATACGGGGTATTGAATTTTAAAAGGTATGATATTTGTGTGAAGATGTTTGTTTTTAAAGATAAAAATGCACTTAATTGGTGTACAAATGTTAAATCAATGGCAGAGATACTTGAAAACAAAAAAGCTTAGATCATATGTATGTTGTAAGATCTCAGGAATATCTGATTAGGATGTGTTTTATTTATATTGCAACACTTTGTATACATATTCATATTTAATGGGGACTGAAACTAATTTTGTAGGAGTTTTACAAATATCTTACAGCAGTAGTTAGCAGTATATGTATTATAGATTTGCAAGGTGCAGTACCTATGTCTACCTAAGGGGTGTGACAATTCTGAGAATTTTGTACACATTTCAGATTCTCTAATAATTTAATGAAAATCAGCGAAATCAGATTTCACATAAATTCTTGATTTACTTGATTTCTCGTGATTTTACCAGATTTTATATGAATTCACTTGATTTTGTTGATTTCAGTTGATTTCGTCGATTCCACTGATTTCGCATGAATTCGTTGGTGTTATTGACTTCACTTGATTTCCATAGATTTCATTTGAATTTGATAATTTTAAAGTATCGAGCTTTATAACTAACTGGAAAATTTCATATTATGATGAGTTTGATTACCTAATTAACTGTTTTCTTGTAATAACATTTTCTAGTATTCAAAATAAATTTTTAAAACATAGATAATAGTACGAGGTGTGGCAATTAAGTTGTCAATGAAAAAACAAGGAAATTAAATTTCGCCAAAATTTTATAATGAACCTTCACAATAGTCTCCCTCTAACTCTATACAACTATTCCAACGTTGCTCCCACGATTGGAAGCACCCTTGGTAATCCTCCGCAGTTAACCCGTTCAGCACCACGGTTACAGTTTCTTTGACCTTCTGTACGCCGCCATGATGAGTTCCCTTGGGGAATAAAAAAATCGCAGGGGGCAATATCGGGGCTATAGGGTGGATGCGGCAACGTTGGAATGCCTTTTTTGCCAAAAACTCTTGCACAATGAACGAGGAATGGGCTGGCGCGTTGTCGTGGTGCAAGATCCAGCCGCTCTCGTCGAGTTCGGATCGCACACGGAAAACGCGGGCCCGCAGCCGTTCCAGGGCGCCAACATAGAACTGTCCGGTCACTGTCTGACCGGCAGGAAGATATTCACGATGAATATGCCGTGGATATCGAAAAAAACGATTAACATTACCTTCAGTCGTGACTTGGACATCCTCGTCTCGAATATCCACGTCTCATCTCCAGTGACTACCACAGATCGATTTTCGCATGTCTTTTTGTTCACGGCTGAGAACTTTTGGCACCATCTTTACGTAAATCTTTCGCAGATTCAAATTATCGTGTAACATCTTGCGAACGGTTTCTTTGTTGACGTTTAACTCGTCAGACAACGCACAAATGCTTAGGCGCCGGTCAGACGTGATCAGTGCACGAAAACGGTCAACATTCGCGTCAGTACGAGAGGTGACCGGAGCTCCTTCACGTCCATACACCAACTGCAATTTAATTTAATAAAAATTGAATCACAACACGTTGCTTGTAATTTGAGCCACTCATTTTCACGACCCCACTAAAAAAGTTACTTCCAAAAAATACACAAACCAAACGTGCTATCGACTTTAACCTTAGACTGAAACTAAGAGGAAGGCCCCTAGAAAAACGTTGACGAACGATGCAGTGTTGCCAGTTTCCGAGTTATAAGTAAATTCCCGGAACTTAATTGCCACACGTATATTTTCTGAACAATTGGATATTTTTTCTTTATCTTTCAAGATACGATTTTTTTTAAACAACGGTGGAACTTGAGACGGAAGTTTAAATTTGCACTAGCTGTAAGCAACCAGCGTTACAAGTGTTATAATAAAATTGAGGCTAAAATTAACTTTAATATTTGACCTTATGGAAAGGTGATTCAGTCGAAAATAAAATCAATAATATAATAACATAATACTTAATATTTTCTTTTTTTGTTCAATTACCGTGTTTATTTAAGAAACATTATTTAGTAGAGCGTGTAAAGATATGGATAAAATGTTGTTCATTTTCAATTTTAATGTAATTAGATCAAGCTAACATCAGTTCTACTTATTTGCACTATTGACAGTTGCAACAGTATTTTAATACCATAAAACACATACAAGCAAATACGAAATTACTTAAACAAGATTTGATTTAAGAAAAAACGCAAAATCAACATATTAGAAAAAAATTCTGATAGATAAGAAATATACCAAATGAAATTAGTTGCTCAATTGTTTTACGTGATTTTGCTGATTTCACAGATTTCGGTGATATCACAAGATTTCACATGATTTCATGTGACTTTAAATGATTTGCTTTTGCAAAGTTTCATTGATTTCTGCATGTTTTTTTGATTTCACATAAAACATTGATTTCAGGTGCACAGTATTATAATTTTATTATAACTAATGCTATATTGATGCGTTTTCCAAAAAAGTTGCCCTATTCAAAGTTTTAATAACAGATATTTGAAGTTTGTGACTCCTGACTCCGGCCCTGTAAATAAGCTACCTACATATCGCTTATCATCGCGTGTAAATAGTCAGTGTAGACTTGCTGTCATTGTATTCTAAGAGCTTTTACTCTTTAATATTTTTAATTACTTTGTTCTAAATTTCGGTCTGAGTTTTTGGTGGGTTGATGTTCATTTAGGTGTTAGTTTAGGTTAGGCTAAGGGACATTATTTTACTCGAAAAATATGTGCTGTTCCCCAGTGCCCCTCTTACTGTACCTGCTTCTGATATTTGCCTGCATAAACTTTCCGTAGATCTAAAACTCTGTAAGCAGTCGAAGATTAAATTGAGAATCCGAAAACCGATAACTAAACACATGAAAGTATGTAGCAAACATTTTCTTATAGAGGCTTTTATGCCAGGTCGTTATAAGAAAAGGTTATGTTGTAAATTATTTAAGGATGTTTTTAAATCTGTATTACACATTACACTGACAATTTTCTCCATTTAATAAAAGATGAATATTTCGTGGGGTGACTGAACTAAAGCAGACGCTGTAAACACACATGGAACTTCTCGCGTTCTACCCGAGACAAAATTATGCGCCTCGCCTTCCTTTAGAAGTCTCAGACAATTCCCCAAGTAGTTCAAGTTATCTCGAACTGAACCATTAATGAATGAGAGCTAACGAGATATTAGCGTGACTCATTAATAATGGTCCCTAACTTAAGGGCAGATTGTTAACGTCAAAATAAAGCGATTGAGCCCAACATGCCTTATCCAATTATTTCTCCTTTTCATTCTACAGGGTATTAAAGTTGAAAAATGTTTTCGATTGTTTTAAAAATTTGTAGTCTTATGTTTTTTGAGATAGCAATTACAAATATGCAAACAGTGTTGAGGTCACGACTAGGGGGCGCTAGTTATACTGTAATGTCGATGTAAAAATATGTCTATCTTTTTGTATTTTACACTTTTGAATTTTTTAATATGAAGCTATTGAACTGCCTTCAATTCTAAATAGGAAAGGTATACCTGTTACAAATCGATAAACTCAACCGTTTTCGAAAAACAGACGATTTAGGTTTCGTCGGGAATTAAATTACAAAAGAATTAACAATAAGACGAACACTACAACAACTGAAGATTTTATTATACAAATCATTAATCAAAAAAAATTCTCGAAGTGACCACCAGCGACTTCAATACACTTTCTTAGCATCTTATTCAAAATTTGTCCGACGTTGAATAAAGTTCTATGTTGCTTGATAATATTAACCGATTCTTGAATCTTTTCCCACAGTTGCTCTTGACTATTAATAATGTCTTTGTAAACAAAAGATTTAATATAGTCCCAAAAGTAAAAATTTGGCGGATGTAAATCAGGGCTACGTACAGGCCAAGGAACTTTGCTGCCGCGTCCAATCCAACGGTGCGGAAAATTTATATTAAGAAATTCTCTTACTAGTTGGGGATAATGTGCAGGTGCACCAACATGCAAAAACCAGAAGTTCTGCCGTAAAGGACAATGTTAAAAATAGCCGATTTTTGGCTTATCCGGGGGAACGCATAAATCATAAAAAAATCAATTGATTATTAATTAACATTAGAAATGGCCCAGAAATACGTCAGACAGCTGGGGAAATGTCGCGACTACCCCTAAACCTATATAAACTACCCTTAAATAGCTTTAAATGGATAATCATTAATTATTATTATAAAATTTGTATAAAATGAAGAAAATGCTTGAAAATGATTTGAACAGACAGTATGTCAATATAAAAAGTGATAAATAACTGTAAAAATGTCCATTACACCAATAAAAATTAAAAAAACGACTTTCAAAAGCTAATGGTGAGCTTATTTCGACATCAAAAATAGATAATGCTTAAATGTTCAAGGGAACGCCTATTGCTAGAAAAAAATTATAGATTACTGTCAAAAAATGCAAAAACTGATACTAGAGTACATTAAGTAAGTGGGGAAATATTAATTGCACCCCTAAATCTATATAAACTGCCTTTAAATAGCTTAAAATAGATAATCATTATTTATTGATATAAAATTCGTTTAGAATGAAAAAAATGCTTAAATCACTTTTAAGGTTCATTTATACTAATGCGACCTGAAAAATGGGCGCAAGGATAAATTGCCATTTTTTCAGTACGCGCTCGCAAAGTGAGAACAATTGGCGCTATTTCGCCATTGAATGGGCACTTTTACAGTCATTTATCACTTTTTATATTGACATACTGTCTGTTCAAATCATTTTCAAGCATTTTTTTCAGTTTACACGAATTTTATAACAATAATTAATGATTATCCATTTAAAGCTATTTAAGGGTAGTTTATATAGGTTTAGGGGTAGTAGCGACATTTCCCCAGCTATCTGACGTATTTCTAGGCCATTTCTAATGTTAATAAATAAAGTTGAATTAAAATAAAGATTATTTCATTACCAACATGGTGGTATAGGATTGTCTGCGAAAAATCAGTCCTGAATTCCGGTTGTCGAGTTTTAAAAAGTGAAATAAGCATTTCAGCTGTGTGTAGTTCGTCCATACCGAAAACGAATACGATTCGTTTATCCGTTTCTCCAAAAAAAATCGAATAAAGTCCGGGAGCGGCGGTAACTATTATTATTAATCTGCCCCTAGGAACTCCTAACGCTCTTCAATGACAATAAAACAACATTTTCGACCCTAGTAATGATACGTCGAGATCGAAAACCCGTAAAAAATAAAATTTTCTAATAATCCATTTTCCGTCCCGAATTACGTTTATTTTTTTTAAGGAAACGATACATATAATCAAAAAATTTTATTTTCAAAAAATTTCAATGATTTTAGACAAATTTCGTGTTTTCAAGGGCCGCCCCCAGAGGGGCGGCACGAACATCATAATATCATTTCAAGTCACTACCAGGAAATAATAGTCTATACCGAAAATGAAGACAATCCGTTTATCGGTTTCTCCAAAAAATCTAATAAAGTCCGGGGCGGTGGTATTTTGCCGCCCAACTCGTAAACCGTTGTTTGTACAAAAAATTCTATAGAAGCATTTTTTCATATTTTCATAAAAAACATTCGATTATGTATTCGAAATGAAACAGAAAAGGTCGATTTCTCGAACTCGTGACTTCGAGACTCCACCCCTCAGTTATGAAAATAGTTAGGAGGGCAACGTATACGGTTAGGAGTAGAGGGTTATAGGTCCTTTATTCGAGAAACCTCCGATCCCGTCCCACAGCCGCCGTTTACCTAGCCTCATATTCGTCGTTAGGGGTAAAAAAAAAATCCGCACATCTCACGGCCACAAATCGAATCCGATCGACTTCAAATTTTATGTACGTATACTTCGCGATAAGGCGGGGGCGCATCCGGTAATGTACAGAAAAATTTTTAGAAAACGGAATGCCGCTCCCGGAGCCGTCCCCCAACCGATCGAATCGAAATTTTAAAGACGCGTACTGTTTGAGACGCGGAATCGATAAAATTTGTCCGTCTTCGCGTTAAGGGTTCCTAGGGACAGATTAATAATAATAATACTGCCGCCCCCGGACTTTATTCGATTTTTTGGAGAAACGGATAAACGGATCGTCTTCATTTTCGGTATGGACGAAATACACACATCTGCAATGCTGTGTACTCTGTGTACAACCGGAATTTAGGACTGATTTTTCGCGACAACCGTGTTCGTAATGAAATAATCTTTATTTTAATTTAACTTTAATTTATTAACCACACCGGTGTAAGTTACTAGTATCGATTTACCTGTTTATACCTGCCTACCCAAGTGTTGTGACGGGAAAAAAATAGTCAACCTAACGTTTGCATATTCTATGGGCTTCATACTTTCGATTGGTATGGAATTTGTCTATTAACCAAATCAGTGAAATGTTAAAAAAAAATTAATTGTTAATTAATCATATTCTGGACTGAAATTTTTTAGACAACCCATTTGCAATATATTTATTGACATATTTAATTGGATATAAAATACTTTTTTTATATTTTTAGGTATTAATAATATTGTGTGAAACTAACTACTCTGTGGACAAAAGCCCCAACCAGCGTTGAATTACACCCACAATATCTACCCATATATTCCTTATTATTAGCTTTTGTAACATTTTTTACTGTATTAGAAAGGTAATATAAATCAAATCTCCTACAATTCCTATCAATGAAGTCATATGTATGTTCTCTGATACCAAACATCTAGGTATGTTAATGAACAATTCCACAGACAAAGCTCTATTCAATAATTATCTAAAGAAATCTAAATCTAAAAATCTAAATCTAAATCTCTCTAAATTTACTAACCTTGCTTTAATGAAAACGCTCTATAAATATCTAACTTCACTTTTGGCAGTTGGAACACGACAATAATTCAACCACAATAGATGAGATCTGACCTATTTCTGCATTATTATAAAAATTAAAATCATTTGAAGTTAAATATCGACAATGACAAAAGTGACAGCCTGTCAATGAATTAAATATGACATTACCTACTTGAATAATGTTTAGATACCCTTTATGTAAAAGTTTTTTTATATTTTTAGGTATTAGTAATATTGTGTGAAACTAACTACTCTGTGGACAAAACCCCAACCAGCGTTGAATTACACCCACAATATCTACCCATATATTCCTTATTATAAGCTTTTGTAACTGCCAAAACTGAAGTTAGATATTTATAGAGCGTTTTCATTAAAGCAAGGTTAGTAAATTTAGATAGATTTAGATTTCTTTAGATAATTATTGAATAGAGAGAACATACATATGACTTCATTGATAGGAATTGTAGGAGATTTGATTTATATTAGCTTAAAATACCTTTCTAATACAGTAAAAAATAAAATATTTTTCATCCATTAACCAGCTCGGTGAAGGTCGTTATAAAGTGGGATCTTAGACTATTATTTTAGTCCAGAAAATATGTGGTTAACGGCTTGACCTACATTACATTTGTAACATCCTGTATATTTTCACAGAGATTGTAATACATTGTATCTTTGGGACTCTCACAAAAAAAGAAACTGGGTTGAAATATGAACAGTTTGGAGGCCAAACAACAAGCCCATAATAGTATTAAAACTATTAAAAGTATAAAATAGAAATTAATGCTCCTACTTAATATTACACCCTGTTTTTGTATGTGCTTGTATGTGTATACGCAGCTGTTGCAATTAGAAATCCACTTTTAAAACGCCCTGTATTGTCGCGGTGTGAAGGTATATAATTTTTTTTTCAAATATGGCATAATGAAATTTATTAAATACGTGTTAGTCGAAAGAATATGACAAGGATATGGTGTATAAGGATAAAGGTTCCTTGGAAAAATAATTAAGTATATTAGACTGAGGCGTGAATAATACCAGAAAGGAAAGGAAAACCCGATGGCACTTTCTTACTAGTTTGAAAAGTTATTACGGAGCAAACTGGGAAGTTAACTTATCATAACTGCGCGGATAATATGCAGCGAAATTTTTCCAGCCAACTGGAAAATTGGAAAGTATTATAAGCAATCAGTCTTTTTTGTAACAATATGACTAAACCGCAAAATGCGTGCGAGACATACAGGGTGTTCCACATAAGAACCGACACAGAGCAGGTCCATGAGGGAGTCCCTAAAATAATACCAAACTTTTTTTCATTGATCGAATTTAAAGGAAATGGTAATACCCCGTGCAGATTTTATTTTAAAACACTTTTTACTCGTTAATTTTTTAAAATCTTAAGGTTTTCAAGAAAAATGCATTGATTAAAACAAGATTTTAATTCTTAAACGTAATCTACAACATTCATGCCACAATCAAAAATTGCAGGAGCTATTGCCTCAAGATTTGGATCGATGAGTGGCCTTTTGCGAATTTATCTTGCAATAGAATATTATTTTTCACAAGAAAATTCTTTTCACTCATAAGGCTTGTACCACTCCTAGAGGAATGTTCACAACTTTCATGAATATTCCGATGTAAATCACTATGCAATAACTCCTAGACATTTTCAACGTGAGTGTAAGATAAATGTTTGGGCTGTTATTATTGATCGTTATTTGATTGGACCAGTTTGCCAAATCGATTACATGGCGAAAGTTATTTGGAATTTCTGCAAAATACTTTCCTTGGTTTAATCGAAAATTTACCGTTGCAACTTAGACTAGAGTTTTGGTTTATGCATGATGGGACACCGTCTCATTTTAGTGCTACTGTTAGAGGCTTTTTGAATTTTAAGTTTCCATGTAAATGGTTAGGACGAAGAAATAATTGTCCTCAAAATTGGCCACCACGATGGCCAGATATCAACAAATGTTATTTTCTTTGGAGACATTGAAGGATTTTGTTTATTCCTCGCCAATTGAATCCTGAGAGATGTGTGGAATCGAACAAATGTGACGTTATAAGAAATGATCATCATTTATTAGACAGAGTAAATTTCAGTTTTCGGCAAAGAGTAAATTTATGTTTCATGGAAAATGGTGCCCATTTTGAACAATTTCTTTAGTTTTAATTTTATTTTATAGTTTTATTACTAACTGTCAATTTTAAAGACAAAACCTACTACTGACTTTTCGATTTCTTCCAATAAACACTATTAAAATCTTGTTTCAATTAATGCATTTTTTCTTGAAAACCTTAACGTTTTTTAAAATTTAGCAACACTGAACAGTGTTTTAAATTAAATTCTGCGCAGGATATTCTCATTATTTTTAAATTCGATCAATGGAATAAGTTATATATAATTTAAGGGTGACTCCCCCTCAAAGAACACCTTGTAGTGTATTACTCTACTTGAAGTCATAGTCAAAGAAGATCAATGATAAACCTAAATCATGTACCGAATTTGGTTATTCCAAGTTTAAGTAATTCAGAGATATTTTTTTTTTCGTATATTTGACTCCACTTTTTAGGCCTATAACCCCGCCTGTGTTCAACTTTTATATAGGTATGTCTAGTTAAGCTGTAGCATTTTGGGCTCCCTACATGCACCTGCTCTGTGTCTTATGTGTCTCTGGTTCTTAAGCAGAATACT
Organism: Monochamus alternatus; assembly: GCA_037114965.1. Taxonomy (NCBI): domain Eukaryota; kingdom Metazoa; phylum Arthropoda; class Insecta; order Coleoptera; family Cerambycidae; genus Monochamus; species Monochamus alternatus. The sequence continues at coordinate 11,005,004 of CM073432.1, read as the reverse complement.
GTATAGTTAAACATATAGGGCGTTAAAAATTTTGAAAATTCAAAAGTTTCCTTAAGAGTGGACAATGGTACCTGATATAAACGCCAAATTTAATGATTTTTTTTTATGCACCGGAGATAAATAATGAAAATCTAACAAACTTCGGACTTGTACTACTATTCAAGGATTAATTCTTTTATTTTTTCATTTAGTTTATATAAACGAGTTTTTTTTTAATCAAATAAATAATTTCACACGTATGTAGTTTAATAAAATTCGTATAGATAGCGCTGAGGACTAGTTTTAAACTATTTTATTTAATTACGTCTATTAGGCAAACCATATACAGGAAACCAGTGAAATCGGACTTTAACAATATATTCCAGATTCTAAATTATAAGTTATTTAATTTTTTTATTCTATGAATCCAGAGATACTTCTAATAATCTTGTTAAACAGCTTAGGTCCCCCCACTATTCTGGATTGCAGACCCGTTTACGCCTATATCGCGAATTTTACATGATTTTTACAATTATATCATGTTTGTAGTAAAATTCGCAATTCGGTAATTAATTTACCATTTCTTTTTATTCATGTAATGCTTAACTTAATATTGTATGTAATATAAATTAACTTCATAATTCAATTTTTTTTATTTTATAGCTTTATTACTAATAATTGACAAATTCTAAAGACGAAGCCTACTACAGATTTAAATATCTGCTAGTAAGCACTATTAAAATATTGAATATTTTAAACCTTAACAAGAGTAAAACAGTGTTTTAAATTAAATTATGCGCGGAATATTATCATTCTTTTCAAATTCGATTAATGGTAAAAAAAGTTCAGCATAATTTTAGGGGTGACTCACTTGCACCTGCTCTGTGTCGGAATTTCACTATTTATTTGCCGAACTGGAGAGAAATCCATGGAAATTATTTCAATACTTTCGAACATCACAAAATAAATTTTATGTGATTTTGGATGTTATTCCTTGTCAGCCCCAAAGTACAAGATTTCACAGAACAGTGTCATCTGACGAAAGATTTGCAGTTTGTTTAAGATAAGTAAGACAACATCTTTGAATGGCAGCATTTACCGATATATGCGTGTTTGATTCATTTATTTCCTGAAACTAAATTTGTCAATAACACTCGAAACTAACTTTAAAGCTTCTGACACGTAGCAGGTGTAAAGTTATAGATGTCTATATTTAGATGCAGCGTCGGTTGTCTCTTCTTTTGGATTTATTTATGGACGTCACTCGTAATTTCAGCACCGTAGTGTTAAATTTGTTTTACATTGAATTACAAAAGTAACAAAGAAATATTTGTAAATATTAAAGCAAAAAAATAGGGAACAAGGTATATGGTTAAAAGCACACAAAAAATAAGTCTTCTACCGCCCCTTTCCTAACAAGTCCTTGTTTTTATAAATATTTTTCTTTCTGTGTACTTTACCATTTCTTATATTCTTGTTAGACAGATTTGATTGCATATTTTCCGCGCTTTACTTATCACAGAAGTTGGTGAGAAGGGAAAACATCATCGACAATAAAAGACAGTAATTTAAGGAGCTATGTTCGACCTACTCAATTACCATTTTATATTTCCATAGGTGACACTTTGTGTAATGAAAGGGAGAACGACTAAGTTATGACTGTAAAATTTCTTTGTTGAGGACTTCCTTAAAAATCCGATTTTATTTCAAAACATTGTTAATCATAGCAAATTCCTTTTTCTTGTATATTTCTGATAACGCTTTTAGGCAGCTGCTCACTTTATACAGGTGACCCCTGACGCTTCATTAAAGTTGGTGTTTTATTATTCAAACAGTTGCAAATCCAGGAGCTATTTCGAGAGGATCGAACCAAATTCAAATGAAAAGTTTTATTGGCAATCCAAGTTTTCATATACGGGGGCATATCGATGTCGATTTATTCACTTTTGAAAGTGAAATAAAACCCTGAAACACATGGTTACTAGTTACTTGAGTTATTCATTATACAGTATGCGCCAAAAGTATGGAATAAATTCAATAAAAACGAAACAATTATTTTTTGGGAAAAATCCTCGAACAGGTCGATTTTTAATTTAAAAAATACATATTTTAGCGTAAAATGCGATTTTCAAATGTCATTTGTTTTCGAGTAATGACGTCATCGATTTTTTATTTAATTCTCTATGAAACGTAAATTTTATCCATAAAAAAGTAACAATTCTGAGGTATGTAAAATAAAATACAATTGATTAAATTTTATACTTAAATTAAATGTTCGAATTGCCATACACCAACTTGTTGACAATGCGCAAGTCTGTGAAGAAATTCTTCTTGCATATTATGAATCATTTCTGGGGTAACTTTGCGTATTTCGTCCTGAATGCGATTTTGAAGTTCTTCTAAATTACGTGGTTTATTAATGTACACTTTTGACTTCAAGTATCCCCATAAATAATAGTCAAGAGGTATAAGATCTGGCGATCTTGTAGGCCATTCTATCGGTCTGCGTCTGCCGATCCACCTCCCAGGAAAACAGTTGTCCAAAAAATCTCGTACAGGGCACGCATGCGGAGGTGCATCGTCTTGCTGAAACCATATGGTATCGTCAGGAATGTCAGGGTCATTATCGTTAGGAAAAATTACTGCAAGGGCTCGAACAAGGTCATTTTCTAGAAACTCAAAATATCTTTGTCCTGTAAGGGTTCCTTCAAAGAAGAAAGGCCCTACTATTCTGTCGTCAACTATTCCAGCCCACACATTTAATTTCTCAGGGTGTTGGGTATGTGCCTCTGCCATCCAATGAGGATTTTCCCGACTCCAATATCTGCAAGTTTGACGGTTTACTGTACCATTCAGACAAAATGTGGCCTCATCTGAAAAAAGTATTTGCCGGTGTAAATTTCTATTTCCTTGACATAAATCCATTAGAATTTCGCAAAAGTGTAAGCGGCGATCGGGATCATCTTCATTGAGTTCCTGCACAAGAATTTTGTAGGGATGATATTTTTCCTTCCTCAATCGTGAAGAATTATGAGGATTATCCACCATACTTATCAAAATGTTCTGTTTCTGATTTTCATTAATGCTTGGACGTCCAGGTTTTGGAATATTTACAACATTGCCAGTTTCTCTAAATTTAGACTCTATCTTACTGACTGTTGATTGGCTGATAGGGCGATCTGGATATTTTTCATTAAATAAATTGCAAACTTCCTGCTGAGTTCTAGTCATATTCCCGCATCCGATAAGAATTAAAATTTCAATTCTTTGAGTAACAGTTAAATGTGCCATAATACTTTAAATTGAATAATAATTTCTATGTCGCTTACAATACTTATTAGAAAGTCGGTGAGACAGTGACACTTTGCAAAGATTTTCATCTACGTGATCCATAAAAGAACTATGAAATTCGAAAAATTAAACTTGATAACGTTTTTGCTTTATTTTAATTGATTTACGTTTTCTAACATTCAATCGTCATTTACTCGAAAACTTTCCTATGTAAGAGGGCTTAATTTTAGTACTGTCTGATAGAGAATTAAACGATCTTTCAGAATCAAGGAAAAAAATATGGTGTTGCCATTTAAAAAAATTGATGACGTCATTACTCGAAAACAAATGACATTTGAAAATAGCATTTTACGCTAAAATATGTATTTATTAAATTAAAAATCGACCTGTTCGAGGATTTTTCCCAAAAAATAATTGTTTCGTTTTTATTGAATTTATTCCATACTTTTTGCGCATACTGTATTTAAGCCACCATTTATTGTCGTTATTATTAAAGATACAAAATAAAGTTTTGAGTAAAAGTTGTAGGGTTGTAACTGAACCCCTTTATTAAGGTAACGGAAGCACAGTGGCGTGCAGAAATTGAGGGGTACAAGAAGCAAAAATACATTACGTGCGTGCACTACAGTCACGCAAAAATTCATTATTAGGTAAATAAAAGAAATCATTGAAAATTCCTGAAACAGGTCGATTTTTCATTTTAATTTACTTTTTTTTCTAATAATAATTTAATATACAGGGTGACCTACCTTCGAGTAATGGGGTCATTACATTTTTTTTTAAATGGAACACCACATTTTTTCCAATTTCCGGATTACCCTAGCTAAGCTGTTTTCAAAAATATATCACAAGTTACTCCTAATTGTTACACAGTGGCCACCAATACCCAAATTATTTACAAATACCAAAGTTATTTACAAAGGAATAAACGTACTAAAAAATTGATTGAAATTACTACATGTCATTTTAAAGTGTCTACAGGAATGTAGTTAATGTATAAAAACATTGGTGTTACATAGAAAAACGTAGAGAAACGTGATCGATCGTAGGAAATTTTACTGTTCGCTAATAAAACCTTTGGACACAAAAACCTAAATTACATTTACAAATTGTTGACCATTTACTGCCAAACAATGGGCCAGACGAGAAACAAATTCTTGTTGTACATTTCCAATAACTTCAGGCGGGACGGCACGAACTTCTTGTCGAATTCGTTCCTTGAGATCGTCAAGATTATTTGGCTTAGTGACGTATACTTTGCTTTTTACATATCTCCAAAGGAAAAAATCTAGAGGTGTTAAACCTGGTAATCTGGCGGGTCATTCCTTAGCTTCTCTTCTGCTAAATCACCGATGAGGAAACACGTCATCTAAGTAGCGGCGAACAGCGATGACATAGTGCAGCGGTGCACCGTCTTGCTGTAACCAAATTGTGTCATTGGGCAAATCTGGTTCTTCTTCATTGGGGAACAGTACAACCAAGGAATGAACTAAATCAAATTGAAGAAATTCTAAATATCTTGCGCCATCTAAATCTCCTTCAAAGAAATACGGCCCCAAAATTCGATTAGCAACAATTCCGGTCCAAATATTGATCTTCTGGGGACGCTGAGTGTGTGCTTCCATCGTCCAGTGTAGATTGTGATCAGACCAGTACAGGCAATTCTGTTCTAACAGTGCCACTCAGATCAAAATACGTCTCGCCCGAGAAAATTATGGGTTTGACAAAATCCGGATCTGCCTGACATTCTTTGAACTTTGTAGGGATGGTACTTGCTTTTGTGAAGGAATCTACCCAACGTGCTTTACGCACACCTAAATCACCTGCTAAGACTTTTATAGTGGAATGCGGGTTTTCATGAAGGGTCAAAAGGGCTTGTAACTGCACATCTTCATTTAGTATACTTGGTCGGCGAGATCTGGTCAGATCTTATCGTTATCATCGTTTCGAAACTTTGCTTCAGTTCGGCTTACAGTGGATCATCACGCGATCATCATGAGAATTTCAATCCGTTCCGTTTCACTTAGATTCATGTTTTTACAAAATGAAAACAAGTTAATTAATTAAAAAATACTTAATACTTTAAGAAAGAACCAGTTAAAATGAATTCACTCGTACAATCTTAGCAAACTGTTTAAAACTGATTGCCTGTAAAAATTGCACGAGACAGATAAAATTAAAAAAGAATTTGTGACAAAAACTTTGGTATTTGTAAATAATTTGGGTATTGTTGCCCACCCTGTAGCAATTAGGAGCAACTCGTAATATATTTTTGGAAAAAGCTCAGCCAGAGTAATCCGGAAATTGAAAAAAAATGTGATGTTTTATTTTAAAAATGTCATGACGTAATTACTCGAAGGTAGGTCATCCTGTATATTAAATTATTATTTGAAAAAAAAGTAAATTAATGTATTTTATTTACCTAATAATGAATTTGTGTGTTACTTTCGGGACGCACTATATATTGTTTAATGGAATGCCCTGTGCATTGATAAATTTTTGCATCAGTTTTTTTTCAGTTTTCTAAAATATTAACCGTTTTCAAGTAATAAACAATTATAATTAATAAATTAGGTATTAAGAAAACTAAAAAACATTTATTTCAATTATTTAATCAAATCTAATTAAAAGCAGAAAAGAAATATAATCATTTTGCAATATAAAATACAAATTAATCATTATAGACATTACAGGACATAATGAAATAAAAGCAACACTACAATTAAAATGTACATTATACACATAATACAAATATCAATTAATAAATGAAACATTAAATACAGGACAAACTGTGATCCAAAATGGTAATGGTAATGCTAATGATAATGATAACGATAATACCAATAATAATAAGAATATCTCTACCCCTCATTCTAATCACGAGGATTAGCCCAGAAGTCGAAGACTTGTGCGGGAGAGGGGGCGGCATATTATTATTAAGCAGGCCGCATTTGCGCCCAGGAATGACTTACGTTGGTAGGCCCTAACCACCATTGAGCGCAGGAATGAGGGAAACCTGTTAAACCTCATTAATTAGGGGGGTAGCCAAACGTCAACCGGTATCAACCTCTCACATTGACCCAAGCCAACATTGTTCCACCCTACCATACCCACAGAGAAGGTGCCAATCCTCTCCACGAATATAGCTTATATACGGTCTACCGGCTGCGGGGTCGAACACACAGCGATCTAGTCACCTCGATTCAAGTACTTAAATTTCTTAATTCAAGTTTTATTATTCTTTCATTTGATACACCCACTAAGTAGGTCAAGGTCTATTGGACCAGTCAAAGAAAAGTTTCATTATGCGCCGCTAGAGAGAACTTTACCTAGAATATCAGAATTATTTTTTTCTCTTGTTAGATATCACAGAAATTTACACTTTATTGAAGTCGATAAATGTAACCGTTTAGCAGGAAATCACTATTAAAGTTTTATCAAATATCAAATTTGTTATAATTCTTTCTGCAATTAATCAAATTGCCATGCTTCGTCTTATTAGTAATTTTGGTGTTACAAATTGTAACGAAAATTGTTTAAAGCAGGAATAAGTTTGATTTTTTACCATAATAATTTGAAAAATGGTTGAGCAATACTTAAGTATTCAATATGCATTTTTGATACGGACAAGCAAAGGGTAATGCAAAACAAGCGCATCGGAATTACATAGACGCATATCCTAATAGAAGAATACTACATGCCCAAACATTCTCTTTTAAAAATGGTAATTATGACACTACGAGAAGTGCAGAGAGAGAACAAAGAGTGCTAGATGCTGTAGAAATAAATTCGACTAAAAGTACAAGAATTGGTGCTCAGGAGGGTATTGCTCATTCTTTAGTCTGGAAAGTTCTCTACAGGTAACTTCTTCATCCACTTCATCTGCAAAAGGTGCAAGCACTTTATCATGCATATCCAATGTGTTGTTTACAGCTCTGTAGTAGCATTAGTGAAAAAATATGATGGGGATAAGTAATGTATTATTAATATTTTATTTTCTGACAAAGTTGGTTTTACAAGAGATGATATTACAAATTATCATAATACTCATCGATGGTTCAATGAGAATCCACATGCATACCAAGAAACGAAACATCAACGGAGATATTCTTTTAACCATGGGCCGGAATCATAGAAGATAGCTCCTCACTTCTTTAATGAAACATTAGATGGGGACGGTTCCTTGGAATTTCTTCGAAACGATCTTCCAGATTTGCTTAATGTTCCTGTATGAATACGAGCAAAAATGTGTTATTTAGATGAAGTATTTCATAATCGTTGGATTAGGGAGATGTGGATCACTAAGTTGGGCGCTCCGATCACCTGATCTCAATCCAATGGATTTTTTTCTTTGATACTCATAATTTCAGTACCGTTGTGTCTACATAATTTTGTCTGATATTGTTGCTCTTACGTATTTTATGGATGTGCTCATTTCTCAAACTATTACCCTTAAGCGGGATGCTACATTCACCTTTAAAATCTTAAATAGAAGGTGGTGGTTGTGTAATAAGTTACTTTAAAGGGTATTAAATTATTTTTTAAACGCCATCTAGTTTTTGAATTCCCGAGAAATAAAGTTCGGATATCCGAAAATTCCTCTCCAAACGTTGAGTTTTCTTTAAAGCTGAGTTTGTACCTTATGGTTAACATTTTTGCGACGCTATTTGAAAATAAAGATTTATGCCACGCAGCCTGAATCATTGCAAGACTTACCGCACTAGTGTAATTTTATTACTCCACGAATGCTCCATAGTGCTAGATAACATTTTGAGCAATGTCTTTAGTATTACATAGAAATGGTGGACATTTGCAACATCTGACAAAGTAGCATTGAGGCTATGAACGGCGAAATAGCCTAACTCACAATCGTGGCATTATAGCTTAACCCATTGTATAGCAAATGCATTTCTAATATTAATAATTTCAGATGCAAATCAGCCAAATCCACGTTTGGCTTCCAAACTCTAGATAACATTGACCTAACTTATTATTCATCAATCAGTTTATGATAAAGTAGCCTAACCCTTTTCATAGAAATACTAACAGTTGCAAATTTAAAAACTTCACGCGAATTGCTAGTCCATGAACTATGTCAAACTAATTAAAAATCGATAAACGTTTGATAAGAGCAGAAATTTAGGGAATCGTCTATAAAATATGTCCCCATTAAAATAAAAGTTGACCAGTCTGAACCTATTTATAGTTTCTGCATCCAAATGAAAAAAATGTGGTGGCAATGTATATCAGTTGATTATGGGAAATAAATATGTATTTGGGGCAATCTCCTTCGAGATTTCAAGGGAAGTTGTCCCAACTTCACTTTATTATTGCACAAATTTTGTTTCAAATGAAAATTCTTATATGAACATAAGAACAAATCTGTTAATAAGGCTTCATCACTAACAAAATGATGAAATTAATTTTCACCAACAGTCAATGAAATCGATCATGGATCAATCTCATGGATTGAATAGGTACTTCTTCTGTATAAGTTAGCATGATGAAGTGACCGTATCGTATGAAATAATGAGTATAACAAACAGATTTAGTATTCACCTTGTACATAACTATCAAATTGGCTGCATTTGCTAAATGAAAGAAAAATAGGTTAAGAAATTTTTGAAATTATATTGGATGAACTATTTTGAAATTGTGTTATTAAACTCATATACCTAAGTAGGGTTTAACACATACAATAAATATTAATAGAATTTATCCAGGCCCGTTTTTTGGCAACAAAGTGGTTAGTTTCCCGAATTATAGATCCAGAATATGTATATTGATGAGGTTTGTTGTATATTGTATTCAAATTAATTCAGTAGTGAGAAAGAATACAAATTACTTCATTATGTAACAACTATATTAACCTCATGAATTTAATCCTCCAATTATTTGAAGAATTTGGTTAGCATTTATAGTACAACCCGAACTAAGGTCGTCCTTGGCCCATCTGCTTATCTGATGAAAAGTACTTTTTATCAAACATAATATGTTAACAAATATGTCGCAAATAGGTTACCTTCCTTTGTCTGGTCCCTATTACCAGGTTGCCAGATATAAACATGGAAATATATAGGGTGTAACAAAAAAGCAGGTCATCTCGTTAACTGCATATTTTCGACAACTAAATATAATCTTACTTATAACCTTCCTTATAATCCTAGGATTTAATCCCACTTACCTATATGCAAAAATGTCTACCTTAAAAAATACAGGGTGTTGAAGTTGACCTTTAAAAAATGCACCTTGCAATAACTTTGCCAATTTTTTTATATACAGGGTTAACTATGACTTCGTACAAATATTTTATGAGGGGATAGGGAAAAATAAGAATTAACGGAATCATCTATCATCAAAAATATCCAAACTTATTTATAAAACAATGTTTTGCAATGACAGGTGAATTATATGGCACCATTTGCCATGGTGCCATATAATTCATTTACCATAGTGCCATACAAAATAATAGTGCAAACTGCAAAATATTGCAGTCTGGCGTTACCACAAGTGCCGTTGCCGTCTGCCGTTGCTGTTTGATGCGTTGCTCGAAAGTCTACTTTTAGGGTCATTTTAACAGAACACTGTAAACATCTTGGGATGTTGTAGTTTAAAATATTACTAATTATTTTATGCAAACATCGTCGATTACTGTTAATATTGTTGCTATTATTAGTATTAACAGAATTTAATTACACAACAACACATGAAGCTTAAAAATTTATTGGCGTGAGTGCACCTTGCATTAGTGACAGATGTCGTCTGTAGATGTCAAATAACGTAAATTTACGGTTACGGTACCTACTCTGATTAGTTTGAAATAATTTTTCAGTACTTGATTTTCACAAATTTAATTTTTCGCGTATTTTTGTGTATTTACAAATATGTCGTATTCAAATGCCTAGATGACGAATAAGATGTTGATTTATGGGAGTGTGGCAAGTGCATATTATCGTGCGGCAGCATCAAAGACGTTTCCCGAGTATACAAAATATGCCGGATACTTTTTGAACGACATCGAACAGCTGTTTTATGCCTTGGCGGTAAACGTGTGGCAGTGTTTTTATGTATTTGTGTACATTTACGTGTATTTTGTTGTTATTCTTTGTGCTTTTCCCGACGTAAGTAATCGACCTGAGCAAGACTGCCAAACTAAGAACGATCGAGGGAAGGAGAGGTCCACAGCAAGTACAAAAATCTTTGCAGGTTTTAATTTAAACAAGTAAGAAAACAGAAGATGATTCAACATTCTAAAAATTTCTCCAAGTATCAATTCTGGAAATAAATATTAGTAAGGTAGGTGCTGTCTCTGTGCTACCATACCGTATTTCTCATTAAATCATTAAATAATAATCTAGCTTTTCTTTCAAAGCTGCTTAAACTGATACACGTGTCAATGCGGTGACCTGTGTCAAAGTCATGTTTGACACCTTTGACTTTGGCTGAATATACCTAACTTCGCGGTTGACAGAAGGTCAGTGACGGCGATAAATAGGGATTTAATATAGTTTAAAAAAAAATTTTTTTTGGCTTTATAAATAAGTTTGGAATTTTTTTGAAGGGTGATTCCGTTAATTCTTATTTTTCCCTATCGCCTCTTAAAATATTTGTACTAAGTCATAGTTAACCCTGTATATTATGTTTGACAAAATATACTTTTCATTTGGTAAGCAGAAAGGCGAAGGACGACCTTAGTTCGGATCTTAAAGTATTAATATTTTTAAAATGTTATATGAAACCGTAAATAATGTTTAAAATAAAATTATAATTTTTGGTGGTCATAAGATAATTTAATCTTTCTTGCAAAATATCCTAGTAAGAGAATGTTCAATAAAAGGGATGATAATAAGTGAAAGACTCTTTTTACATGGAATACAACACATGTTTGATTGTTCCACTACTTCAGATTTTGTTGCAATAACCCAATTTGTTGTTAAAGCTCATTGTTGGCTGCAGTTGTATCAAGAAGAAGTAAGTAACAATAAAATAAAAATCATGTAACATCTCTATGGAAGCAGATAAACAAATTTTAAACTGTCAAACTCGACATACTTCTAATACATTTACTATTTTGAGAACGAAGACAGATAATTTTTCGAAACGTCAATAATACGTAAGTGCGCTATAGTGATGTGATTTTTATTATTTTTTACTTATCTGCTTTTTTCAATGTGAGATTAATTGGTTAGGCAAACTTAGTTTCAAAAATAACCCTTGACTGATCCCTTTGGCGCAAGAACTTTACTACTTTAATTAATCTTTATTTTTTCAGAAGTGTGGCAAAAACTCAATCAAACTAAAGATAAATAGAATAGGTTATTATTAAATTATTAAATTATTATATTATGATCGTGCATACGCATTAGGAGTAAAAACAAGGTCAATGAATCCGTCTGAAATACTTTAAACTATTGAAAATGAAGAGAAATTGCGCTGCTCTATACTGATGCTTATAGTATACTCCTCTGTTCCAATGTTGATGTTTTGGTTTCGACGATTGTTTCATAACCGTATTAGCACACTTGCATTTTATCATTATGTTTACCTACAGTATTAAACAGCATTTATTTGTTTTGTGAACAGTTTTATAATATAGTAATCCTGTTGTTTGTAACTGCAGATGCGAAAGATATACGATCTATTCAACTGTGAACTTCTGGCAGGTTCAGATGGAACTAAAATCCGCCTTTATGCAGCGTATAAACAAGTTCAACATGTATGAGAAAAGCAATTCCAGGAACCACTCCGGCTGAACCGTAGAATTCAGGTCTCCGGATGGAGTTCCGATATTCTCAGTAAATTCGCATGTAGCGCTGTAAACAATATCGCAATAAATTAATAAGCATCTCCAAATTGTGGAATCAGCGACTTTATCGGAAACCGTTAACATTGAGAGAATTATTTAACACAAACGGGCTAACCGTACTAGAGATAACTTTATTGCTGAGCTGCCAATAATTACAGTTCCTGTCCTCTTGGGAATAAGGTAGGAGCGCAACCTTTTTGGTTAAAAATAGACAGCCGTTGAAATTTCCTTAAAATTTGAACGTATTTTAATTTTACAGCCCTTTCGCCCTCTTAACTGAGATACAGGGTGTTTTACGTTTCTCAAGTATCATTATAGAAATGAAAACTGGTATCGCAAGTTCAGTTAAGTGGCTATTACATAGTAATCACTAAATCTACCACCATATAGCAAAAATAGCTGTTGCTGTCCTTACTGTTGAAAATCACTTCATGGTTTTTAAATTTTTGGTACCTTAAAGTTGCCCAAACTTTAAAGTGGATTGTAAAGGTAACGGCAACCAAGCCATATCACTTAGATATTACTTAGAAGTGACAGTAGCTTTATAGTGTTTGTAATAGTTTTGGTCAAGTATTGGGAACTTTTAAAAAACATTGAGAGAATTATTTAACGTTAATGGACTAACCGTACTAGAGATAACTGTATTGCTGAGCTGTAAATAATTACAGTTCCAGTCCTCTTGGGAGTAAGGTAGGTTCTTTTTTGATAAAAATACACGGCGATTGAAATTTGAACACATTTTCATATTACAGCCCTTTCGCTCTTGTAAGTGATACTCAGGGCGTTTTGCGCTTCCCAAGTATTATTATAGTAACGAAAGCTGATACTGCACCTTCAATTAAGTGGTTATTACGTAATAATCACTAATCTACCACCATATAGCAAAAAAATAGCTCTAATTTATGTTAGCATAGTTGTAGATACGTATACATACATACATAATTTTTTGGTTTTGGTTGGTGAAAACGCCTTCTCAAAAAATTGCCTTACTTGAACGCATCTACTGTTACCGCGCGTGAGCAAGAACTCGAGAAGTGTCACGGAATTTGCATCAGTTAAAATCCGCTGCAGTTCATCAGCCTTATTTACGGAGGCTGCTTTGACAAGTCGCCGACCCCGACGCGTCTAGCTGCTTCGCCTGTTTATAACAACTGTGACCTTGAATCGCTCTGGAGACATCGTCGAGAAAATTGCTGGTCATGGCAGGACAGGGGTTGAACCATCTCTCATTTTACTTATTTTTATATATTTTTGTTTGTTTTTGTTAAACTTGGACAGAATGGCTGTTTTCAAACATATTTTTTTAATTTTTAAAAGTTCATTAATCTTTTGGAGCCTATATTATTTTCTATGCAACTTATTTGGTTGTAATGGTTTTAATTAATATTAGTATTTTTTATGTTTTAGATTATGCGTAGGCTGGAGCCTGTTTTGGTAAGTATTATTTTTAGTATTTAGAAATAAAAGAAGGGGTTAAGTTTTAAAAAGTTAAACCAATTGCCCTTTGATAGACCGTGCGCTGGAAAAATGTCTATGTTTTCACCGTGACAGTGACAGCACAAAGTGGCTAGCGCTGCTCTGCGTGCTGAAATATTTTCGGCACAACTTAAATAACAATCAGCTCCCAGACTCGTATGAGCGGGAACGTCTCGCGCAGATCTTCGCGCATGCCGCCATTTTAGGATAAAACCTTGAAATAGGACCAGGACCGTCTTGCGTCTGTGTTTTATTTGTGTTACTCTGTGTTTATTGTTATTTATCATGAGTGAAAAAAGGGGAGGACATGTTTGTGCCGTTAAAAACTGTAAAAGTAAACGATATAATTGTGACAAAAGTTTTTTTAGTTTTCCTAGTGATCCTAATAGGTAAGCGAATAAATATTATGAAATTTAAGTAGGTATACGCTTTCTAAATTGCGACATTTTTATTTAATCCGGCCCTGACGTGTATCCTGTGCGAGAGAGAGACAACAAGCTTCAAGGACAAATTTTCGATGTTTAATACTTCAAAGGTGCCGCCGTAGAGTCTGTGAGCTAATTGTTATTTAAGCTGTGCTTTCGGTGGGAGCTAGGCCACGCCCATATGACAAAACTAGAAGGCGAAAAATTCGTTGGCTTCTCAGAATTATCAGTGACGGAAAACTAAACGGTTATGAAGTATTCATCAATTCGTTGTTATCATTGAAACTGTGTTTGCACTGTGATTGTATGTATTTTCTTCAGTTCTTAATGACTAAGTATATTTTCTTTTTTATTTGATAAATAACGATTTTCCTGGTTGTTATGCTGTGACCTCGGTAATTGGTCGCTGCCAGTAACAGAATTAAAGTGCACATTTCTAGCATTAGCTGAGATTCTTTGACTTGCCCTGGTTGTTCTCGGGCTAGGCTCCGTGAGGGCAGACCCGTTATCAGTATCTCTGGGCCTGCCCATATATTAGATATGATCGGAATCGTTCTTTGGATAAAGGTGGTCTTCCGAGACTACCCGTAGCCGCCTCTGTAACTGTTCGCATTCCGCTTCCAAATGTTTCGCCGCCCTTCACTGTTGATATCTTCAGTGGTGACTCCGCAAAAGCTTCGCCGTGACTTTAATTCTGTTACTGGCAGTGACCAATTACCGAGGCCACGGCATAACAACCCGGAAAATCATTATTTATCAAATAATAGCACCGGCCGTGAAAGCCTAAATACCACTATGACTATATATTCATTTTTAAGCGTTTTATAGTATTAACAAACTTATATGTGCATCTTAAATTAAAATTTAGGTTATTACACTCTATAAAGAAAGTCAGTGGAGAATTTATGTGGAGTAGATGCTTTGTTAAAATTGGTAACTTTATTCCATAAAAAATAAGATTTGTCATTCATACCATTTTAAAAGCACTTACTACGTTCAAATGCGAACTGAAATACCTCCGCATAATTTACCTAATAATTATTAATAAGATAGCAATAATATTAAAAATCCATCATCAAGTATTTCCACCGCTTTAAGTTGCTTACTGGTACAGAAGTGACAATTTTGAAAATACTATAATTTTATCGGGTTTTGACTAAATTTAACATAGAAAAAATATACTTCAAGCGAAGGCTGAAAAATAGTTTGTAGTTGTTTGTAGTAACTTTCATTTTGTTTGTATTTCCTCAGAATCTAAAGTAGAGTCGTTATGCTTCCAGGAGGGGCTAAAGAATTGTTTATTGTAACTTTCATTTCGTTTATAGTTTCCTAAAATCAAAAGTAGAGCCACTATAATTCAAAAGAAGGCTAAAAAATCATTTGTAGTACCTATTATTTCGTTTCTGGTTCCGTGAAGTCTGAAGTAGAGTCACCATACTTCGAGCGGAGGCTAAAAAATCGTTTGTAGCTGTTTGTACTAACCTTCATTTCATTTGTAGCTCCTCAAAATCTAATAGGGTCACTATACTTCAAGCGGAGACTGAAGAATTATTTGTAGTAACCTTCATTTGGTTTGTAGTTTCTCGAACTCTGAAGTAGAGTCACTATATTTCAAACGGAGGCTAAATAATCATTTTTAGTAACCTTCATTTTGTTTGTAGTTCCTCGAAATCTAAAGTAGATTCACTATACTTCAAGCAGAAGCTAATGAATCGTTTGCAGTAACTTTCATTTCGTTTGTAGTTCCTCGAACTCTAAAATAGAGTCACTATACTTCAAACGGGATTTCATTTGAAAGTCCTCGAAGTCAAAATTAAAGTCACAATACTCCAAACGGAGGCTTAAAAATCGTTTGTGATTGTTTGTACGAGTACTAACTATGATTTCGTTTGCAGTTCCTTGAAATCTAAAGTAGAGTCACTATATTTCAGAGAGAAGCTAAAGAATCGTTTGTAGTAACTTTCATTTCGTTTGTAGTTCCTCGAAATCTAAAGTAGAGTCATTATACTTCAACCAGAGGCTAAACAATCGTTTGCAGTAACTTTCATTTCGTATGTAGTTTCGTGAAGTCTAAAGTAGAGTCAATATACTTCGAGCTAAGGTTAAATAATCGTTTGTAATTCTTTATAGAAACTTTCATTTTACTTGTAGTTATGCGAAATCTAAAGTAGAATCAGTATAGTTTAACGAAAAGCTAAGCAATTGTTTGTAGTAATATTTATTTCGTTTCTAGTTTCTCGAAATTTAATAGAGAGAGTTATAAGCCTTCAAGCAGAGGCTTAAACATGGTTTGTAGCTGTTTGTAGTAACCTGCATTTCGCTTGTAGCTTCTCGAAATCTAAAGTAAAGCCACTATACTTCAAGCGGAGACTAAAGAGTCATTTGTAGTGACTTTCATTTCGTTTGTAGTTCCTCGAACTCTGAAGTAGAGTCACTATACATCAAACGGAGGCTAAATAATCATTTTTAGTAATCGTCAATTTGTTTGTTGTTCCTCGAAGTCTAAAGTAAAGTCACAATACTCCAAACGGAGGCTTAAAAATTGTTTGTAGCTGTTTGTACGAGTAGTAACTTTTATTTCATTTGTAGTGCCTCGAAATCTAAATAGAATCACTATACTTCAAGCAGAGGATAAAGAATCGTTTGCAGTAACTTTCATTTCGTGTGTAGTTTCTCGAAATCTAAAGTCATAATACTCCAAACGGAGGCTTAAAATCGTTTGTAGTTGTTAGTAGTAACTTCGTTTGTCGAAATTTAATTTAGAGTCACTATACTTCAAGCAGAAGCTAAATAATTGTTTGTAGTTGCTTGTAGTAACCTTCATTTAGTTTGCAGGTCCTTGATATTTAAAGTAGTCACTATATATACTTCAAGCAAAGGCTAAAAAATCGTATTGACTTTTCATGTTGAAGATAATTTTGATTGTCATAACATTAGAATTATTTAAAAACTGATTTTTTTTCTAATTGCAAAAGCAATTGTGTGCACTTATGACTGACTGACCAACGCTCTTCGGTATATTTTAATGTTATCACTTTTTTTACCGCATAGCAAAAATACACAGTGCAATTGTAGTAACATATTGTTGGAGTTGTACCAGTTTTCGTATAAACACATTTTTATTTGATAATTTAACACTGTTTGAGATAATTAGCGTATTATTATGCAAATTTGAGATAATTAAAACAGAACGTAATTGGATATGCAAATAGATATTACTGTTGGCATGGGAGCTTATAAATTACTGAACGAATCAATGGGAAAACTAATTGCACGTCGCCGAAACAAACGCTGTTAACAGCACCCAATCTTACATTAAAAAATGGGACAATTAAATGCATTATCACTCCTCTTTAATGGGTTAAAATCTTTTATTAGTGTAATAAATAATAATAATAATAATGATAATGATAATAATAATAATAATAATAATAATAATAATAATAATAATAATAATAATAATAATAATAATAATAATAATAATAATAATAATAATAATAATAATAATAATAATAATAATAATAATAATAATAATAATAATAATAATAATAATAATAATAATAATAATAATAATAATAATAATAATAATAATAATAATAATAATAATAATAATAATAATAATAATAATAATAATAATAATAATAATAATAATAATAATAATAATAATAATAATAATAATAATAATAATAATAATAATAATAATAATAATAATAATAATAATAATAATAATAATAATAATAATAATAATAATAATAATAATAATAATAATAATAATAATAATAATAATAATAATAATAATAATAATAATAATAATAATAATAATAATAATAATAATAATAATAATAATAATAATAATAATAATAATAATAATAATAATAATAATAATAATAATAATAATAATAATAATAATAATAATAATAATAATAATAATAATAATAATAATAATAATAATAATAATAATAATAATAATAATAATAATAATAATAATAATAATAATAATAATAATAATAATAATAATAATAATAATAATAATAATAATAATAATAATAATAATAATAATAATAATAATAATAATAATAATAATAATAATAATAATAATAATAATAATAATAATAATAATAATAATAATAATAATAATAATAATAATAATAATAATAATAATAATAATAATAATAATAATAATAATAATAATAATAATAATAATAATAATAATAATAATAATAATAATAATAATAATAATAATAATAATAATAATAATAATAATAATAATAATAATAATAATAATAATAATAATAATAATAATAATAATAATAATAATAATAATAATAATAATAATAATAACAATAACAATAACAATAACAATAACAATAACAATAATAATAATAATAATAATAATAATAATAATAATAATAATAATAATAATAATAATAATAATAATAATAATAATAATAATAATAATAATAATAATAATAATAATAATAATAATAATAATAATAATAATAATAATAATAATAATAATAATAATAATAATAATAATAATAATAATAATAATAATAATAATAATAATAATAATAATAATAATAATAATAATAATAATAATAATAATAATAATAATAATAATAATAATAATAATAATAATAATAATAATAATAATAATAATAATAATAATAATAATAATAATAATAATAATAATAATAATAATAATAATAATAATAATAATAATAATAATAATAATAATAATAATAATAATAATAATAATAATAATAATAATAATAATAATAATAATAATAATAATAATAATAATAATAATAATAATAATAATAATAATAATAATAATAATAATAATAATAATAATAATAATAATAATAATAATAATAATAATAATAATAATAATAATAATAATAATAATAATAATAATAATAATAATAATAATAATAATAATAATAATAATAATAATAATAATAATAATAATAATAATAATAATAATAATAATAATAATAATAATAATAATAATAATAATAATAATAATAATAATAATAATAATAATAATAATAATAATAATAATAATAATAATAATAATAATAATAATAATAATAATAATAATAATAATAATAATAATAATAATAATAATAATAATAATAATAATAATAATAATAATAATAATAATAATAATAATAATAATAATAATAATAATAATAATAATAATAATAATAATAATAATAATAATAATAATAATAATAATAATAATAATAATAATAATAATAATAATAATAATAATAATAATAATAATAATAATAATAATAATAATAATAATAATAATAATAATAATAATAATAATAATAATAATAATAATAATAATAATAATAATAATAATAATAATAATAATAATAATAATAATAATAATAATAATAATAATAATAATAATAATAATAATAATAATAATAATAATAATAATAATAATAATAATAATAATAATAATAATAATAATAATAATAATAATAATAATAATAATAATAATAATAATAATAATAATAATAATAATAATAATAATAATAATAATAATAATAATAATAATAATAATAATAATAATAATAATAATAATAATAATAATAATAATAATAATAATAATAATAATAATAATAATAATAATAATAATAATAATAATAATAATAATAATAATAATAATAATAATAATAATAATAATAATAATAATAATAATAATAATAATAATAATAATAATAATAATAATAATAATAATAATAATAATAATAATAATAATAATAATAATAATAATAATAATAATAATAATAATAATAATAATAATAATAATAATAATAATAATAATAATAATAATAATAATAATAATAATAATAATAATAATAATAATAATAATAATAATAATAATAATAATAATAATAATAATAATAATAATAATAATAATAATAATAAGCAGGAGGGGTCATCCATCATCTACGACCTTTGGTGAGTAGCGACACCACTTACTCTAGCTGGGGGTGCAAAATCGGACCGGCAGCACTGCGCACCCGGGAGGGATGAGCTAGTTTTTTCCTCTGGTGCCGGCCGTCGATGTGTCAGGCCAACCACCTGACACACTGAAACCTCCGGTTCCAAATGCCAGGAGAGAGGGCCTCCACAATCGACCCCATTCGGATGGGGGTCATGGGCAAGGTGGTGGGGCCCAACCGGACGGATTGCCCGTTGACGACCAAGGCCATGAAAATGGAAGTTTTGAGTGGACCGATGAGCTAAGGGACGATCTTCTGGTCTGTTATGAAAGCAGCGAGCCCGGGCGAAGAGGATACATGGCGCGGATGTATGCTCGGTGGTGCGACATGCACCCCGAAGGCCGCGCCCTCACCGCACAAAATCTGCGGGATTATGTATCCTACCTTCGTCGCAGAGGCTATGAGAGGCGTCCTCATCTAAGGGTGAACGAAGTGGCTGAAGAGCCACGGAATGATCCCGCAGAGGCGCCGCGCTTCATTCCCCGAGAACAGGACAGCCTGAGCACCCGTCGGGGGTTGCCTTTTATAAAACCCCCGAGGCCCGCAGATCTGGCCCGAGTGGATACTGCGCTCCGTGAGGATCTCCCAGAAGAGGCTGACATCTGGCGCGTCAATTGCGCTGTGTACGAAGCCGCTGAACTGCTGACTCGGGTGGAGAGAGGGCGTGAAAATGCCGTTTCTCCACTGGAGAGAGCACGGCGGCGAGTGCACAAGATGGAGGCTAAGATCCGGTCGGCGAGGCAACACGCGTCCCGTATCCAATGTGTGATGGACTATGTGGAAGCCAATAGGGCTTTCACACCTAAGGTGAGACGCATTGCTACTTCCCTTAGGCGGGTCTATCATACCCTGAATCGGGTGGTGCTGCTCACCATCAAGCAGCATTCTCTCGACAGGATACGGATGCTAGTGGCTGCGAAAAAGTCACTAGTGAGGCGGTCGAGAAGGTTGGAGCAAAATAATTTGTTCCGTGTAAGGCCTTCTCGACTTTTTGAACAGCCTCAGCGTGTTGCGGACAATCCGCCGACTGTAGATCGGGTAGAAGCCTTCTGGAGAGATCTTTATGGCCGCAGGATTCCACTTGATAGAGACACTCCAGCCCTGGCACACTTCGAGGCCTTTTGTCAAAGGCTTCGAGAGCCACAAGAGGTGTGCCCACCGATAACCCCGGATGAAGTTCGGAGATCATTTATTAGATCGAAGAACTTCGCTGCTCCTGGTCCCGATGGGATCAGCAACTTCTGGTGGAAAAAATTCACCAGTGTCCACCGCCATTTGGCCAGAATATTCACGTTCTGGCTAAATGGAGAGCAGCAAATTCCGGCGTGGTTTGTCGAGGGGAGAACCGTGCTTATCCCTAAGAGCGGAGATTTGTCCCAGCCAAAGAACTACCGTCCAATAACCTGCCTGAATGCGTGTTACAAGGTGTTTACTCGCATCTTGTACGCGCGTGTGCTCCACGCAGTGAACCCGGTTTATCAACGGATGTACGAGCAGCGAGGGTCCAAGAGGGGTGTGGCTGGCTGTAAGGAGAACCTGCTCATCGACAGATGTATTACGCAGGACTCCGTGCAGTACAAGCGGAACCTCTCAATGGCCTGGATAGATTACCGCAAGGCATTTGATATGACATCACATGAGCTAATAATCCACTTGCTCCAATGCCTTGCGGTGGCCGACCCCATAGTGAAGTGTATTGAACAACTCATGCCGCTCTGGAGGACCCGCTTTACCATAACATCGGCTAATGCAAGGGTCCAGACAGAGCCGGTTTTGTTCAGGAGGGGAGTGTTCCAGGGAGATTCTCTGAGTCCCCTCTTGTTTTGCATCTCACTGCTGCCATTATCCGTTGCACTTCGTCGTACCCGGGGTTACAACTGCGGTACCCCAGGAGACCGGAGGCATAAGGTCACCCATTTGTTCTATATGGATGACCTTAAACTCTATGCCTCCGGAGAGAGGGATTTAAATCAGTCCCTCAGAGTGGTACAGGAGTACACGCAGGCGGTTGGGATGGAGTTCGGGCTGGACAAATGTGCACTGGTTCATCTCAAGAGAGGACGATGCGGTGCATACGGAGAGGACGCCCAGCTCATAGACGGAAGCATCTTCCATCATCTAGATGCCGGAGAGTCGTACACCTATTTGGGTGTCCCACAGCGGGGCACTCATGAGGTGGCAACGGTGAAAAACGCTCTCCGCGGCAGGTATCGGCACCGCCTCCGACAAATCTGGTCTTCGGAGCTGTCGGGTAAGAACAAGGTGAGTGCCACAAATATGCTTGCCGTTCCGATCCTTCTCTACTCCTTTGGAGTAGTGAAATGGACACAAGAAGAGCTGAGGCAACTCGATGTAGGGACCCGCAAAATGATGCATCTCCATCAGAGTTTGCATCCAAGATCGTCCGTTTCGCGGTTATACTTCCCAAGAAATCGGGGAGGCCGTGGACTCTTGAGTTTGGAGTGTCTCCAGGGCAGAGTGGTTTTGGAGGAAGCCTGTAAAATCATCAGGAGCTCGGATCCCCTTCTCTGCATGGTCCAAGACCATGAAGCAGCAGGGATAGGAGCGTTTGTATATAAGGCAGCGAGAAGAGCAGCCAATGAACTTGGTCTCGTGTTCGATACTGAGCGGGAAAATCCAGACTCTGTCACCGAGTGGGACCCTGCTCAGTTAAAAGCCCAAATTAAAGCTGCAGAGACGCGTCACCTTCTGCAGCTACATAAGGATAAGCCAATGCATGGTCTCTTCTACCGTCATCTAGAGGGGCTTGGCTTATCTGAAAAGCTGACCTTCGCTTTTTTGAGGTCAGCGGGGCTGAACTCTGAGACCGAGGGGTTCATAATGGCTTGCCAAGATGGTGTAATTAATACTCTCGTCTATCGTAGTCGTGTCTTGGGTATCGAGGTTCCTGATACCAGATGCAGGGCCTGCCGCCAGGCGCCGGAGACGCTTATGCATCTCCTGTCGGCCTGTCCGGTATACGCGGCCACAGCGTATATCCAAAGACACGATTCAGCCTTACGGGTGTTGTATTATCATTTACGACACTCGTATGAGATAGACGAGACGCCAGTGCTGCCTTATGCTCCGGGGGATATAGAATCCGTTGTGGGGAATGAGAAGTGCCGAATTTATTGGAACTATTCATTCCCCACCCTCAGGCAAATTCAAGCCAATAAGCCTGATGTAGTCCTCCTCGACCACCAGCTTAGGACGATGTTTGTGATTGAGTTCTCGGCTCCGGCAGAGAACAACATCGTCCTAAAAGAAGAGGAAAAACGGAGGAAGTATCGAGATCTTCTCTCCGAGCTCCGCAGGCTGTATCCAGACCACTCTGTTAAGATTGTGGTGCTCATTATAGGCGTCCTGGGTGGAATGAGACATACGTTGCTTTCTGACTTAAAGATCATACCGGCTTGCCGAAATTCGGCAGAGATCTTAGCCGGCAGAATGCAGAAGGCAATCGTCCTTGGTTCGCTACGTCTACTCAGAACGCACGATTTACGGGCGCAATGATTACTGACTCCACGGAGTGGAGAGTGGTCATTGCTTGACTCTTCAGAACATCTCCGAATGTGTCGGAGCTTCGGAAGGTGTTACTGGAAAAAAAAAAAAAAAAAAAAAAAAAAAATAATAATAATAATAATAATAATAATAATAATAATAATAATAATAATAATAATAATAATAATAATAATAATAATAATAATAATAATAATAATAATAATAATAATAATTTATTAGCCCAACAGAAGTAACTCCGTTTAGAGAGCTAAATCACATTGTAATAACTGATATAAATAATGATAAATTCCACAACAATAAACAATAAAAATAATAAAACAAATGAATACTAAAGTACAGTTAAGTTCAGGAATTAATAAAAAAACTAACCTAAGATACATAACTTAAAGTGACTGGACCCAGAGACAGAAAGCAGTCTACGGCAACTGTGGACATGGTTCACTATAATCATGCATAAGATTTTTTTTTTAATCGCGTATTCGTATTATACTCATTATTTCCTATCTCCTCTTAAAATTAATGACATTATGACTGACTCACCCTGTATAATAGTTTAGTCAGACTTGAACTTGAATATGATTCGCTGCTATGGCATTCACAATCTGAGATATATGTATACGGCAAAGCATTTCTTTATTTTAAAAAATATAACAGACCTTCAGATTTCAACTTATATTGCAATGCTTCTGTTTGGCTACAAATTACTAAATTCTCTTATTGATGATTCTTATTGGTTATCCTGGTTGTGTGTTTTAATATTCATCCGAGAAGTATTAGAATGCATGAACTTCACTATATTCCCATTCGTAAGACAACCCAGTTTGCACCACGTTTGCCGATATTCCGATTAATTAATTTGGTTTCTGGTAAAAATAGTGTGGACTTCTGTAGTCCTGATTTATTTTTAAAATATATCAAAAATATATATTCAATTGACAATTTCTAAATACTTTGTATGTGTACTAGCTGTTAACCTGATGCATGTTTATTATTTTGATAACGTGAATGTTTCTGTTGTGTTCTTCATGCTGTAATGTGCAATTATTATATTTTTTGTTTCTTATTACTCCTTGTAATTAGGCATTGAAGCTTGTTTGGAAGTAATAAATAAATAAATAATTTCTAAGCTAAATGGTAAACCTAACTAACGAAATTCTAATCGTTTTACCCCCACCTTTTTGCACACGTCCATGGTATTGTTCGTTTTAGACATTTCTTTGGACATGTAATAATAGCATCGAATCCTTTCCATTAAGTATTTATTTTTCTCTATACCTTCGTCCTGTTTCATTTCGATATTGACATTATTTAGTTTATCTTTGGTCTCTCTTCCGAATAGTTCTATTTATTCTTGTCATGCTACTTTACGACTGGGCTTGAGCTTTCCTGCTTATATTTATCCGAGGGATCAATATTTTATTGCGCTTCTTTTATTTTATTGTCATACCAAATATATACTCGAGTTGCAAGGGTGTATGATTTTTATTTATTTACCAACGGCTTATCTGCAGCGTTAAAACAGAATAAACACTTGGAATTTAGAAGATGCACATAAAATAGTGTGCCATGTCCAGAATTTGATATTCAGAGTCAATTTTTTAAATATATATTTTTTATTATTAACTCCTTTACTTACAGAAATTTTAATTAGAAAATATTAACAATATTTAATTGCTTATGCTTTTCTAATTGTGTCCGACGTTGCCTGTACAAAATCCCAATTCGCTTAATGTTATACAGTGCTTTCGAAAAGTAACGAATACATTCATTATTTTTGAAATTGAGGAGTTTTAGAAAAATCCCCTGACACGTCGATTTTGTTTTTAAAAAAGGCACTTTTTGACGTACGACCCACATTTGTGACGTCATCGTTGCTGGAGATATGACGTCATCGACAATTTTTTTAAATAGCAACCCCCAATTTTGACCATGCCATTCTACATACATACATCATGAAGAATTATGGTGTTACATAACAAAAATTTCAAGAAAATAAAATTAAATTTTCACAATACTGAAATTGATAATGATTATGTAAAAAATCGACTAAATTAAATGTTCAAATTGTACACCGTTAGCTGCCTGACAGTAGCCAAGAAGATTAATAAATTCTTTTTGCACATTATCAATAACTTCAGGAGGTATACGATGTATCTCGTGACGAATTCTTGCTTTCAAATCTTCTAAATTAACCGGTCTAGTAACGTATACTTTGCTTTTTAAGTATCCCCGCATGAAATAATCTAGGGGTGTCAAATCAGGCGATCTGGCTGGCCACTCAATCGGCCCCCTTCTCCCTATCCAACGATTCGGGAACAGCTCATCTAAATAAGCACGGACAGGTGTTGCATAATGGGGAGGTAGACAGTATTGTGAAAAAAAATTTTAAAACATTATTTTCTTGAAATTTTTGTTATGTAACATCATAGTTGTTCATGATGTATGTATGTAGAATGACACGCTCTTTCAAATGGCATGGTCAAAATTGGGGGTTGCTATTTAAAAAAATCGACGTGCCAGAATCTCCATTTATCTAGAATTATTGAGAATTGTCTCGAGGTTTCTAGAGGATTCGGAATAATATATAAGCAAATTGCCGATTGAGCTGAAACCCAGTTTTATAATTTGAAATGCGGAGAAGTACCTACGTACCGATGCCAAAATGCCCAAAGAGAGGAGCACTCGAAGAAGTTTATTGCAATCGTTGATTGAAAGCGAACCTAACAGTTTTATTATAATTCGTGACGACTTTGTAAAGTGCGTGTTCTGTAATAGAGAATTTTGCCCTAACTGCAAAAATGATATCAAGAAACATATTCAAACCAAACTTCATGCTGTAGCTCGAAGCGGAACATCAAGTTTAGATAAGTGGAAGTATGAATTGACTAAGGCATTTGTATCAAGCAACATACCATTAAGGAAATTAGAAGATTATAATCTTCGGCGGTTTTTAGCAGAATGGACTCATCAAGAAATTCCATCAGAATCAATCTTAAGAAAAAATTACCTTGATATGGTATATGAAAATGTAGTAAAGGAGATACGGGAAGCGGTTGACAACAATTATATATGGGTGACGGTGGATGAAACAACGGATGTTTGTGCACGTTATATAGTGAATTTTGTTGTGGGAATTTTAAATGGAGAAAGTACGCAGGCTTATTTATTGTGCACAAAAGAACTTGAATGGACAGATCACGCCCATATTGTAAATGTTGTGAACAATTCTCTTAAATTTCTTTGGAGGGAACAGTATGAAAGTCACAAGAATAAATTTCTAGTATTTCTAACAGATGCGGCATTATACATGATAAAAGCAGGCCAGTGTCTAAAAGAAGTGTATCCCAATTTATATCACATTACTTGCGTAGCCCATGGACTTAATAGAGTCACAGAAGAAGTACGAAAGCTCTTTCCCGAAGTAAACCAATTGATATCTTCTGCAAAAAAAGTGTTTCTTAAAGCTCCAACAAGAGTATTATCTTTACATAAAAAATATCCACAAGTACCATTACCTCCAGAACCTGTTATAACAAGAACACTTGGCTAGAAGCGGCATTTTATTATACATCATATATAGATATACTTTCAGAAGTAATTCAAGAATTTGATCCCGATGACTCAATTCATATTAGAAGTGCCCAAGATGTTCTAAAAAATCCTACTCTCAAAGAAAATCTTCTGTTTTTAAAACAAAATTTTACAGTTTTGCACGACGCCATAAACAACCTTGAAACCGCTAATTTGCCCCTCAGTAGATCTCTACAAATATTGGAAAATGTAGAATCCTCAATAGAAAATTTGCAACATATACAAGGATTTCGAATTGAACAAAAATTTAGAACTGTCCTACAAAAAATCCCGATTTATCAAAACTAAAAGATATAGTTCAAATTTTGGATAGTGGCGATATTACTGGAGTATACAAGGACGTAGCACCTTTATTCCAATATTGTTCTGTAACATCCACAGACGTAGAGAGGAGTTTCTCTTTATATAAACATTTATTAAGTGACAGAAGACAGAGTTTTACAATGTCCAATTTAGAAAAACATGTTATAATTAATTTCAGATACAAAAGTTCTAGTACAGATGTTCCTCTATGATTTCTTATTTTTATAATAGATATTCCTATTGTTTTCAGTTGTTTTTATTTTGTAGAATTGATGTTAATTATATAAAATAAAGTCTTTTCAACTATATTGAATTCACAATTTCTTTTCCCCCTAAATACGGTCCTGTTAGCAGGAATACTTTTCCGCGCTCTATATCAAACAAGTGCCTATGGAACTAAGCTATTAATTTTTTGGCAACTTAAAGGTAGTAGCAACGCTACAAAAACTTTGTTTCGCCACTTTACCTTAATTCGCCATAACCTCTAAATTGCAATATATGTAGTTCATGTTCATCTCATATCTCGCGCATTTTTATATCTAGTGTGTATGTACAATGAGTTTTAAAATAGTGTCTATAAAAGAGAAAAAATGTTTTTTTTTCTGTGTCGTTCCATACCAGTGGGGAAATAACGGAACATTATTCTGGCCAGAACATTTAAACTATTCTCAAAGATAAATTTTAAGGTGCAATCCAACAAATGCTCCTCAACACACTTGGTCTTCGGGAGCACTTACAATTCTCAGAATTAGGAAATTTCAAAGGTGAAACAATAATGTTTAAGAGTAGCGCTTTCAGTTTGTTGTTTCAGGTTTCTATAAAACGTAGTCTAAAAAAATCTTCTTTCTGCGAGGTTTTTTTGTTGCTACCTATCTTACACACAGATACAGCATAAAGCTAGTAATAAACTAATATATTTTCTGTAGCATTAGAAGGTCATGTAGGAAGCAGATCACTATTGGGTAAAGATTACCTCATAGTGGATTTTCAAGGCAGTAGCAACTTTATAGTAAATTTGATACCATATAAAATGCGAAAATCACTTATAAATGTAGCAATAACGTGACAGCAACTGGCACAATTGTATAATCAAGTCCACAGTAAAGGTTCCCAAAACTATTACAAACACTGTCACTTCTAAGTAATATGTAAGTGATAAGGCTTGGTTGCCGTTACCTTTAATGTCCACTTTAAAGTTTGGCCAAGTTTAAGATGCTTTTGCTTAGTTTTCATAACGTTCTACACACCAAACCACACCACCAAAATTTACAAAACCATGAAGTGATTTTCACTGGTGAGCATTACGTTCTTACAACTATGTATGCACATAAATTAATTAATTTATTTATTTATTTGATACAGCTACCAAGACAGGCAAACGCCCAATTACATGGTAGGTGTAGTACAAAAGAACAATATACAGATGAATAATAAAATAACTACATGTATAGTCAGTACAGGGTAATAGAAAAATAATAGGAGCAAACAAACAAAGGAAAAATATCTAATTCATATGATATACGTATACACACTAATCAACACATACACAAATTATTCAATCCGCGTCGAGAATGCATGGCTTAATATTCTGAACATTAGAACAAAAAATGTCGAAAGAGTTCTGATATTGATGATAATTTGAACACATTACATTAATCGGTGCAAATCGAAGAACATTTGTCCTGGGTGTTTTTAGATAAAATAAATAATTATATCGAGTTCTTCTCTTCAAAATCTTGAACTTTAAATAGCGCTATAACTCTTCACAAACTATTATGCTATTAACAAGTTTAAACAGAAATAAAACAGAAAAATATAGCCTCCTCTGAGCTAACGAGTTGAGATGAAACCTGGCTAATAGTTCACATTGTGGGTGATCTCGAGGTGGATAAACGTTGTCAGATTTAAACGAAAGATATTTAAGTAATTGCCTTTGGATTCTTTCTATTTATATGAACATCGTATCCTGGATTTCACAATGTACTAGCATATTCTAGTTTTCTAGTTTAGAGCAAACGAGAGAGAAATAAAGCAGATTGATAGTATGAACCGAAAATTGCCTTGAATTGCTAATAATGAAACCCAGAGATTTGTAAGCACTTTTAGTAATAGTGTTAATATGGTTAACAAATTTAATTTGAAATCAAATACTACCCCCAAGGTCTCTGAAATTGTCACATTTTGCCAGAGATACAGCATCAATTTGGTATAGATAATTTATGGAGTTATGATCAGTCCTTTTAGTATATGACACTCTAATACATTTATTGATATTCAGTGGTAAAAGATTAAGTTTACACCATTGGTTAATTGTAGTTAGATCTGATTGTAATTCCAGGCAATCCTCAATACCGTCAATACATCTGAACAATTAAGAATTAAGTCATCAGCATGCAGCAACGCATCACTAGAGATGTTCAGAGTTATGTCATTTATAAATAAATTAAAAAGAAGTGGCCCCAAACCTGAACCCTGGGGAACGCCCGATGTTGCATGGACCATGACAGACCTGAAACCATACATTTCAACTTGCAATGTTCTGTTAGACAGGGAGCACTTACAATTCTCAGAATTAGGACATTTCAAACACTGTCACTTCTAAGTAATATGTAAGTGATAAGGCTTGGTTGCCGTTACCTTTAATGTCCACTTTAAAGTTTGGTCAAGTTCAAGATGCTTTTGCTTAGTTTTCATAACGTTCTACACACCAAACCACACCACCAAAATTTACAAAACCATGAAGTGATTTTCACTGGTGAGCATTACGTTCTTACAACTATGTATGCACATAAATTAATTAATTAATTTATTTATTTGATACAATTACCAAGACAGGCAAACGCCCAATTACATCAATCATCTACAGGGAGGTCAAAAGTCAGTTCTGATCGATAAAGATGAAATTATTTGTTGGCGAAGATCCTACTTAAGATCAATTAGAAAATTTCGTGACGAAGGGAGGAATATTTATTATCTAGACGAAACTTGGGTCAACGAGGTATATACTGTAACAAAAGTATGGCAAAATAAAAATGTAAAAAGTTTGCGACAAGCATTTTTGGATGGACTTTCAACAGGGTTCAAGGCACCTTCAGGTAAAGGGCGAAGATCTACGGTTACCACCTTATCACTGTGAACTTAACCCAATCGAATTAGTCTGGGCGCAAGTAAAAGGAGATGTAGCGCGAAATAATACGACGTTTAAATTAAGTGAAAATTTTGTTAAAAAATTCCTTGAAACGAGTAACTGCAGATAACTGGCAAAGATGTATACATCATGTACAAAAAGAAGAGGAGAAAACTCCATAATTTAATTGACGTTACTGTGGAACATATCGTTATTAATCTAGGAGACGAAGATAATTCATCAAGAATATTAAGAGGATGAATTTTAATATACCTACTATTTTCTTTATTGTACATTTATACAACACTACATTTTCTCACCATAATTTGAATTTTCAAAATACATATATTTTTGTGTGGAATAAAAGTCTATTCATTAAATTTAAATAAATATTTTGATAGTAATATTGAATAATTTTATTTGAATTACTAAAAACCCTCTTAACCCGGTTATGATGATTAAAGTAGCCTCTAGTTTTGAAATGCTGTTTTTATATTGTTTATTTATAAGAGAAATGGACCGAGAAATTGAAGAGGCATAGACAAAGTCGGATTGTCGGGGATTAAATTTTAGCTACCTGCTACAATTTAGTACGGTTCGGTCCGTTTTTTTTAAAGTACACCTCATCTATATCGATAATACATAATATAAAAATATTGAATATACACAGTACTACATTTATTTACGATTTGCATACATAATAAGCTTTAATTACTATCTTTCATTTCTAAACAGACTATAAAGTGGTGTAGAACATGTTGATATCCCTTGTAACGCATTGTTGATTTACGACTTCATTCAAAAAACCTCGGCTCTTATCAGATAAAAGGAGTGGTCTAATTATTAATATTTAAAGTAGAGTTATTAAAAGCTCTATTATTGCTTTCCTATTAATAATTATTAGTTGTATTATGTTAAAGGAGCTTCAGGTTATAACAGGTTATATTTGATCATACTATACTCAATTTTTTATAGAATAAGGTTATCAACTTGAGCAAAGGATTTCTCCCACATAGATTCTCCACTGACTTTTATCGTTAGAAAGATGGGTAGGAGAATTGTTATTGTAGTATCATGTTTTTTATTAAGCAAAGAAATGTATTTGCCATTTTCTCTGCTTGTCATCCGCGCTTTCGCTATCACGATTGAGAGACTAGAGACCAGTTTTTTGATTAATTCACTTAATTAAAATTTTGATCGAAGACTATAAACTTTTTATATACTGGTCTACATGAAAGATATTTGCTCTGTCATATGATTCCATCAGAAGATTGTAAATTAAAAGCGATCTTTTGAGACAGTCACATTTATGGATATAAAATCAATGTTCTTTATTTCACTTCGGACATATTCTGGATGTTATATCGGAGAGGCTTTAGTTATCAGCGTGTTAGTCACGTCTTCAATTACTGACGATTCATTGAATTTCTAAAATCTGGATTGAGTCCCAGCAAAAAATATCCGAGCGAGGCAAAACTGAGTGTGGTATTTATAGTTTCATATTTTAGATTTTACTTATTTCGTAACAGATTAAAATGACAGGATCCAGTGTTAGGAATATGAGTTGTTTCGTTAGGAATAGAACTCATCTCAGTTGGAGGTTTCTGAGATTTAAATACAGTGATATAGCTGAATACTTCCTTTTTACTCTATTGTAAACAGAGCTGGGTATGAATACAGGAAAAGTATTCAATACACAAATAATGAGTAAGTACTGTGTTAAAAAAGTATTCACGAATACTTGAATCCTGAATACTTAAATCTAATTAAATACATTTAAAAATAAAAATATAGGAATAGAGAGTACAAGTCAAACAATAAATACATTATAGTCTGTTTGGAAATGAAAGAGAGTAATAAAACCCCGAGATAAGAACCGGCCATGGGCGTGGTAATATTTCGTTTCAGGTAATTATCGGGTAACACTAATGCTAACAGGTAATTGGTGTACATTAGTATATTTTACTAGATACATCATAGGACAGGAGCCAGTGTATTGTGACAGATCAATCCAATCTTAGAGCTGAATATACGAAGACGTGTTAGTGCAGTAGCGTAAAATTCGACTTGGGTTTAGTGACTATTGTGCCAGTGGATATAATATTGTTTGGGCAAAATGTCGAGCTTATCAGATTACGTACCTGCTCAATGAGAAGATTATTATATTAAATGTATTTAATGCATTGAAACACCAAAATCGTACCAACAGTGTTGACGACATCGTGGAAAAGTGTTCCAAAATGACAGGGATTGGAATCGACTACCTACAGACTTTTAAAGGAAACAAAGAATGAATAAGATACTGTAAATCCCCCAAAATCATCTACAGGGAGGTCAAAAATCGTTATAGATGATTTCTTCAAAAATGTCATTCGCAGAAAAGTACACTCATTTTATTTTAAAAAAGAAATGCCAACGCTAAACAAAATTTTAAGTGAACTTTCAGAGGACAACGATTTGCCAAAAATCAGTAGAAGCAAATTATGGGCCGTCTTAAGAGAGTTGAATTTTTGCTGGGAAAAGCAGAACAGGAAGTCAGTTCTTATCGATAAAGATGAAATTATTTGTTGGCGAAGATCCTGCTTAAGATCAATTAGACAATTCCGTGATGAAGGGAGGAATATTTATTATCTAGACGAAACTTGGGTCAACGAGGTATATACTGTAATAAAAATATGGCAAGATAAAAATGTAAAAAGTTTTCGACAAGCATTTTTGGATGGACTTTCAACAGGGTTCAAGGCACCTTCAGGTAAAGGGCGAAAATTAATAGTGACGCATACAGGTAGTGCCGGTGGTTTTGTAGATGGCTGTTTACTTTTATTTGAATCTAAAAATACAGGTGACTATCACGAAGACATGAACGCAGATGTTTTCGAAGAGTATTTTACACAGATGTTGGATCTTATTCCTCCGGGGTCTGTAATTGTCAAGGATAATGCCAGTTACCATTCACGGCAGACCGAGCGGACGCCTACGACTGCTTGGAGGAAAGCCGATATATGGTCAATGGTTATCCGGAAAAAACATTTCTTTTGAAACAAATATGGTGAAAAAGGAACTTTTGACACTTGTGAATCTTAATAAAGATCAGAAAAAATATGTTAGCGATGAAATGACAACAAATCGCCAAATAACGATACTACGGTTACCACCTTATCACTGTGAACTTAACCCAATCGAATTAGTCTGGGCGCAGGTAATAGGAGATGTACCGCGAAATAATACGACGTTTAAATTAAATGACTTGAAAATTTTGTTAAAAAATTCCTTGGAACGAGTAACTGCAGATAACTGGCAAAGATGTATACATTATGTACAAAAAGAAGAGGAGAAAATGTGGGAACTCGATAATTTAATTGACGTTACTGCGGAACCTATCGTTATCAATCTAGGAGACGAAGATAATTCATCAGAATATTCAGAGGATGAATTTTAATATACCTACTTTTTTATTTTCTTTATTGCACATTTATACAACACTACATTTACTCCATAATTGGAATTTTCAAAATACATATATTTTTGTGTGGAATAAAAGTCTATTCATTAAATTTAAATAAATATTTTGATAATAATATTGAATAATTTTATTTGAATTACTAAAAACCCTCTTAACCCGGTTATGATGCTTAATGTTGCCTCATGTTTTGAAATACTGTTTTTATATTGTTTACTTATAAGAGAAATGGACCGAGAAATTGAAGCGGCATAAACAAAGACGGATGGTCGGGGATTAAATTTTAGCTACCTGCTACAAATTAGTACGGTTCGACCACACAAGTACACATCATCTATACCGATAATACATAATATAAAAATATTGAATATAAGCACCAGTACTACATTTATTTACGATTTGCATACATAATAAGCTTTTATTACTCTCTTTCATTTCTAAACAGGCTATAGGCTTGTCCCTGCAGCAGTCTGCAGCTGTACATAACGATCAGAAGCATGCGTATTTTGGATGTAAGTGTTCCAGCAAGAATTCAACTGTAACCCATAACTGCTAATCCGCTATTCCAGTACGATCAAGACTAATAGTTTATAAAGTTGGTGGATTGTTTGTAAACCGGTAATCCGGAGCATGCGTATTAGTCTATCAGATATCTACTCTTACTAGGCATGTAACATTAACCTACAATTTTATGGATTGTTGTATCTGCCTCTGTTATAACCTAACTTTAAAATATATATTATCATAGTTTAGAACTCCAGATAACTGTGAAAGGGCACTTAAAAACGTGATATTTAGCAATTTGAATTAAATATACATAGTGCAAGAACAACCAAAAACGCTAAGATTCATGAATACTCCAATAATCATATATACCCTAAATTCATAACTGCTATTTTGGAGTTCTTAATCCTGAATACAAATCTATGCGTGATGGAATACGAATACTGATTACACAAACATTGTATAATAATTAAAGATATTATAATAATATCTCTACCCCTCATTCTAATCACGAGGATTAGCCCAGAAGTCGAAGACTTGACTTACGTTGGTAGTCCCTAACCACCACTCAGTGCAGGAATTAGGGAAACCTGGAAAACTTCATTAATTAGGGGGGTAGTCAAACGTCAACCGGTATCAATCTCTCACGTTGACCCAAGTCAACACTCTTCCACCCTACCATACCCGCAGAGAGGGTGCCAATCTTCTCCACGA
Source organism: Monochamus alternatus (assembly GCA_037114965.1). Lineage (NCBI taxonomy): Eukaryota > Metazoa > Arthropoda > Insecta > Coleoptera > Cerambycidae > Monochamus > Monochamus alternatus. The sequence goes on along the minus strand of CM073432.1, from coordinate 10,969,777 downwards.
ATATAGCTTAGATACGGTCTACCGGCTACGGGGGTCGAACACACAGCGATCTAGTCACCTCGATTCAAGTACTGACGCATTAAACGGCGAGACCACTGGCCGATAGAATACTACTTATGAATACAACGTATGTGTAATTCTAATCAGTTTTCCTACAGTTTCTATTAATTAAGTCATATGTAAGTTTTTTGATACTAAATAAGGAACAATTCAATACACAAGATTTGATTCAATAAATATCTAATATGAATGTTAATTTAGTTAAAGTTACTAAAGAGAAAAGACGTACCTGGCTTAATAAGGTGATTTTGAGACTCACTCTCCTTCGCCATTTTACTCTGTCTTTTGCTTCCTTTTCCCAGTCGTTAACTCCTATCTCTCCTAAATCCATTTTGACTTGTAACCATTTCTGGCTCGTCCTTTTCTTCATCTCCCTCCTTCTCCTATATTTAAAATATTCTTCACCCATCTGTCTTCAGACATTCTGACTATATGATCGATCCATCTGACTCTTCGCATTTTCACCACCTGTACGATATTCCTTCACCTTTCATTGATCTTTAATCATTTCCACCAATTTTCTCAGCATGCTTGGTATCTCCAATTTGATCAAAAAGAGCAGTTCGAAATTTCTGTAATTCTGAATTTTTGAGAAAAAATAAAAAAGCTTTCAGCCTTTGACTTTATGGTAAAAAAAATCCGAAAATTTCTTTTACCAGTTTCTTTTTTGAAAAGAGTTCAACAATTTTTTTACAAGTGTTGCTCTATCAATTTCCATGATATTGTCACAGGATTTGCCCCGATCGCATCCGATTTGGCAGCTGTTGGATTCACGACACGCTAGATCTGCCCCGACAAACGACGAGGCCGTCGATCAGGGCGCGTCAGGAAGATTTGCGAGCTGTTCCAGAATGAGATCCAGAGCTACTAGAAAATACTTAGAATATTCGTTTTGACTATACGGAGTTAATTATGACTAAGTATGACTATGAGTGAAAATGTTGTTTTGTCAGTTTGTAACGAAATAATGAAAAACGAATGCAAAATACTGGAGCTAACTGGATTAACTGTTACCTATCTATCAGGAATTATTACTAATTAGAATGTTAACTTTTGTCGTTTCAGCATTTACAAACACTGCAAAAAGACGACCGCGCGGTAGTTGACATTGCTGACAGATGTAAGCTTTATTTGGATCTAAGCCATCTGAGTCGATGCTTATCATAGGCGCCGATTTTCCGTAGGAAACAAGAATTTTGTCCCATTTTTTAAATAATTTTTTTTATTGTGAGATCAACTGGAAATTCAGAGCGATTTGGTTAACTAATTAATCATTATTTATTAGTTTAGTTGTATAATTAACTTATTGTTTTTTTACGGTAAAAGAAGTTTAGGAAACCCGTAACAATATATTGTTTGTGCATCAAAATTGGGCAAACAGTTCCAAGATAATTTTTTCCCCATAAAACCCCTAAACTCCCATAAACAATATTTTTGAGACATAACCTTCTAGGAAATTTGAGTTGATATTATTTCTGACTACTAAACATTTGAAGTAAATCCGTTTTAGGGGTGGCACAGACATACTTATTCTGCTAAGCCATTTTCTCTCATTCTGCTTAAGGTCGCCGTATTTCTGGCAAAATATGACCCGTATTTGTAGTGTTTTTAGGTACTGAAATCTCAAAAAATAAAGCTCGAAGAACAAAAATAACCACACAAATAGAATCTTTAAAGTTCTGTCTATTCATTATTACTATTTAAATATAGTTTAAACAAAGTTTTAACTTTAAAAAACGTATTTTCATAATGGTCTTTGCTGCTAACCTAATGTCACATTTGTATCAATTAATTTATCGTGCATATACATAAACCTAAACAATTTTATATGTAACACTAAGTAAGTTTATGTTATAGGAATATTTAGAACTATATATCAATTTTAAAAAGTAGTTAGTTTGATAAATTTCAGTACCTATAAATTTATTAGCATTTTTCCATAAAGGTCATTTTCTCAGCAAGTTCAGCCAACTTCATTATCTAGAAGTCTGTTACAAACTATAAAAATTTGACACAATTTAGCAATAAATAGTTGAGCCTCTGACTAAGAGGTGGCGGTAAAGTAAATTCTGTTTACAGGGCGACCAAAATTTTGAATTAAGTATTATATTAGAAATCAAGACGAATTAAACATACCACATGCATTTGATTGCATTGTTATTGATATAAATTTTCGATTTTTCCACTTCGGAACCGTTATTGAACGTGCGAAAGACGTTCTGTATGCAGTTATGAGAAAATTTTGACCTTTAAAAACACCTCAAAATTATGGAAACTAAAAAAACTCTTTAATATTATCTAAGGGCTATTGGAACACTGTTAACGAAAAAATACAGGTGTTTAAAACACCAAACCAAACTCCTGCAAAATTCAGAGAATTAAATCGATCTGATTCAAATTTTAAAATACAGGGTGTTAAAAAAAATGTAGTCAAAAATCTCAAAATTGACAGAATTTGAAAATTTTTAAAGTGAAATGACAACCACTTCAAAATTATAAATTTCAAAAGGAAAATCTTACAGTTAAATTATCTGTCCACTGATACTGCTGGCTATCGTAATATGGAGTATACAGGGATGCAGAAAACAAATGACGCTTACCTGTATATTAGTGTACATTGTTCTCATGCCGTCAGGGGATTTCTTAACATTTACTTTAAAACATTTATTAGCATTCGTCTTGTAAACGAGTTGTAGGTTGACATTTAGGTAAATTTTGACATCTAATTTTTGCCGTATAAGTTTGCTTACATATTTTAAACCCACCACACAAATAAATATGTAATAGATATCAGGGTTTTTACTATTATCTTTTATTTTGCAGGTATACAAATTTTTCAAAAAGTATATTGCTATTTGTCTTCTGTGAATTGTCTCACTATTTATTATTAAATACCTATTATAAAAGGGATAAATAATGAATTAAAAATAAATTTACATTATACAGCGTTGTTCGGATATGATTTCGAGAGTTCAGTTTACATGAAAAATTAATATCACACTGATCTATAAAATTTTCGTTCGAGTTCCAAGGCGTCTAAGAAATTATTTTTAGTTAATGTTTTCTAATAACTTTATTGCAAGTAAGTATATCGTTTTTATTTAAATTTTGTTCCCTTCACTAATGTTTCTTTGCATTCACGTTAATTTGACGCTTATCCTGATTTAGAATTTATTTTTTTATAAATTTGGATAATACGTAACTAGACAGCATATACAAAAAAATTAAAAATGGCACTAAAAACCGAAGAAAAACACAAAATAACAACATAAACACGTGTTGTTGTTTTGTGTTTTCACGTCGCATGCAATAAACACTTGCTTTTTGTACTTGTTGCATAAATAACTATTATGTATTCCTAAAATTTGATAAATTAAAAATTCGAATCCCCTCCCCTGTTCCTGTTGCATATAAATATATATTTATTAAGTACATATTATTTAATTATTACTTTAATTCAATTTACAAATAATGATATACATACCTTTCTAAATCCAACGAACTTTCAATTAATAAACATGTTCTATAATTTTTACTAGTATTACACACACATAAAGAATACAGAAAACCGCTGCTACTGCAAAGCACAGATTTGCAAAGAATAAACTGCATCTGAACGCTGAAATTTAGAATACGGAAAAATCGATATCCCATTTAGATGATAGGGTTGTAAATATTTTGCCGCAGGATCGAACGCATGACCTTCAAACTGAGTTTCGGCCACCCGTTATTTTCTGCACTCCAACTGTGACATTCTTTAAATATTTGCAGTTCAAGTTTTCTCCGCTAGATATCCAGCACTTCCCGGTACACAGTTTTATATCATTGTCTGTCAACGATCGAGGTACTTTCTTATTTAGAATACCGCAACCTTAAAAGAGCCTATATTTACAATATCGTTTCTCGTTTAATATGGTTTATAATAGGAGCATAATCAATATAGGTAACCCCTTCAACTCCGTCTCTAAAAGTTTGCTCCTCCAACTACTATAAATTAAGTTTTTAATCAATAAATTACAAGCACTTCATTTATTACACAATTATTAAGTTTTCATGACGCCTCGGAGTGTCGTCGTGAGAGCCATTCTTTAACAAAAAACTTTTCTTATTATAAGCTTAAAGAGGTTTTCCTAGATTTATGGACTTATATTGTAGACTAACGCCACAGCTTATTACACATGTTCGGATCACTTCTACAGATTTAATATTTCGCGTTTGAGCTATTTAATTAATTAATGTACAGGGTGATTCACAACTCAATGGACATAGAACGACGCCAAAACATGTTGATTTTTCATATGAATTTTTTTCTCATATCTACCTATATACCTATTGAATGGTAGAAACTTGAAGTGACCGACATCTCAAGAAGAGGTGGTTTAGGGGTCACCCTTTAAACTTCATCAATTTACAATTAAGGCCAGATTAATACAAAATTCAATTTTATACTTTTTTATTATTGTCAATTTTTCGAGAAACCGTCCGTTTTTGAGAAAATTGCGAATTTGTGGTTTTATAATTGCGGGTAGGCTATGCTACTACAGCTTTTCAATTGTTCTGTTACAAGGATGTTATTGTTATCAAATCTGAGGTTACATAAATGTATTTATCCGTTTATCAAATTAAATGTATCAATTCCTTATACGTCTTATTCTTGTTTGTCGTGATTTATAGGTAAAAATGGCTGGAAAATTTCCATTCAATGAGCAAGTTGGCATGCTGTTAGTATTGGGATTTTGCGAAGGTAATTGCCGTAGAAGTGTGGCAATGTTGAACAAGGAGCTTGGGAAATGGGTTCTCTTTGCCGCTGAAGAAATGTTGGAGGTCGCAAATACGCAGTGAACGCACGAAAGAGGGGCACGTTTTAGACAGTATTGAAAATGATCTTCAAACCAATACCAGAAAAACCGGCAATTTAACATAACATTTTCAAAAAGTTCATGAACTATCACCGCGAGACCTCGAGTCAAGGAAGATTTTTTGTAATTTCATCCTAGACCAGAACATTGGTTTTCACAGGATTATTCTTTTCACGGATAAAGCAAGTTGATATGCTGTTAGTATTGGGACTTTGCGAAGGTAATTGCCGTAGAAGTGTAGAGGAATACCGAAAAAGATTTCCTAATCGTATTAATCCAAATCATCAAACATCGAGGTAAAATTGATCAAGGAATGTTGCTCCCAAATTATTTCTCCATTGTCAATGATTATGGATGCCTCACTTAAATACCACACTCTACCTACGATTTGGAAACGTGCCTCAGTAACTCCGATATTTAAAAAGGGTGACAAGTTGATTAGTGAAAACTACCGCCCAATTAGCTTGGTGCCTATAGTAAGCAAAATTATAGAATCAATAATACGGCAAAAAATGTTTTCTTTTCTCTTATCGAATAAAGTAATTCCTGAGTCACAGCATGGTTTTGTTCCTGGACGCTCGGTAACTACGAATCTGCTGCAGTGCACGAATGATTGGTCCATGTCCCTCGACGCTAAGAAACCTATCGACGTTATATATTTGGACTTCGCCAAGGCGTTTGACCGGGTGCCCCACAAGCGACTCCTTCACAAGCTGAACCACTGTGGCATTCGTGGTGATCTTCTGTGGCTTGAGGCTTTCCTCAGTGACAGAACCTTTAGCGTGAGGGTTGGTGACTATCGGTCATCAGCACGTCCTGTCCTTAGTGGTGTACCCCAAGGATCTGTATTGGGTCCTCCGCTCTTCTTAGTATATACTTCCGACTTTCCGTATCACATACATTCTAAATCTGCATTTTTTGCGGACGGTACCAAGTTCTATGCCAATCCCTTGACAGACCATAACATCCTTCAGCGTGATCTTATGAACATTTCGAAATGGTGTCAGGACTGGATGATACCTCTGAATGCTGATAAATGTTCTGTTCTCCGTCTTGGCAGGAATAACCCCTTGCTTTAGTACTCACTATTAAACACGACATTAAAATCCGTTACCTCACAAATCGACCTTGGAGTATTAATTTCGCAGAACTTGTCGTGGTCTGAACACATACAATCCAGGTGCAAAAAGGCAAATTTATTAGTGTACCTTTTGAGGAAGTCATTTACTGGAGCAAGTCTGAAAACTTTTGTGAAACTATATAAGTATTATGTCAGACCGCTGCTTGAATTCGCTGGTCCAGTGTGGAGTGCTGATCTAGTAAGGGATCAAAAATTATTGGAATCTGTGCAACGCCTTGTTACTCGTCTCGCTTATGGACGTATTCGACCATCCTGTGAGGAGAGACTACGTCTTGCCCATTTGTCTTCTTTCGCCGAAAGGAAGCTTCGCGGCGATTTAATATTTACATTTCGAGCGCTTAATGGTTTATTTATCAACACTTCTGTTGCTTCCTCGCTTTATACCCTGAGCCCGGATAGTCGCTTAAGAGGACATCAACTGAAACTGAGAAAAGAGATCTGTTCGCCAATCGTTTCTACCAAACCGCGTGTTCTCAGTATGGAATTCTCTTCCTCCTTCCGTAGTTACTGCACCCTCCATCAATGCTTCCAAGAATCGCCTGGATGCTTGGCGGAGCACCTTATACGATCGATGAACATTCTGTTATTTTAACATTCTATTATTTATCATTGTCTTTTTGTTGTTTTTTTATTTTTGATCTTTATATTTTTTTTTTCTTCACTTTAATTATTTATATATTTGTCAGGGCTGTACAGGAATGTACAGGTTGGAGGTCGCGAATACGCAGTGAATACACGTTTTAGAGAATTGAAAATTATCCCCAAACCAGTACCAGAGGAATATCCCGAGAACTCGAGTCAAGGAAGATTTTTTGTAATTTCATCCTAGATCAGAACATTGATTTTCACAGGATCATTCTTTTCACGGATGAAGCTGGCTTTACACGGAAAGGGATTATAAATATGGACAACAGTCATGAGTATTCGGATCAAAATCCACATGCACATAAGACATCATTACCAAAGAGAGTTTAGAATAAATGTGTGGACAGTGTGTGGTATTGTTGGGCGATATTTGGTTGGTCCAGTCACTTAAACGGCTCCACAAAGGTTTGCCTTTGCAATTATGCCGTAAAATGTGGTTTTTGCACGATGGTGCGCCTCCGCATTTCTGTATGGATGTTCAGCAATTTTAAACCATCAGTTTCCAAATCGATGGATACGTTGTGGAAATAACTGCTCTCAACACTGGCCACTGCGCTTGCCCGATTTAAATAACTGTGACTTTTTTCTTTAAGGACTTTGTATAAGAATTTGTATATTCGACTCCTGTTGAAACTGAGGAAGATTTATGGAACCGCATCAATAATATTCAATGTGTCCCACTTGGTATCTCGCTCACCTGATATCCGAATACTTTGAAACTTTGGTGGTGAAAATATACCTATAAAGTGAGTCCTTAGATGTAGCCATATTTGATTATACTCAGAGGCGTCCGATTCTAAGATGGAGAAAGGGGGTCAATTTTTCAAAAAAAGTATTAACGATTTTTTTTTAAAAGAACTAGTAAGATATTCTTAATCAGAACCTTTAGGTATATATTCACCACCAAAGGTTCAAAGTATTCGGATATCAGGTGAGCGAGATACCAAGTGGGACACATTGAATATTATTGATGCGGTTCCATAAAGCCACCCTGGTAAGATACCAGGGCGGCTCTATGAAAAGTGGGACACCATTATAAAACATGGTATTCAATTATTGAATAGAGTATACTTTAGTTTTCGGCGAAGGGTTCATTTATGTGTAAAAGAAAATGGCAGTCGTTTTAAACAGCATCTTTAGTGTTAATTTTTTACTATTAATTACTTTCATAAAAATAGAACTTAGCAAATTGAAGGATTCAATAGGGCAAAATAACTAGTTAATACCTTATTTTTAACTACTAGTTGAGGACAAAATAAGTTTTACAAAATCTCTGGATATTTTAGACATATTTTAAGACGAAATTAACTAAATTATAACTTCTTCTTACGCGTTCTTGGAATATTAGCATTTGAAAACACAGAAATGATAAACAATTTGTAATTTCCAACCATATAAATTGACATGCATTGCATTTTACTTGTCATTATATTACTCTTGGATAACAAATTTTATGTAGTAGTTTATTAAATAAAAATATTAATAAATATATATATTAAAAATATATATTAATATTAAATATTAAATGTTAGTTGGACAGGTTTAAACGTAGGTTCTATAAGTTCTATAAAACCACATTATTTTTGTTTAATTTAATCGGTTCTGACTCCTATCACAATATGTGTAAGAATTGTGAAACACCCTGTAGTAAAAGTATAGAAGTATCTACGTGAAAGAAAACGAACTGAAACGCACGCTGCGACGGCATTCGTAGCCTGCGTTGATTTTGTTATTAATATTATTTATGCATAGATTGGATTTACGAAGGGGAGAGATAAGCTCGGGGTAAGTTTAAATTCAGATACTCCCCCAGGCAAGGGTTATTTGAGATGATTTCGGCGTTAAGCATGCAATTAGAAAATGTGCAGCTGGATATCGAACGGAAGTTGAGAGGTGGTGGTTACCGTAGCGGCACTACTAAATATGCAGGATCGGTGACACCTATACATCAGAGAAACCTGCTGGAGCAATGTGCTAGGCATACAAACTCTCGAACGTAGCACTTCTAGCATAGCCAACTACAGTATTCGCACCCACACGTTTTTCAAGCTAGCACCTACGGTTTCGCCGTATACGTTTCTTATATGACTCTCAGACTAATTATACGTTTCTATTAATAAACACATAATATAAAAGTTCTAGTGCTTGTTTTGTTTTAATCCTACGCGCATGTCAGCATATATTCTTTATGTTTAGCATAATATTACTCATGTTTCAAATAATGAAAAATACAGGGTGTCCGTAAATGATGAGCAAAAAATTCAGGGGATAATTCTAGACCGAAAATAAATGCTACCTCATTCTATAACATTTTTTCCAAAAATAATTATTAACGGAGTTACAGGGTGTTAAAGTTAAAATGTTATTTTCGATATTTGTAAATAACTTCTTAAGAAATCCAAATATTTACATGAAATTTGTAAATCGGGGGTTCTTGAGGACGAGAAATTCAAATATGTTTGTAATTTTGACGTCACCAGTAGAGGGCGTCACTCACGGCACATCATGTTTCTTTCAAATAACAGAACTTTTTGCTGCTTAGTGTATCCATCTGACTATTGAAACAATCGATTCTCTTACCTGTTATATCTGAAAAAAGTATACCTTTTTGAATTGAAGTCGTTAGGAGTAACAGTTTTCGAAATAATCTTATTTGAAATATTCAGTGCACCGATCGAAAACTGTTATCGTTTCAGTTAAAGTGCCTTTTCTACTGAAAATGCAACAAAATGTTACTGGAAAAAGTTGTTCAGAACGGTAAATTGTGGAGATGTGCAAAATTAAAAAAAATCGGCCTACTTTGATAAAATCTTTGTGCTTCGTTTCACCAAACCTCGCCGATCTTTTTGAAATTTTGCACATCTCCATAACTTACCATTCTGAACAACTTTTTCAAGTAACATTTTGCTGTATTTTCAGCAGAAAAGGCGTTTTACCTGAAACCAAAACAGTGTTTACTCGATGCACTGATCATTTCAAAAAATGGGTACGCCTACTGACTTCATCAGTATGTTTTAAAGATATTGACTTGAAATTTGAAACATGCTTTGAAGGGATAAATGTGCATTTTCCCGTTTTGGTATTTTTTTAGAAATCCACATCAATTGTGAATGAAATTGGTTTCTTCAATTTTATTCCTAGGATGCACCGTCTTTGAAGAAAAAAAATAAAACATATATTTTATTGCAAGTTCTGTATTTTTAATTTCTATTGATACATCATCTAGTAGGTTGCTGTATATATTTCTAAATAAAATACAACCATCTCGTCAAAATGTCAAAGTAACATTTTTCATTATTTGTTATCTACAAAATTAATGTCAATAAGTAAATAATTTTTGTCGTCAAAAAAAAGAGGATAATTTTACAAATGCGGAAATGGCAGATATGCATTTTGTCTATGGCCGAAGTAATGGAAATGCTCTGCCAGCTCGTATAATATTTGCTCGTCAACTGTGCAACTAGAAGAAGCTGTTTTCGGTATAATTTCGGATCAATTTTCAGTAAACGTGTGGCTTGGAGTACTTAATTGGTCCATATTTCCTCCCATTACGATTAAATGTCGAATCTTATCATCACTTCCTACAGGAAGAGTTACCTGGTCTTCTTGCCGAAATTCCTCTTCTGCTCACACAAAATTTATGGTTCATACACGATGGTGCCTTAGATACAGTATATTCAAATCATTGGATAGGTAGGAGAGGTACACAACAATGCTCGCTCTCCGGATTTAAATCCCTTAGATTTTTACACTTGAGTCAAGTCTTTAGTTTACTTCAATTCTGTCGAAAATGTTGAAGACCTGAGGAATCGCCGGCTGTGAGATAATAAGACAGTACAGTAGAACTATTTCAGCGAAAACGACAGTTAACGAGGCGAACAGTTGATATTTTTATTACTGCTGTCTTGTGTTATTGTTTTGATTTAATGTTACTGTATTAGATAATACAATTTTTTGAAATATTCAATAGAAAAAAAATTAAAAGATTAACATTTTAACACCCTGCATCACGAAATCGAAGAATTTTTTTTCACACATTTACGTCAACTTTTTATTTTCAATGTAGTAAGTTGTAGTAGTTTTATTTTTCTCAATAACGGTGCATCCTACGAAAAAATTGAGGATGGCAATTTCATTCAGAATTGATGAAGGATTTCTAAAAATATATCAAAACAGGAAAAACTCGGTGGCGTACCATTTCTTTTATTAAAAAAGGCCATGGCATTATCACACGAACATCACTGGTGCAAGTACAAATATTCGGATCACCCCAAAAAATGCACATTTATCCCTCCAAAGTTAGTATCTTTAAGACTCTTTGAGATAATTAATAAAAATAAATAAAAAAATTAAATTTAAACACTCTGTATCTCGGAGACGAAGCATATTTCGACCTACGTTTATATGAACTATTTTAAATAACTTTGGCAACCACCCCTACGAAATATTTTGTATTATGGGGTGTGGAATATATAAGAAATTACAGTCTATTTATAACAAAGTGTTTTATACAAGGTGAGTCAGAAAGAATGGGTCAACACTAAGCTGAAGATACTAGACACCAAAATATTGTTTGAGCTTATCATAATTTATGCGAATGTCGTTGGTTTAAGAAATGCAGGGTGTTGGCGAGCAGGACAGTCTTGAGGCAGTAAAGTTTAAACATTTTTCATGTGGTACTGGTATAACTGTTGATGCCTCAGAATGGGACAAACTAATTTATGATTGACATTAAGATGCAGTGACATTCCTAGTATTTGGGTCTTCTTCAATTTCGTGTAGAATAGCTTCTTCCAACTCAGACGTTCTAACAGTCAAAGGTCTTTAAGGAATTGGACCTTTCTGAAATGAGCCTGACTGCGAAACATTTTGAAAAACATTTTTGAACATTCTTGGATCTGGAGTTGGATCATTTGGAAATCTTTCCTTATAAATTCGCCTAGCTTCGGTACCATTTCCATTTGCAAGGCCATAAATGTAAACTATATTGGCCACTTCAGCATTTGAATATGCATAAGCCATTATTAAAACTTAATATTTTTAAAACATAAGCTTAATTTGACAATCCACAATATTAAATAAGATAACAACTTCTTATTATTATTGTTTTGCATGACTTCTCCAATATATGGTTAAGTAATTTAAGTAAAAATGCACTTTATCAAATATATCAATTTTGCTGTTAATCGGTTTGAAATACAATAAAATGCAAAGAAACAAAAAATGAAGATAATACAATGGCGCATATGATGACCTATTTTATTTGTAATATTATATAGGGTGATATATACAGGGAGTTAAACTTATTATTATTGTTTTGCATGACTTCTCCAATATATGGTTAAGTAATTGAAGTAAAAATGCACTTTATCAAATATATCAATTTTGCTGTTAATCGGTTTGAAATACAAAAAAATGCAAAGAAACAAAAAATGAAGATAACACAATGGCGCATATGATGACCTATTTTATTTGTAATATTATATAGGGTGATATATACAGGGTGTTAAAGAAAGAGTGTAAAATATTTAAGGAGGTAATAGTATGAACCAAAATAAGCAGAAAAGTCTCAATAAACATGGGTCCGCAAAGTAACGGTTGCGGAGATATGTTTTATGTTTTTAGCCCCTTTTTTATTTTGCAAATACGTTGTGTATTTTCTTATAATAGCTGATTTTGGTTTAGTGAAGTAAACCGTACGTATTTGACAGTTGTTCTCAGCTGGTAGAGCAGAATCCAGATTCGAGTGTCCGGAGAATATCAGCCGAGATAGGAATTAGTGGTCCTCTTGTTTGGAGAATCCTTCACGAGTAAATGCTTTATCCATACCATGTGCAACAAGTACAGGTCTTAAATCCAATAAAAGATCATCAAGCATGTTTGGTTTTTTCCGCTGGTTTCTACGTCATGATGCTGAAGACCCTCGTTTTCTTGCAAACATTCTTTTTACTGATGAGGCCGGGTTTACAAGAAATGGAGTGTTTAATTTTACAATACACATATTTGGGCCGACGAAAATCCTCATGCTCTAATAGAATCTGGACATCAGGCACGTTTTTCATTAAACATTTGGATGGGTATTGTAGGTGACAGGTTTCTAGGTCCTGTTGTTTTACCAAACCGATTAACAGGCGCTGCTTACCTCAACTTTCTGCAGAACACACTGTAGTTTTTGGAAGACATTCCTTTGAATCAGAGGCAACAAATGTGATTCCTGCATGATGGTGCTCTAGTTCATTTTTCCATGGCCGTTAGAGAGCATTTACACCAAACTTTTCCACATAGATGGGTAGGATCGTCTGATCTGAACCCTCTAGATTTCTTTGTTTGGGGATATTTGAAGACATTAGTGTATGGTACTCCTGTAAATAGCCTGGAAGAACTGCAGCTACGGATTAATCAAAAGTGTCAAGTAATCCAAACCAAAGAGCGTGTTTTCGACAGAGTTCGAATATCGTTGAGACGAAGATGTCGTGCCTGCTTAGAAATAGACGGAGGGCACTTTGAACATCTTCTGTAACTTTGTTTTTTGTTTGTTAAAAGCTTCCTTTGTCGGTTTATTCCTAATAAAATAAAATGTTCGAAAAATAGTGGTCCATATCTCCGCAACCGTTACTTTGCGGACCCATGTTATTAAGATTTTTTTGCTTATTTTGGTTCATGCTCTTACCTCCTGAAATATTTTACACTCTTTTTTTAACACCCTGTATATTTTGGCAAATAATGATACTCACACCTCCGCCACTGGCAAGTTTCTAAAGCTGGTAATTTTTTGTTTCATCATAATTCATCATATTAAATATGCACATAATTTTTTTTAAATTATCTCGAGTGGTTTAGAAATTAACTTTAATTTTTGACACGCTGGAGTTGGACAATGGTTGTCCTAAGATCCTGCATTTATACAACAAAGAACCCTTATTTTTGGCCACAGAATACGCCCCTGAATATTTGACCTTCACTTAGGAAACAACCTGTATACAGTCTGTCTTACGGTGACGGCCATTTCAGAGGCTACTTCGATTTCAATTTTGAAGATTTAGGTTTTGGGGTTTGCGGAGGTGCTCTCTTTATATAAAATAATATTATTCTTGTAGCACTCCCAGTTATACTGGAAATCGTCGTCTACTTGCTAATTTTAGATGGTATTCCCTGTATATTTTCTACTTCGATTCTATGCGTAATTTTTGGGGGGCATTTATCAAGCTTCTCTGTATCTATCTCTAACGGTCTTCGAGTTATTTCTTCTAATTCTATTAAAAAAAAGTTGCTTTTCGACAGACGGTATCAAAGTGACCTATTTTTACATAGTGTTAGCTGGAGGATTGATATGTAAGAGAGAAAGAAAAAGTATTTCATTTTATAAAGGGTGGTGAAAATTTTTTGTCGAATTTATTGGTTAACTTCGAACCCCCAAAACTTGGTTTTTATAAATGAAATACTCTGTATATTTAATCAAAAACTTTTGTAGAATTTTATCCTCTCTGTATCTATATTACACTTCCCTATGCCTATTTCTTTTAATTTTTTTTTTACTCACGATTTTTGTGATAAGTAATTAAAATGATCCAATTTCTTGCAAGTATGAATAGCAAACTTAAAAACAAAACAACCTGTATGTCATAAGCCATCATTTGCTTGATACCCGTATTGAACATATAGTTTAATTCAATTATTTAAAAAACTCATTGAGTTCAATTTTTTGTTTTTTCGTTACTGTTTGTTTTTAATTGTTCCATTTTCTTTATTTCAATTTTCTGAATAAAATGGGAATGACCATTTAATACTTAAGATAATATGTGCCAAATTTTAAACAAATGTCTCAAATCGTAAAAAGGTATAACAAATTTATATGTTTCAGTAGTTTAATTTGTACAAAAATGTTATCGATTTTATTTCATATCTTTAGCACAGAGGCATGTATCTTTCGCTTTAAACTAATTTTTGCTCATGTTTCGAATATGGGTCATTCCATTTGAAATCGTCTAATTGGCAAAGCCGACCCATTTTAGATTTTGGAGTAACTTTGAAAATCTCTTCTCTAGGGTCCCAAACAACAAAATTTACACGAGTTTGATTTTTACAATACATAATTTTCTCGTTGAAAAATTGTTTATAGTTACTATTTTCGATAATAATTACTTCCAGAAACAATTTTACACCCTAAATATCCATAACTTTATTAAAACTTGAAATATTTTTCATATTTATAATTATTTTTGATGGTAAGTAATTTTAATTCATTAGTTTAAACGTCCAGATTTTTGATGTAAAAAAACGGCTCGTACATGCACTAAACATGAAAATACAAAACAAGTGTTGAAGGTAAGAACAGTAGATTCTGTATCAGATTTTTATCTCGCAGTCAACACGCTCGTTTCATAGCCTGAATATTGGGATTTTTAAAAATTTCAAAACTTCAAGCAAAGTTTTCTTCTATAAAGAGTGGGCTACTCAGATCAACTTGTAGCTGAATTTTGTCTATGATATGTATACTTAATTCCCGCGGAGCATGAATTTTCAACTCTCAACAGTTAAGACGCTAGAGTCGATTGAAATTCACGAAAAATGACTAAAAAACACTCATTTTCAACACGCTGCTATTATTCAAAGGGATCGTCCGAGCCAATTATCTTCATTTACACTGAAACTACTATCTTTCCCATTCTGAATTCCGTCTTGATCATTCAAATATCTTCAAACAGAAAAATTTGACAGCAAAAATTAATAAAGCTTAAAAATAGTAATTTTTAAGAGTCTTTCTTTAAATAGGCGGAAACAAGCGCTTGTAAAAATCAAACTCGTGTAAATTTTGTTGTTTGGGACCCTAGAGTAGAGTTTTTCAAAGTTACACCAAAATCTAAAATGGGTCGGCAACAATTTTTATTATTTTCAGACGATTTCAAATGGAATAACCCATATTGAAGAAAACGTTGCAGGAGCACGTGATATTACATAAATGCAAATACGACTTAGGGTACGTTTACATCTGACACTTGTGTCCCGATATATGTGTCAAGCATCAGATATATATCGCTAGTGACTGTTTACATTACAGACAGAAGTTACTATATATTTATATCATGGATATGTGTATGACACTTCTCGTCGCTATATGTGTACGAACCGTATTAAGTAAATACACTTGTGTCATACACATCAATTCATAGTAGAAAGAGTAAGTTCAGTCGTGGCACGATGAGTATCGAAACAAAAAATTGCTACCCGTGTAACTGCCCTGGGTAGGTTACTTAAGAAAAACGTTCAGTGTAGTTTTAGGAATGAATTTTGAAACATGATGAATTAGGTGTGTATGAATTAATTAATCTCGAAACTAAGTGTCGAGAATCCGCAACAATTCTCAAATTATTTGAGGATGACACCAACTCAATTTGAAAAGCTTGTTCGTAAAATAAATAAGGAAGATACCAAATTCAGAAAAACTATTAGCGTAGCAGAAAAAGATTAGCTGTATCTACCTATACCCAGTCAAAAACACTGATAATACATATATATATACAGGGTATCTCACAATAAGCGTGCATTAGACGTATTTAGGATACGATAGAAATCTTTAAACAAAAAATAATATTTTTATTTCATTTTCAGATTCTACGTGCAATTTTAAATCAACTTTATTAAATATGCCATATATCCAAGATCAATAGTTTTTGAATTATTTCGTTTCCTTAATTTGTTTTTTTTTTCATCATGACTGAATTATTCAGTCTCCCAGATAAGGACTTAAAAAGTAATAATTTTGTGAGTGAAATAACTTATGTACAACATGACATACAGAATCTGAAAATTAAATAAAAAATACATGTTCCATTCAAAATAAGCAAGTTGACGTATAATGTAAATATTTTGCATCAATTAAGTGTTGAAAGGAAAACAAAATTCTCTAAAAAAGAAATTTCAGATTTCTATCATTTACGGTTTCCTAAATACGTCTAATGCACACTTGTTGTGATACATCCTGTATATACATGTCTAGTTTTATTTGTGTATAAATCCTTCAAGATAATCTTACAAATATATATTTTTTAAATGTCTTCAATATCTGCCTCTTCTGATCCTACCATGGTTTTTAAGATGGCAATGAAAGGCTGCTTCCATTTTTTTATACTTTTGAATTTCAATAAAAACGTTTAGCATTTTTTAAGTTCTTATTCAGGTGGACCCCTCAAAATGTAGTATGTGAAATTTGAATAAAACTATACATAGTGTTTTCTTCTACACGATCTTAAAGTTTTATTTGTGTATAAATTGGTTTTCTTCGAGATATTTCAACAAATATTTGTTTGCTTTAAATGGCATCGAAATCGCTTCTTTTGATGCTATTACGGATTTTAAGATGGCGACCGAAGGCATGCTATTTTTTTACACCTGCGAAATTCAATATAAACGCCCAGAGATATTTTTTGAATAAGTGGTGCTAATCAGAACCCCTCAAACCCCTATGTGTGAATTTTTAGCAAAAAACTATACACAATGTTTTCATTCGTATACAGCTCCGTAAAAAATTATTCTTCGAGATAATGCAACAAATATTTTTTCGTTTTAAATATGAATATCTATATTTTTAATTTTCAGATTTATAGTTTTTTATTCCCAGAAACATTTTCTCACAAACTGTTGAATATAAACAAACAGGCAGGAACATTTACTTAAAAAAAGATATTTTACTGGAATTTTTCCCATGTTCCTGGTTTGTTGTAAGTGGTGAAATAAACCACCCCTTCCATGTTTATTTTCCAAACATTCTTATACTTAAAAATTTCTTAAATTAAGAATTGTTCTATGGACTTTATTTTTATTTGATTTTCTTTTAACACCCCAGAGTTCAGGTTCGTGGTATAAATTAATCGGTTCATCGATTCTTTTTTATCATTGTTTTTGAATTGCTGCCGACACTTTCAGAAAAGTAGACGACTAGTCAACTATAGCAATTTCTGTCAGGCGAGTGCGAATATGAAAATAATATGTTTTTACATCTAATCGCATAGGTGTGTCGATACATATAGTAGACGCTTGATACATATAACTCTGACAGAAATGTTCACGCTGTTTAGATTAAATGCGATTTCTGTTCAACAGAGAATGAAAAATCGTTCAGTATGGATTTGAGAGTTGATTTTGAGACGAAAAAAAATGACTTGCTTATAGTCAATTAATATGCCAACTCAGTGTGGAAGATCCAGTATAATTTAAAAATTTTTTGGAGATGTAATCAGCTTAGTTTGAAAGACTTATATGTAAAATAGTCATATAGTTAAGGTTTACTGTGATATAAATTAATCTATTCATCAATATCGCCTTTTATCCATTATTTTTATCACTCAATATTAATAATTTGCAGCCGACACTACCACAAAAGTAGACGGTTACATCAGCTACAGTAATTTCTGTCAGGCGATTCCGAATAGGTGTTTACATCTAACCGTATAGATGTATCGATACATATCGCAGGAGCTTGAAGCATATCTGTCTGACAGAAATTCGCCCCTGTTTACATTAGGTATAGCTTCTATCCGACATATATATCGAGCAATTAATGTCAGATGTAAACGTACCCTTAGTACCTAGTTTCCGTAAACAATATCTAAAAAAATAGTATCAAATTTACTCCTCATTTTCGAAATAGAAGCACGTATTTAATAAAATTTTATTCTTATTTGGAATAATGAAGGAATATAAAGGTGGTAGCAGCTGCATGATATTACAAATAAACTCACATGGAATTCGCTTTTTTCAAATCAGTAGTACTACATTTTTATTTGTAATATTTTTCCTCATGTTTCAAACAATGAAGAAACATAAAGCCGATATGAGCATGTTTATATTACAAGTAAATTCGAAACATGTCTAAATAGTTTCGGTAAACCATTTCTACAAAAATTTCGTAGAATTTGCTTGTTATTCTTCAAATTATGCAAGATTTATTGTTTCACCGAATACTATTAAAATTTATAGTAGCATGTATGATATTACAAATAAATGTCTCAGTAGTGTTTCTAAATATTTTTTACAAACATATTGTCGAATTTGTTTTTTCAGTCGCACTTTTCTTTTTTATCGACATTAGTCATGTTTCAAATGATGAAGGAACATAAGGCAGGTAAAAGCATGTTTATATAACAAGTAAATTCGAAGCCATGTCTAAATAGTTTCAGTAAACAATTTCTACAAGAATTTCGTCGAATTTGTTTCTTATTCTTCAAATTTTGCAAAATTTCTTATCTCAGCCAATACCATTAAAAATTATAGTAGCATATGTGATGTTACAAATAAATTCAGATGTCTCAGTAGTGTTTGTAAATAACTTTTACAAACATATTGTCGAATTTGTTTCTTCAGGTGCACTATTCATTTTATTTATTTATCGAGTACATTGTTACTCATGTTTTGAATGATGAAGGAACATAAGGTCGGTAGGAGCACGTTTATTTTACAAGTAAAATTGTAACATGTCTCTTCTTATGCTTCTTATGCTTCAAGTTTTGCAAGATGTATTGCCTCAGTCAACACTATTTAAAAATATAGTAGCATGTGTGATATGACAAATAAATTTATCAATGTATCAGTAGTGTTTGTAAATAATTTTTACAAACATATTCTTTTTTTATTGCGTACATTGTTACTCATGTTTCGAATGTTGATGATCAAATTCGTAAAATAGTTTCGGTAAATAGTTTCTAAAAAAATGTAATCGAATTTGCTTCTTATTTATTTTTCTAAGAAAATAATATAAATATGGTAGCAGCCTGTGTGATATAAAAATGCTCACAATGCTTTAATAAATAATTTGTACAGATACCGTTATCCAGTTTGCTTAGTATTGAAACGCGAGGCATACGATATTAAAATACAAGAAGGTGTAGCTTCTATTGGCAGAATCTTGACTTGTTAATGCGTTGTAAAACAAATTTAATTCCTTCGAAATTAGTTCAGTTATCTTATTCCTAAGATGAATCCGATATTCGGATGTATCATAAATTTACATGCAAATAAATTATATCTTCCAAGGCAAGGTTTAGTGTCAGATTAAAACGAAATAATTTGTGGGTGCTTTGGGGTTCTGATTTATGAATTTCTAATTTTATATTTCCACGATAATTTTATATAAATTTTAAAAATGTTGCCACTATAAATATTTAAAAACGGCGCAGTTGAAATTATCGTTTTGAATTTTTCTAAACTTTCCAAATTTTGGTTGCCAATGTTCATTTTTTTGGAGGCGTGTCAGTTTGCAGCAAAATTTAAAAAATGTGAGACACATTTGAACAAAGGCATAATTTTTGTACAGTCAGTCGTGTTCCAGTTAGAGTCAGTCGTGTTCCAGTTAGAGTCAGTCGTGTTCCAGAGTCAGTCGTGTTCCAGAGTCAGTCGTGTTCCAGAGTCAGTCGTGTTCCAGTTAGAGTCAGTCGATACAGGATATTAATTTATGCAACATACGAAAATGAAATTAAAATATTTATACAGGGTGTCCCGAAATCAATGGTGGGTGTCAACGGTCTGATCGTTTCAGATAAATAAATAATTTTTCTTAATTTTTTTTTAGGTTTATGGCTGGTCACTGGAGATCAGTGCTTGAGGTCAATGGCCGGGGTTAATGATGTAAAACGCTCCATAAAAAAATAATTATTTTCAATTATTTTCTTTCAAAAATTTTATGGTGTCAATGACCGGTCACTGGAGGTGAATGTCCGGGGTTGACCTCGATCCCTTTGGTGCTCTCATTATATTATTACTGAAATTGTATTGTGATTTGTATGGTATATTGCATTGTTCATACACCGCGTGCTAAATGATTATATACAACAGTATCATAGTAAAAACAAGTTTTTTTTTTTTGAAATTTCATAGTTTTTGACATTAAAACTAGCGTCAGAAGCAATAAAATCATCATGTTTTTTTATAATTCTTTTCATTTTGACTATTTAATATTAGGAAATCGGCAAATTTTTTGATATTTTTATAGTTATACGACACAATGACTTTCAACATTGTATCAAAATGGCTACCACTTATAAATTTGGCTATAAAAACCAGCGTTAAATGACAAGTAAGCTAATTGAACGACTTTTATAAAGCACTGGAAATTATAATTCTATAAAGAATTTACCATAATAGGGCTGTATTGGTAATGGTAAATAATACAGGGTATCCCAACGAAAATTTGACCCTCCCTATAATTGGAAAACCGAATAATATTTCAAAATTCGCCGAAACCCGTCGATTTTTATTCTTGGGGGGAACTTTTTTGACAGTCTAGCCAACTCGATATGTTCATCCCCCTAATGCCTAGCAACCCCAACTTAAAAATTTCAAATACAACTACACCACTTGTGGCACATCATTTTAAAGCCCTTTTCATTGCGAATACAGTGACTTACCGTTTTCAGAAATCGGTTGAGATTTGACAGAATTATTGGTTACAAACGAAAAGATGACAAACCAACTTACGCGTAGTAATTTCTACACAAATACCCACCACTAATAAGTTTTTCATCTACTACACATGACCGCATTACCTAATTGTTATTGATGTGTCTATCAGTTTACAAAAAAGTCAGAAATGAAATAAAAAAGCTGAAGCAAATAATAAATCAGATTTATTTGATGAATTGCTCAAAATGACCCCCGTTAACTCCTAAACAATAATACAGTCTGTTTTCAAATTCTGTTCGAACATTATTAAAGACATCCGCAGTTATTAATCGGCATTCTTCTACAATTCTCTGACGTAGCACTTGCAATGTTTCCGGCTGAGTGGAGTACACTCGTGATTTTAAATGACCCTACAGAAAAAAGTCCAAAGGGGACAGATCCGGAGAACTTGGTGGCCATTCGACGGGACCTCTTCTGCCAATCCAATGCCCCGGGAAATGGTCATCCAAAAATTGTCACACAGCAACAGCATAGTGCGGGGGAGCATCTTGTTGGAAGGTTATTTATTTCATTTTCTAGTAAATTGTCGTCACTTTCTAAAATCTCTGTTATCCTAGGATCAATTGTACTTTCCAATAATTCTAGATAGGTGTTTCCATTGAGATTACCTTGGATGAAAAATGGTCCAACAAGATGGTCGCCCAAAATGCCTGCCCAAACATTCAATTTTTGAGGTGTCTGAGTATGAAATTCCCTGATTAAATGCGGATTAGTATTACTCCAATAACGACAATTGTGTCTATTCACTTCGCCATTCATCATAAATGTGCATTCGTCGGAGAAACATGTATTGTAGAGAAGATTTGGATTCAGTAGAAGTTGTTTACTAAAGTATTCGCAAAATTGGTTATGGCGATCAAAGTCATCTTCATGTAACTCTTGAACCAGCGTTATCTTAAATGGATGAAACTTATTTTTTTTCAAAATTCGATGAACACTGGAGCGGGATACGCCAGAAGCTTGAGACACAGTTGTAATCGATTGCTTATTATCCATCTGTACATGACCCAAAACTGCCACTTCAACTGCTTCATTTCGAACTGGCCCAATTACTTCACGTTTCTTGTTTAAAAGCGAACCTGTTGCAACAAATTTGTCAATCAGGTGTTTAACGTACTGGTGGTTTACATTTTTTTCAGGATGATTGGCATTAAAAATTCGTGCTGTAGCTTTACCGCAATCGTGATTTCGATAATATATTGCAACAATTTCTATTCTTTCCGCGATAGAATAAACCATTTCGAACACACGTTAATACTTTCAATAACGGCTGAAACTAACGATTTCTTGGTCACAAGCAAAAAACACCGACTTTTTTTGTAGTACTGATTTTTTGTTACTTTGAAAAGGTCTGAATTCCTATTAACTTAAGTATCTTCTACTAATAACTATTTTAGTATCTAGTTTTATTTGCATCAGCTTTTTTATTTCATTTCTGACTTTTTTGTAAAAATAACAATTAGGTAATGCGGTCATGTGTAGTAGATGAAAAAATTATTAGTGGTGGGCGTTTGTGTAGAAATTACTACGCGTAAGTTGGTTTGTCATCTTTTCGTTTGTATCTAATAATTCTGTCAAATCTCAATCGATTTCTAAAAACGGTACGTCACTGTATTCGCAATGAAAAGGGCTTTAAAATGATGTGCCACAAGTGGGGTAGTTGCATTTGAAATTTTTAAGTTGGAGTTGCTAGGCATTAGGGGGATGAACATATCGAGTTGGCTTGACTGTCAAAAAAGCTCCCCCCAAGAACAAAAATCGACGGGTCTCGGCGAATTTTGAAATATTATTCGGTTTTCCAGTTATGGGGGGGGTCAAATTTTCGTTGGGATACCCTGTATATAGAGGAAATCAAAATCGTGGATTTTTCATATTTCGAAAACATTTCAATGAAAGGAGTGAGGAGACTGTAAATATAAGATAAAAGTCATAGTTTTTTGTTTTGATAATATTTCTTTCCTTTTCTTCCAAATGCCTCTTTTGAATTTTTTCCATTGGCTTAAACCTGACATGTTTATTCTTATGCAATGACTATGAAAGCTAAAGCAAGAGGTAAAACTTCTATCGTTCGCTATGACACAAACAAAACAAGGTTCTGCCATTTTGTTGTTTGAATTTTGTTTTATAGAATGGTTTGTCAATATGATTTTGAGACAAAGTAAACGTTTTTATAATTATTATATTACTATTTTTGTTTTACAAGTGATAATTTCATTACATAATGACTATATTACAGTGTATAATACAGCTATTTGCTCTTAGAAGTAAAATTGTCTCCAAGTTTCTTTTAATATAATAGTTTTATAAGATTGACAATCCACATAAGAAACAATTATAATATTGTTTTATAGCGTGATAAAAATACTACCAAAAATTATTATAAAATACTTTAGTTTTATTAGTTAAATAGCTTGTCACAGAAATGTTTATAAAATAGTTATATATTTGCTGTATAAGCTGCTTTACTGCCAAAACGTTCTTGTGATAAATAATTTATGCAAAATTTTATATAAGAATATTATTGACGCACAAATTCTACGTACTTCTAAGCTAATAACATTAAATCGAGTAGTTAAAAGAGTATAGTGTCTTCTTCTTAATCTTTCGGGGTAAACACTACCATCTTTGAACATTAAATATTTTAAGAATTTCCTCAGAAGCATATTCCAGTCTTGATCGCACATATGCAAAATATAAAGTTTTTATAGCATTTACATCATTAAATTTCTTACAATTTCTTATAATAAATCCATAAAATTTCAAGGCTTCCTTTGTTTTAGAAACTCTATGTTCAAGAAAAGAAAATTTTACATAAATTACAGCGAAATAAAACATCATTATCAATTCTATAATTAAATTCACAAATAGATATATTTTTTTTTAAACTAAGGATCTTACATTTAAATGGGTTGAGATGCAATTTGTTTTCTATTCCAGTCAGCAAGCTATATGTATTTGAAAATATTTTTAAGTCGTCCGCATAAAACAGTTTACAGCATTCAGTTACATTACTGAGATCGTTTATAAATAAAATAAACAGAAAGAGGGCAAGAGTTGAACCCTGAGGTACCCCAGAAGTTGCAAAATTATCAGAATCAAAACCATTGTAACTGAGATACTGTATTCTATTGTGCAAACAGGACTTAATGAAATTAACAAAGTCGGTGCAGAAGCCAAAGTTTACCAATTTATGAAGTAAAATGGTGTGATCAATCCTGTCAAAAGCCTTTGAAAAATCTGTGTATACCACATCTACCTGTTCTCTGCTATCTAAAACATGCGAAACATATTCAGCCAATACCACTAGATTTGTAATAGTTGGTCTACCACTAACAAACCCATGCCGGTACGAAGAAATGCTATTATGAACAAATGGGTAGATGCGATTATACAAAGACCTTAGAAAAATTTGAAATAATTGATATCGGCCTGTAACTTTCGACTCCAGATTTATTGCCACTTTTATTTTAAAATGGGACGAACTTTGGCCACTTTCCAGCGAGTTGGAAAAGTTTTATTTTTTATAGCAAGATTAAATATTCTGTATAAAGGAGCAGCTAAAACTGCAGCACAGTCCCTCACAATGAAAGATGGAATATCATCTGGACCAGTATTATACGAAACCTCCCCCGATATTCGTGAAGATCAAATCCTTAATTGTACGAATGACCAAAACTGCCTAGGATCTTCAGAAATTGGTGACTGTACAATTTTAATATAACTATCATAAGCGCTATTTATTGGTATTTTAATTAATACACGAAGCGTTTAGATTCTTGAAGAAAGAAATCTGCTTTATTATTTTTACATTTCCTGAAACACTTTGCTTTTCTTTTATATACAGGGTGTTAAAAAAGGAGTGTAAAATATTTCAGGAGGTAATAGTATGAACCAAAATAAGCAGAAAAGTCTTAACATCTTCGTCTCAACGATATTTGAACTCTTTCGAAAACACCCTCCTTGGTTTGGATTTCTTGACACTTTTGAATAATCCGTAGCTGCAACTCTTTCGGGCTATTTACAGGAGTATCATACACTAATGTTTTCAAATATTCCCAAACAAAGAAATCTAGAGGGTTCAGATCAGGCGATCTTGGAGGCCATAAAACAGGTCCTTTCCTACTCATCTATGTTGAAAAATTTGGTGTAAATGCTCTCTAACGGCCATGGAAAAATAAGCTGGAGCACCATCATGCTGGAACCACATTTGTTGCCTCTGATTCAAAGGAATGTCTTCCAAAAAATCATGCAGTGTGTTCTGCAGAAAGTTGAGGTAAGCAGCGCCTGTTAATCGGTTTAGTAAAACAACAGGACCTAGAAACCTGTCACCTACAATACCTATCCAAATGTTTAATGAAATACGTGCCTTATGTCCAGATTCTATTAGAGCATGAGGATTTTCGTCGACTATGCGTATTGTGAAAATTAAACACTCCATTTCTTGTGAACCCGACCTCATCAGTAAAAAGAATGTTTGCAAGAAAACAAGGGTCTTCAGCATCATGACGTAGAAACCGGCGGCAAAAAACCAAACGTCTTGATGATCATTTATTGGATTTAAGGCCTGTACTCGTTGCACATGGTATGGATAAAGCAGTTGCTCGTGAAGGTTTCTCCAAACAAGAGGACCACTAATTCCTACCTCGGCTGATATTCTCCGCACACTCGTACCTGGATTCTGCTCTACCAGTGCTAGAATTTCTTCTTGTGCTCTATGAGTGGATACCGACCTTGGTCTTCCGGATAAATGGCATTGTTTGCTCAAGGAACCGGTATCACGCAATCTTTGGTGAATTCTTCCAAACATGCGTTGTGAAGGAATCTGGCGATTTGGATAAGCGTCAACATAAAGACGTCGCGCTTCCATGTCGTTCCCATTAGCACGACCATACATGAAATGCATGTCTGTTAATTCTGCGTTAGAGTAACCAGCCATAGCGAAAGAAAACTTGTGCACTGAGAACAACTGTCAAATACGTACTGTTTATTTCACTAAACATCAACCAACTATTATAAGAAAATACACAACGTTTTTGCAAAATAAAAAAGGGTCTAAAAAAACATAAAACATTCCATATCTCCGCAACCGTTACTTTGCAGACCCATGTTTATTGAGACTTCTCTGCTTATTTTCGTTCATACTATTAACTCCTTAAATATTTTATACTCTTTTTTAACACCCTGTATTTTATGATATTAGAAGTAAACCGAGGCGGGTATTTATGTTTAAAAGTTTTATAAAGTGGGACATAGTTGTAACATATTCATAAATACGTCAATAAAACATAATTGTCTTATAATCTGAAAATTATAAAGCTGTTTTGCAGTTGAGAATAGTCCAGCCTAGTATAAGTAGAGAAGCTCCTAACACACAATATTGATCGAAATAGGATACACTGTACATACTAACATTTTTGTAACCCATTTAATGCCATTGTAGAAACTTTATCTTTGTGAATTATGTTGTTAAATACGAGTCGTATCAGACTTGCGGGGTCATATCTTCGTTACTAAATCGCGCTACACGTACAGCAGCGCCAGCTCTGTCAAAATAATACACTTAACATGATTTAAATCCATGCAAGTAAGTGACAAGCGGGTTTGCGGTATTTGCATTCAACAAATTTCATACTGCGTTTATTTATCTTTCGAGTACTAGTGTTAAACACTAGATACACACACAGATGAACATGCCAAACTTGCAAATTACAAATTTTTAATTTATGAGTGTAGGCACTCGACTAATACCCGCTGATTGTCTGAATAGGATCGTTTCTATAAATGAAATTGCATTGCAATGATGAGAAGTTGGTAGATTTTTTTGTGTTGATAATAAGAGTGCCTTAATGTAAATCAATTGCGACAAATACAGTGTGGCCACCATCCAGGTTTTTTTCATTTTGATGCCAAAACTAAAGAACGCACAGAACCATCAACTTTTGCTTTGAGGGGGACATATTTTATGAATGTGCTTATTCTCCAAATATCCCTAACATCGTTTCGAAGGGCCACTCAATTCACCGGCGCACAAAATAAAAAAGTAGTCCTTACTTTTGTCCAGACCCAGTTATCTTTAAGTATTTTGACGTACTGGACACGAGTCTGAAGTCCGTTTTGCCCAAACACCCTTAAAATGCAACTAAGCGCTTGTTTCCAAAGCATGCTATGTTTAATGTAGAAAATAAATTAAAATGATTTCGTATTCACATGTAAGCAATGTTATTTTAGCGTGTTTCTCGAAAATGGTTAGATTTATCGAAGCAAATAAAGTATACCTTTTTTATGTCGAACGGTTAGGAGAATAAAAATATTCAGTCAAAAGTCGCATAAAATGTAGCACAAAAAAGTTGGAACCGTTCAAACCAAAATAAAGGCTCATATTTTCCGTCTAGAATTATCCCCTGAATTTTTTGCTCATCATTTCCGAACACCCTGTATTACTCTTGGATAACAAGTTTTTGATTAAAATTTTGGTATTATAAGATTTTTTTAACATTGAAGACTATTTTTATGGCGGGAAGTAATAAATTTGGATCAATTTAGGTTTATTTTTCTTGTGTAATTATGCTTAAATGTTAGTTGGGAGGGCCGTCAAATATTAGAAACCAATTTAATAAGTCACCAAATTCGATTTTCAGGTTTCAGGTTTTACAGTGGACCAGCTTACAGTGCCGTGCATTTGTTTACTGTGATTGGTCACATTCATGTCACATTCTTTAATGACATTTAAAATTACATGCAAGTTAGTTAATTTCATATTGTAATGCATCCATCATATTTGCACAACCGCCAACATAAAGCAAATAAAATATCAATTTTCTGGACCTTAGGTCCCTAGAAAACGCGGCACCTGTCACGTGACCTATATCAAGAACCGACGCTGTCTATATTTTTTCTAGGTTTGTGGTGAGAAGTGACACCGGTAGACGCCTGGCGGGGATAACTGATCTAGTGATAATCGATCAGTTATCGAACAGGGCTAAAAATGATTAAATTACTAAAATGGCTATTAAAAAATAGGGGTTTGTGATAGAAGGGTGAAAATTAAGGGTTGTATGTATTTTTTAATGCCACATCATAAAAAAAATAAAAAATTTTGTCCAAAAAATAAGAAAAAATGTTTGGGGTGGACCACCCTTATCACTTAGGGGTATGAAAAATAGATTACGACCGATACTCAGACCTACCGTATATATCGAGGAGTATGGTGACTAACACTGTGACACGAGAATTTTATATATATATATATATATATATATATATATACAGGGTGAATCTTAAATAAGTACAAATATTTTAACCAGCAGTATAGTTTTGTGTGTAGAACACATAATTAATAGTTTTTTTACAAAAAAATCAGAAATAAAAAAGTGAAATTTTAAATAAATTTCGTAATTTTTCAGCAGAAAACTTGTTGAGGACCGCTGGCCTAGACAGACCCTTCATACTTTTATGAGTCATAGTGCTGCAGACTGAACGTGTGGTTCACAGTGTTGCCAGTATTACACAAATGTCTTTGCTTCAAGGAAGAAAAAATCTCAACTTTTAGCGAATTTTGTCAAGTGTAACATTTTATATTATTTTTTATTATCAAACTGTCATTGACTGTCATGACAGATTATCGGAAGCCCAAGTCAAACTTGTTAACCCCACATAATGCATGAAACTAGCAATAAAATTTGCTAAAAGTTGACATTTTTTCCATTTTAAATAAAAAACGCGTGCATAGTTTTTCGTTATTCTTCATAAAATAACTTAAGGAAATTGTGTTTTGTGTCCCTTTTTAACAGTGTACAATGACATTTAACTTGTGAAATGTGGATTACTGATTAAATAGTTAATTTTTTAACAAACAGGTAAGCTTGTGTGCACGTTTATGTATAATTTTTGAACATTGGACATAGTAATATCACGTAATATCTTCCTAAATATTTTACGGTCGTATTGAACTTGCGAAAATTCATTTTTAATCGTTGAAGTATAGTAAGGTTAGTTCAGATGTTAAAATTTATGTTAATATTGCTGCGTATCATACTACATACCCAATTTTACTGTACTTATGCTTAAAACAAGTATTTTTAAAATAGAACTATTACGTTAAAGGAAACGTAATATTTATATTGGAGGAGATATGGCAACCTCGCAACAAATCATATGTTTCATTACGTTGTTGGATGAAAAATCAGGCAGCGGTCCTCAAAATGTGGGTATTTTAAAAAAAATTAATATCTCAGTAAATATTAGAAATTTTAAAAAATGGCTTTCACTAGACTGATTTAAATGACGAACTACACCAGCAGTTAAAATATTTGTACTTATTTAAGATTCACCCTGTATATATATATATATATATATATATATATATATATATATATATATATATATATATAGATTTCTATTATGGAAATTATAGAAGCTTTAGTATCAAACAAAATTAACCGAACTACATTAGAGCAGCTAACAATAGTAATTTTAGCCACGTGTTTGCGGACGTGGATAGGCCTTGAATATTTAAAACTTTCCTTCTAAGTTGACTTCAATAGTGACGAGTCGCGGTTTCGGTCGGTAAACAACGCTTGCCGGAGATCAAAGGCTGAAAAATAGCTGAAACACCTCCCTGACTGATTAACACACAACTGCTCTTGCTAAATAGCAAACCTTTAAATATATTCAGAACTTTGCTCATTCACTCTCCTGATATTTTATCGCCTACTAACATTTTCTAGGTTGCGACACTCTTTAATTGTTTTTTTTTTACCTTTTAATTTAAATTACATATTTCTAAAACTTTTATTAACATACTTATCAAATGAAATGGTACACCTTTCTGTCCATACAAAGTTATTCATCAGCTTTAACAAATATTAATAAATTTCAGTATTAGTCAAAAACCTGTTTATTTAATTAACGTATTAATGCATAATGGTAACGTTAATATACCGAGTGTTCTGCGTAAGAACCGATATAGAGCAGGTGCTTAGGTATATTCCGATAAAGTCAAAAGTGTCAAGGTAGTGACAGGTCACTGCGTTGACACATGTATCAATTTACG
Organism: Monochamus alternatus; assembly: GCA_037114965.1. Lineage (NCBI taxonomy): Eukaryota > Metazoa > Arthropoda > Insecta > Coleoptera > Cerambycidae > Monochamus > Monochamus alternatus. The sequence goes on along the minus strand of CM073432.1, from coordinate 10,939,566 downwards.
CAGCATTGAAAGAAAATTTTTTTTTACAAAATGTAGATTATTATTTAATGATTTAATGAGAAACACGATATGGTACCACAGGGAGGCAGTACCTACGTTACTAATATTTATTTCCAGGATTGATATTTGGAGAGATTTTAAGAATGTTGTATTATTTTCTGTTTTCTTACTTGTTTAAATTAAAACCTGTCGTTGCAAAAATTTTTGTACTTGCTGGGGACTTTTCCTTTCCTCGACTGTAGTGAAGTACTTACTTGGTCCGGCGGTCTTGACCAGGTGGATTACCTCCGTCGGAAAAATCACAAAGGATAACAAAAAAAATACACGCAAATGTACACAAATACATAAAAACACTGCCACACGTTTACCGCTAAGACATTACAACAGTTGTTCAATGTGGTTCAAAAAGGATTAAGCATAATATTTTGTGTATTCGGAAAACGTCTTTGTATTACGCTGCCACACGATAATATGCACTTGTCACACTCTCATAAATTAGCGCCTTATCCGTCATCTAGATATTTGAATACGGCATGTTTGTAAATACACACAAATACGCGAAAAATTAAATTTGCGAAAAGCAAGTACTGAAAAATTATATCAAACTAATCACAGTACCGTATGTAATATTTTTTGATATCTGATGCAGCCGCCATCTGTAGGTTCACGCCGATAAATGTTTAAACTTCTTGTGTTGTTGAGGAATTAAATTATGTTAATACTAATAATAGCAACAATATTAACCGTAATCGACGATGTTTACATAAAATAATTAGTACTATTTTGAACTACAGAGCCTTGAGAAATAATTACAAGCCACGTGACCTACGCGCATATGCAATCAACATTGCTCTGTACTTTCTAGAAAATCCCTAAGCATCAGTGGTGTGGTAGAAGGGATTACTGATGTAAATAAATTTGTTTCTGAAATTGAGTACATAATCTAATAAATTACTTGACTACCGAAATTTAATACATAAAATTTAATATTACATAGTTACTGACGAAAAGAACGTTTATTTGTTTCGTTTGAAATGTTTTTAACTTTATTAGAAAGAGAAAACTACCAATCTTCTCTTGCTAATGAATAAATTGAAATTATTATGAAAACAGAGTATATAATGTGAACACAACTGATTTTTTTATTGTATTGCAGGGTAAAAGAAACATACATATTTTACAGTATTAAGATTTATTTACAATATTTGGGATAAAAACATTACATATTGTAGTGTTTAAAAAAAATTATTTGTGGCATTTCTTAGTTATTTATCTTCACTTGGGTATTTTGGCACTAGTTATAGTTAACCCTGTATACAAGATTGTACACAGGCTGAGTTACAGGTCTTCAAATATTTCGAAAAAAAAATTTAAACTTAGGGTTTTCAATAAAAAATGCATGTATAGAAGATTTTAATAGTGTTTATTAGAAAACATCAAAAACTCAAAAAAACTAGTAAGCTTTGTCTTTAAAATTTGAAATTAGAGATAAAAATATAAAATAAAAAACGCCTCGACGAGTAAATGTGGCTTCATTTGTTAACAGCACCTTGCTTAAAAAGAGAGGATCATCATTGTGCCGGTCTAAGAATCGAAGACAAAATTGTTCCCTATTTGGAAAATCTGCAGGTAGTAAATTCTGCACTGGGCTGAAGTGATGCGGGTACAGTTTTTCATTATAAAATAATCTATGAAAAGATGATTTAGGTACCACTACAGAACAACGTGCACAGAAACAGATAATCACGTGATTTTCTACATCCATGCATTTAAAAACACCGAAAATGACATTAAAAATATTAAATTTTACTGCAGCATTGAATATTGGAATTCTATTCTAGTAATTTTTTCGAAATAACGGTCTCGTAATTTTTTGAAATAAAAATCAAATTTATATACAAATTGAGGCGTTTATCATGTATAAAAATTATGAGAGGTGCTTGATGCTTATATGAAAAAAGTTCGATCGTTACATATTTTCATGTAAATTAACTACCACTTTTCGAATAAGCTGCTAAGGTATGGACTCCAGTTCGACTCGCGTAATACCTTTACCATTCTTTAAAAAAACTAGGAATCACTCTAGAACTCATCATAGGTATGGATTAAAAAAACAATTTGATTATTTTTGTGCGATCATATGATTTGATATTTTATTATCACTATTCACTAAAGCATCAAAGGTTGCCAGCATCGACAAATTTTATGGATTAGTAATTATTAATAATAAGAATTGTGAAAACGTATACAGCTATTCATCAATTAGGGGAATTATAAGACAAAATCAACTAATTTCAAATTTCTTCTATTTATTACATTTAACCATGATTACAATTTAGAAGTAGCTGGAAAATCAATTCAAACATTCTTTGCAAAATTCATGGTCGTCTCTGCCTTTCATGCACCATCTTCAGATACTGTAGTAGATGTGCATGACCCGCCTTTTTGGCCAACGCAGCCGGCGTTTTTCCTTTGCGGTCTGTGCAGTTAATATCTGCACCTTGATCGATTAAAAATTGTACCGCTCTCCGCCCTTCGTTGGCGGCTAGATGCGGTGGCATCTGACAGCTTCTATAAGGAATTTGACAGTATCCAACTGTCCCATTTTTTGCTGCTAGGTGTAGCACGGCTCGTCCGGTATTGTTTTTGATATTGACATCTGCGCTGTGATCTAAAAAACACTTGAACTCCGATAGTTCGTTATCCAGAATTTGTTCATTATCCATTTTTATAACACGCCAGCTGATTTATCACAATACTTTATCGTTATCACTACTTAACAAATATGCTTTAAACATGTCAACCTTTTCACTGTTTGAATAATGCGCCATATATTATTTAATCACACTGTATTTCACGAAAAATATTAATTAAATACACAAGAGAAACTCCGCAGAGCCGCAACTTTTAAAACAGATCAAGCAGTGTATTACTTAAAGAAACAATTAGTTTAGTTCGGTTTCAGAAGATACAAAAGTATCTCATATTAACTAACCTTTTCCACAAATATTACATATTTTGTTTTCACTTGTAACTTGCCCCAGCTTATTGCTTTGCGCTGGACCATACTTGTGCACAGTATCAACATAACCTCTTTGTCGACCTCGACTATCAATCCTAGAGAGTGGGGCTGGTACGAGACATTTCACGTACTGTTCGTGACGACTACTTCTACTTGTTACCTGTGCCGACGGCACTAGTTTTTTTTTTGCATGCGATTGATGCTGCTTTTAAATATTTTACTTTGCCTTCTCTTGATATTGAACGCATACATCAAGCTAGTTATATTGTTATTCCATGTTTTGTGTTTATTTTTAAAATCTTTTTCACCCACTACGAAATGGTTAGTACTGTCACGTTGTTTGAGGTTATGTGGCGAAAATTAACTCGAAGGTGTTGTTTGAAAATCAATGGAAATCAATGAATTAGAAACAACGGCAAACATTGTAATTACGTTAAAAAATTATTTATCTTGCAGACGATATGGCAACCTTGCCTTCAGTAAATCATATGGTTTATTTTATTTGGTTACGTCAGTGGCCTATCTGGTCAGTGGTCCTCAAAATGTGGGTATTAAAAAAAATTAATATCTCCGCAAATATTTGAAATTTTTAAAAATTACTCACTAGACTCATCTATATGACGAACTACACCTGCGGCTAAAATGTTTGTACTTATTTAAGGTTCACCCTCTATATCGAATAATGAAACTAAGCTAGCGTTGGAATAAGTGTATTAATTTGGTATTAGCATAACTTTCTTTAAAGTTTATCACATTGAATCGTTTCCAAAATGTAAAGTAGCTACTCTTTTATAGATATCGTTATGAAGGAAAAAATAATGCAATTGAATTACATAAAAATATACAAAGTGTTTCATTTAAAAAGATATACGTCTAGGTCATATTTAAAAGACACATTCTGTAGAAAAATTACAAGTACGCCACTGAACTCCCTTAAATGTAGTTGTTTTAAATTCTCTGTATCTCAAAAAACGAAGAGGTATATGAATGTTCTGATTACGTTTCTGGAAAAAGTAGTCTAGTATGGCAAAAGCTGCGTCCTTCTATGTCTTGTAATTTCCGAGATACCCTAAAATTACAGCGAAATTAGGACACTCTGTACACACGTGAAATGTACAATTCTCGTAATTTGAGGTATTCTGATCGAGCCATATAGAATTAAAACAGGCAATAACAAAAGTTACTGTAACCATTGCATATAACTTATTACATTACTGAAGTTAGACAGGTCAAGTACTATGAATTTTTTACAAACCGCAAATTGCATATTAACTATTGATGTGGTTTCGGCAACACAGATAGGACAAGGATGGCTGTTCAGAGCTTTGCTTAGTCTGGGTCACTATCACATAAATAGAACAAATAAACAACACTGGCGTACCTAACTTGTCTATGTCTATTATAGACTACGTCTGTCTACAGAAAATCTAGACGGGCAGCAATGTCCAGAATACATTTAGATAATTTTACCATGTTTGTTATTCTTTTATGCTCAGTGTTCGAAGTCTGCATTTTGACTGCAAATACATCTAATATATAAAATTCTCGTGTCACAGTTTTAGACGCCATACTCCTCGGAAACGGCTTGACTGATTTTTATGAAATTTTATATCTATATTCTGTAGGTCTGAGAATCGGTAGTAATCTATTTTACATGCCCCTAAGTGATAGGGGTGGTCCACCCCAAACATTTTTTTTTTATTTTTTGGATAAAATTTTTTATTTTTATTTTTTTATGATGTGGCATTAAAAAATACATACAACCCTTAATTTTTATGCTTCTATCACAAGCCCCTATTTTTTAATAACCATTATAGTTATTTAATCAGTTTTAACCCTGGTCGATAACTGATCGATTATCACTAGATCAGTTATCCCCGCCAGGCGTCTACCGATGTCACTTTTCACCCAGTAAACAGCACGGAGTAGGGATGAGAATGAAGCCGGTCTCCTGTGTCTCTCACAATAAGCCTTCTCCCACTCCCTACACAGTTTTCGACCATTATTATTGTGTATGAATCGAGCGTAATAGTGACGTTTACAATTATCATTTTACCTTCTAAGTATAATTCTCAAGTAAATTTATTATTAATTTGCTGGGCCATAATTATTTATTTCCTATTTTATCAATAATTAATAAAAATATTAATTTTAAGTGTAGTTCTCATTATTAGTTAATTAAGTGATCTACATAACCTCAAAAGTACACAATACGTGTCACGAGCTTCCGCCAACAACGGCTATTATTTTACTATATAGCTATTTTTTGTACAGTGGACAATGCCAACAAGACGTAAAGGGGCTAATTTGGGCCGTCAAACAAGTAAAATTGCAGGCACGCGAAATAATTAAAAAAATTAATGTTTCGTGTTTTGTTATTCTTATAGGCCGTCATCGTTCACAGTGCTCCATTCCTCTTTTAGTCATATACCACATCTCCACACACTTACAATAAGTTAGTTATTTTTTATTTAACTGCCAAAGTATTCACTAGAAATAATTCATATGGCAAAACAACGTTTGCCGGGCCACCTAGTAATTCTATAACTGTTAAAATAATACAACGTACTTCCAAATGGTTTCGATAAATTTAAATAAATTATGTTGTTTATTAAAATTGTGAGCAAACATAACTAACATATTTTTATTAATTCAATTGCAAATTAATTATTTACCATTGTATAAAAACAATTTATTTAAATTAAATCATTGTATGAAATAGCGAATGACAATGCGATAACAAAACATCTAATATATAAAATTCTCGTGTCACAGTTTTAGACGCCATACTTCTCGGAAACGGCTTGACTGATTTTTATGAAATTTTATGTCTATATTCTGTAGGTCTGAGAATCGGTCGTAATCTATTTTACATGCCCCTAAGTGATAGGGGTGGTCCACCCCAAACATTTTTTTTTTTATTTTTGGACAAAATTTTTTATTTTTATTTTTTTATGATGTGGCATTAAAAAATACATACAACCCTTAATTTTCATGCTTCTGTCACAAGCCTCTATTTTTTAATAACCATTCTAGTAATTTAATCAGTTTTAATCCTGGTCGATAACTGATCGATTATCACTAGATCAGTTATCCCTGCCAGGCGTCTACCGATGTCACTTTTCACCCAGTAAACAGCACGGAGTAGGGATAAGAACGAAGCCGGTCTCCTGTGTCTCTCACAATAAGCTTTCTCCCACTCCCTACACAGTTTTCGACCATTATTATTGTGTATGAATCGAGCGTAATAGTGACGTTTACTATTATCATTTTACCTTCTCAAGTAAATTTATTATTAATTTGCTGGGCCATAATTATTTATTTCCTATTTTATCAATAATTAATAAAATTATTAATTTTAAGTGTAGTTCTCATTATTAGTTAATTAAGTGATCTACATAACCTCAAAAGTACGCAACACGTTTCACGAGCTCCCGCCAACAACGGCTATTATTTTACTATATGGCTATTTTTTTGTACAGTGAACAATGCCGACAAGTTGTAAAGGGACTAGTTTGGGCCGTGAAACAAGTAAAATTGCAGGCACGCGAAATAATTCAAAAAATGAATGTTTCGTATTTTGTTATTATAGGCCGTCATCGTTCACAGTGTTCCATTCCTCTTTTAGTCATATACCATCTCCACACACTTACAATAAGTTAGTTATTTTTTATTTAATTGCCAAAGTATTCACTAGAAATAATTCATATGGCAAAACAACGTTTGCCGGGCCACCTAGTAATTCTATAACTGTTAAAATAATACAACGTACTTCCAAATAGTTTCCATAAATTTAAATAAATTATGTTGTTTATTAAAATTGTGAGCAAACATAACTAACATATTTTTATTAATTCAATTGCAAATTAATTATTTACCATTGTATAAAAACAATTTATTTAAATTAAATCATTGTATGAAATAGCGAATGACAATGCGATAACAAAACATCTAATATATAAAATTCTCGTGTCACAGTTTTAGACGCCATTCTCCTCGGAATCGGCTTTACCGATTTTTATGAAATTTTATATGTATATTCGGTAGGTCTGAGAATCGGTAGTAATCCATTTTTCACGTCCCTAAGTGATAGGGGTGGTCCACCCCAAACCATTTTTTTTTAATTTTTGGACAAAATTTTTTATTTTTATTTTTTAATAATGTGGCATTAAAAAATACATACAACCCTTGATTTTCATCCTTCTATCACAAGCCCCTATTTTTTAATAACCATTCTAGTAATTTAATCATTTTTAACCCTGGTCGATAACTGATCGATTATCACTAGATCAGTTATCCCCGCCAGGCATCTACCGGTGTCACTTCTCACCCAGAAAACAGCACGGAGTAGGGATGAGAACGAAGCCGGTCTCCTGTATCTCTCACAATAAACCTTCTCCCACTCCCTACACAGTTTTCGACCATTATTATTGTGTATGAATCGAGCGTAATAGTGACGTTTACAATTATCATTTTACCTTCTAAGTGTAATTCTCAAGTAAATTTATTATTAATTTGCTGGGCCATAATTATTTATTTCCTATTTTATCAATAATTAATAAAATTATTAATTTTAAGTGTAGTTCTCTTTATTAGTTAATTAAGTGATCTACATAACCTCAAAAGTACACAACACGTTCCACGAGCTCCCGCCAACAACGGCTATTATTTTACTATATGGCTATTTTTTTGTACAGTGAACAATGCCGACAAGACGTAAAGGGGCTAATTTGGGCCGTCCAACAAGTAAAATTGCAGGCACGCGAAATAATTCAAAAAATAAATGTTTTGTATTTTGTTATTCTTATAGGCCGTCATCGTTCACAGTGCTCTATTCCTCTTTTAGTCTTATACCATATCCACACACTTACAATAAGTTAGTTATTTTTTATTTAACTGCCAAAGTATTCACTAGAAATAATTCATATGGGAAAACAACGTTTGCCGGGTCAGCTAGTATTTTTATAAAATTAGCATAATTTCTTATTAAAACCATGCTCGGGAACGCATTTTTGTGCGCTTACCAGAATACACGCATGTCATTGAATCGCAGTATACAGGGTGAACCTTAAATAAGTACAAATATTTTAACTGCAGGTGTAGTTCGTCATATAGATGAGTCTAGTTAAAGTCATTTTTAAAAATTTCTAATATTTACGGAGATATATATTTTTTAAATATCCACATTTTGAGGGTTGCTGATCAGATAGAACAGAGAACTGACGTAACATAATAAACCAGATGATTCATTCAAGGCAAGGTTGCCATATCGTCTTTTAAATAAATATTTTTTTTAACGTTAATCCGCATAGATTGAATTAAAAAATACTTGTTTTAAGTGATAAGAGAAGTAAAATTGGGTAGGTAGTACACTACGCAGTAATATTAACCCAAATTTTAACTTTTTAACTGACATTACCATAAGCAATTAAAAAATGAAGTTCGACAAGTTCGATATCTGATACCTACTCCCAATTAAAGTATTAATGACGTTACTTTGTTCATAGATTAAAAAAATTATACATAAACATGCATAAAGAATAACGAAAAACTATGGTTTTCACACATTAATTATTATTATTTTTTTAATTCTAACCTCTATAGGTAGTTATAAGTATTGCAACTTTACTAATGTAATGTATACATAGAGGTTACAACTTTCTTGAAGCCAAGACATTAGTGTAACACTGGCAATCTGCAACACCTGTGACTAACGAATATCGTCTGGTCAGCGGTCCTCAACAAGTTTTTTATTGAAAAATTACGAAATTTATTTAAAATTCGACTTTTTATTTCTGATTTTTTTGTTAAAAAAACTATTAATTATGTGTTCTGCACAGAGAACTATACCGGTGGTTAAAATATTTGTACTTATTTAAGGTTCACCCTGTATAGAAATTGCCACTTTTCTACAATATTTTTTTCGCGTAGCTTTGACACGAAATCGCAGAAATCGCCCGAAATCAGGCCCGCAATCCCGTAATCAACTCCGAAATCGCCGAAATCGCGGAATCGGAGTGGGGAGTTGCGATTATCAGTTAGCAGACGGTCCTAGAATAACAACCCAGAAAGCAGATAGTACAGCTCGAAGCACAGCGAAAATGAAGATTGGAAAATGAAACATCAGACGGGAACTCAACAAACTCAGAATTGGAAAATGAAAGCAATTCCGATGAGGAAATTGAAGCACGAAAGTCAGGAAATGAAGTTTTTAAAATCAGAACTTGACCACTACGTCTGGCCACGTGATGAGGACGTTCAAATTGTGCAGAGAAAATTCATTTTGATGGACCTCTTGATTTAATGAGCAATGGTCCATTTCAGTTAAATAGACAAGATATATTGTTAATAGAAAAAATTTACAAAAATATAAAAAAAATTAAGCAATTTATTTAGGAATGTTACACGTACAGAGTGTTTTAGAATAGTATGTCTATACGCAAGGAGGCGAATTGCCCATGATTTTAAGTAAAAAAGTTTATATAAACATATCTGCGCAAATGCTTCATTACCATGATACAGGGTGTTAAAATTTCAATATTTTTCTGTTTTTTCTTTGTATCTCCAACAGTTTTTGAGATATGTACCACAAATGTGGAAGGTAGCCTAACTTAGATTGCCTGCATCAATAGTCTACTACTATGTCACGATGTACAGGGTGCTACGTCTTCTGAGGTCCTCCTCTTTTCAGTTCCTCAAACTTTCTTTCGGCAAGCCACTGGTATTTTTTAGGAAAAGGATTTTTGTTCAATTTGGAAACTATTTGGTTCTTGCCATTCTTTAGTAGGTATCGAAATAGTAAATTTAAATAGACAAAAAATATAAGGTTACGTCGCACCGCCACGCCTAGCGTCGTTATGATAAAGGGTCGTAGGTGGCCTTGATACGGAGGTGAGGTCACTTAAGCACGTTTTTATTTTTTTTTATATTTTTCATCGTTTCCGAAATATCGAATTTGGACATATGAAATGAATTATCTTGTACATAGAATTCTTGAAAGATAAAAACTAAAGGTAACCAATTGATATATGTGAGAGAATAATTTATAGAAAAATAAAATGGTACATTCGAGAGAATCAAGGGTACATTACATTATAAACATTTTACATTTTTCATTTTGTTTTATAATTTATCTTTTTCATCTATAGTTATTATTGACCTTATGATAAATATGTGTTATCAAACAATTGTCACCTCTGTTAGATATTTGAAAATTATACTAATTGTATACGAAATCGCGGATATTGTAATGGAAATCACTAGAAATCGTAAGAGATTGCGAGGAAATCGCCGGTCTAAAAAAAAAGTTATTTAGCGCATATAACCCTACGAATGAAGTTGTAATCTGAAAACTGAGGCTCTTAAACCACACAACCCAATAACCCAATTAATTTCATAACAACATAACACTTTTAACCCCATAATTCTGTAATCCACTTAGTCCCAGGACCCATTTAACTCCACAACACATTTAAACCCATAACTCAACGTATATTAAATCCAATGACCACGTACTTAAGACATTCAGCTTAATCTCTACACGAATCTGCCAGGTTTCTTAAAAATAAACTTCAGTAACTCCACAACCCTATAACCCACTTAAATAAACATTTTATTAACTCATAATAATAATATAATAATATCTGTACCCCTCATTCTAATCACGAGGATTAGCCCAGAAGTCGAAGACTTGTGCGGGAGAGGAGGCGGCATGTTATTATTAAGCAGGACGCATTTGCGCCCAAAAGCGACTTACGTTGGTAGGCCCTAACCACCATTGAGTGCAGGAAAACCTGGAAAACCTCATTAATTAGGGGGGTAGTTAAATGTCAACCGGTATCAATCTCTCACATTGATCCTAGCCCACATTCTTCCACCCTACCATACCCGCAGAGAGAATGCCAATCCTCTCCACGAATATAGCTTATATACGGTCTACCGGCTGCGGGGGTCAAACCCACTAGTCACCCCGATTAAAGTACTGACGCATCAAACCGCGCGACCACTGACCGATACTATAATAACCACGTATATTAGATATTTAACTTGTTATACACGTTATTTTAATAACCGTATAACTCCGGTCATTGCACCTTTTCTCGAACAATTTTTGTTTCTTCTCAAGCACGCGAAGCATACTGACGTATCCTAAAAGTCTGTATTCCTATTCGTTCTTCAAATCATTAGACTATCGGCATTAGCGTTACCCGATGAGCACCGCGGGGAGGTTGCACGATCGGGTTTTGTACATCATCAATTGTGGACAAAGGGCATATTATTTCAATTGTCTTCTTTTTTTTTGAGGTGTAACGAGTTTTCTTCTCTTCAAAAGACCTATGCAAAGGATTTATTTTACGTTTTTTGTTTTGTTCAAGTGTTTCTCTTTTGAGCATCCAGCAAAAATCCAACATAATCAAATTAAATATCTAACATACTATGTTAGAGCTGACAGATTTTTGGTAAAGTGGGTTATAGGGTTATGCAGTTTTTATTATAAAAATCGTCTTTATTGAAGAAAATAATAAAAGGTACAGCACACAAAGTAATAATAATTAAACATAATCATACACTCATGACGAGGTCTACCTAACTACTCTACTTAACCACAAATGACAATGCAACAAATAATACATGAATAAGTATATAAAAAAGTACAAAATATAACATAAACATAACCAAACTGAAGGGAGGAAATTAGCAAAGCTAATAGAACGATCACAATGATAACAACAGGTGTTACAATAAATAATAGCAAAAATTACTTACTGAGCAGAATCGATTTAAATATTCTTTTAAATGTTAATGAATTTAAATGCACAAGTTCATCAGGAAGTGAATTTAATAGTTTAACAGCATTATACGTAAAAGAACGACGATAGAGAGCCGTGTGATGACGAGGCATGGTTAATTTATATTTATGGTGAATATTGACTGCATGGACATTAGTACGTGGAATAAGTTTACTTTTTAATGACAAAGGAGCATTTTGTTCTTCTGTTAGACGCATAATAAAGATCCCGAAATGGTGAAGTCTACGATCATCCATATGTAGCCACTTAAGTTCACGAAATGTATGAGAAATATGATCGTACTTTAAATTGTAAATAAACCGCACACAAGAGCTCTGAACAAACTGAATTGGATTTTTATAAGCGCTGTCTAAAGAAAAGCTATAATTACAAAAAGTTGCAATGATTAAAATTTGACAAAACAAGAGATTCACAAAGAAATTTTTTTAACGAGAAATTTAAAATGTGACGATTAGAATATAAAATTTTCAAAGATTTCTATAGTTTTTTTACATAGTCTCTAAAACGGAAGTCGAAGTCTAATATAATACCTAAATTTTTTGTAGAATACACATATGGTAAGCATACACTATTTATAGTTATACTAAAATTTTCTTTTGTTGATACGACTTCTGCTACTAAAAAGCATTAAATGAGATTTAGATGGCTTTAATTTTAAATTGTGACCGGCAGAAAGTTGACTTAAAGTATCTAAATCACGGTTCATTATTTCCATAGCACGCACATAGTCATTGTGCTCGAAGTCTAAATAAATCTCAGCGAATGCTTGAATTTTATAGTTTGCCATGGCTTTAAGAATATATGATGTATAAACCAAAAACAACAGCGGCCCAAGGACAGACCCTTGCGGTACACCCTACGTAACATTAATATCAGTTGAAAAACTATTATTACTATTTTTGGAAACGATTAAATAAATAAGGCTTCATTAGTTTAAGCGACAGTTCATCAAAACCATAATATCTCAATTTACAACAAACTAACTCATGATTTATGGTGTCAAAAGCTTTCGAGAAATCTAACAAAGCCAGCGCACAGTCCCTACCACAATCACGAGCTTGGATAATATCATCAATAATGTTCCAAAATCCCTTCCTAAATCCACACTGACAATCAGGTAAAATTCTATTACTATTAATATAATTATACATTTGACTATAAAGGATTTTCTCAAAAATTTTTGAAACTGCAGGAAGAATACTTACATTCCTTAAATCTGAATAGGTGGCTGGATTGGGAGTTTTGGGAAGTGGAATGCCTATAGAAATTTTCCATAAATCAGGAAAATATTCAGTTTCAATGCAAGAATTGATAATATGCGTAATACATGGATCAATAAAAGATCTGCAGTATTTCAACATTAGAGATGATAACTCATCAACACCTTAAGATTTTTTCCTGGACTGATTTAAAAAATAATTAACCTCAGTTACTAAGTTGAAAAGTGAAACTAATGTTATTATTAAATATATTATTATTATAAAATTCTATTTTTGACCTACAATCAGAATCGTTTTTCAAAACCAACGAAAAATAATCTTTTAAGCCATTAGGGTCCTGTAAGTGTTCTGGAATACTGTTCACCTTATTATATCTAACATTAAGGTCACTAAGTGCATTCCAGGTTTTGCTTGCATTATTTTCTCTTGAAAGTGTATTTAAGTAATGTTTTTTGTATTCCTGCCAATCTTCATCATTTTTAGTTTGTTTGAATCTTTGTAAAGCACAGTATCTTTGTCTCATAAATATTTTTAAATTAGTCGTTAACCAAGGTGCTTTAGGGTTAGTTACCCTGACTTCTTTTATAGGTGCATGCACCTTATCAAATATATTGTCAATAAACTCATTAAAAATTAATTTTTTTTTATCAATATTATTTTATCTCAAAATGCGATGCCAGAGAAGATTAATTAAGTCTTGAAGAAACAGATTATAATAAAAATTAGATAAGCACCGAAATTTAACAAATTTATTAATTTTATTCTTCTCAATATTTAAATCACAAAACACCATTCTATGATCAGAAATAAAATCCGAAGAAATTGTACCAACAGAAGAATTCGATACAAAAATAGGATCCAAAAGTGTGCTAGTGGTGCGAGAAATTCTCGTAGGCTCATTAATTAGCTGTGAAAAATTGTAAGATTCAAGGCAATGACTGAGAGGGTTATCTAAATTAAATAAATCAACATTAAAATCACCTAAACAAATAATTTCATCAAAAGAAGTGCATAAAAATGAAAAAATGTTATCTAAATCTGTAATGTATGTGTTAATATTAGTACGTGGTGGACGATAAAATTCACAGAACGCAAATGAACGCGATATCATTTTTAATCTAAATAGTAAATACTCCAATAAATCACTTACTGGAAAATCTAAGTCAATACATAAAGGCGAATAAGAAGTCCTGATATAGGCAGCAAGATCTCCGCCCACACCCTCTCTATCCTTATGTACAAAACTGTAACCAGGTATGTCAATCCCATGCGTATCTACATCACGAGAAATCCACGTTTCAGACAACTTCATAATGTCAAAATCATTATTTATAAGACTGTTCTTAAATTCGTTAAATCCTGTAAAAATAGAACGCATATTTGAATGTCCAATTTTCATACTCAGTAAGTCCTGCAGGGGCTCGATTTCCCTCAGAAAGTGACGTAAGCTCTCATGGAAAAAATGCAAATCTGTATTCTGGACCATTCCCACTGTAATTATTTCCCATAAAAAAAATAGGGAATTATTACACAAAGTTTTTGCTAAAGAAATAAAAAGCTTCAAGAATATAAATATACACATAGATAATAATATCAGGAGTAACTTAATTTTTTAAGTGGACTGAATTTCCACTCGAATTTATTTCACTGCATTCGATAATCGAGGTCCAGGTGTGTTTTATTTAGACTTCAGCAAGAGGGGTACGCTGGGATACGTAGTTAGAAGCAACGTCATGTTACTACGTTCATTTTGACGGCATAAAAAGTATTCTACAGCGACTACACTCAAGTGATGCTACTTCCATTTTATATGATTTTTGAAGATTTAGCATACATACATTTTAATTATTCGCCGTCTTGAAGCAATTGTGGCAGCATCAGGATATTCAACTAATAATGCATTTTCCAGTTATAAGCATCTAGTGCGAACGTGCGAAGAAAATACTTGATACTGTTTTGCAGAAGAATTCGGGATTTCTTGACTCTATGCCTTATAGTAGATCTTTTTGATGGAAAAGAAGTAGATTTTTCTGAACAACATTTACGGTGGGTAAATGTGCCATCCACGTAAAATTATATATACTTTCAATATACCTCAGTGACCTCTGTGGACGTTGAGCACACGTAATCGAAACCAAAATTGATTAATAGGGACAAACGCCACAACCTACCAACTGAACATTAATTCCAAGACAGGAGTCAGCTGAAAACGAAAAAGTTCAAATAAATGTTTCCTGTCAAATTGCCCTCAAAGAAATAAGGTCCCAGCATGGAATTTTCTACTATTAAAGTCCAAACTTTCACCTTTTCCTGCCGTGTATGTTTTTTTTGCATCCACTGCACTGTTTGATTATGTACACGAGCGGACTAAACAGAGTGCAAACAGCGTAGTAAATACGCGTTACCCCACCACGCTTTTCGCTAATGTTCGACAACATTTCCTTTTTAATGTATTTCATAGGACAGGCGACGTCTCAGCCCCCCTGAACCAGCAACCACTGATACTGTGGCTTGTGTTCTCTAGTTCTATATTTTTACTTTTAAATGTATTTAATTAGATATTTGGGTTGGTCAGTGGTCGCGCGGTTTAAGGCGTCAGTACTTGAATCGAGGTGACTAGATCGGAGTTGGTGAGCCCAGCTGCCGGTAGACCGTATATAAGCTATATTCGTGGAGAGGATTGGCACCCTCTCTGCGGGTATGGTAGGGTGGAATAATGTTAGCTTGGGTCAATGTGAGAGATTGATACCGGTTTCCAGGTTTCCCTCATTCCTGCACTGAATAGTGGTTAGGGCCTACCAACGTAAGTCGTTCCTGGGTGCAAATGCGGCCTGCTTAATAATAATATGCCGCCCCCTATCGCGCACAAGTCTCCGACTTCTGGGCTAATCCCTGTGATTAGAATGAGGGGTAGAGATATTATTATTATTATTATATTGTAAACATTCATCCTTGGATTTATATAATATGCATACAAGTATTCAGAATAATCAATATTCATGGATTGAATACGTTTCTTGTATTCATACTTTCAGTTGTATATTTATTTATTCATTCCGAACAGGCATTAAAGCCTTCTGGAATTGAGGGGAGGATAGCAAAACGGCTACAGCACTTAGACCCCATTCGGCCTCTTGTACTTCTTCCCATTAGGAGATCAATCCACCTGAGTCGTCAACCAATCTAATAAGGAGAAAAAGGTGGTGACGTTGCTCAGGGGGATCTCTCTAATGTCGCTCTCCCAACACGGACTCCCTTATTGACGAGATGGCATTGCACTCACAGAGTGCATGAAATATTGTCTCGTCTTCCTGTTCGCAGCCCCTACAAAGAAGTGTTTCGCACTTCCTCATGTAATATAACTGCTTCTTTAGCCAGCAATGTCCAGTATGAATATCTGTCACCAGACGAAGATTTGTCCTAGACATAGCCAGGTACTTTTTGGCTGTATTCTTGCAGGGGTATTCTAGGAACTCCTTAGCAAATTGACAGCCATTTGTTTCATCCCAACGTTTCCTAAACTCTTTGTCGATGTCCTCTTTAATAATTTCAACAAATGTTGACATCGGAAGCATGCTGGAGCGACCAGGTCCAAAAATATTGAGACCCGATGCACTGTTAGTTACTTTATTGCCATTGCACCGGTCGTATCTCTTTACCCAGCATACAAATATGATGTTGTTAAGGCCACTACCATGATGGCATCTAGTTGTTATCTTATGATTACGTAATATCAGTACTATCTGTGTATATTCTAATAGCTTTGCCCGTTGTATGTTTACGGGCAATTTCTTTGGCGGATATGGTTATACCTGCTAATTCCGTTTGTACTACGGGAGCATGCTTATCCATTGCCCACTGGTATCGAATATATAAGGATCTGAAATAAATCCCACATCCTGCACCTTCCTTCTTTTTTGATCCGTCTGTGAAGATGTTGATTACACCTTTGCTGGCGGTCTCCTCATTCCTTATAAGCACCGTGTAGGGTCTGTCAAACACAAACTTGGGAGAAATACTGTCAGTCTGCCTGCAAAAGGGGCATCTTCCTGACGACCCCATTCTACAGACGACTCCTAACTTCTCCACATCCCACATCAGGTATAAAACCAGTATTTTTGAGGCGAAGCATAGTTGTCACAGCCACTTCTTTTAGTTAAATATCCAAAGATGATAGACATAGCATCACCTCCATTGCTCCTGGTAGGTGTCGTACGCATAGTTCCAGTTATGCTTAGACAGGCAATCCTTTGTACCTGGCTGAGTTTTTGTTTAGCTGTCATCTGTTGGACTTTCGGCCACCAGACAACAGCTTCATAAGCTGTTGACGTAAGCGTTGGTTTCACAATGGCAGTGTATATCCACATGACCACCTTTGGTTTCATTCCCCAAGTTTTACCAACGGTCCTGCGGCACTGCTCATAGGATATGTACGCCTTTTTTAGTCTTCTCTTCAAATGAAGATTACATGTTAACTTCGAATCAAGCGTGACTCCAAGGTATTTCACATCCGATTCGAAGCTTAATGTAGTGTTTAGGAGAGTTGCTGCCTTTATGGGCCCCATTTTCCTCTTCCTCGTCAAGAGAACCATTTCTGTCTTCCTGGGGTTGCATTAAAACCTTCGTACAAGGAACAATTAACGCTTTATAATCTCATAATGAGCAAGGTACATAAAAAAATACATATACATAGATACCTTCACGTATACATATGCAATTAAAATAAACAAAATTTAATGTATAACGATAACGATACTGGCATTCAAAACTGCAGAGAAGAGAGAGGAAGTAAGGTATATAGTTACAATTAAATATATTTCGAAGAATACCTTGAAACAAGGAAGAATAGTAAGTAGTTTTAAGCGTACGTCCATACAGTAACTGACGACATCTAGTATTTTCTCAGGAATATTAAATTCGAAAAGAGAGAGAATATGAGAATCATTTGTTAAATTATTTATAACTTTACATGCAAAAAATAATACAATTAAATTAAAAAAATAAATACATGTTTAAGCCCTAAAGATGTGTAAGTAGATTTAATAAAATTGTCAGTATATTGTAGATAAGTTGGTTTTGAATCGATTAGTATACTATCTTTTATAGAAGTTTCCCTTTCCAATTTAGAATTGTACATAAAATAAGGAGCTACCTGTGTTGGAATTTCGAGTAAAAGACATCGCAGAGCATTTTTTTTATATTGAAAACCAATTTATTCTCGTCACTCAAAATACAAGCATCATTAATATCGTCCTGAGTAATTTACAAAGATTGAAATACTTCATTTGTCTAAAGAACTCTTGATCATTCGTAAACAATAAACAGTTAGAATGTGATATCTCCTCCGGTAGGTCATTAATAAAATATAAAAATCGTAATGGACCCAAATTAGAACCCAGCGGTACCCCAGAGTAAGCATTAAATTAAAAAAGTTTTACATATTTTAAATATTGTTATTGTTAGTTATGTATACAATATTGTATAAATTCGCGGTTACTTGATCCTTCCACGGCTAATGTGATTTTTAGGTGGTACTTCTGTTGAGACTCTTGTGGACGATATTATTTATAACTTTTAACGTAACTCAGACAAATTTCTCTAATAAAAGTTTATTAGGAAAGAGGTTTTTAACAGGAAACAAATTTGGGTGTGTCACAGTAGACCCATACTATCGAGTTTGAAACACCCTGTATAATGATATGCCCTTGAAGTGGAGTCGGGATGTCTTAAGAACGAACCTACTACTGGCCTTCGACCATCTATTCGATAATCACCGAGCATACTCTAAGGTAATGGAGTGATTCCTCGTACATTTTTTGTTGGACTTTCCCAGCGCACGTCACTGAAAAAGGCCACATAACGGCCGAAACGGCCGAAGCTTAGCGACTCCCCGCGGAACTCCTTGATTTTTAGTATTCAGCTCACAAGAATCTTTCTTTTATTATTAATGTTGGACGTGCTATATTTTTATGTATCTGGATGCAATGTCGATTTCACAGTGTTGCTCTTCTTCTACCTTATTACGAACCATTAAACCCGTGTTCCACTCGTGGGTTTGTGGCCCTCTAAATGTCCTCTTTCAATCGAAATACTTCAGGCGGAAACTTAAACCATTTAAATAACGATAAATAACAGCGAAATACATTACCAGGATCGCGAATTAAATATCAAAATTCGTAACGTAGTACTTCATTCACTCGCTATGTGGTAGTCAAGATATCGCATTAATTGTACAGGGTGTTTCTTAAGTATAGGTCAAAAATACTGGGGCGTATTTTGTGGCCAAAAATAAGGGTAATAAGGAAGGAGGAGGAAAAATCTGTTTTTAATTTCTAAACCGCTTGAGATAATTTAACCAGATTCGGTGTGTATATTTAGTATGACAGTTGGTATTAAACAAACGTTACCAACTTCAGAAACGTGTGGATATCATCGATCATTACTTGATAAAAATTATACAGATTGGCCAGATGAAAACGAAACAGAGCCATTTTCAGGAACTTCGTCAATATTGTAGAAAAACGCTCAGACCCGTCGATTTTTGATTAAAGGGAGACTCCGCCACTTTCACCCCCAAGCAAGGGTAAGCATCACCCTGAAATATTTAAATGGCATTGGGGGCTGAGTAATATTTATTTTGAGAGCTTTTACAATTCTCTTTACAACAGACTTTAAATTTTATATACTTATATAGAATATTTGGGTGTTTAGGCGTCTTGTAAGGGTTTTGCTTTATTCAAGAATGTCCCTATAATCCCCATTTGAAGCAGCAGGTAACAAAGGGAAATTTATATAAAAGTCACTTTTCGTTATACAAATACTATGCTAGAAGCTAAGCCTAGAGGGCAGAGAACACAGAATTAATCTACATATACAGTATGCGCCAAAAGTATGGAATAAATTCAATAAAAACGAAACAATTATTTTTTGGGAAAAATCCTCGAACAGGTCGATTTTTAATTAAAAAAATACATATTTTAGCGTAAAATGTGATTTTCAAATGTCTTTTGTTTTCGAGTAATGACGTCATCGATTTTTTTTAAATGGCAACACCATATTTTTTTCCTTGATTCTGAAAGATCGTTTAATTCTCTATCAGACAGTATTAAAATTTTGTCCTCTTACATAGGAAAGTTTTCGAGTAAATGACGATTGAATGTTAGAAAACGTAAATCAATTAAAATAAAGCAAAAACGTTATCAAGTTTAGTTTTTCGAATTCCATAGTCCTTTTATTCATCGCGTAGGTGAAAATCTTTGCAAAGTGTCGTTGTCATACCGACTTTCTAATAAGTATTGTAAACGACATATAAATTATTATTCAATTTAAAGTATTATGGCACATTTAACCGTTACTCAAAGAATTGGAATTTTAATTCTTATCGGATGCGGGAATATGACTAGAACTCAGAAGGAAGTTTGCGATTTATTTAATGCAAAATATTCAGATCGCCCTATCAGCCAATCAACAGTCAGTAAGGTAGAGCCTAAATTTAGAGAAACTGGCAATGTTGTAAATATTCCAAAACCTGTACGTCCAAGCATTAATGAAAATCAGAAACCGAACATTTTGATAAGTATGGTGGATAATCCTCATAATTCACGATTGGTTGCATTAAACAATGACACTAGTCAGAGCACAGTGCTACGTATCTTGAGGAAGGAAAAATATCATCCCTACAAAATTCAACTTGTGCAGGAACTCAATGAAGATGATCCCCGCTTACACTTTTGCGAAATTCTAATGGATTTATGTCGAGGAAATAGAAATTTACACCGGCAAATACTTTTTTCAGATGAGGCCACATTTTGTCTGAATGGTACAGTAAACCGTCAAACTTGCAGATATTGGAGTCGGGAAAATCCTCATTGGATGGCAGAGGCACATACCCAACACCCTCAGAAATTAAATGTGTGGGCTGGAATAGTTGACGACAGAATAGTAGGGCCTTTCTTCTTTGAAGGAACCCTTACAGGACAAAGATATTTAGAGTTTCTAGAAAATGACCTTGTTCCAGCCCTTGCAGTAATTTTTCCTAACGATAATGACCCTGACATTCCTGACGATACCATATGGTTTCAGCAAGACGGTGCACCTCCGCACTATGGTACGAGACTTTTTGGACAACTGTTTTCCTGGGAGATGGATCGGCAGACGCGGACCGATAGAATGGCCTGCAAGATCGCCAGATCTTACACCTCTTGACTATTTTTTATGGGGATACTTGAAGTCAAAAGTGTACATTAATAAACCAAGTAATTTAGAAGAACTTCAAAATCGCATTCGGGACGAAATACGCAGAGTTACCCCAGAAATCATTCATAATGTGCAAGAAGAATTTCTTCACAGACTGCATTGTCAAGAAGTTGGTGGATAGCAATTCGAACATTTAATTTAAGTATAAAATTTAATCAATTGTATTTTGTTTTACATACCTCAGAATTGTTACTTTTTTATGGATAAAATTTACGTTTTCTAACATTCAATCGTCACTTACTCGAAAACTTTCCTATGTAAGAGGGCAAAATTTTAGTACTGTCTGATAGAGAATTAAACGATCTTTCAGAATCAAGGAAAAAAATATGGTGTTGTCATTTAAAAAAAAATCGATCACGTCATTACTCGAAAACAAATGACATTTGAAAATCGCATTTTACGCTAAAATATGTATTTTTTAAATTAAAAATCGACCTGTTCGAGGATTTTTCCCAAAAAATAATTGTAACACTGAGATATTATTAAATTTTAAACGAATTACCTAATCTGTTACGATTGAAAGATATATCTGTAATTTTGTACTGGGAACTTAATTTATTCCATAAATTCATTAGGATGTTATAACACAACACGGATGGAAATCTAATATACGATTGTTTGACATGTAAATCGTCTGCATATAGAGCTTCGTTATCCAAAGGAAGCCGACAGAGCCACTAACCCTCAGATGGCACCCAACAAACTAACTAAAACACTAAAACGAACCGGATATTCCGGTGACTGGAGTTTTCCTCAAAAATGTTTTTTTTTTGTATAGAATTATACTGTATAGGATGAAATGTACATCATTATGTTCATTTCATAACACCAAAGACAGTATACTGGTTGGTATGTATTGAAAAGAATGCAATTCCTAGGTAATAGAAACCTTAGAAGGATACATGCGCAACTGGTTCTTTAATACCTTGTGGCACTGTATTACTGGTGTAGTAGTAGTAAGCGTAAGTAATATTTGTTGCAGTATCCGTCCATAACTATAATTATTACATAACCTGTATCCATATTTTACCGATCATCGGCTATTTATTGGGACTGTCTGATACCCAGTGTCCCGTTAAACGATTATACTAGGTGCGACTGATAAATTTCGATTTTAATTTTATTGATCAGTAATAATATCTTGTCATGGATTTTACTGTTCAGTCGATGATTGTAAAGCTAATGCGCGGGATAACATATCGTTTTTCACTTATCAAATTTATGAATTACATTTACCAATACCTGCATTTTTTATTTAATTATGAAGTATTGTGCTGTATTAGTTAAAATGTTTATAATGCCTTATAAATGTAGTAATACGTATACATTTTGAAGCTGTCAGCAATGGAAAGATAGTTTAGTTTTTGTTCTATTATGAATCATTCAATTTATCAGGGAAACGTTTGTTAAAAACTGAGATCCTTGTAATATTAATATCATAAATGATATGAATGGTAAGATATTATTACACGAATAATATGTAATATTGTAATTTAAAAGTAAAGTTAAAGAAGGTATCATACCAAAACTTTTTAACAGAAGAAGGGAATGCGCTAATATATGTTATTGTAGTTTTTTTGCATAAATGCCTATAAAACATTCATGTGATACTTGTTTAGAGTATTGTAATGCACCTAATTCGAATCACCCTACATTATTTTCTATTTTTAATCATTTTTGTATCTGCCGCAGCATCAGTCACAGTATGTTATAGTCTGTTTGCAAATGAAAGAGAGTAATAAAACTCCGAGATAAGAACCGGCCATGGGCGTGGTAATATTTCGTTTCAGGTAATTATCGGGTAACACTAATGCTAACAGGTAATGGGTGTACATTAGTATATTTTACTGGATACATCATAGGGCAGGAGCCAGTGTATTGTGACAGATCAAACCAGTCTTAGAGCTGGATATACGAAGACGTGCTACTGCAGTAGAGTAAAATTCGACTTGTGTTTAGTGACTACTGTGCCAGTGGATATAATATTGTTTGGGTAAAATGTCGAGCTTATCAGATTACGTACCTGCTAAACGCGTGAAAAGATGTTCTCTGTCTCAGAAATGTATTTAATGCATTGAAATACCAAAATCCCACCAACAGTGTTGACGACATCGTGGAAAAGTGTTCCAAAATGATAGGGATTGGAAAATCGACTATCTACAGACTCTTTAAGGAAACAAAAAATGCACAAGATACTGTAAATCCCCCAAAATCATTTACAGGGAGGTCAAAAGTCGTTATAGATGACTTCTTCAAAAATGTCATTCGCAGAAAAGTACACCACTCATTTTATTTTAAAAAAGAAATACCAACGCTAAAAAAATTTTAAGTGAACTTTCAAAGGACAACGATTTGTCAGTTCTTATCGATAAATATGAAATTATTTGTTGGCGAAGATCCTACTTAAGATCAATTAGAAAATTCCGTGACGAAGGGAGGAGTATTATCTAGACGGAAGTTGGGTCAACGAGGAATATACTGTAACAAAAGTATGGCAAGATAAAAATGTAAAAAGTTTTCGACAAGCATTTTTGGATGGACTTTCAACAGGGTTCAAGGCACCTTCAGGTAAAGGGCGAAGATTAATAGTGACATATATAGGTAGTGCCAGTGGTTTTGTAAATGGCGGTTTACTTTTATTTGAATTTAAAAATACAGGTGACTATCACGATGACATGAACGCAGATGTTTTCGAAGAGTATTTTACACAGATGTTGGATTTTATTCCTCCGGGATCTGTAATTGTCATGGATAATTCCAGTTACCATTCACGACAGACCGAGCGGACGCCTACGACTGCTTGGGGAAAGCCGATATAATTCAATGGTTATCCGGAAAAAACATTTCTTTTGAAACAAATATGGTGAAAAAGGAACTTTTGACACTTGTCAATCTTAACAAAGATCAGAAAAATATGTTATCGATGAAATCGTAACAAATCGCCAAATAACGGTACTGCGGTTACCACCTTATCACTGTGAACTTAATCCAATTGAATTAGTCTGTGCGCAGGTAAAAGGAGATGTAGCGCGAAATAATACGACGTTTAAATTAAGTGACGTAAAAATTTTGTTAAAAAATTCCTTGGAACGAGTAACTGCGGATAACTGGCAAAGATGTATACATCATGTACAAAAGGAAGAGGAGAAAATGTAATAATTTGATTGACGTTACCGTTGAACCTATCGTTATCAATCTAGGAGACGAAGATAATTCATCAGAATATTCAGAGGATGATTTTTAATATACTTACTTTTTTATTTTCTTTATTGTACATTTATACAACACTACATTTATTCCCCATAAGGGTAAGGTTCTGAAACACCTTGTATATAGGAGTCAGGATTTATTATACACATAAATTTGAAAATAGGAGGAAAAATTTAAGAATCGTAAAAAATATACTCCTATATTAAAAATTATACAGTATTTATAACTAAAAAATGTTAACAAAACTTAATTGCTTATGTTTTCTCTTAATGCGCCTGATGTTACTTACCTGTATAAAATCCCAGTTCGTCTAATGTTATTATTCTTTTGATAGGTGCTGAATAGCCTCTTTGATAAAAAATGCCTAATGCCACTCTGAAAAACGACCCTTTTTAATAATGGTAGTAGGTCAGGCTTATGCCACATCAATAAAATGGTTAGTAGAATATAACTTCCTTTCAGGGTACTAATTGTAAAAAAATGGATTGGCTTACCGAAATTCCACAACTTACTTACATTTCCAGAGGTGTTAACCTGAAAAACTGGACACTGCACGACCTGGACAGTTCGCCTACACCTCGAATTAGCAACATTCCTGTACCCTAAACTCTGGAACAATGTGGATGATGAAAATCTACATTTAGAATCTGTCACACGCCAGAAGCACAAGTTTGGGAAACTACTATGTAGAACTACAGACCAGCATCAGTTGGACCTCAAGAGAATTGTGATCAACATTAGTGCAAAGTGGATCCCACAACAAAGGTGGAACGTCGAACGAAAATACTCTTAAAAGCAACCAATTGGGACGAAAAATTAATTAAAGAACTTACACCTTCTGACAGCAGACCTCCAAGACTGTATGGTTTACTGAAGATCGACAAGAACAATACACCTCTTCGATCAATTGTCAGTACCATTGGAAGAGTACCTATAAACTAGCACGTCAGTTATCCAACTTAATGAAGCCACTTTTAGGAAAATCCGAACATCATATGAGAAACTCACATTTCGTGTACATCATTAGCTCAATGACAATCGATCTCCAGGACATCTTGTTCAGCTTTGATGTAGGACGACCACTTCACCGCTGAAGTTATCGCTTTATTTAAGCTTTGTCTGACTTCCATATACTTCGCCTGGAATGGACAGTTCTGCGTACAAAAGGGTGTCGCGATGGGTACTCCACTGACTCTTGCAGTGGCGAATTTCTTTATGGAAAACTTTGAAAAAGAAGCGCTACGTTCAACTCCTAAGAAACTGATAGCTTAGATACATGGACTACACTTTCATCATTTGGCAGCATGGAATAGACTCCCTACAATAATTTTTGAATCATATTAACCAGCAACACAACAATATTAACTTTGCCATGAAAATGGAGCAAGACAAAGCCTTACTGTTTTTAGACATTCTGGTAAAAAGTAAGTCTTCTGGCGTCTTGTGATACGGTATCTACAGGAAGAAGACACATACTAATAGATATCTCCATATAAATTCTAACCATGATCTGACAATGGATTCGCTCCGATCAATGTTCCTAGCAAATGGATGCTCTAAGAAGAACATTGATAGAGCCATTAGACCTCAGCTAGAGCAAACAGCAAGGCCCAAGGAGGAAGTCACTGCAACCACCACTTTACCATACATCCCCAATGTGACAGAATTGCGAAAATACTAAGCAAAAGGCGTGCGGACTACTTTCGCACCGAAGTGTAAAATAAGTTGGAACAAACAAGTGAACCCGAGCGTACCTGAACCAGCCATTCATTATAGGCCTGAACCAGTCAATCTAAACACTGAAGATGCCATTTATTAAATATGGCGAAACATCTGCAGTTAAGCATTATGCAATTGACACCGGCCATGAAATCTTACGAACTAGAGTTACCTAATTGTTTATATTTAAATTGTGTCTATGCTGTGGCAATACTACTTTGAGTTTCCTGCTGAATTATTGATTTCAATTCAGTTTTGAAAATCTTATGGTTGCATTTAGCGCAGAGTCATTGATCCCGAAACAAATTATTTGGTCTAGATATCTGCTGCATACATAAATATTAGTTTACATTTAAAAAAAAACAATATTTAGCGACACCAATTTATATTTAATCAGATATCTCCATCCAACTGATTCAAATCATTGATTGAAGTATTTCCAATTAATTTTATCAAACAAAGGTTTTATGTACTGCAATCTGTACAACAAATAGTAAAAATTAATTTCTCTCTCGCATTAGCATTTCCCATTTAGTTTACCTTTTAGGACGTTTTTGATTAACTGCATTAATAGTGCCTCAACAAAAGTGAATATTACCTGCAATGAAACTCTAGATCTGTTTAATATTAAAGCTGTCAAGTACAGTTCTCTTTATCTTTTAAAGTAGATGGAATGATGGAAATGAAAGCCATTACTTGCATAAGAACTTATGTACTATACTATGTACGCATAGTTTATCTCATCGATATAAGTGAATAAAACAAGCGGTATGGTAAGAACTGCCATTTGTGCCATTTGTGAGCTGTAGATAAAACCGTATTTACCTTAGATGCAAGTATTCACTCAATTTCGCCAATAATGATTTAAAATAAAATTAAATATACAGGGTGTTTCTTTGGGAAATGTACATACGTTAACAGTGAATACACAACATCTAGGAGGCCTCAAAAAAACCTGTTGCTGACGAGTCTAACCATTGTCATTATCGAGATATAGAGCGTTTTACCGATTTTGGCTATTTCTTGTCATAAAATGCAAACCACTGTATAAACAAGTTAAATTCCGTAGGGGTATACTACATAAAACGTAAAAAGTCTTGGACCCTCCCCGTCATTCTTGTTAAAGAAGTCTTTTTGTCAGAAAAACCAAATACATTTATAAAAGTATATTGTTTTCTGAATCTTTTTTGTGAAAACAATATGTTCGATAAACTGAGTGCTTAGAAAATTAAAAACCAGCAAATGTGTGACATTTTTGACAAAATTTATTAAATCAAAAAGAAATAACAAAGCAAGTTCTCTACTTGACTAATAGTCGGTATGATATCCACCACGTTCCAATAGCATGTTGATACGTCTGTGCATTGAAATAATCAAGCGGTTAACGATCTCTTACGGAATATTGTTCCATTCCTCTTTTGCCACCACTACTAACTCATTTGCAGTCTGAGGTGGAGGAACATGATTATGAATGGCTCTAGCAACGAAATCCCACATGTTTTCAATAGGATTCATGTCAGGAGAGTTGGCTGGCCAATCTAATCTATTGATATGTCCTGGTTCGAGTGTACCTTAAACCCTTCTTGTGCGATGTGGTCGAGCGTTGTCGTCCATAAACACAAAATTTTCACCTAATTCAATACGTAGGGGGTAGATAATGGGCGTAATAACTTGTTCGGTGGTGATTTGACTGGTCATATTCTGTAGTATGCGAATTATGGGGCGCGGCAGTTGAACATTATTCCATCCCAAAACATCGGCATCCTCTTCATACGGAGCAACTTCACGGGGAAAATGAAGTCTTTGTGGACGACCTGGCTCTCTCCAGACTCTTTGTCTATTGTCATCAGTAACCAGCTCACTTCTGGTTTCGTCTGTAAATAAGATTCAACGCCACTGGCGTAAAAGCCAGCCCCTATGCCCACTAGAGACGGGCAGCACGATGCCTTGGAAGTAGAGTGGAGACCCGTAATGGTCTTCTAGCACGTAAATTTTGCGTTGTGGAGTCGTTTTCGAATAGTAGTACGGCGAAACGTAGCTTGAAAGTGATCCCTGAGAGCTGAAGCTGAAGATGTGCAGTGTCTACGGGCATATTGCACCTCCCTTTCATTAGGTACTCGAGGACGTCTGTTTTCCACTGCATCAAATTCTTCATATCTGTGTACTATTCGTACAATAGATGATCTAGGAATGCCCAACATGTTCGATATCTGATGATGAGAATGTCCTGCATCATGTAAAGCAGTCATTCTTGCTCGGGTAAACTCAGAAATTTCAGGTCCTGGCTTATAATGCACAAAAATTCAAAGGAATATTTGGCCGAATAATAAAATAAAGGTTTATGGTCTGCAATTTTTTATTGTCTTTTTTGTTCCCTAAGTACATGTACTTTTTTACCACATTAAGAGAAACTACTAGGTTTAATCGAATCATTTTATATACAAGGGGTCGAAGACTTTTGATTGAGGTTGTGTGTACTTTATTCAATTCACTAAAGTTGTAAGTGACAGAAATGCAGGTCAGGTGGCATAAAAAGATTTTATTTTGTTTATATACAAAAACAACACCCTGTGTGTAGGATTTAGAAAAATATGTTCAGGCATTTGAATAAAGCAGAAATAGTAAAGTTTATAGTGAATTTACTGTAGTTGTGCATGTAAGTGTTCATGTTTGTTCTTCGACTAAATATCTGTCTGTGACAGATTTCTTCAAGTAAAAACTAGTAAACCTACTTTTATCATGAACTTCACAATTAATTCTTATTGTCTACGTAGCAACCTTTCCATTTGGGGGAAAACCAATTTGAACGACAATATTCCAAACATGTGCATACATTATATTATATATGGTTATATCTCACCTTCACTTGGTTTGTATGTGAACATACATATGAAGGAACAGCCAGTTCAATTGTCGGTCATCCCACCTATGGCATACTGATGAGGGCTAACAAGCACGAAACCGGTCTGTGTCTGGTGGTGTGACCGACAAGAGTTCTTGCCTGTTCACACAGATACTGCAGGTGTAAATCAATGCCGGTCGGGGCATTAGTTGTTGTTACCTGTTCAAAATCGAAGGTATATGAAGTCAAGCTTCGAATATTGATTGAATCATGCAATAAATGCCAGAAAATTTAAACTGTCTTCTCAAATTTTAAATAGTTATCAATTTTTAGTGTGAACTGATAAGTATTTTATGTGTAGAAGTAATAGCACTAATAAAAATTTATTATTTTGTTGTAAATTTGTATGGTTTTTATAAATTGTATAATTCAGTCAATAATCAACTAATATCATTTAATAATAACAGAAAACAATTATACAAAAATACCTTTTAGATGTATTTATAAATCCTGATGATATATAGATGCAATACAAAGCAAATAATAAAAATAATAGATTTCCCATATATTTCATATACTGCATACCAACACCATAAAAAACGCAGAAAAAAAAAATGATCCTCTACGTTACAATAAGAAAAACACTAACACTAACATTCGTCAGAGTCACTATTAACATCACTTATATAAAATTGTTCATCGACAGTTATAATGAAGCTATTTTTATTTGTCCCAATCAATTGGTGCAACTTTATATATTCTTCCTCAATTTTTATGACATGTTCATTGCATTTTTCCAATTGCTGATGCAATTTTATCCACCTCACTTTTTATAACATCTATAACTGTTTTGTGAAATTTTGGAAAGATATTATTTCTTCGAATGCCTGTTTTTAGTTGACTCCATATTAATTTAATTGGATGTGTTTTTAACAGAGTAATGTGTAGGCAGTCTAAAGTAACGTTCAGATAAACGTTAGTGCAATGGCACTGCAGTTGTACTGTTGTATTGTAATTGTATGGTGTTAAATATTATTTACTCTGTTTACATAAAATTACTGTAGACTTAAGAAGTTGGGGAATTTTTCCGCTATAAGTTGGCGACATGCAAAAACTCAAGATTCTTGACCTTCAGAGAGGTTATGTTTATGTATCATTTGCCGAATAGTAATTAAAAGCCTACCCTAGATAAAATATAAGTCTACAATCTGCAGGAATAGATGATCTATTTGAATGTTTGGAAATAAAAAAATAATCGGCATTCTCATTTCGCATTTTTTTATATAAATTATAAAAATCACCTTGCATGTGCTATCTGCGGTTAATAGGTCGCACCCACCATCTCCGAGTTCTTCTTTCCATTTTTTTTGCATGTATAGTTTTTATACATATTGACGTCGCTGCGAATAAGAGCAGCAAAAGTAACTGTTTCTAAACCAAACAGTCCTCTTCATCCATTTTTTTTAGAAACAAATCAATTCTAAACTAAATATCTAAATTAGACTCTAATTTAAAAACTTAACCTACAAAAATGTGAATCTTCTGTTTACTGTCAAAAAAGCAGTTTTCTGATTGGTCCTTGTATGATTGTTGGAAAAGGATTGGTAAAAGCTAAAATGCTTTTAGATTCTGCCATACAACTGCAGTACAAAGGCGTTACTGTAAGTTTATCTGAATGTTACAAAAGTCACCCGTATTTCTCGCCGTTTTACTTCAGTATCTTTGAATATTTGCAGGTGGAATGAGTTAACATTCCTATTATTTACTAAACCCTAGATTATTTAGTTATTAAATGTCTAAAATTATTGTATTTTGTAGAAAACACTATTTCAAGAATACGGCGCCCTTTTTAAAAACTTTTCTGCAGTACCAATGCAACCGCACTAATCTTATGTGAAAGTGTTAGATCTGGTGACTTTCCGGACCACTGAATAAGTCCCAATCCATTTTTCGGGGAAATTAATCCAAATATTGCTGCACAATTCTAGCCTTGTGGGGTGGACCTTCGTCGTGCTGAAACCATAAGTTTTTCCTTACCTGCAAAGGTACATGCTCCAGAAGTGCAGGAAGTTCTTCCTGTACCAAATTTAGGTAACTCACCTTGTTCAATGTATGTTCATAAAAATAAGACCCAATTAAATGACTACCGATGATGCCACACCATACATTTACTCTAAAATGGACTTGGTTTTGGACAGGATTTACAATATTGGGATTTTCAATGGACCAGTAGTGTTCATTGCGCCTGTTTGGCAAGCCATTATTGATTTTGGTCCGTCCAAAGAACGTGCCGAAAAAACAGTTCTATATTTACTACAATTTTACCTATAAAACTAAGTCCGATTTCAATGTGACGCTCAGGCAAATAATCCAAATTGTGAATTTTGTAGTCATGATACCCATTGGTCTTTATAATCTATTGAACGGTTGATTTATCCAAATTCAGTTCCCATCTGCCTGCCGTATAGAATTTCGTGGATTTTATTCAAAATACTGTAACAGTCTAGCTGTATTAACATTCTTTTATACTCTTCAATATACGGTCAATTATTTGATTCTTCCGAATAGAAAATGCATCTTCATTTTGTCGTAAGGTCGCCTTCAATCTTGTAAAGGTTCTATGATCAGGAATGAGGCGCTCTGGGTACCTTTGTCGATATAACTACAGCTCTTCTCGATTTTTTTTTTGTAACTCGCCGTAAGTTAGCAATATATCAACTTTTTCTGAATGAAAAAACATTTTGTAAGCACAAAAGTTATACAGGGTGTCCGGAAATGATGAGCAAAAATTTCAGGGGATACTTCTAGACCGAAAATAAATGCTATCTTTCTATAACATTTTTTCCTTTTCCTCCTAACGACTTCAATAAGGTATACTTTTTTCAGATATAACAGGTAAGAGAATAGATTGTTTTAATAGTCAGATATATCCACTAAGCAGCAAAAATGTTCTGTCATTTAAAAAAAACATGATGTGCCATAAGTGGCGCCCTCTACTAGTGACGTCAAAATTAGAAACATTTTAATAATGTTTATTTATTTCAATGTTTCCATAATAGTAACAATAGTAACAATAATAGTAATAATAACAACAATACATAAAAGCAATAACAATAATCACAGCAATAACAGTATGAGTGTATACAAATTTACAAAAAAAAAACACAATAAATAAACAACCAGTCAGCAAAAGCTGTACAGCTTGAATGCTTGGTAATTTTGAACAATTCTAAAAACTGTACAGTGAGGGTAAATACAAAAGTCCATAGTACATTTGAATTTCTCGTCCGCAAAAACCCCCGATTTCCAAATTTTATGTAAATATTTAGATTTCTTAAGAAGTTATTTACAAATATCGAAAATAAAATTTTAACCTTAACACCCTGTAACTCCATTGATAATCAGTTTTGGAAAAAATGTTATAGAAAGAGGCAGCATTTATTTTCTGTCTAGAATTATCCCCTGATCTTTTTGCTCATCATTTCCAGACACCCTGTATATCAAATCTCCTACAATTCTTATCAATAAAGTCATGTGTATGCTCTCTGATACCAAATATCTAGGTATGCTAATGAACAATTCCACAGACAGCTCTATTCAATAATTATCTAAAAAAAATGAATCTTGCTAAATTTACTAACCTGGTTTAATGAAAACATTCTATAAATATCTAAGTTCACTTTTGAAACTGGGAACTCGAAAATGCAACCACAATAGATGCGATCTGACCTATTTCACCATTTTTAATATTGCTTCTTCAGGTGGCCTCCTTTAAGCTGAGTCAAATATCCAACTATGAAAATTATTATACCAATAAATTAAAATTATTTGAAATTAAATATTGATAATGTCAAAAGTAACTTTAACCTGTCAATGAATTTAAATTAAACATAATAACTACCTACTTAATTAATACATAATTTTTTTACCCTTTATGTAATCGTTTTTTATATATTGACAATATTGTGTGAAACTAACTAGTCTGCGGGTTAATGCCCCGACCAGCGTTGAATTACACCCACAATATCTACCCATATATTCTTTATTAGTAGCTTTTGTAACATTTTGACTTGATCCTTTCACCGGTTCATTCCATATAAAATAGTCTGAATATAAAAAAAATTGTTGCCGACCCATTTTAGATTTTGGTCTAACTTTGAAAAACTCTACTCTATGGTCCCAAACAACAAAACTTACACGAGTTTGATTTTTACAAGCGCTTGTTTCCGTCTATTTAAATAAAGACTCTTAAAAATTGCTATTTTTAAGCTTTATTAGTTTTTGCTGTTTGAATGATCAA
Organism: Monochamus alternatus; assembly: GCA_037114965.1. Taxonomy (NCBI): domain Eukaryota; kingdom Metazoa; phylum Arthropoda; class Insecta; order Coleoptera; family Cerambycidae; genus Monochamus; species Monochamus alternatus. Next base: position 10,906,187 of record CM073432.1, on the reverse strand, counting down.
GACGGAATTCAGAGTGGGAAAGTTAATAGTTTCAGTGTAAATGAAGATAATTGGCTCGGACGATCCCTTTGAATAATAACAGCGTGTTGAAAATGTTTTTAGTCATGTTTCGTGAATTTCAATCGACTCTAAGCGTCTTAACTGTTGAGAGTCAAAAATTCATGCTCCGCGGGAATTAAGTATACATATCATAGACAAAATTCAGCCACAAATTGACCTGAGTAGGTCACTCTTTATAGAAGAAAACTTTGCTTGAAGTTTTGAAATTTTAAAAAATCCCAATATTCAGGCTACGAAACGAGCGTGTTGACTGCCAGATAAAAATCTGATGCTCACAGAATCTACTGTTCTTACCTTCAACTTTAAATGACTATATCACTTATTTTGTTATTTTCATGTTTAGTGCATGTACGGGCCATTTTTTTTACAACAGATTCTGTGAGTAATCAGATTTTTATCTCGCAGTCAACACGTTCGTTTCATAGCCTGAATATTGGGCCAATTATCTTCATTTACACTGAAACTACTATCTTTCCCACTCTGAATTCCGTCTTGATCATTCAAATATCTTCAAACAGAAAAACTTGACAGCAAAAATTAACAAAGCTTAAAAATAGCAATTTTTAAGAGTCTTTATTTAAATAGGCGGAAACAAGCGCTTGTAAAAATCAAGCTCGTGTAAGTTTTGTTTTGTACGAGCCGTTTTTTTTACAGCAAAAATCTGGACGTTTTTACTAATGAATTAAAATTACTTACCATCAAAAATAATTATAAATATGAAAAATATTTCAAGTTTTAATAAAGTTATGGATATTTAGGGTGTAAAATTGTTTCTGGAAGTAATTATCATCGAAGAAGGCAGTAACTGTAAACAATTTTTCAACGAGAAAATTATTTTTTATTCAACTTTTCAAATCGACGGCATCGAATTACAAGAAAATATATAAATTGGAAAATGACAGAAATTAAATCATTAGTAATTTTATTAATACTTATGAACTCGAATTTACTTCTCGAATATATTTATATTGTTAACAATATAATGAATAATTAATAATATTGCTAATTTCTTTAATTTACGAATATTCGTACTTACTTTTGAATGCAATGCAGTCAAATAACGGATATAAGCTTACCTCTATACACATGCATAAAAATATATAAAAATTCTATAAGACGGAATTTTTATAGAAAAAAATAAGATAAAAACTTCTAGTTATTTGGAAATAAAAAATTAAGTTGATTCTTGCTGTAAAAAACGGCTCGTACATGCACTAAACATGAAAATAACAAAACAAGTGATGTAGTCATTTAAAGTTGAAGGTAAGAACAGTAGATTCTGAGTATCAGATTTTTATCTCGCAGTCAACACGCTCGTTTCATAGCCTGAATATTGGGATTTTTAAAAATTTCAAAACTTCAAGCAAAGTTTTCTTCTATAACGAGTGGGCTACTCAGGTCAACTTGTGGCTGAATTTTGTCTATGATATGTATACTTAATTCCCGCGGAGCATGAATTTTTAACTCTCAACAGTTAAGACGCTAGAGTCGATTGAAATTCACGAAAAATGACTAAAAAACACTCATTTTTAGTACGCTGCTATTATTCAACGCGATCGTCCGACCTAATTATCTTCATTTACACTGAAACTACCATCTTTCCCACTCTGAATTCCGTCTTGATCATTCAAATATCTTCAAACAGAAAAATTTGACAGCAAAAATTAATAAAGCTTAAAAATAGCAATTTTTAAGGGTCTTTTTTTAAATAGGCGGAAACAAGCGCTTGTAATAATCAAACTCGTGTAAATTTTGTTGTTTGGGACCCTAGAGAAGAGATTTTCAAAGTTACACCAAAATCTGAAATGGGTCGGCTTTGCCAATTAGACGATTTCAAATGGAATGACCCGAATGTGATTTTAGATGGTATATCTTTGGAACTATTTAGGATAATATTGATTCTGGAAACAATATAATTGATGACGTCATTTGTCGTTTTCGTCAAATCCTAAAGACAATACCACGTGTTCCAAATTTTATTTAAATTTTTTGTATCCTCACAGTAGGCCTATACTATCGATCCTGTACTCTTAAAATAAGTCTGAATAAATAAAGAAACATAATTCCTGATGTGAATATAAACAGTTTAAAAATAACAGTGCAACAAGATAATATCATTCATATCATTTTTGAACAATTGGTATAAATTATTGCGTTACGTAGGTAGTACTGTCATGCGAATTATGGGTACCCGTTATAATTCGCGAGTCACATCTTGCTGGCAGGATAGAAGCGGCCTGTTACAACGCTGGCAGGGGATTTCCAGCTCTAAAACCCCTCGTAAAATTTTGTAAAGGGACGTTTTGTCCTATAAAAACAAATGTCAGATTTAATTTTAATATAGTAAAAACTAATTACTTCCCGATTGTTTTTGTGTTATTTGGGCAATGAGATGGATCATTTAAGGACTGGATTAAGTAGTCAGTTAGCAGATAAAGCTCTATCTAGATTAGTGGCTTCTGTAAAACGGAGCGGAACAACAAGAAATATATGATTAATTGTATCTCAACTTGTCTCTCAAACATTAAATCAACCTATTTTACCCTTTCTGCTTTCTCATTTATACCCTAGTTTCTCAACCTCCGTCTACTTCGCCTTTTTCATAAAACATAATTAATACCAAATTTAAATAAATTAAAACACGACTTTTATTACCCTTCATAGCCTCTCAAGCTTTCCACAAATTCTTAATCGATAAATAATGTTGGGTAAAAACCATTGACATAATCGTTAAGAGCTGAAAAAGAACTGAATTGAAAAATATTAATGCCTAATTGTTGACAGTTCAAATCCCTGGATGAACTTCCCTGCTAATATAAATAATGCATGAACGCTAAAACAGTTTAGGGAATAATAATATCCTGGACGCTGATTTAAATTTAGAAATAATTTTTTAGCTTTTGGATTGAAAAGCTAATAATAATAATATCTAGTTTAGGAAATATTTAGTAAAGGAACTTGTTGGGGCTCACATTAATGTAGTCTTCAGTGTTTTTTTGTAATTTAAAAATGGTTTTTTTAAACATGCTTAAAATGGTGGTATTCACAAGAATCCTGCAATTTGTTGATAGATTTTAGGTTTTATATTTGATGATGTTGAGGACGAGGAAGTGTTTGGTAATGTTGTGTTTGTATGTATTGAAGTGTACTTGTAACTCGTAATTTGTAATAAATGTCCGTCAGCATATATTTGTATGTCACAGGTAAGATGTTTTGTCTATATCGAGCGTTACTTATGGCCGGTTTCTGAACTAGTAGATATCTATGAAATAAACTTATCGATTCCATAAACTGGAGATATCCCATGAATTCGGTTTCTGAACCGTTCAATAATGCTTATCTATTGCATAAGTTATCGAACACATATCCAAAGAAAAATGGCAAGATATCTGTCCAATAAACATTAGCGCACGCGCGCAGCGATTTAACTGCTGCTTGTTTACATCTTTATTGTAAGGCTTAACCCAACTTTTTTTGATATTTTCGTGACGATAACTGTACAATGGAATATTCTGATTCGTCTGCCTCATCAGATGAAGAATATTTAAATATAGTCAGATATTTTGAACGGCCAAGACGTTATCGTGAAAGAGAAAACCAGTATAAAAAATACAGCGAATTTTGCGAGGTTTCGTTTAAGGGCGCCGTATTGAAATAGTGTTTTCTACAAATACAAGTAATTTTAGACATATAAGAACTGAATAATATAGAGTTTAGCAATTAACAACAATGTTATCTCATGCCACTGGCGAATATTCAAAGGTACCGAAGTAAAATCAATATATAACGTCAGAAAGCGATCTATTCTGCAAATTTTTAGGTACTGAAATCTTTCAAAATACGTATTTTTTAAAATTCAGCTATAGATGTAAACATTGTTATAACATAAACTTACATAGTTCTGCATATAAGATTGTTCACTTTTGTTTATAAGTATGTGAAAATAATTGGTAAAATGTGGGGTTAGAATAGCGAAATAATGTGTATCATACAAATGCATTTTAAAAGTTATTAATTATATTATTTGAAGAGAGTTTAAGTAGTAAAAGTGGATAAACAAAACATCAGTAATTTTATTTTTGATATTACTTTTGTTCTACGTGTTTTATTTTTCAAGATTTCAGTACCTAAAAAACATCACAAATTTGATCATTTTACGGCGAGAAATACGGTCACCTTAACGAAAGAAACTGTAAATTTACTGATAGATTTAACAGAAGAACTAGTATTCAAGTGTCTAGTACCAGAACAAATTCACTATCAGTATTAGAAAAGGTTTTAATAACTTCGTTTTTATGCAACAGGTTTGTATATATTTTTAATTAGTTAATGTTATATAGGCGATAGTGGCGCCATCTACAATTATTTCTTGAAAGTGTCTTACTTCCATAAATGGCATCTGCAAACGCTTGTGCATTTGCTAGCTCCCTCTATGATTATTGCAGATATTAAGATATCCATTCAACTGTTATGTATTTAACAAAATTTGGAGGCATACGTTCAGAAACCATTATAAAGTTATGGGTCTGATAAATTTATGTACTCGATAGTTATCGAATGGATTGCGCCAAATGTTGAGAAACCGGCCATTAGTCTTTTTACATGATTATACAGTGCGTCCCTACAGTCATTATTAGATAAGTAGAAGACATTATTGAAAATTCCTGAAACAGGTCGTTTTTTGATTTCAATTTACTTTTTTTTCAAATAATAATTTAATATACAGAATGACCTGCCTTCGAGTAATGACGTCATCACTTTTTTTTAAACGGAACACCACATTTTTTTTTCAATTTCCAGATTACCTTAGCTGAGCTGTTTCCAAAAATATATCACAAGTTGCTCTTAATTGTTACAGGGTGGGCAACAATACCCAAATTACTTACAAATAATAATAATAATAATAATAATAATAATAATAATAATAATAATATTTATTAATCCTTTCTGACATAAAAATGTATAGGACAAGTCAATTTACATAGTACAACTATCAAACTTAATAATACAAACACAAACATAAAAATATATGAACATATACGTACACATATATACAAACAAACAAATATATTCACATATAAATATAACAATATCCATAACTTACACCAGATTGTCGTTTAGAAAATCATGAACACTATAATAACATTTGTGAAGCAACAGTTCTTTAATTGATTTTTTAAATGTTACCAAATCTTTGGATGTATAGAAAGTTGGTAATTTATTATAAAATGCCTTGATACATGGCAGATATTTTAAATTTGGCGGTTTTATGTTTAGGAACACTCAATAAATTGCCACTTCGTGTAGAATATCCATGATAGTATGAGTTTTTAGTAAAATAGTTTATATTACTTTTAACATATAATAACACTCTATAAATGTAGATACAGGGGAATGTTAATATTTTGTTAGAAATGAAAATATCCCTGCATGTTTCCCGAGAACTAATACCAAAAACTTTCCTGAGGCATCATTTTTGGGCCACGAATATCCGATAACTAGTGACTGAGTTGCCCCATAAAATAACATTATAAGAAAGATGACAATATACCAAGCTGTAGTACACATTCAGCAGTGCACACAGCGGCATCGTAATCTTAATACGAGAAATTGCATAAAACGATCTATTAAATGTCCTACTGATTACATCCACATGTTCAGACCACCGCAACTGGCAATCAAGGTACACACCGAAAAACTTAGTGCTATCAGAAGACTGTAATATAAAGTTATTAAGATGCAGATTCAGTTTGGCATCAGGAACGTTGCGCGAACGGAAATACAGAACTTTAGTTTTATTAATGTTAACAATGAGGTCGTTAGATTCGCACCAGGTTACAAAACATGCAATAAAATATTCGCAACTTGTAGTGAGCTCTTCAGGGGACCGAGCTGAGACCACTAAAGAAGTATCATTAGCAAATAGCGTCAATTTAGACGAGTCAAAATGCTTTACCATGTCATTGACATATAAAATAAATATTAATGGTCCCAGCACGGACCCCTGAGGCACTCTCAAGTCAATGGTTCTCATTTCCGACACACATTCATTTATTTTAACAGACATTGACCTATCAGTGAGATAGTGAACAAACCAATCCATGAATATCCCTCTAAAACCCATATTATACAACTTACTTTCAAGAAATGAAACATTTAGGCAATCAAATGCTCGCGTCAAATCAAAGAAAATTCCGACAACATCCATGCTTTCATCCTGCAGTTTATAAATTTGCTCGGTAAGACTACAAGCAGCAGATTGAGTTGATTTACCCACTCTGAAACCATGTTGACAATTTGATATTATAGTGAATTTATCAATAAAAGTGCAAACTCTATTAAAAATTACTCGTTCATATATTTTAGATATTATACTAAGCAATGATATAGGCCTATAATTGGCAATATCTTGAGGGTAATTTTTTTTATAAATGGGAACTACCGTAGATGATTTCAAAACTTTTGGAAAGTGATCGCTACTTACGGATTGATTAATTAAGTAGGCAATGTGATCGACTATAAATATAGATATTTTTTTAATCAGCCTTACTGATAAGCAGTCTGTAGCTACCAAAGTGTTTGTCATAAATTCTTTGATGCATTTTTAATTTTATCTGTCTGATAGAATGTGCTGGTACATTTTTTACACGCAATTAATTTTAAACAGTTTGCTAAGATTGCACGAGTGAATCCATTTTAACTTGTTCTTTCTTAAAGTATTAAGTATTTTTTAATTAATTAACTTGTTTTCGTTTTGTAAAAAAATGAATCTAAGTGAAACGGAACGGATTGAAATTCTCATGATCGGGTATGAGGAAGTTTGTGTTTTGTTTAATGAAACACATCCGAATCGTCCACCAATAAATCGATGCACTTTAAGCCAAACTGAAGCAAAGTTTCGAAACCATGGTCACGTTAAAGATCTGCCCAGATTTGGTCGACCAAGTATACTAAATGGAGATGTGAAGTTACAAGCCCTTTTGACTCTTCATGAAAACCCGCATTCCACTATAAGAGTTTTGGCAGGTGATTTAGGTGTGAGCAAAAACACATTGAGCAGATTTCTACACAAAAGCAAGTACCATCCCTACAAAGTTCACTTAGTGCAAGAATTGTCTGACGACGATTTCGACAGATGGACAGAGTTTTGTGAAATGATGATGGAAGAATGTTAGGCAGATCCGGATTTTGTCAAACGCATAATTTTTTCAGACGAGGTGTCTTTTTATCTGAGTGGCACCGTTAATGAACAGAATTGTCGGTACTTATCAGATGACAATCCACACTGGACGATGGAACTACACACTCAGCATCCCCAGAAGGTCAATGTTTGGGTCAGAATTGTTGATAATCGAATTTTGGGGCCGTATTTCTTTGAAGGAGATTTAGATGGCGCAAGATATTTAGATTTTCTTTAATTTGATTTAGTCCCTTCGTTGGTTGTACTGTTCCCCAATGAAGAAGAACCAGATTTGCCCAATGATACAATTTGATTACAGCAAGACGGTGCACCGCCGTACTATGCAATCGCTATCGATCGACAGAAGAGGACCTAAGGAATGACCCTATAGATCGCCAGATTGAACACCGCTAGATATTTTCCTTTAGGGATATGTAAAAAGCAAAGTATACGTCACTAAGCCAAATAATCTTGGCGATCTCAAGGAACGAATTTGACAAGAAGATCGTGCCATCCCGCCTGAAGTTATTGGAAATGTACAACAAGAATTTGTTTCTCGTCTGGTCCATTGTTTGGCAGTAAATGCTCAACAATTTGAAAATTTAATTTAGGTTTTTGTGTCCAAAGGTTTTATTAGCGAACAATAAAATTTTCTACGATCGATCACGTTTCTCTACGATTTTCTTCTAACACCAATGTTTTTATAAATTGAGCACATTCCAGTAGACACTTTAAAATAACGTGTAGTTGTTTCAATCAATTTTTTAAGACGTTTATTCATTTGTAAATAACTTTGGTATTTGTAAATAATTTGGGTATCGTTGCCCACCCTGTAACAATTAGGAGCAACTTGTGATACATTCTTGGAAACAGCTCAGCTAGGGTAATCCGGAAATTCGAAAAAAAATGTGATGACGTCATTACTCGATGGTAGGCCGCCCTGTATATTAAATTATTATTTGAAAAAAAAAGTAAATTAAAATAAAAAATCGTCCTTTTTCGGGAATTTTCAATGACTTTTATTTACCTAATAATGAATCTGTGCGTGACTTTAGAGACGTACTGTATAGTTACTATTAGGGTGTCACCTGTCCCTACTTCAGCTTCTGTGTCCTTCCGTTCTTCCTTTTACTAGAAATGTCCTTATTTAGTGAAAATAATAAAGTACATAATAAAATACAGATTGGTTAGTAAGTAATGGCCCATGGAGACATGCTAGATTTTTCAGTTCAAAATATTACGATTTAAAATGTTGACAATAAAAAGATACAGGGTGTCAAAATTGGAATTTAAAAAGTGATTTTTTGTAATAATTACACTGCGTTGACTGTATCACCTTAAACATTTGGGAATACATGTTTTTGGATATGAGAAATCATAATGTGTCTCAGAGATGGATTCCGGAAAATCGTGTTTCGGACGTCGCAATTGCAACAGTGGCATTCCCATGAAAAAATACCCCTAACAGGGTTGGAAAATTGAGTGATTTCAATATGTTCTTCTACTCTGCAAGTAGGTTTGAGGTCGAGAAGGTTCCATCACGCTCGGTTCACGCCTTAATTCAAGAATTACTCCTGAGTGATAGTTTTCCCAGGTATCTAAAAGATTCTGAATGTCCGAAACACGATTTTCCGGCCCCTAAGGGGTCATTTTCCCGGTCCCAAATGGGGAATTCCAGTTGGCCATAAACTTTTCTACCACCAATCCAGCTTTGGCTTGAGAATGCACCTTCGACTTCGCCTCATCCCGGAATCCATCTTTCAGGCCATATAGAAGCCATTTTTGGCCCCTGGGGCCGATTCCAGACGTGGAGGGCCATTTCTGAGCTCGGAATCGGATTCGAAAAATACATGGGACTTCATATGCCTGACCCACAAGTCCGAACACTTTTTTTTTGTGGGGCTGTGTAATAAAACCTAAATCATGTACCAACTTTGGATAGTCTTTAGATACCTCTTTTATAGGAGGGCGATATGCCTCTTTTAAGTATATTAGGAATATACTTGTCGGTCAGTGGTCGCGCGGTTTAAGGCGTCAGTACTTGAATCGAGGTGACTAGATCGGAGTTGGTTCGAGCCCAGCTGCCGGTAGACCGTATATAAGCTATATTCGTGGAGAGGATTGGCACCCTCTCTGCGGGTATGGTAAGGTGGAATAATGTTAGCTTGGGTCAATGTGAGAGATTGATACCGGTTGATATTTGACTACCCCCCTAATTAATGAGGTTTTCCAGGTTTCCCTCATTCCTGCACTGAATAGTGGTTAGGACCTACTAGCGTAAGTCGTTCCTGGGCGCAAATGCGGCCTGCTTAATAATAATATGCCGCCCCCTCTCCCGCACAAGTCTCCGACTTCTGGGCTAATCCCTGTGATTAGAATGAGGGGTAGAGATATTATTATTATTATTATACTTAGGTGGACCTGGTGGTCTCTCTTGATGGTGAAATGAAAGATTTGAATAAGTTTTGTAAATGCAGAGTCGAATAGTCTGAGAAAACAAGGTGCGGCGTGTCGTATGGCTGCGCGAGGTCTGCGGGTAATCAGAGATATTAATTTTTTTTCCGAAATATTTGGCCCCACTTTAAAGGTCTGTAACTTCGCCTGTGTACAACTTTGTATATAGATATCGTCAGTTTGGAACAAGACAGTATTAACACAAAATTATAATTTTTCAAGATTTAGCGGTGTATCAACTCCAAATATTGCATGCTTTTATGTGTAAAGGAGTTACAAGGGTTGCACGTGAGCTTTGCTTAATAACCGTCAAATGGCGCTGCGTTGAAATGTCACATCTCCAACATTGGTTTTGTGCTTTAGACAAAACTGTCACAATTAGTCGTGCTGTGACGTTTAATGAGATAAGATGCGCAAATTTTGGAAAACAGTGTCACAAGTCGAAATAATATCAATAAGAAACTAGTTTCTTTATGTGTATTTATATGCAAAACTGTCACATCAGTTTTTCCGTATCTGCAACCGTTCGAGAGTTACGGTCGATCGAAGTTTTGGATTTATCACGCCAACGGCAGTCGTCGAGCAGAAAACCGGCGCCGCCGACGCCGATATCGTTTATAAAATAGAGTCTGCGGCGTCCTTAACGGTATTTTAGCCGGCTGCAATCGATACATTATCGCGTGTAAATTTTTTAAGAAATTTTTACAACGAAAATGTTCAAAAACGAATTTTTTCTGAAAAATTTTTCGGGCAACTATCGGTCTCAGCAGATCGGGAATGGATCCCTCTATACATTCCTCCCTGGTGTTTCTAAGAGGTACCTGGAGCCGTTTTGCTCTAAAATGAACGGTTTTCGAGATATTTGGATTTTTCTAAAATTATAGGCTATTTTCGGGACGTCATAACTCCCTTATTATTCGACTCAGGGCGACGCGGTTTGTTTCATTCGAAAGCTCTCTCGAAACGCTAATTTGACCTGTCTTTTAGTTTTTCCGTATCTGCAACCGTTCGAGAGTTACGGTCGATCGAAGTTTTGGATTTTTCACGCCAACGGCAGTCGTCAAGCAGAAAACCGGCGCCGCCGACGCCGATATCGTTTATAAAATATCGTCTGCGGCGTCCTTAACGGTATTTTAGCCGGCCGCAATCGATACATTATCGCGTGGAAATTTTTGACGAAATTTTTACATGGGAAATTTTCAAAAACGAATTTTTTCTGAAAAATATTTCGGGCAACTATCGGTCTCAGCAGATCGGGAATGAATCCCTCTATACATTCCTCCCTGCTGTTTCTAAGAGGTACCTGGAACCGTTTTGCTCTAAAACGAACGGTTTTCGAGATATTAAATAGACCAGTCATTCCCATAAGCTAAGTACCTTTTTTGTTCCCATTTCATACAATAAACCATAATATTTTGCGCAGTATTATAAATATTTTTATAATAATCTTTAAAATTGTATTATTATAGTCTACTTTAATAAAACAATTTAGTTTATTAGAAATGTATTTCATTTTATTACCTAAACTCATGTTGAAGAACTTGTAAAAAAATTGTGAAAGAGAGTCACAACTCGGAATTATTTAACAAAAATAACAATAACAAAGTGCCAAAAACCAAAGCAAACAAAAATTTTTATTAAAAATACTAAGAACTATCCACACAAACATTTTAACATGACTCACCATTATATATTTATTTATTTTCCAATATTTAGAGTAAGATTATTTATAAAACTTTACCGAGCTCTCCTGAAAATTTACATTTTTTGAGTTATGACAGTCTTGTTCCAAACTGACGATATATATATATATATATATATATATATATATATGACGATATGTTTGGTTAAATTGCAATATTTTAGGACCTTCTACATGCATCTGCCCTGTGCCGGTTTTTATGCGAAACACCCTGTATAATCTAAAAAAAAACATTCCACAATTTACAACTTCGAAAATAATTCGTAGCAGTGGTAGTACTTTTGTTGGATTAGCGAGTAAATGTGAGAGTATGCCTTTTCAGCAACCGCAGTGCATCTGAGCTGTTCTAATAAAATTTCTGTACCTTAAAATTGGAATGAGCATGCTTCAACTGACCAAACTGAAACCGCAGGACGTGATTCTTGGACACTCGATTAATTTTACCACTTCGGATTTATAACATTGTAAATGCTTTATATCCGATATTTTTCAGGAAGTTATACGATTTTACCCAATATTACAATACTAAAACACTCAATTGTTTGCAGTACAGAAGTTTTTGATTTGTGAAGTTTTAACTTTTAGTACATAATACAGGGCGTCGGGAATATGAGTGCCAATATTGAAAGGAGAGAGAGAGGGAGACTGTATTCGTAAAATGGTAATCTACAAAAAACTTATTTAACTAAGACATAAAAAACATATAAAATACAAAATATTATAAGAACATTACAATATCTAATATATAAAATTCTCGTGTCACGGTGTTAGACGCCATACTCCTCGGAAACGGCTTGACCGATTTTTATGAAATTTTATATGTATATTCGGTAGGTCTGAGAATCGGTCGTAATCTATTTTTCATAATCCTAAGTGATAAGGGTGGTCCACCCCAAACAATTTTTCTTTATTTTTTTGGACAAAATTTTTTATCTTTATTTTTTATGATGGCCATTGTCCAGCTATAGCCTGTTCAAAATTAAAAAAATCAGTTTCTAATTTTTTATTTCTAAATCACATGAGATAATTTAACCAAATTCGGTGTGTACATTTAGTATGACTGTAGATATGAAACAAAAAAATTATCAGCTTTAGAAATTTACTAGTGGCGGAGAGGTGGGTATGATCGGTCATTATTTGTCAAAAAAAATATATCGCCCTATATAATATTACAAATAAAACATTGGCACCGCTGTATTAAATCCATTTTTTGTTTCTTCATATATTTTTGTATTCCAAACCGATAAATAATAAAATTGATTTATTTGATCAAGTGAATTTTTACAGTTATTTATATCATTGGGAGGCCATACAAAACAATAATAATAAGTCATGTTATTTAATATTGTGTATTGTCAAGTTAAGCTTATTTTTTTTAAATATTAAGTTGTAGTAATGGTTTATGCATATTGAAATGCTCAAATTGCCAATATGGTTTACATTTATGGCTATGGAGATGGAAATGGTAATGAGGCTAGGCGAATTTATAAGATTTCCAAACCATCTAACTCCAAATCCAGGAATGTTCAGGTTTTCAACTTCTTTTCGGAGTCAGGCTTATTTCAGAAATTTCCAATGCCTGAAAGATATTTGAGTGTTTGAATGCCTGAGAATAAGCTATTTTATACGAAATTGAAGAAAACCCAAATACTAGTAGGTACTAGGAAGATCGCTGTAAATCTTAATGTGATCTGAAGCATCAACAGTTATACCCGTATCACATACAAAGGGTTCAAGCCTTACTGCCACAAGACTATCCTGTTGGCCTACAATTTTGCTACTGGATTTTGCAAAAAAATGAACAAAATGTTGACTTTACCGCTAACATATTGTTTACCGACGAAGAAAATTTTTCCAGAGCTTCCACAATAAACACGTTTCGTCTGATGAAAACCTTAATATGCCACAATGGAATCTCAATTTCAGTTTTCTTTGAATCTATGGGTGGGTATTATTGTAAATTTTTTTGTGGTGCCTTACTTTTTACTAAGAACTTTAACCGGTACCTCCTACAGACATTTTCGTAAGAATGTTTTACGTGATCTACTTGACGATGTTACCTACGCGTTAAGACAAAGACTGTGGTTTATGCACGACGGAGCTCCCACATTAAATGAAAGATTCGGTAATAACGTGATTGGACGACACACTTGAACCAGGTCAACCTTACACATCTCAAGACATTATAGTCTGTTTAGAAATGATAGAGAGTAATAAAATCTTATTATGTATGCAAATCGTAAATAAATGTAGTACTGATGCTTATATTCAATATTTTTATATTATGTATTATCGGTATAGATGAGGTGTACTTTTAAAAAATTTTGTGTGATCGAACCGTACTAAATTGTAGCAGGTAGCTAAAATTTAATCCCCGACAATCCGTCTTTGTCTATGCCGCTTCAATTTCTCGGTCCATTTCTCTTATAAGTAAACAATTACGCATCATAACCGGGTTAAGAGGGTTTTTAGTAATTCAAATAAAATTATTCAATATTATTATTAAAATATTTATTTAAATTTAATGAATAGACCTTTATTCCATACAAAAATATATGTATTTTCAAAATTCAAATTATGGTGAGTAAATGTAGTGTTGTATAAATGCACAATAAAGAAAATAAAATAGTAGGTATATTAAAATTCATCCTCTGAATATTCTTCATCTCCTAGATTCATAACGATAGGTTCCACAGTAACATCATTTAAATTATCGAGTTCCCACATTTTCTCCTCTTCTTTTTTTACATGATGTATACATCTTTGCCAGTTATTTGCAGTTACTCGTTCCAAGGAATTTTTTAACAAAATTTTCACGTCACTTAATTTAAACGTCGTATTATTTCGCGCTACATATCCTTTTATCATCGCCCAGACTAATTCGATTGGGTTAAGTTCACAGTGATAAGGTGGTAACCGTAGTACCGTTATTTGTCCATTTGTTGCCATTTCATAGATAACATATTTTTCTGATCTTTCTTAAGATTGACAAGTGTCAAAAGTTCCTTTTTCACCATATTTGTTTCAAAAGAAATGTTTTTTCCGGATAACCATTGAATTATATCGGCTTTCCTCCAAGTAGTCGTAGACGTCCGCTCGGTCTGTCGTGAATGGTAACTGGCATTATCCATGACAATTACAGACCCCGGAGGAATAAAATCCAACATCTGTGTAAAATACTCTTCGAAAACATCTGCGTTCATGTCTTCGTGATAGTCACCTGTATTTTTAGATTCAAATAAAAGTAAACTGCCATCTACAAAACCACTGGCACTACCTATATGTGTCACTATTAATCTTTGCCCTTTACCGGAAGGTACCTTGAACCCTGTTGAAAGTCCATCCAAAAATGCATGTCGAAAACTTTTTACATTTTTATCTTGCCATACTTTTGTTACAGTATATCCCTCGTTGACCCAAGTTTCGTCTAGATAATAAATATTCCTCCCTTCGCCACGGAATTTTCTTAAGTAGAATCTTCGCCAACAAATAATTTCATCTCTATCGATAAGAACTGATTTCCTGTTCTGCTTTTTCCAGCAAAAATTCAACTCTCGTAAGACGGCCCATAATTTGCTTCTATTGATTTTTGGCAAATCGTTGTCCTCTGAAAGTTCACTTAAAATTTTGTTTAGCGTTGGTATTTCTTTTTTAAAATAAAATAAGTGTACTTTTCTGGAAATGACATTTTTGAAGAAATCATCTATAACGATTTTTGACGTCCCTGTAGATGATTTTGGGGGATTTACAGTATCTTGTTCATTTTTTGTTTCCTTTAAAAGTTTGTATATAGTCGATTTTCCAATCCCTGTCATTTTGGAACACTTTTCCACGATGTCGTCAACACTGTTGGTAGGATTTTGGTGTTTCAATGCATTAAATACATTTAATATAATAATCTTCTCATTCTGAGACAGCGCACATCTTTTCACGCGTTTAGCAGGTACGTAATCTGATAAGCTCGACATTTTATCCAAACAATATTATATCCACTGGCACAATAGTCACTAAACGCAAGTCGAATTTTACTCTGCTGCACTAGCACGTTTTCGTATATTCAGCTCTATGACTGGACTGATCTGCCACAATACACTGGCTCCTGCCCTATGATGTATCTAGTAAAATATACTAATGTACACCCATTACCTGTTAGCATTAGTGTTACCCGATAATTACCTGAAACGAAATATTACCACGCCCATGGCCGGTTCTTTTCTTGGGGTTTTATTACTCTCTTTCATTTCCAAACAGACTATAGTATACAAAGTTCACATTGAATCTGAGCTAAATTGAATCACGTGTTCGAGCTGCAATTTCAAGAAAATCTGAAGTATGTACTTTAGCTGAAGGTGGCTATTTCCAATATTTTTATAATAAATTATAGTAAAGTAAAAGTAAACTAAAGAAAAACTAAAATTATGCCACAAATAAATAGCTTCAGACAATATTATAATATTTTGTGGCGACACCCTGTGCATCACTAACGTTATGAGAAAATCTTGTTCACGTGAAGATAAATTGCATAGAGTTAATGCCAGCATGAAAAAGCAGGAATTGCATCATCTAAAGAGGTTCTTTCGCCGAGCTGCTGTTAGTACGGGAAATACCGGCGGCATTGTAATTTGCCTATGAAATTAGCTCATTAGCTTTTTCTCCTCATAAACAAAAATGTGGAAACAAAATTTAAGTGCAATCCTCATAAGCTCGCGAGATCCTTTAACTCTGCGCTCGGGTAAATACTTACGCACACATCTGGTTTTAAAGCAACAACTTTACACTTGGAAATGTTACCACTCATTAATTCAGGCTTGTTTCTTCTCGGTCTCCCCTCGACTTCGCCGACTGCCTTAACCGGGCGCTTACGTCCTCAAAGTACATTTCCCCCCATTTAGAATACGCCACGCCAGTGGCGGACTACGAAAATTTCACCAAGGTACTCCGCAAGCAAGGTTTTCCTCAAAGAAAAATTTTCTAAAAGGCATGCTTCAGTGGCTGAAATATTTATCTACTACTCCAAACACGAGCTGAGCTGGGTATGAATTCAGGAAAAGTATTAGATCCGTCAATACTGAATACTGTTAAAAAAAAAATATTCACGATTACTTAAATCCTGAATACCACAAGTATTCATATTATATGAATATAATACTGAATATTCCCAAGTAGCATTATAGTAACGAAAACTGGTACCGCAACTTTAATTACGTGGTTGCTACATACTATTCACTAAATCTACTACCTTATAGCAAAAATAACTCCACTTTATGTTAGCATAGTTGTATGTACGTAATCCTCACCATATGAAAATCATTTCGTGGCGTTGTAATTTTGGTGGGCGGTTTTTTTTTTCTGATAATTTTAAAATACACCTACGCGTAGATCAAGGGTCTTCGGGAGCACTCGTTGAATTGCGTCTTACAGTTTTTCTTTGATAATAGATTAAATGTTCTGACTAGAATAATGTTCCGTCATTTTCTCACTGGTATGGAACGACACAAACAAATATCTCTTCTCTTCTGTAGGCACTATTTTAAAACTCATTGTACTTATACACTAGATATAAAAATGCACGATATGTAAGATATAAACTACATAATATATTTTAATTTTGAGGTTATGACGAATTAAGGAAAAGTTGATGTCCACTTGTGGCCACTTGTTTGATAAATGTAACTAATGAGTTAGATATGTTTAGTTTCTGTCACTTTAAGTCTATATTTTAGGTGTGTAGCACTTCAAAGTAGCCATGCAGACATGTTTATAAATTCATTAATTCATGAATGTCAAGAATGCAAATTTGAGTAGAAATATACAGGCTGTATCACATAAGAGAGCCACTCCCATGTATCTCGCTTAATATGCGAGACACGTCAAAAATCTTTAATTGTTTTTTGTTCCATTTTTGAAGGCCTTTATGCGTAAAAATAAATTTGAGATCCATGGCCAACTTTATGAGTAATAACAAAAAAATCTGTAAAGTGCCCAAACTTTAAGGCTGTCTAACTTTTTTATTTTAAGAGAGAGAATTATTGGTAATAAATTTTTATTGCAAAATTGATACCTTCCACCTGATATAAACAGATTTTTGAAATATCGTATGTGGTTCGCTGCGCCTGTTTTTTCCTCTTTCATGCAATATCCTACATGTTGCCCTTATCTTTTGTATTTACTACATTTTTTTCAATTTTAGTTTAAAAAAATGAACCTAAATATTTTCGTGTTGCTCAAGATAATGTAGAACCTGTTTTAAAGAAGCCAACTGGAAAAAAATAATAAACAGAATGTACTTTTTATGCAAAATACAGATTTTCTTATTCAATAAAATGTTTGGCGCCTTTTTCAAATCCAGTTTCGAGGCACAAAAGACTTCCAAGGCAATTGTTTTTATAATATGTGTAATATTTATTTATTTAATATTCAATCAAAATTTGTATTATTCATACCCCCGGGTAATTCTAATGCCATAATTGAATTCGGCATCCCCTAAAACCTCCGAGTATCGATTTTGGAGTGATTTTCATGGACGCTGCCATTTCCCCCTCAATCACCCCCAGACAACCCCACAGAGGGACCCCCGAGCGCCCCCCGAGGAAATCTAATGCTAGAATTGAATTCGGCATTTCCGAAAACCCTCGAGTAACGAGTTTGGAGCGCTTCCCATGGACTATGCAATTTCTCTCCCAGAATGTCTCCCCGGATACCCCCGCAAAGCCGCCCCCGGGTAATTCCAATGCCAGAATTGAATTCGGCATCCCCGAAAACCCCCGAGTAACGAGTTCGGAGCGATTTTCCCCCAATTCACCCTCCCGCGCACCCCCACAGAGCCACCCCTGTGCATCCCCGGGCAATTCTAATGCCAGAATCAAGTTCGGCAGTCCCAAAAACCCCCCCAGTAACGATTTCCGAGCGATTTTTCCGAGTTTCCAGTCGTTCCTATAATGGTGTAATGCATTTTACGGCCCAGAAGGCATTTTTCAAAAAATGGCTAAACCAGACGATATAGACTTTTTTCACAGAAGAATTTTGAATTCCCTAGCTTTTTTTATACAAATTATTGTACAATTTGACAGCTTTATATGATGTAGGACATTCTAATCATCAGATATTGAACATGTTCGACATTCCTAGATCACCTGTGGTACAAATAGTAGACAGATATGAAGAATTTGATACAGTGGAAAACAGACGTACTGGACGTTCTAGAATATCTAATGAAAGGGAGGATCGGTATTTGGTGCAATATGCCCGTAGACACCGCACATCTTCAGCTTCAGCTCTCAGTGGCCACTTTCAAGGTACGTGTCGCCGTGTTATATCGACACCTACTATTCGAAGACGACTCCACAACGCAAATTTACTTGCTAGAAGACCATTACGGGTCCTCATTCTACTTCCAAGGCATTATGCTGCCCGTCTCCAATGGGCGCGAAAGCATAGGGGTTGGCTTTTACGCCAGTGGCGTTAAGTCTTATTTGCAGACGAAACCAGAATTGGATTGATTACTGATGACAATCAACAAAGAGTCTGGAGAGAACCAGGTTGTCAACAGCGACTTCATTTTCCCCGTGAAGTTGCTCCGTATGAAGAGGGTAACCGTAATGTTCTGAGGTAGAATAATGTTCAACCGCCGTACCCCATTAATTCGCATACCACAGAATAGGACCAGTGAAATTTATGTCAAACAAGTTATTACGCACATTATCTACTCCCTATGTAATGAATTTGATATCGTTGCTAGAGCCATTCATAAACATATTCCTCCACGTCAGACTGCAGATGAGTTGGTCGTGGTGGCAGAAGAGGAATGGAACAATATTCCGCAAGAGTTCGTTAACCGCTTGATGACCTCAATGCACTGACTTGTCAATATGCTATTGGAACGTGGTGGAGGTCATACCGACTATTAGTCAAGTAAAGAACTTGCTTTGTTACTTATTTTTGATTTAATAAATTTTGTCATAAATGTCACACATTTGCTAGTTTTTAATTTTCTTGTACTCAGTTTATGGAACATATTCTTTTCTCAAAAAAAAAGATTCAGAAAACAAAATAGTTTTATAAATGTATTTGGTATTTCTGACAAAAAGATTTCTTTAACAAGAATGAGGGGGGTCCAAGACTTTTGACGTTGCTTGTATTAATGAAATCGCCTATTTATGTTAACTATAATAAAATATCTCATTCGTGTGTCATTTACAATTGCTCCTTAACTAAGCTACTTGACACAGTCAATACTTTTATGTGCTATTTTAACTGATTTGTTTATTTTAAGTATTTTTCTGTTTGTGAATTCTTACTTCTACTTAGAAGCAATTAATACTTATATTTTATAGTATGACTTCGTTTTTGTTTATTTCAAGTTTTGTTCTCCTTTTTGTGATTTAGTTTTATTTAGATTAGTATGTTATTTGTATGCTTTTTTACGACTATAGTATTTTTAGTTGTCTTGTTATTGGATATTTGATCTGTTGGACAATGGTTACAATAAATAAATAAATAAATATTTTCAGATGCATCTTTGAAAGTGCTTACATCGTCAGGAGTCTCTGAAAAAACACACGACATTGTTTTGATAAAGTCTAAGAATGCATAAGAAAAAAAAATCGTATGCACTTTTTTTTGTTAATCTGTTCTTTAATGTTAATAATACAATAAATAAATAAAATTGTAAGTTAAAACCTAGAGTACATAATTGTAAGATAATAAAATATATTGAAAATAAATTTTCTCTTGTTGAGAAGTTCGTGAACTACCAACTGCAAATCCAGAGATCTACGATTTGCAAATCGAAAGGCAAGCACACGATCCCTTGCTGACAGTTTAAATACTCGGCTGCACAACATGATTGTTACTAGGGAAAAGGTAATTTTCTCAATCAGACACACAAGTCGGAATCAAGTCGTATTGTAATGAGAAAAGTTCGCCTGATTTAATTAGCTGTGACAGCGTGAAATGTAAATTATGTAAATATAATAAAACTTAATTTGAAAATATTGAATTATGCAAAGGATACAAATAATGCTCTTAGAGCTTTCGCAGTTTCGGCTTCTCAAGTTATTATTGGTATGTTGACGAGGATTAATTTGAGAACAGTTCACTGTGTAGGGGTATTCACAAAATATCCACACTGATAACAATTATTTGTAATGTACTTATTGACTAGGTCAATAATGTGAAATAACAGATCAGAATGTAATGTTACAACTCCAATGGAAAATTACTATTTGATGTGTAAAATATTGTTACTTTCGACGTTGCCAAATTGAAATATTTTCCTAGGTATTAAACATCATA
The DNA here is from genome assembly GCA_037114965.1 of Monochamus alternatus. Taxonomy (NCBI): domain Eukaryota; kingdom Metazoa; phylum Arthropoda; class Insecta; order Coleoptera; family Cerambycidae; genus Monochamus; species Monochamus alternatus. Next base: position 10,885,497 of record CM073432.1, on the reverse strand, counting down.
AATAAACGGTTGTACTGACTATTTTAAAATCCCATATTTTTTCTTGCTCAGTTCAGTCAATAATAATTTAAAATGTTAATATCCAATGAAATCAAATAATAGTAATCAAATAATTCTATTGAAAATTGCAAGTAACGCGGTCTATTCAAGTTTTCCGGTAGAAAATACGGTCCAGTCAAACGATCCCCGTGGACTCCTGCCCATACGTTGACAACAAATCGCCTCTGAAAGCTAAACCGACGAGTAGCGTGTGGATTTTGTCCGACTAAATGTCGTTATGATTACAAAGAAATTGGCTTGGTTACAGTTTAAAAAATATTTATCATTAAAATTACAAAACTCCAACGTATATAATAATAAACCGAGTAATATACCATATAGGTACATTAAATACAAAACCTATACCCAATGAGTAAATTATTAAGAGAAGCTGAAAAGTGTTTTGTGTTTAAATACCAAGTAATAAAGAACCCTCGTGTTGTCGACAAAAAACTGTCCAAGACCGAAACGGCACGCCTCTGATCTGATGCTCATAAAAGTTATAGAGAGTGAATCTTGACCTACCGTATTATTAGGTTAATAAACTAGTTACCTAGTTTTTGTACTGTTATTTAACACCAAGAAGTAAAACTAACTTTTTTATCTACATACATAAATAAATTTTCCTTAAATATTGATATATTTGTTAATAAAAATAAATGTAGATAATAAATAAATGTTTTCAAATGTTAGGTTATTACAGTTTAATGAGTTTAATGATTTTGATATTACGTTTTCACTACGCTCACTCTGTATACAAAAATGACAAAAATAATTGCATTACGTAACATCCATTATTTTTAGTAGAAACAGTGATATAACAGTTTTTTCCAATTTCGAGGCGTTAGATAATAAAAATGATAAGAATTATTTCCAAATTGAAGGTCGAAAATAATAGTGATTAATTCACAACACAGATATGAGTACGGAAGGTGATGGTGGCATGATTACTTAAGCGTGCCACTTGAGAAGGGTTCAAAGCACACAAAATTATCAAAAGTAAGTTGACTGAACCTAGCAGATTAACAATTTACTTTAAATGTGCCCCCCGCGCCATCCTCTCTACAAATTAGAATGCCGTTCTTTAATAAATTTGTTTTGAGTTTCTGACAATCTACCACGGCAGTTTCATGATGAAAATGATAGAAAATGTTGTAGCTGACAAAATTTGTTACAGGTAGAGATTTTCACACTATTAAATAAATCAAATATTTGCGAATTCCGCATTCAAGAGGACAAAAGGCTTTAGAATACATACACACTATTCACTATTGGTTATTAGCACTGTCACTATAATGGTCACACATTAACACTTATTATATAATATCGCACCGCTTGGAGTTTGACCTTCATGCATCCATGTTTCGTGAAAATTTAATATTTCTTCGATTCAGATTCTGATCTTTTAATATTTATTTTATAAAGTTGATCAGTATACTCTTTTCGATTTCATTTATAGGGAAATCCACCTACTATAATTCATATGTCACGCATAATTTGCAAAAGCACCATTATCTAGAATATATTCTAAGCAAAGTTTCATCTTATAGGATATAGCAATCCAATTTTTTTTTTGTCAAAAACTCATTTTAAAAATATCATCTTCCTTTTGCGAGTTTCCATTTCCAATTAAATTAGCGAAAAGATATGCCCGAAATTTTGCCGGCCCGAACGATATACCAGCCCATGATAGCGCTGGAAATGGAACAGGTGGATCCGTCAATTCGTCACAGCCAATAAAAAGCTGCGGCGCATGCGTACTTACTGCAGCAGAAGCTGTGTAATCGAGTATGCTCTCAGAAATATGCGACACACGGTTTTATACGATATGTTTCTTTGTGTCGACTGCTATAACTAGTGAGCGTTATAATATAATTCCTTGAGATAATAACTCGACTTATTTTAAGAACGGCTTAAATTATCCCCTTGTACTATTTAGCTTTTTTGTTCATTTATACTTTATCTATCTTATATTTAAGTTACGGCTGTCAAACCTCTACCACCCTGCATATGACAAAAATAAAATGCACATGGTCTATACAGAGTGTTTGATTGGAAAATATACAAACGTTAACGGTTAATACAACGACATGGGAATGCAGGTCCGGTCTCAGAAAAAATATTATTTTCTTTATTGGCAAAAAGCAACACTACATAAAAAATTTTCTAAAATATGTTGTGACATTTGAGTAGAGCAGAAATATTAAAGGTTATTTTGAATTTTCCGTAGTTGTCCACTTAAATTTTAATGTTTGACTCTTCGGATAAAGATCTCTCTATTAATAAACTTTTCCGAATAAAAACTGATATATGTACGTTTTATTTAAAATTCTTCATTAATTTCTATTTCATTCTATTAATACTACTCTTTCATGTAGAAAAATAAAGTACTTTAGGTGCATGCTTTACGAGGTGTGGCAATTAAGTTCCGGAAATTTAGTTATAACTCGAAAACTGGCAACAATGTTTGCAACACCGTTTGTCAACGTTTTTCTAGAGAGGGGGACCTGCCTTTTAGTTTCAGTCCAAGGTTGAAGTCGATAGCATGTTTGGTTTGTGTTTTATGTGTGTAACTTTTTTAGTAGCCTCGTGAAATCTATTCAAAAACCCTCGGAAATCCTTCGAAAATTGCAGGTGAGTGCATGTCGTAAACACGAGTGTTTCAATGGGCAAAACGGTTCAAGGAGAGACGATCCACGTGAAGGAGCTCCCGTCACCTTTCGTACTGACGCGGATGTTGACCGTTTGCGTGCACTGATCACGTCTGACCGGCGCCTAAGCAAAGATTTGCACAAATATGGTGCCAAAAGTTCTCACCCGTGAACAAAAAGATATGCGAAAATCGATCTGCGAGGATTTATTGTCCCGCATTCGGAGCGACGGTAGAGACTGGATGAGTCGGGTAGTCACTGGAGATGAGAATTTAATATTTGAGTATGGCCCCGATACCCGTAAACAAAGTCAGCTGTGGGTGGAAAAGGGTGGAGAGCGGCCAACGAAAGCGAGGATGTCCAAGTTACGACTGAAGGCAATGTTGATCGTTTTTTTCGATATCCACGTCATCATTCATCGTGAATATGTTCCTGCCGGCCAAACAGTGACTGGACAGCCCATTCCTCGTTCATTGCGCAAGAGTTTTTGACAAAAAAGGCATTCCAACGTTGCCGCACCCACCCTATAGCCCCGATATTGCCCCCTGCGATTTTATTCCCCAAGATGAAGTCGCACCTCAAGGGAACTCATCATGGCGGCGTACAGGAGGTCAAAGAAGCTGTAACCGTGGTGCTGAACGGGTTAACTGCGGAGGATTACCAAGGGTGCTTCCAATCGTGGGAGCAACGTTGGAATCATTGTGTAGAGTTAGAGGGAGACTATTGTGAGGGTCGTTAATAAAATTTTGGCGAAATTTAATTGCTTGTTTTTTCATTGACAAATTCCCGAAACTTAATTGCCACACCTCGTATCATTACTATAGACGTTCTCAGATTTTTCGATTAATTTTAAATTTTTCTCGAACAGGCCTAGACGTTAATATTTTACGCACACCTTTTTAACTTAAAATAGGAAAAATATTAATACTTACCTTACTAAGCTTTGCTTGTGTTGTACAACTAGAATGGTTGATTGTGCCGCTCTCTAGAAATAGTTTCTGTTCCGGTTAGTATTTCTTTTAGCATTGGCAACATTGACACTGATTTGTTGTCGTGATTGACTGGCAATATCTGTCAACATAATATTCTGGACAATAGAAAATTATATTTTACAATATTTATGTGTAAAAAATGTCAAAATCTGGAGGTCATACTTACATACGTAAGTTTAAAATATTAAGCTATGTTCTGGAAATATAAAAATATGCTAAATTTACTGAAATTTATTTAAAGAATATTAATTGCATTGTTCATTATATTCTTCAAATGTATGTTCTCCACTTTTAGTACAATACAAATTTGCAAAGGTTTTACTATTAACACAAGACTGAGACAAGGAGACCCACTCTCAACGCTTCTTTTTAATTTAGTACTAGAAAAGGTCATACATATTGTTTAAAAGTCACTAAATAGTAAGTTATGCAGATGACGTGGTTATTATTGCTAGAGATAGTAGGGAATTAGAAGAAGTAACGAGAAAACTTCTGGAGGAAGCACATAAAGGGGGATTGCAGATAAATCAAGAGAAAAGTAAGCTTTTGAGAATAGGAGAACAAAAAAAAGATACCTTTTTCAAATTGAAAACACAGCATGGAGAGATGGAGTTTCAAGAATTTTAAGAATATGTGTATTTGGGGGTGCTAATAACAGCTAACTGTGATGAGGAGCAAAAAATTAATAGGAGAATAATAAAGGCAAACATAAGTTCGACAGCAGTCAACCACTTAATGAAATCAAAAAATTTGTCCAGAGGAGTAAAATTTAGAATGTATAAAACAATTTTGAGATCGACAGCGCTGTATGGCAGTGAAACCTGGGTCCTCAATAAGAAGTCAAGAGAAAACGTTTCAAGGTGTCCTTCTCCATTTTTAGTACAATACAAATTTGCAAAGGTTTTACTATTGACACAGGACTGAGACAAGGCGACCCACTCTCAACGCTTCTTTTTAATTTAGTACTAGAAAAGGTCATAAGATAAACCAGTTGAACTGAGAAGGACACATATTGTTTAAAAGTCACCAAATAGTGAGTTATGCAGATAACGTGGTCATTATTGCTATAGATAGTGGATAGAGAATTAGAAGAAGTAACAAGAAAACTTGTGGAGGAAGCACGTAAAGGAGGATTGCAGATAAATCAAGAGAAAAGTAAGCTTTTGAGAATAGAAGAACAAAAAAAGATACCTTGAAGATTGAAGAATATGTGTATTTGGGGGTGCTAATAACAGCTGACTGTGATGAGGAGCAAGAAATTAATAGCAGAATAATAAAGGCAAACATAAGTTTGACAGCAGTCAACCACTTAATTAAATCAAAAAATTTGTCTAGAGGAGTAAAATAGAATGTATAAAACCATTTTGAGACCGACTACTCTGTATGACAGTGAAACCTGGGTCCTCAATAAGAAGTCAAGAGAAAACATTTTAAGGTGGGATAGGAAGATCTTAAGAAGAATTCTATGGGGAAAGAACACGGAGAAAGGCTATGTAAAGAGAAATAATGAGGAAATATATGCAGTGTACCAGGCACCAAATAATAGCAGAATAATAGAGGCAAACATAAGCTCGACAGCAGTCAACCACTTAATTAAATCAAAAAATTTGTCTAGAGGAGTAAAATTTACAATGTATAAAACCATTTTGAGACCGACTACTCTGTATGGCAGTGAAACCTGGGTCCTCAATAAGAAGTCAAGAGAAAACATTTTAAGGTGGGATAGGAAGATCTTAAGAAGAATTCTATGGGGAAAGAAAACGGAGAAAGGCTATGTAAAGAGAAATAATGAGAAAATATATGCAGTGTATCAGGCACCAAAAATAGACGAAGTTGTAAAGCCAGAGTGCAGTGGTTAGGGCATCTAGAACGTATAGAAGATAAAAGAACACATTTGCAAAAACAGTTGGCAACACAGCCGAGCTGTGTCATTGTCGGCAATATAAGAGTTTTTTTATTTTTGCAATATACAGGGCGATTTTTAACCTATACACATAAACTACTAATGCTTCTTGATAATATTACTATTCTGAAAAATAACCTAAAACAAAAACTGAATGCATTTCCTGATTAAATGTGTTGAATAATCTTTCATCATAAATGTATTAACTAATATTATCTGTATTAACGTAATTTTAACGAATCAACGAATTAGAAAATAACAAACAAACCTAGTGTTTCATCTATAGGTACCTAGATATTATAAAATTCTACTCTTGGATTTATTTGTGATTGAAAATTCAAATTGAAGCCAAAAATATTATGTGTGCGTATAATCCTGAATAATACTTGATACTTAATACTTGAAAGTTATTATATTACTCTTGGATAACATATTTTTGACTAAAATTTTGGTATTATAAGATTTTGTAATATTGAAGACTATTTTTATGATCAATTTAGGTTTATTTTTCTTGTGTAGTAGTCTATTATGCTTAAATGTTAGTTGAGTCACCCTGTATCTATAGAGCTATACATTTTCATTCTATATCTCTTTTAACTCAATTTCAATCAGAATTTTAAAAGAGAATGCCTATTTTCAGGATTTTTTTAGAAGAAAGAAGAAAACTCATATTGATTTAACTTATTTATTTTGTCATTCCATAATATAAGAAACAATAACATTTTCTTTATATAAATATACTAAAAAAGATTATAATAAATATTGATAACGGCAAACTTTATTGATAATAATTATCTAATACTCCACAAAATAGAGTTATTCTTAACACATCTTTTATTATTAGATAAGGTAAAATAATAATAAAGTACTTTTACTTAACTAAATAGTCAAATCAACAACATATGCGTACAATTTATCTAGTTTTATTTTTAATAATACATTCAGTACAATCAAATTTTGATATTCTTGAAATCGTTTTCGTTACAATGCTTTATTTTAATATAATACAAATTTTAAATAAAATCCAGTGAGTCAACAAAGCTCTCATTAAGATCAAAATCATTGAAAGAGTGGAATTTTATTTAAAATTTTATTCTTGCTGAAATCCAAATATTCACACTGAGAAAAATACTTACTTTGCGTCTTATATACATGATATTAGCTGTGTTTCATAAAAAGGCTGAATTTAGAAACAATATTTTATTTTATATAAAAAAACATTAAATGGTCAGATTTTAATGAAGGATTTATATTAAAAAAATAACAAAGGAACAACAAATTGAATATTTGGATCTCAGTTAAATAGTTCAATTACTTCTATAAGGATATGTCAAAAAATATGGGGTAACAAGGAGTTGTATAATACATTTATATTAATTAATTCTAATTTCTCTATTTTTGGCACTTCAAACAGAATTTTCATGAGAATATTTTAACATCTGCAAGAGTGCAGTAAAATATCTCAAAACCGTGTTAGGAAACTTAACAGTATCTTTCGCAAGAAATATTTAAATGAACCTAGCTACAAAATGAATAAAATTTGTTTAACAAATCATAGAAAGCTTTTAAAACACCCTGTGAGTTAAGTATCACAAAATATGGTAGGAAGAAAATCTTGTAAATACTGATAGGAAGGTTAACGTTAAAGTAAATATTAAAATGCAATTTTAAGTTTTCTATGGACAGTTATTAATTTGTACGCATTTTTCGATATGAAATCTATCATGATATGCATTTCAACGATACGGATTATGGTTATGACGTGCAGTCTCCTTCAGGGGACCAGATATCATCGGATGCTGATATACACTTTTATAATTAGTTGAGTATGTTGATTAAAGGGTAGATTAGATTTTCGTTCGATGTGTCGAAAATGATGTTATTTTAGCACAACACAACAAATAAGAAATAAGTAAAACTAGACTGGAGGTAGTTTTTATATTCAGTTAGCTAGAAATTAAATCCATTAATATTTCGTATCTGGTAACAAAGTTTTTCCAAGCAGATTCATAGAACTTATTTTTTAAGTAGTGTTTATGCTACAGAAATTTCTAACATCATTTCAGAAACATATTGAAACATCTAGGTGTTACAAAACTATGGTATATCTCTCTTTTCCTTGTTTCTTCTGATAATTCTTATAGGTCTGGTGCACACTGATGCGAACAATGTTAGCTTGAAAAACATTTACGAACAACGTTAACACAGTTTGAAACTAGCATTCGTAATAATATAACACATTCAATAACAAGTATTCAATATTCTGAGTTACAACTGACTTTTGCGAACAGTGTTTACTGTTAACTCAATATGACACTAATTGCGATTGATGAAATTATCACCAACCTTGCTGTCAAAGTTTGAAACATCATTAACAATGCATCCTAATAACATTATTCGTTAAAAATATTCAGTGTTCTAGATAATCTACTCTAAAGGATTTTGACGATTATTTTCTTAATGATTAAGCTAACAATGTTTAATCTTAGCTAACTGTGATTATTACCTTGTTCACGAACAATGTGATTATTAATATGTTTGTTGGAAGTTATTAACATTCGAACATTTGCATCCTAATAACGCTGATCGCTAACATTATTCTGTGTTACTGTTTTATGTTAGATGCAGTAAAAGTTTTTAAATGTTATTACCTTCATAATTACGTGAACAATGTCCCGTGTTAGTTAAATGTGATAGTTACAATGTTGACTAACTAAAAACATTCGTACTAACATTTGTATCCTAACAACATTATACGCTAACGATATCCAATGTTCAATATAATCAACATTTAAGCATTTTGAAGGGTACTACCTTAATCATTACGCGAACAATGTTCAGTCTTACGTAACTGTGATTTTAACATGTTCACGAACAGTGGTAGCTAACTGTGTTAACATGTTTATAAACATTGGTATGAGAGTATTCACATTTGTATCGTAATAATAATGCTGTTCGCCAGTGATATTCAATGTTCTGCATATAAATAAAGGATTTTGAATGTTATTTCATTCAAAATTAACTCGAACAATGCTCACTGGTTAGTTAAATATGACAGTTAACGTGTTCACGAACAATGTTAACTAATTGTGATTGTTAAAATGCTCAATGACATTGTTCGCTAACGATATGCAATGTTCCGTTAACCTTTATAGGATTCTGAAGTTCGCTAAATACTTATGCGAACAATGTTCATTAGCAAATTGTTTTGTTATTGCTAACATGTTGTATATGTTTTCTGTCGTATGTAAACATGAAGTATCACCAATGCTCGTATTAATATTTGTATCAATGTATTTAAGTGATATCAAAAACCGATTGATAACTCGAGTGATGGTTACTTGAATTCTCAGCAGCTCTACATATAACTATTTTTGTAGTTTGTATGTAAATGTTTTATTTTAAAAGTCAGTCAGATTTAGTTTTAAAGTGAGACGACTTACGTCATACAAACAAATGAATAATTCATTATATTTTTATGAAAATATTTAAAAAAACTGCAACTGAGAATAAAAAATAACTGTATACTACATTAAGTGTTTGCACTATATATTGCACTCAATTGGAAAACATGATTGAATGTAAAAAGAATGTCCTTACTTGATAATTTAAAAGATAATATCCTACTTGCGCATATGAAAAGGTGGCAACCCTAGTAAATAGTGGAAAAAAATCAAATACATAATTCGTTACTCATGTAACTGATAACCGAGTGATTTCGGTTATTGCAATAACCGAATAATCAGTTATTTTTCACTCGAATGATCCCAATACTATTTATATTACATATAATAGAGAAAAAAGAGATGACCATTATTCTGTAACAACTTGTTTGGGGGTGTAGAAGGTCGTGTCCAGTTTTCTATTCATTTATGAAATATCTTTTTACAAAAAAAGAAAAACAAATATCCCTGAAAGCAACGAAATAAAGGTCTATCAAATTTTAATACATTATTTACAAAATCAGCATCAAAACAAGTAGAACACTAGCTAGCTCTAAATACATATATATTACAATAAGCTTTGTATTATATTTAGTATATTTACAATTATATAGTTAAATAACTAATACACCGAAGTGATTCAAACTCAGCATATATTGTATTCTTAAAAAATTATATGACGTGGACATGACAATTTTTTCAGTTCGTCCACACATGCGCACGTGTGATCATATTGTAAAATCCACAGAAGCGTGGAGATATGTTGTATATGACGGTTTTGTAGGTGGTTTTATAATACTTAGTTGGTTACAAAAACTATGATTCCCATGCTCCGAATACTATGATAGAGGCAAAAGAGATCAACAATGTAACTATTAAAACACTAATAATAATAAAGCTGACAGTCATCTATTCCCCAAAATGAAAATGGATGCAATAACGACAATGTTATTCTGTGTGCAATGTTTTATAATTTTATTTATGCCATATTAAATTGAAGAAGACGGTTTAAGTTAAATAATATATTTTACGCACTAATGCATAATTACGCGTTATATTTATTAAAATTATGAAATAGATAAGGTATTAGTATGCTTTTTCACGCACTGGTATGAAAAGGTTAGATGTTACGCACTGTACAACGTGCGTAATTATTTTACGCAATTTTTCTGTTATACGTTTTGATTCAGTGTAAAATTACGTTACGAAGTGTAGTACGCCATTTGAAACATTAGGGCGTAAAGTACGCACTACGCCTACTGTATATTTACTCACTAGTGTAGTTACGTAATTATGTGTTACGTGTAGTTCGTATTTTATGCATTAATGTTTAGAAGTTAGATAAAGCTTTATTTTAATTTAATATGAAATCACTATGCACGCTGGACGAAAGGGTTATATTTTACGCACTGTACAGCGTGCATAAAGTTAAAATTTTTAACCATGTATCTCTTATGCGTAGTAAGTACGTTACGAATTACTCACAGAAAGCTATTTTAATTTTGTATGAAATTACTTTACGCATTAATATGAAAATATTAAATTTTACGCACTATACAGCGTGCGTAAAGTTTTACGCACTAGTGTGTAATGATGAGATATAAGATAATATATTTTAATTTAGGTACAATTACTTTACGAAGTCTAGTAGGTCATTTTACACATTAGGGCGTAAAGTACGCACTACGTGTATATACTCACTAGTATACTTGCGTAATTATGCGTCACGCGTAGTGTGTATTTTATACATTAAAGTTTAGTAGTAAGATAAAGCAATATTTTAATTTAATTTGAAATCACTGCACGCTAGAAGAAAGGTTTATATTTTTACGCACTGTACAGCGTGCATAACGTTAAAATTTTACGTAATGTCTCTGTTGTGCGTAGTACGTAACGCACGCATTGACACTATTATAATTTTGTATGAAATTATTTTGCGCATTAGCATGAAAATATTAAATTTTACGCACTATACTGCGCGCGTAAACTTTTACGCATCAGTGCGTAATGATGAGATATATGTAGTGCGTATTTTACGCACAAGTATGATGTAAAATAATCATTTTATCTGAAGTATTTTACGCTGCAGGAAACGTAATGTAATTATGCGTAGTGCATATTTTATGCACTAACCACTAGAGTAAAACAATAAATAAGGTATTATTTATTGTTTTACTACGTAATATTTTACGCACTAAATCGTAACTTTGACTTACGCGTAGTGCGTCGTTTATGCACTAACTTTTACAACAAAGGAAATTCATAAGGTATTATTTTAATATAAGCTGTTTGGCATTCTGTAAATCGTGCGTAAAGTTAATATTTGTATGTAATTATGAGTTATATGTACTTTATGCATTATAAATTGTTAAGTAATTATTATTATGATGTGCTACGCTTAGTGTGACTTTTACTCACTAGCGTCTAAAATAAAGCAAAAAATAAGATATTATTTTAATTTATTGATTAACTTTACGTACTAGTATGAAAAGATTAAATTTACGCACTAATACGTAACGGTGAGTTATGCGTAGTACTTATTTTATAAAACAAAGGACGTAATATGGTATTTATTTGTTATGACTTTGCATACTGTACATCGTGCCTTAAGTTCATATTTTACGCGCTAATGTCTAAATGAAAATAAGAGAAACAAATATTTTTACGCACTGATCATTTTAAGATTTTACGCATGATGTAGGATTACTCATTATATTTAGGGCACCTTTCATTATCGTTATTATTTGATATACAAAATAAAGTTTCGCATAAAAGTTGTAGGGCTGTAACTGAACCCCTTTAGTAAGTTAATGGAAGCACAGTGACGTGCAGAAGTTAAAGGGTACAAAAAGCAATAATATATTTTTTAATGGAACGCCCTGTATATATTTTTTTCTGATTTGAAAAATATAACGTGACATTCTTATCTTTAACACTTTTCCAGTTGTTCAACATTGTAAATTAATAAATTATTGAGAAATCTACAAAACATTTATTTCAGTTTCAATTGAGTTGATTAAATAAATGTCATATAAATACTTGTCATTTTCATAGTCTACTTTAAATATTGTAATTTCCGTTCATATAATTATACCTTAAATACGATTTTCAATGTTCAATAACTAATAAAGATAGGAACAATTTCATAACTGGTGGTGGAAATTGTAATGAATACTAATTTCTTAGGTGTTACCTTGGATGAAGACTTAAATTGGAAAAAGCACATAGACTTACTATGCGCTCGAAGACAAAGTTGCTTTGCGATTAATACTCTGAGATGTAGTTTTGATCGGGAATCTCTGTTAAGTGTTTACTATACCTTATTTTGTGCTAGAGTTGCTTACGATATATTGATATGGGGACTAAGCTATGATGTAAACACAGTTTTCATCTTGCAGAAGCGTGCTGTCAGATCGATATTCCAAGTGGGCAGGTATAAGAGTTGTCGATCTTTATTTAAAATAATAATTTGATGACTGTTACTGGTATTTATCTGTATAAACTGTTTAATTATACACACCTAAAAAAAGGTAGTTTAAGAAAACATGGGGACAATGACGAATATTCAACCCTGGCTTTATACAGAAGGTCACCATTATACTTTGGGGTTTCTTTATATAACAGACTGTCTAAATCCATAAAGGATAATTCATTAAACGTGTTTAAAAAAAGGCTGAAAAAATTCCTAATATCCAGCTGCTTTTATTCTGTACATGAATTTATTGACTATGTTGTATTTGGCAATTGTTGCGATTGTGTTGCAATGTTGTATTTTAATTTTATTTCTATGTTGGCTGTGATGTAGTAATGGGCGTGTGTTTCTTTAATATGATTTGTTCCATCTAAATTGTAATTGGCTAAAGGTTAAAAAAAATATATCATGTCATATTTTTGAAATCAGAAAAAAAGAATAATTCAATAATACAACAATACACTCCATTCAAAAATATATTATTGCTTCTTGTACCCCTCAACTTCTACACGCCACTGTGCTTACATTAACTTATTAAAAGGGTTCAGTTATAGTTCTACAACTTTTATTTGAAACTTTATTTTGTATCTCAAATAATAACGATAATAAAGGACGACTTAAATGTAATGAATAATCCTGCACATGCATATTGGTTCATATGTAATATTTGTAAATTATGCCTTTCAATTAAACCAACCAAACAGCAATAATTAGTAAAGTAAATCAAGGATTCGGTATAATATTACACATCAATAACACCATTCGACGTTATGTATTGGTTGTAAGTACACTACAAATTGTTTCAGGTTATGCAAAAGGCAAAATTAATAAAAATTGCTACAGTTTCGATTATGTGTAATATGTTTAATTTTTAAGGAATATTGACTATGCATTGTTCATTCATAAATAACTGTTTTGGTTTGTTTTTATTTCTACATGAAATTTGATAGATAGAAAACAGAAATTAATATATTGGGAAATGAATTACAAAAAATCGATTTTCGAAAAATATTGAACGCGACGAAACGTTTCTATATCTTTTTAACGATTCATGTTTGTCTTTTCTATGGTTTCTTGTTCATTTTTGTAACAATTTTTTTATTCCGTTATGAAATTATATATCTATTTTTAGTGATATTTCTGTATATTAGAATTATAAAAATTAGCAACACGTTTTCCATTTTGGGGAATTTATGAGTGTCATCTCTAAATAATTCAAATCTAATTAAAATTATGTCAGCCAATAATAATATTTCGACTGATTTGTAAAATTTAATTTAACATTATGTGGTATGGTTCATTATACGATATCGAATCTAGCAATAAAAATAAATTAGTAATTATCTGTCATTTAAAATTGAATACCGATAAAGTTATTTGATGGACAATTTGCAACAAATATTTGTATTGCTAAATCAATACGATTTTACTAAAATTATTTTATACAGTAAATAACGAAAAATTAAAAGAAACAACAAGAACAAATTATTGCTAAATACCAACAAACGTAATGCTGACAGTTTTTTTTAACAAAGATTTCAAGTATTTTGCTTAAGTTTAGTGAAAATGTGCAGTGGGGAAAATGTGCGTATTTGAGAATCTATCCTGACTGTGAAAACATTATAATTCCTTGTAATTTTTTATAGAATTTTAATGACCACTGAAAGAGAGCAGTAGATTGCGCGTAAGCAAATTGTGTATTTTAAAATTTGTAATACATTTTGAGGCTTGATATTTAGCTTTACGATTTAATAATATCTTAAAAATTAAGCAACAGAACTGGATCTGAAGTCTAGCACTCATGTTAAACCAATTCGAATGTATGAATACACATACAGAAGATTTTAACTTAACCTAATACAAGCATTTTGAACATTGAGTATCATGAAGTATGCTAAGAATAATATGAACATGTCACAAATTTTAATGTTAGATCTTTATGCATGTAAAGAACTTTCAGCCTGCCAAAAGATATCTAAGATAGTTGACATGTTTAGCAAATCTAAGAAAATTATCTACCCTTATACCAAGATTTTTACAGTTGGAACAATAGAAGGTCTATTCAGAATAATGATCAAATCTGGGCCATACAATGAGATTCTTTTTATTTCCAAAAATGAACAATTGAGTTTTAGTTTCATTGCCAAAGATACTTCAGTCTTAGTATTGAGGTCTGCATTGATCTGGGTCACAGCTGGAAAAATATTAGAAGGACTAAGAGAAATATACTTGAGTGTTATCGGCATACTGATGGAACTGACAATGCTGAAGGTAATTACAAAAGTCCGGAGTATAAATGGAAAAGAGAAGAACACTGCCTTGGGGGACTCCAGCAGAGAAAAACTCCATCCGAGGATTTGTAAGAAAAGCAATATGATTACTTACATGTGGGATTACAAGAGATATCATTTTTAAGTCAATTCCATCACTGTCCTTAGCAGAAGATTTAAGTTTATCAATGATTTTATCAATTCTATCCGTGGTATCAGTAAATATAAACTTATAATCTGATTCACAATAAGACTTATTATATAATTATCCGAAATAAAGGTACTAGTATTCAGTGATGAATGAGATAAAGAGATAAAATTGGGAATCTACCTAATTTAAAGGACCTGAAGCTACGAATAGAATTGAAATACAATAGAAAATTATTGAATATTCAATAGTGTTTACAGAAACAAGTAAATACCTCTGCTATATTGATTTTCTTTTAATGAAAGTTAGAAAGTGTGAAACTTGTACTTAATTAAAACATTTTGCATGGCAAAACTATTCTTAAAATCAGTTATAAGAAACTTCAGCATGCTTCTTTATTTTCTTGGATGTATTGGTTTCGTACATATACGTATTAACAGATAATAGTCTATGAATAGCCGTGATGTGGTAACGCAGGTGCGACGTTGCTCGTTCGCTCAACATGTGGTATCGTGACTAGGAAATTATTTATTCAACACGGAGCACTATATTACCGGTGGATATAGGTTGATTTGCTTCAATTTAAGTGGTAGAATAATTTTTTCTCGATTATCTGTCTTTCTTAAGAAGCGGTTAAGGTTAATAACATTATGACTGTATATATTGTGCGGAGCTGTATAACCACACGGTATAATAGTTGATGCTATCCATTATTTGCAGAGTGTAGTGTATAAAAAGTGGAAAAATTAGTAGACACCTCTGCAGCGGTCTGAGTTTCTATCTTTTAAACGTAGTGCCCAAAGGTTTGGCTATGTCGTATAAAGAAGACCGGCGGCAACAAAGAAAAAATAAATGCGTGTCCTTTCAACGGAGGCGGGAAAGCATCGCGGCCACTAAACGCCGAGGGTAAACGAATACAAAAACAAAGTTGGAAATTACCAAGTCGATAAGTCCGCGCTGGAGCCGAACGGCATGTTGGAAGTAGCGGACATAAAGTGAATTGGACACAGAGTAAAATTATTGAGAAGAAGCACGGTCTAATAAAACAGAATTAAAGGAAAGTGCTTGAACTCGATTTAATGAAAATAATTGCACCCCGACTGGCGAGTAGTTTTTTCCGGTGCTATTTCTCTTCATGAAATGAGATTTCGGAATGTGCGGATAAATATACTATCGGAAATTACAACGATAAACATTTAATTTTGTAGTTCTAATTTCGTTTTTGGACTTGGATTTAGTAGAAATGTTACGAAAAGTGAAAAAGAACAATGACTGGTAGTTCTAATTTCGTTTTTGGACTTAATAGAAGTGTTACGAAAAGTAAAAAGAACAATGATTGATAGCTCTAATTCCGATTTTTGACTTAGTAGAAATGTTACTAAAAGTAAAAAGAACAATGACTGGTGTTTTTTAAGGTGTTTTATTCACACTGTAATAAAACAGAGAATAGAACCTATAGCAGAATTACAAACAGGGAAGTATCAAGCAGGTTTTAGAAAAGGAAGGTCAACAACGGACCAAATCTTCATGGTGAAGGAAATTCTGACTACATGCTATGAGTGTGGGATAAAAGCAATGGTTTTATTTGTGGACTTCAGGAAAGCATATGATTCGATCAAAAGGAATAAACTAAGTAAAATTTTGAAACAATTTGGGATACCAACCAAACTGATTAGGCTATTGAAAATGATAAATACTAAAATCCAAAGTGCGAATAAAAGGTGAATGTTCGGAAGGCTTTACTATTGATACAGGACTGAGAGAAGGACACCCACTCTCAACGCTTCTTTTTAATTTAGTTCTAGAAAAGGTCATAAGAGGGAGTCAGTTGAACAGAGAAGGACACTTATTGTTTAGAAGTCATCAAATTGTAAGTTATGCAGATGACGTGGCTATTACTGCTAGAGATAGTAGGGAATTAGAAGAAGTAACGAGAAAACTTGTAGAGGAAGCACGTAAAGTGGGATTGTAGATAAATCAAGAGAAAAGTAAGCTTTTGAGAATAGGAGAACAAAAAAAAGGATACCAATTTTAAATTGAGAACAGAGCATGGAGAGATGGAGTTTGAGGAAGTTCAAGAATATGTGTATTTGGGGGCGCTAATAACAGCTAACTGTGATGAGGAACAAGAAATAAATAGGAGAATAATAAAAGCAAACAGAAGTTTGGCAGCAGTCAACCATTTATTGAAATCAAAAAATTTGTCCACAGGAGTAAAATTTAGAATGTATAAAACAATTCGAGACCGACAGCGCTGTATGGTAGTGAAACCTGGGTTCTCAATAAGAAGTCAAGAGAAAACCTTTTAAGGTGGGAAAGGAAGATCTTAAGGAAAATTCTAAGGGGTAAGAAGACGGATGAAGGCTATGTAAGGAGAAATAATGAGGAAATATACGTAATGTACCAGGCACCAACAATAGACGAATTTGTAAAAGTTAGAAGAGTGCAGTGGTTAGGGCATCTAGAACGTATGGAAGACGAAAGCGCAGTTAAGAAAATAGTAGAGAGTAAGCCTAACTACAAGAAAAAAAGAGGCAGGCTGAGGAAGCGATGGAGAAAGGCGGTGGCAATAGATCTAAAGGAGAAAAATGTAACGGATTGGAAAAGGAAGGCGAAGGACAGAATGGAATGGAGGAGAATAACACAGCTCTGGGCCTAAAAGGCCTGTAAACACACACACATATATATATATATATATATATTCACACTGTACTTCGCATTTTTCAATCTATATTGGTTTTGTAGGTTGTTATGCTTTATTTATTAGGTAAGTGGTTAAGTGGTTGCTGCCAGTAATAGAATTAACGTACATACAACACAGGTAGGTCAAAAAATCCCTAAGGCTAGGGATGTGCATTTTAATTCTGTTGCCCTAGAAAGACGCTGTAGATCAGATAACAGAACTGTCTTTCAGCCTCAAAACTACCAACATAGTCGCATTCTACAGGGTGTTTCGATGTAAGCATACAAAAATTTGCCCGGTTATCCGGCCTTAATGATTTTTTTTCTATCGCTTACTGAGATAGAATGTGTAAAATTTGAAAACATAATAACTATTTTAGCCATATCGTTGAAGTCCTTCAAGAGGTCAAATTAGTTTTAGCTAAGGTATATTAATTACTACAAGATCATTAAAGCTATGTAGCATTTGTTTTGATCTAACGTTAGGGAAGGCCTTGCCCAACTCATACTGAAAGTTATCTTTTGATAATCATTGTACACTTAATATTTCCACAGTTGTCTAATTCAGCGATCAGTTTGAAGAAAGCATATGCAATTGTCGAAGCAAATGGACAATAGTCTCAGCTTTTTTTCAGAAAATTAAAATGCATAAAAATGTGCATATGAAAATATAAAATACATATATTATATTATAAAATAACTGAAAATAGCAATTTGATCAGCGCTATTATTTCTCACCAGAAAGCTGAAATTTGCTACAGAGAGATAAGATTAATAAAAAAATATAAGTAACCAAAATAGTGACGGATTTTGTTTTTACTTATATTTTTAAGATAATTTACATTGTTTGTGTTTGTAAATCATATTAGGAAAGCATTTTTGCATGTAATTTTTTTTTAGACTTCTGACGGCGGTGCAAAATAACAGCAAAACATTGGCAAGAAATAAAATATAATATGTTTCTGTTTTTATTGTTGGAAACCTTACTTAGTATTTAAATAATTTAAGTATGGAAATGGAATGCACTGATAGTCTTCTATTAAATAATAAGTATTAGAAGTTTAGAAATGATTTAGCAAAATAGCACAGGGCCTTCTAATTTTGCAATAGTATTTAAATCGGCGGCAACTCTTTCCAAATATATAATTGGATTGGTACTCATTTGAGCATTGAACATAATTTCTGTTGCTTTTAAGACTATTTCACAAAAATATTCAACACGTTCACAACGTGTGTGAAAGAGAAATTTGTTTATTATAATGGTTTTGAGTCTACTCATTATATTGCTACCTTAGGTGTTCCTCAAGGTTCCATACTTCGGCCCCTTTTTTTCTACTATATATTAATGATTTGAATGATGTGATTAGTTCTTGTAGACTTTTTTACGCTGATGATTTAGATTTATTTTCTGTTATAAATAGTTTAGAGGATTGCCTGTAGTTACAAATTGTTCTTGATCATATACATTCATGGTGCTTAAAAAATAGATTGTATCTTAATCCTTCTAAATGTAAAATTCCGAGTTTCTCAACGATTGCTTTATAAATTTGCATAAGCATTGACAATAATAATTTATCTTGTAATTCTTATTTAGATCTTAGAGCATCGTTTGATGCTAAATTAACGTTTAATGATCGCATATTATAGAAAAGACGAAAGAGGCATTGATATTTTCTGTTTTATAGTTTGCAATTGCAGCAATTCTCAAATATTGGAACTATTAAAACATTATAGTTTGCTTATGTTCACTCTAGGCTATTTAATAAAAAAGAAAAATATATCAGTAAAAAATTTCACGAATATCCTGGTCATTCCTAAAATTTGTTGCTGATCATATTTGCAAAATACTTGGAATCAGTCCCTGTAGGGTTTCGTTGACACTGCACTTTCAATAACTTTTTTTCTGTTTTTGTCAGCTATCCCCGCTTGTTGGTTTAAATATTTAACAGAACAAACAAACAAAATTCGCTTTGACGTTGACATATTTCGGCTAATAACTCACCTCACCCTGTATATTTATTATGTAATTGTCACGGCATTTGTCAAGACGGAAACAAAGTTTATAGGGAAAGCTGAGCAATAAAATTTTATTCTGTTGGTTTTGAGCTGGGATTATTCGATATGGTACATTAATTTTGAGAGAGGGATAGCGTGCCTGACAAAAAACAGTGAAGAATCACAGCTGCAAACTGCGGCACTGCCCACCTTGCCATGCTGACACATCCTGAAACAAAAAACAATCATATATTTCCCTATAAATCAATATTTAACGTTTCTAAACTATAAAAAACACCACTTTCTATCCAATCTGTCCGGGAAGGCACTGACGCCAACGGAATTTCTCCCCTTGTATTGGATCAACTATATTTTAAACCGAATTGCATTTTTTGCGGTTTCTGGTACTTCAGCAAACCGGTTTGAATGCTTATCCTACCCACAAGTGTGCGAAGTATACCTTTTTTACAGGTACGACATTACAATGAATAAAAAAATGTTTTATTCACGAGTTGCATGCAATGTACAGGGTGTCCCAAACTCGACGCCAATGTTACTGAAAATTTGAAGAATGAAGTTCAAACGGCATGGATTGAGGTTTGAGGTGCATTTTATACCAAAAATTGGGTTTGAGATATTTCGAAAATTGTGTTTATGACGTCATGAAATATTTTTTTCCAGGATCATACCTGTATTTATCCATATTAAAAAAAACATATTTTTTCGATACTTTTATTTAAAAAAAAGTTCTCTATCTATTTTCATTAAAAAGTTATGATCGGAAGTAAAAATAATAATTACAACATCAAGGTTGCATTAGCCGTGAGTGGGAGATAGCAGAGGTCATGTTTCCCCCGGGACCTCTAATATGTTATACAGATGGGTACCGGGTAGAGAATGAGTATGCTGGGGCAGGAATATATCTGGAAAACTGGGACATTCGGCAGAGCTTTTCGCTGAGCACTCGGTTTTCCAGGTGGAGGTTTTTACTATTTTAATGGTAGAAGGCAAGGAAGGAGTAAACAATTGTGTGGAGGAGAAAATCTTCATCTGCTCTGATAGTCAGGCTGCACTCAGGGCCCTTAGCTCTCCAAGGATGAGATCTAGTCTTGTTCAGGAGTGTAGAGATGCCCTGGAGCCCTGGCCAGACAAAAGGAGGCGGAGTTGGTCTGGGTTCCTGGCCATAAAGGAATCTCCCGTAATGAGATGGGGGCGCCTTGCCAGGGACCCGAACCCATTCTTGGAATTACGCCAGGTATTGGTAGATTTCCATGAGTGGTTACCCTCTCGGAACAATTATAACTGCGGACAAATAATGATGAAAAAAAAATGTATTTCAGTTACAGAGATACCAATTTATTTGAAATAAGAATAAAAGAACGTGAATTTCATAATTTGTCACAGCAACTGTTTGAAGCTATTTCCGTGATTTTCAATACACAGTTGAGCTTGCCGAATCCATGTGTCCCCACCCCCAAGCAGGGCTCAAACCAGGCTGTATAGTGGAGTAAAATCGGCTCTCAATTATGTCGGTCTGTTTTTAAAGAAAGTATAACTGAATTAAACCTTTATCATCTTGTAGAGGGTCAATTTGGGCATCCAAAATGGGCTTCTACAACTTTTTTTCAGTTGAGACGAATGTTCGATGCTTTGGACGTTATTTGCCAATTTTGTTTTTCTTCACATACATCCCATAAATCAATGATTTTACTTATGTTTATAACTTATATTAAAAACTATAGCGTTCCCTTTAAAACTCAAATACATACTTGAAAACAATGTGAAATACAAGTAATAACATTAAAGTATTATTATTTCTGGTGAAACATTATGTTGCAATCGATGCAAAGGCCGACATCGCATTGTCGGCACATGATGCATACGCTTGAATTGCAGTTTTCGCGTGCGCATCTTCTTCTTTTTTTGTTTGGGACATACAATAAAAAATGGTCAATACGGTCATATCTAACATCGCTACCAACTCTTTCGGAATTGCTGAATAGGGATGAAGGTCTTCCTGCACCTTTAACTGCTACACCATATCTTGAAAGGTATGCAATTACAATATTTCTGCGAAAGTCCAATTGTTTCATGGGACTATTAGATTTATTTAAAGGTATGTGGATGCTTACATCCAGCATCCACCACCACTATTTTTGGGACCGAATTGCTGCCCGATGCCTGGCTGCATTTTGGTCCATCAAATCTGTTCCTCCCATAGAACTATTATATCTTTCTATAACATTAGGTCGAGGAACCTGAATAATTTTTTTTTCACTTTGCGAATACAGTTTTACATGTGAGACTGATTCCACTCCAAAGCAGGTTGATGCTACCGTAACTATATTATTGTCGATCCAACGAATAAAGATTATCCCATTTTCACGATTTAGAATTTTGAAATGTTCACCTCTAGGGTGCTTCTTCAAATCCTTTTTGTCAGGCAGTGGAATTCCTTTGGGTAAACGATTATCCCGTATGGTACCACTACACTATATACCTGATCCCTCATATTTCGAAGTAAGGTATATAATTTGTTTGGTAGATTTTTTACTTTCTGAAAATTCCATCAACATTGTAACCATTGGGGCAGTTGCTTTTCCATAAGGTGTTCTTCGGTTTCACGACTTTGAGTATTCATGCCTTGGTACAAGTCAAAGTTGATCAGGTACAAAAAAATTCAAAAATTACTATAGGAGTGTAGTTGCTATATTGGGAAAAATCTGCATGACGAAATGGTATATCTTGCTTCATAAGATCGCCTGGGGACCATAGAAACTTTACTTGTTTCTCTTTAGGTTGCTCGGCAAATGGAATGGAGTCTTCATGATGCATTACGGTTTTGCTATTTATCCTGTCATTGTTTCGATGCCGAATTTCGACTGAAGCACGAAGGGGACGTCCAGATAGTCTATCTAAATCACCTTCTTCTTCATCGCCTGAATCCTCGCCCTTCAAGGCACTTACTTCAGAGGATTCCGTATAAATTGCATCAATGTCTACATCGTCATCAGCATAAGCCATTTCTAATGGCTTTAAATGTTGCTTACGTATCTTCCAAACAAAACAAAAATATATAACACCTTCTACAAAACTCGATGTATCGGCTAAGAAATAGAGTATTTTATAATATAATTCATTGCACATGCTTCTGAATTTTGACAAATATTAGAGAAAGGGCAATACTTACTCAAACTGGGGCTCCATTTTTCATAATATATCAGAACATCACATCACAAATCAACCTATCGTGTAAACCAATCTAATCAAACTGTCAAAACATGCAAATATCAGGTACATCCATAGACCTTATAAATCATGGATGCGCCCTGCTGCCTATACAAATCGTTGATGCTCAGATGTGTGCGACAAAGATAGAGCTAGTCCGGGCAAAAACCCACAGATCATTGGCCAAAAAAAACAAAAACGGTAAATGACAGACGTGTGACAGACCGAATTATATTAGATATTTACTCATTTATTCAGAAATGTAATTTATAATTACATTTTGATAATAACAATTTGTAAGGAAGCTTTTAATTATTTAGGAAAGGTTTTGTCAGGTTATGTTTATATATTTTTCTGTCATAGAACATCTGTTTTTGCCCGGACTAGCTTCATCCCTCTTGTACACATCAGGACAGCGGACCTCTCTTTCTAGGGCCGGTCCATGATTTATAAAGTCTATGGGTACATCAGACTTAAAATTAAGTATTACTAGCGCCATCTATTGGCTATTTAGCCATACTTACAAACAGAAAGGCTACTAGAACACGAATTTCCATTACATATGTGTAACGTTAGGTTGTTAAGGGTTAAAAACTTCTCTATGCTTGTTTATGGTTACTAATAGTTTTCTTTAATTTACAGGTCTGTTCAACACACACCATCTGATCACAGGAACTGGATGATGTAAAGGTAAGTGTAAATCATTTAAAGTATACACTGTATACAGGATGGTTGAAGAAAACAAGTTAATATTACTAGAGCTAATGAAACATTGAAAAATAAATGGGGTTGGTTAAATAAAAGTATGACCAAGAGCCATTCATTTTTTATTTTGTTTTTTTTTTAAAGCGCATCAAAATTTGACACAGAACTTTTTTGATTAAGCCGAATGTGACATGGTGTAAATAATTTTATTGGGCGTTATTATATTTTGTTTGCAATGAAATGTAATGAAATTTTACAACACCGTTACAAATTTTTAATAAAAATTATGTCATTTGGCCTAATATATATTTTACAGTAACATATGGTGCGAACAACGTATAAATTTACTATCATTGTTATCAGTGTAGAGTTCACTTAATTTGGAACGGAGTGTATAATTCAAACATAATGAACCCAATTTAAATATAATGGCCCACACGTCCAAATAGTACGTTTATCTTATAAAAAATTCAGTACAGGAAATACTAGCGTCTGTATTTAAAGTTGGTTTATATAAAATCAATGAGATAAGTATTGCAGTGTGTGTGTGTCTGTGGAATAATTTATTTCATATACATAATTGACACGTTTCAAATGCCACTACTGACAAAATGTTAAAATTGATTACCTACAACATAAAAGTATTGCAGCAAGTTCCTATTTGGTTTTAACAACATTAATATGTTTCTAGAATTATCATTGAAGTTAATGTTTGGGTTTTAATATACAGTATGGACCAGTTACGTCTCACCACTTCACCTAAAATTAACAGCTGTACTTACGTACAATTTACAATTATTTTTAATATATATATATATATTACAAATTTTATAATTTATACTTATTTCTTTCTATTCTTGACCATTTTTATTGTAGTTATTTCCTATACAAATTGGGGAATTGTTTCAAATAATTTTTGTTAAAGGAACATACGAGGTGTAGCAATTAAGTTCTGGAAATTTGTCAATACAAAAACAAGCTATCGACCGTCACAATGGTCTCCCTCTAACTCTACACAATGATTCCAACGTTGCTCCCACGATTGGAAGCACCCTTGGTAATCCTCCGCAGTTAACCCGTTCAACATCACGGTTACAGCTTCTTTGATCTCCTGTACGCCGCCATGATGAGTTCCCTTAAGGTGCGACTTCATCTTGAGGAATAAAAAGAATCGCAGGGGGCAATATCGGGGCTATAGAGAGGGTGTGGCAACGTTGGAATGCCTTTGTTTGCCAAAAACTCTTGCACAATGAACGAGAATTGGGCTGGTGCGTTGTCGTGGTGCAAAATCCAGCCGTTCTCGGCGGGTTCGGGTCGCACACGGAAAACGTGGGCCCGCAGCCGTTCCAGGATGCCAACATAGAACTGTCCAGTCATTGTCTGGCCCGCAGGAACATACTCACGATGAATGATGCTATGGATGTCGAAAAAAAAACGAAAATGCCTTCAGTCGTGACTTGGACATCCTCGCTTTCGTTGGCGGCTCTCCACCCTATTCCACCCACTGCTTTGTTTACGAGTCTCGGGGTCATACTCAAATATCCAGGTCTCATCTCCAGTGACTGCTCGACTCATCCAGTCTCTACCGTCACTCCGAATGCGGGACAACAAATCCTCACAGATCGATTTTCGCATGTCTTTCTGTTCACGGGTGAGAACTTTTGGCACCATCTTTGCGCAAATCTTTCGCATATTCAAATTTTCGGGTATCTCGCGAACGGTTTCTTTGTTGACATTTAACTCGTCAGACAACGCACGAATGCTTAGGTGCCGATCAGACGTGATCAGTGCAAGCAAACGATCAACACTCGCATCAGTACGAGTTTTTGAACCGTTTTGCCCTTTCAAACACGCGCGTTTTCGACATGCACTCATCTCCATAAACCACCTGTAATTTTCGAAGGATTTCCGAGGGTTTTTCGCCAGATTTCATTAAAAATTGAATCACAACACGTTGCTTGTAATTTAAGTCACTCATTTTCACGACGCCACTGAAAAAGTTACTTCCAAAAAATACACATAAAACACAAACCAACGTGCTATCGACTTCAACTTTGGACTGAAACTAAAAGGAGGGGGACCTTTCTTTTAGCTTCTCTCTAGAGAAAGGTTGACGAACGATGCAGTGTTGCCACACCTCGTAAAGCTTCAAAAATTGTAACTATATAATAATAACGTACCCAGGAATTTTTTAAGTGGAATAAATTACAATTGAGTATATTTCACTGCATTCGTATTTGCAATTATCAATCATGTTCTAAGAAATGTAAGTAAGAACGGCCATTCAACAAGGCGCAACACATGATTTCCAACAATACAGCACCAAATGTTTATCTTAAATTCATGTTGGAAATTACGTTCTCTTAATACATGCGGGATTTCATTATCCCAAACATGTTTATTTCTGAAGTTGAAAACATCCCGATGAGTAAATGTGGTACCGTCTGTAAACAGCACCTTGCTTAAAAAGTGTGGATCATCATTGTGCCGGTCTAAGAATCAAAAACAAAATTGTTCCCTATCTGGAAAATCTGCAGGTTGTAAATTCTGCACTGGGCTAAAGTGATACGGGTACAGTTTTTCATTATGAAATAATCTATGAATAGATGATTTAGGTACCACTACAGCCGCAGACATTCGTCGTAAACTTATTTCAGGATTTACTGTTACACGAAGCAAAATCTGCTCTTGTTCTGGAGTAACAGTTGTTGGACGGCCAGCATCTCGTCTTTTAAGACGAGACGATCCTAACCGGTCATAAAGATTTTGTAATCTATTTGGGTAACTTTCTAAATACCTGCGATACGCACGACGTCCATTAAAATTTTCTTTTGCATAAATACCATATCTCGCTTTTCTTCATTAGAAAATAAATTATGGCGAGGCATATTTCACGCGATATTATTAATTGTAAACAAAGGAATACACTATTTAACATAAGTTACTTGTCAATCAGCTAAGAATTTGAATCCTGTGAAAACTTCCTAAGAATTTTAAGAATTTCGATTTCAAAATTTGAAATTTAACGCCCCGTAACTTTTTTATTAGCCACAAATGGACCAAGGTAAGTTTGGCTTAATCGCATTATTATGATGTAAGGAATCTACTCTGCTCTGTGTCCCATTAATTTCGGGACACCCTGTATATTTTTTAATAGACATGTGCGTCTACATTTTCCGTTTGCGTCTGTTATTCGGTACCCAACCTACTGATCATGAGTAATTGATTCCATTCTGATCAAATGCGATTTGCATTATTTGGGAAAATACGTACAAGCTCAATTTGATTCTACTTTCAAGAACGTAATGAAAAGGTGATAAAAATAGATGTTTTATCCAAACTCATTTACCTACTGTATAAAATTTTGCGGATATTTTGGACTTGTATGATGAATCAATTTTATGTCAGAGAAGTATGTCATTACAAAAAAAATGTAGCACTTCAGTACCTAATATGCTGTTATTATTTGTATCTGATCCTGAGTGGCAACGCTGCTAGACTTCTATATAGCTTCAATACTCGTACGCGTCATCAGAAAATTTGGAGCGTCGTGTTACCCATTGTTATGGGGTGATTTGTTTATATTTTAAAAGGTCGAGTATATCTTTTTTTCGATCTTCAGAATACATGGTTAAAATCGTTCTGTATATTTGCCATACAAGCTGTTTTATTATTTAGCTGCCAAAACGTTTATGTGATAAATTTCGAAAGCAATAATAATAGGTGAATAAAACATAAGTGTCGTATAACCTGAACATTATAAAATTATTTTGTTGATTGGGAAACTCACGAGATATTATTATTTATCCTTCCGTTTATTATTAAGTCTACGAGCCGCCACTGATATAGACTACCGAAAACTTGCTACACCCAGGTTGTCTTTGGTTTGATGCAAAAACTAAAAAAAAGGTCAGACCCATCATCTTTCGTTTCGAGCGAGATATGTTTTTGGATTCCTGAAATTTCTACCCATAAGCGGGGTTGTTGACCTTCACCTTTAAATCTTGAACAGAAAGTGATATTGTGTGATACATCATTTTAAAAGGTATTCAATTATTTTTTCAACGTTATCTAGTTTTTTTTTTGCTGATCAGTCCAAGAAATTGGAGATTGCCCATTTTTCATTCATCTTCTTGTATGTTAATAATATTATTAAAATTAAAAAATTAAAATTGTTATTTTGCCAAACGTTGAAAATGTATATAATAACTTTTGGATTGATATTCCTTTTTTCACAGAAGATGAAATATTTTCCGCATTAAAAAGATTTAAGCCTAAATTGACTAGCGGTCCGGATGGTATTCCAGCCTTCCTTCTTAAGGATTGTGCATTGTTATTTGTTATACCTTTAAAAATTTTATTTGACATTATTTTGAAAAATAAATTATTCCCCCTAAAATGGAAAATTTCTAAAATAATACCTATTTTCAAAAGAGGTGATAAGTCTGACATGAATAACTATCGGCCTATCGTTATAATCAACAATTTTATAAAATGTTTCGAAATATTTTCTTTTTTTCCATACCAAGTATATGATAACGGAACGACAACATGGTTTTTTCAAAGGGCGGTCTACTATTACGAACTGTTTTGTGTGACTGAATTTATTGCTGATTCTATTGATAGTGGGTTTCAGACTGATATAATTTACACTGATTTCATTAAAGCGTTCGACAGAGTTGACCACGTTTTATTGCTAAATAAATTAAAGTCATTTGAATTTTCTGATCTACTTATTCATTTAATTAGTAACTATTTAACTAATAGAATCCAGCATGTTCTGTATCGTGGTTTTAAGTCTGTTGAAGTGATTGCGTCCTCAGGAGTCCCTCAAGGCTCGGTTTTGCGCCCATTATTATTTGTTTCATTTGTAAACGATATTGTTAGTAATCTGATTGTAGATTGTTTGCTTTATGCCGATGATCTGAAAATATTTAGCAGAATTTCCAATATTAATGACTGTCTGTTGCTTCAGCAGAATTTGGATTCCATTTGTGATTGGTGTAGAGTAAACAATTTATTTTTAAATCCTGAAAAATGTAAAAGTGTGTCATTTACTACAAAGCAGCATGTTATTGAATTTAATTATAAGATTAATAATCATTTCTTAGAGAGACAAACTTTTAGAGATCTAGGAGTGTTATTTGATTGTAAATTATCGTTTAATGACCACATATTGGATTGGATTACTTCTAAAGCGTATAAAACTCTTGGATTTATTATTAGGAACACGTCCACGTTTAAATCGGCTGATACTTTGAAACTTCTTTTTTCAACTTTAGTTAGGTCAAAATTGGAATATGCCTCTGTTGTTTGGTGTCCAAATTATGTAACATATATTGACAGTTTAGAATGGGTTCAGCGTCGTTTTTTAAAATTCGTTTCTTTTAGAACTGACGGAATTTATCCTCAAACTGGCACTTCCCAGGATGAGCTTTTAGGGAAGTTTTCTGTTAAATCTTTGGAGGACAGACGTAGCATTGCATTTAAATAAAAATACTAAATAAATTTTTATTTAAATTATTAAACAACCTAACTGATTGTGGTGATTTATTAAATAAACTTTATATTCATGTTCCCAGGGTGGTTTCAAGACACGCTGGTATTTTTTACTTGCCGACGCCAAGAACTAATATTAGAAGTTTTTCCCCATTGAATTTTATGCGCAATACTTATAACAACTTAAAGTCATCGGTTGATATATTTCATTGTTCTCTTGCAAGCTTGAAGCAAGCAGCACTATGATGCTGTTTTTTTAATATGATGCTATTTTTAGTGTTAACTACTATTATTATAATTTTCTGTATCTTAATTTAAGAATTTAAGTTTGTTTTGGTTTCTGTTTTTTGTATCTGTTTAGTGTTTCTCTTTCTTATTGCTTACATATTGTTTGTTTGTTATTTTTAATGTATATGTTCTTTGTATATCTTTTTTTTGTATGTGTTTCCCATTCTGTAATTGGGCATTCGCCTGTTGAATGGTGTAAAGTAAATAAAGTAAATAAAATAAAATAAAATAAAATAAAAAATAATATGTCATTTTTATTTACAGATTTCTTTTCTTGTTCCTTTATCCCTATTCTAAATTTAATAAAACTATTGTTGTTTAAGCATATTTAATGAGATTTGTTTTTAATTACTTATGCTACGGTAAAGCATACTGGAATGATCGTATTTTAATGTAATGTTGGAGTATTAATAAATGAACTGAAGTTTCGAATTATTTTGCGTGACTGGTAGCATCTACGTGGCGCTAAAAGTCGTTACTTTTATGGACATAATCACGAGCTTGGCATCCTCAAATGACCTGCAAGCAAATTTGTCGAATCTGGGCGTGACCACAAGAATTTCCTCTGGTTTCAATAGTTCAGCGGAGGGACACCTCAAATTATTCTGGTTAAACTATATCCGAATATTTGGAATTTTCACACTTACTGTCATTAACGTTATTTAATTAAATCGACGGTTTCACATTCATTTAGTTGGGTGTAAATATTCGAAGGTATGTCGATTCGGCACTTAGATAGAGGTTATTAGATTTCTGGAAACGGTAAGATTAGATTCGATTCATTGTTAGCAGTTCGGCAAAAATTAAAATGTTCGTAGTAAGTTTTAAGTCTTCTAACAAAATTTGTGACGCATAATAAAATTATTATTTTACCTATATTAAATCCTCAACTTTTTTTGGTTGTTTGTTCAAAAGAAAATGAGAACTTCTAGAATTCCTGGGGAAGTTTTATATAATGACCAAAGATTTAAGAATCCTACTGACGTTGTAAATACTTTCCTCTCAATTTATTACAGTGACTTTTTGCAATCGAAACCAGAGGATGTCTCTGAGATATCCATGCCTTATTCTTATAATAATGATATATTTTTGATTGAGATCACTGAAAGTGAAGTTCTTAATGTTATGTGTTATGTCATTTAGGCCCAGAGCTGCATTATTTTTCTCCACTCAGTTCAGTTTCTCGCCTTCCTTTTCCAGTCCATTACATTTTTCTCTCTTAGGTCTATTGCCACTGCCTTTCTTCATCGCTTCTTCGGTCCCCCTTTCTTTTTCTTGTAGTTAGGTTTAACCCCTACAATTTTTTAACTGTCCTATCATCTTGCCAACGCACTTATCTGAATTTTACAACTTCGTCTATTTTTGATGTCTAATACATTGCATATATTTCCTCATTATTACTCCTTACCTTTCTCTATCTTCTTTCCCCCTAGAAGTCTTCTTAAGATCTTCCTTTCCCTCCTTAACACTGACTTCTTATTGAGGATCCCGGTTTCACAGCGCTGTCGGTCTTAAAATTGTTTTGTACATTTTAAATTTTACTCCTCTAGACAGATTTTTTAATTTTATTAAGTGATTGACTGCTGCCGAACTTTTGTTTGCTTTTATTATTCTCCTATTAATTTCTTGCTCGTCGTCACACTTAGCTGTTAACAGCGCTCCCAAATACATATATTCTTAAACTTCTTCAAGCTTTATCTCTCCGTGCTGCGTCCTGAATTTAAAATTGGTATGTTTTTTTTGTTCTCCCATTCTCAAAAGCTCACTTTTCTCTTGATTTATCTGCAGTTCCACTTGACGTGCCCCCTCCACAAGTTTTCTCGTTTTTTCTAATTCCCTACTATTTCTTGCAGTTAAGGCAAATCATCTGCATAACTTACTATTTGGTGACTTTTAAACAGTATGTCTGTTCAACTGACTATTTCTTATGAACTTTTCTAGTACTAAATTAAAAAGAAGCGTTAAGAGTGGGTCTCCTTGTCTCAATTCTGTGTCAATGGTAAAACGTTCCGAACATTCACCTTTTATTTGTACTTTGCTTTTAATATCTTCTATGGTCATTTTCAATTGCCTATTCAGTTTGGTTGGTATCCTAAATTATTTCAATATTCTACTTAGTTTATTTTTTTCGACAGAATCAACTGGTTTCCTGAAGTAAACTAATAAGACCATTGTTTTAATCCTATATTCATAGCATATCACGATTTGGTCCATTGTTGGCCACCCCTTTCTAAAACCTGCTTGATACTCTCCTATGTGTAGTTCAACTGTAAGTTCTATTATCTGTTTACTAACGTTGCCATGATTTTATACCCTATATCTAGCAACGATATATCCCTATAGTTTCTGCAGTCTGTTGCGTCTCCCTTTTTTAAAATTGGTATAATCATAGCATCTCTCCAGTCTTCAGGCATACATTCTGTTCTCCAAATATTAGGATCATTTCGTATATTCTTTGTATTAAATCCTCTACTGTGTACTTAATGGTCTCTGTCCTTATTTCGTTTTCCTTTGGATTTTTGTCATTCTTTAATTATATCTATTTCCTTTTTTGTAAGCTCTTCAACATCCACTTCCTCTTCCCTTACAAGTATCATCTCCTTCTAATCCTCTCCTTTCGCTCTCTTCATTCAACATTACAGCAAAAAATTGCCTCCATCTTTCTCTCACTTCTGTTTCCTCTCCAATTAAATTGTCACTTTCATCCCTCGCATATTTTACTTCTTCCTTTCTCTTTTTGCCTTTTTTATCTCTCTGTAGAAGTTACGTATTTCTTTCCTCTTATAATGACGTTCTATGTCATCTATTTTCTTATTGCCTTTCGTCTTTGTTCTCTGTATATTTCCTTATCCTTCTCTTGTACTGACTGGAGTGTTTTAATTCTGAGCTTATTTCTCTTCTCCGCCTCTCCGATACACTTCTCATCCACCATCCTGTCTTCATCCAACACTCTCTTTTTGGTGTTACTTTCTCACTTGCTGTTTGTATGATATTTTCGATGTTTATCCATTCCACATTTATATTTGCTTTCATTAACTGTCTGTTTTCTTGCAAACCTTCCCTTTTTCTTCTTTGTAATCCTTTCTTTTTAGTTTTTTTGTATCTTCAAATCCATTCTCACTAGATAGTGCGTAGTCCGAGTCTATGTTTGCACGACTTAACGTTCTCTATTATGCTTCTCTGTGATTCTTATCTATGCAAACATGATCAATTTGATTCGTACATGCTCTATTTGGAGAGGTCCTGGCACCCTTATGTATGTTTTTTCTCTTAAAAAATGTGCTCATTATTTTCATTTTTGTTCTTCTTCATATTCAATAAGCCTACGTCCATTGTCATTGTCATAATTTCTTATGTCACAATGTACCTCGAGTTGCATACTTTGTGACGTCACACTGCAAGTGAGGCTTATAAAATTACCTATTCCTAGCTTAGTAAATGTGGCATGCCTTGTCTTGTCCAAAACGAGGTGCCAAATTATATACGAACGCGATTGTACCTACCATCAACTGCTTTATAAAACTGAGGTTAATATTAATTCAGAATAATTTGATTTTATTTCATAAGATTTCGCATGATTTCATGTGATTTTAAGTGAATTCCTTGATTTCATAGATATCTACAGATTTTTTTTATTTCGCACAAAACCTAGACCTGATTTCAGGAGTGTCACAGTCCTCGGTAAAAAATAACTTTTCATGTTAAGGAAGATATGTAAATGAAGTATTTAACAACACCCTGTACACATTTTTCTTATATATTTTTAGATATTAATAATATTGTGTGAAACTAACTATTCAGTGGACTAAAGCCCCAACCAGCGTTGAATTACACCCACACTATCTACTCATATATTCTTTATTATTAGCTTTTGTAACATTTTTTACTGTATTAGAAAGGTATTTTAAGCTAATATAAATCAAATCTCCTACAATTCAATGAAGTCGTATGTATGCTCTCTGAGACCAAAACATCTAGGTATGATAATGAACAATTCCACAGACAAAGCTCTATTCAATAATTATCTAATGAAATTAATCTAGCTAACCGGGTTTAATGAAAATACTCTATAAATATCTAACTTCATTTTGAAACAGTGGGAACCACAATAGATGAGATCTGACCTACCTCTGCATTTTAGGATTACTTCTTCAGGTGGCCTCCTTTAAGTTGAGTCAAATATCTGACTATTATATAAATTAAAATTATTTGAAATTAAATATGGACAATTTCAAAGTGATTTTAGCCTGTCAATGAATTTTAAATTAAACTTAAATAATGTTTACCCTTTATGTAATCGTTTTTTTTATATATTTTTAGGTATTAAAAATATTGTGTGAAACTAACTACTCTTTGGACTAAAGCAGAAATAGGTCAGATCTCATCTATTGTGGTTGACTTTTCGAGTTCCCACTGTTTCAAATTGAAGTTAGATATTTATAGAATGTTTTCATTAAACCAGGTTAGTAAATTTAGCTAGATTAGTTTCATTAGATAATTATTGAATAGAGCTTTGTCTGTGGAATTGTTCATTAGCATACCTAGGTGTTTGGTATCAGAGAGCATACATATGACTTCATTGATAGGAATTGTAGGAGATTTGATTTATATTAGCTTAAAATACCTTTCTAATACAGCAAAAAAACCCTGTACGCAGTTCACAAAGTGTAACTCATCAATGTAATTTAAATAATTTTAAACTAAATTGACACGTTTAGTTTACCGTTTATTATTTTTTAACAAACACACTTATCGGGTTTAATTGGGGATGAGCTTATAATTCCTCTAAACTATTCAACACGAAACAATAGCAGAAGTTTTGTACTTAAGCATAGCTTATGTCTTTCTAGGTGTTAACTAATAGTGCTCCGGCTTGGCAACTTGCTAATAGAATTGATTACATGTCTGAGGAACATATTGCAAGGAATGTCTAACTGTTGGCAGCACGATTCAAACAACTTGTTAAATGTAAGCGTCAAGTCCATTACGCCTGTAGTTATGAGGTATCACAGTATGTGTATTTTATTTTTTAATATTTATTGACTCTTGTAAAAAATACAGAGCAGCAATCATGGAAAATAAAATTTCTGACCATTTATTAATTTTACAATTATTAGAAAATAATAAAATAAGAATTATTATTTCATTATTATTTACTATTATTTGCCTATGCCCATTGATTATACCGATGTTGGCTAAAACAAGAAATCTTGCAATACAAGACAAGAGTTTATTTAAAGTCTTGTTCTTGCTCGATTTTACAAGATCGTAAAGTCTATAGCACGGGTCACCAAATGGCGGACCGCGACCTATTTTGTGCGGACCCAGAAGAATCTGAGAATATCAATATAAAAATTTGTGGTAATTCAATTTTGACCATCTCCAGGATTTAATGGCAATAGCTTGCACCAACTTGACTCCAGACTTCAGACAGATTGTTCAGAGTAAAAAATGTCATTTTCGCATTAATATTAGGTACCTACTTACTTTGTTATTTTTTAATTAGATGTAAATATTCTTAATAAAAAAATATTCAGATTTCTTTTCGTTTTATTTTTTAATTGATATTATAAATCTTGGTTGTTAGTCATCATCTACCAAACGGACCGCGAGAGATGTATATATTTTTTAAACGGATCTGCAATGAAAGTAATTGGTGATCCCTGGTTTATAGCATTGATATAAGGGAAATGCATCGACCGTAAATAGTGAAATAGAGTGGTGCAATATAATTTCAAGCAAGTGACATCAATAATTGGAATATGTAGATATATGCATAGTATATTGATTGATTGTCATAGGCGCCGACTTTCCGTAGGAAAAGAGGGTTTTGCCCCAATTTTTAAATATTGAGCTAAAATTCCGAAATACATTTTTTATTGTCTTTCAGAGCACGTGGTTAAAATTTCAGTAGTCGTAGTTAACCCTGTATATTATGTTTATATATCACAAGGATATAAATACATCCAAAAAATATTTTTGTTTAGTTTTTTTCGAGATATGACGTCATCGACAATTTTTTTAACTACATCGTCAAAAATCATGGTGGCCTGACAGTAGCCTTAGCGACCGAGAATGTTTTTTATTGCTGTCAGATAAAAACTTCGTACTTTATTAAATAGTTTTTTTTTGTTTTTTGAATTATTACTTTAGTCCTTATCTTTTGTTTGGCAAAAGCAGTGCGTTTGAAGTGTTTATTGAGTAATAACTTTGTCATTTTATAAAGAAAAAATGGTTAAATTAACTGAACAAGAACGAATTGAAATTCTTGCATGATCGGATTAGGAGACAGGATGCGCACCCAAATAGAAGTAATTGAATTGTTCAATGAAACTCATCCTGATCGACATCCCATTAGCCAAAGCATGGTAAGTAATATTGAGTATAAATACCATAACTTTAGACGAGATCTGGTCGAGTGTCAAAATCAGTAGATGATGAGCTTAATGTTTTGTTGGCAATACAAGAAAATCATCACTCAACACTTAACCAATTGGCTTCTGAGATCAATATGGCAGCGTCCACAGTTTACAAAATTATGAAAAAAGCAAAGTATCTTCCTTATAAAGTATGCCTTGTTCATGAACTATCTGAAATGCCAGAGCTATGCAATAATGATAATAATTTCGTAATTTTTTCTGGCGAGGCTACGTTTGTTTTGAACGGTCATGTCAATAGGCAAAACTGCCGTTATTGGGCTACCGATAATCCCCGATGGATGATGGAGTATCACACTCAAAGTCCTCAGAAAGTAAATGTGTGGAGCGGCATAGTCGACGGAAGAATTCTGGGTCCCTATTTCTTTGACGTCAACCTAACTGGTGCAAGATATTTGGATTTTCTTCGAGACGGCCTCATTCCTGAACTAATAACTTTATATCCAGATATAGAGGGACATGATCTTCCAAGAAATGACATCTTCTTTCAACAAGATGGTGCACCTCCCCATTATGCAACACCTGTCCGTGCTTATTTAGACGAACTGTTCCCGAATCGCTAGATAGAGAGAAGCGGGCCGATTGAGTGGCCAGCCAGATCGCCTGATTTGACACCCCTAGATTATTTCTGGTGGGGATACTTAAAAAACAAAGTATACGTTACTAGACCGATTAATTTATAAGATTTAAAAGCAAGAATCACGAGATACATCGTATACCTTCTGAAGTTATTGATAATGTCCAAAGAAAAATTATTAATCGTCTTGGCTACTGTCAGGCAGCCGACGGTGCACAATTTGAACATTTAATTCAGTCGATTATTTACATAATCATTATCATTTTCAATATTGTGAAAATTAAATTTTAAAATCTTCAAACATTATTTTCTTGAAATTTTTGTTATGTAACATCATAATTCTTCATGATGTATGATCAAAATTGGGGGTTTCTATTTAAAAAAATTGTCGATGACGTCATATCTCGAACAACGATGACGACAAATCGACGTGCCAGGAGATTTTTTCGAAAATTCTCAATTTCAAAAATAATCAATTTATTCGTTACTTTTCGAAAGCACTGTATATTTCATTTTCTTTTAAATTATTATTAGCCAAATTGAGCGAATACTCATATCTAAAGTAAATACAGTCCTGTATACTTCTCAATACTTCTCACCAACTGGACACAGAGCCTTTGATGTTTTTGTGGCAGTTTCTTATGTCTTTTTTATTACCTTATATCGATGATATAAACTGTATAACTAGATAATAATTTTAATACAGATATAATATGTCAAGAAGATTTAATGGTGTTGATATTGACATCACACCAAATTAAATTATCCCCTTTGAAAGCCATTTAAGTGATTCATACCACGCGAATAGAGAAACGAAGTTATTGAAATGAATTGAAAAGACCTTATCTATAAAAGAGACCTGTTGAAAATCTCGAATGCCTAATATAAATCAGATGAAAAAAAAAAAATAGTGAAAGTCATTTATAGATATATCTACCTTTTATATTACCGAAATTTAAATGATTCACTTTACATTTAAATGCAGTTTCCTGACGTACTCGACTGTGCCTGGAAACGGAGATGGATTTTTAAATAACCTCTTAGCCTCTCCCAACTTAATGTTTCTAGTGAGAGACACTTGGTGGTGCCGTGTGGATTCCTTTCGTCAACGCAATCAGAATCCATTTAAATGCCATCAAGCCATTAAGAGGATCTACCGGATTGCCCAGAAAGACTGCTAACTATTCGACATGTAGTACTGGTGCTTATATTCAATATTTTTATATTATGTATTATCGGTGTAGATGAGGTGTACTTTTAAAAAAACTTTGTATGATCGGGTTGTACTAAATTGTAGCTGGTAGCTAAAATTTAATCCCTTTGTCTATGCCGCTTCAATTTCTTGGTCCATTTCTCTTATAAGTAAACAATATAAAAACATTTCAAAACTAGAGGTTACTTTAAACATCATAACCGGGTTAAGAGGGTTTTTAGTGATTCAAATAAAATTATTCAATATTATTATCAAAATATTTATTTTAATTTAATGAATAGACTTTTATTCTACACAAAAATATATGTATTTTAAAAATTCAAATTATGGTGAGTAAATGTGGTGTTGTATAAATGTACAACAAAAAAAGTAGGTATATTAAAATTCATCCTCTGAATATTCTGATGAATTATCTTCGTCTCCTAGATTGATAACGATAGGTTCCACAGTAACGTCAATTAAATTATCGAGTTCCCACATTTTCTCCTCTTCTTTTTGTACATGATGTATACATCTTTGCCAGTTATCTGCAGTTACTCGTTCCAAGGAATTTTTTAACAAAATGTTCACGTCACTTAATTTAAACGTCGTATTATGTCACGCTACATCTCCTTTTACCTGCGCCCAGACTAATTCGATTGGGTAAAGTTCACAGTGATAAGGTGGTAACCGTAGTACCGTTATTTGGCGATTTGTTGCCATTTCATCGATAACATATTTTTTCTGATCTTTATTCCTTTTTCACCATATTTGTTTCAAAAAGAAATGTTTTTTTCCGGATAACCATTGAATTATATAGGCTTTCGTCTAAGCAGTCGTAGGCGTCCGCTCGGTCTATCGTGAATGGTAACTGGCATTATCCATGTCTTCGTGATAGTCACCTGTATTTTTAGATTCAAATAAAAGTAAACCGCCATCTACAAAACCACTGGCACTACCTATATGTGTCACTATTAATCTTCGCCCTTTACCTGAAGGTGCCTTGAACCCTGTTGAAAGTCCATCCAAAAATACTTGTCGAAAACTTTTTACATTTTTATCTTACTATACTTTTGTTACAGTATATCCCTCGTTGACCCAAGTTTCGTCTAGATAATAAATATTCCTCCCTTCGTCACGGAATTTTCTAATTGATCTCACATAGGGTCTTCGCCAACAAAAAATTTCATCTTTATCGATAAGAACTGACTTCCTGTTCTGCTTTTCCCAGCAAAAATTCAACTCTCGTAAGACGGCCCATAATTTGCTTGTACTGATTTTTGGCAAATCGTTGTCCTCTGAAAGTTCACTTAAAATTTTGTTTAGCGTTGGTATTTCTTTTTTTTATTTTAAAACTTTTCTGTACTTTTCTGCGAAAAATTAAAACGCCCATGGCCGGTTCTTATCTCGGGATTTTATTACTCTTTTTCATTTCCAAATAGACTATAGATCTCGGCACTCTAAAATTCAAACAAACTAGTAAATCATCTTAATATAACACACACGCTGATGTCTAAGAATGAATGTTTGACCCTCAGACCTGTTTATAATTTATGTAATGAATTGCTATTTTGAAGAAATGGCATGAATTCCATCATGATACTAGGTACTTCGTTTTTCGTGAAACGGACATATATTTTATAACAAAGATCCTATCGAATACACATGTGGTATGGGAGATGGTAATTATCAGGGCTCTGTTGATACAACGGATCCAAACAAAAATACGAGCCCTAGCGTGGAACATTTATTTTAAACGCGAATGTTATTTATCAGTGTCCTCATTTAACACAGCACAGTCGTATTCAGATAATTGATTGGTATTCGGTAAAAGTCGAATTACATTTCAAATATAACTTACAGAAATAATTACTGCCTTCTGATGGTATCGAGAACTGATAAATAGTCAAAAGACTTAATATAAATAATTAGTTTATGTTTTTATATATTTAGAAACCTTGTGAAGTTAAGAGTTTAAGCATAAACCATACTTATGTGTAAACTCATTTATTTTTCACATTTTACGACCTGTATATCAGAGAATTCGAAAATTAAACGCGCATATTTCGGCGAATGATGGTGTGGAAAGGTGCAGTTTGTTAACAAAAATAAATGATATAATATAAGAAACGCAGAATGACACATAGCAGGACAAAAATTGAAATTGACAACAACTCGAAACAACGTTCGTTTAAGTGAGTTTAGACGTTTGAATCGCTTAATAAAAAAAATCAGTTGTTTTTTGCTTACAACAATTATCTTTTTATATATTTTTAGGTATTAATAATATTGTGTGAAACTAACTACTCGGTGGACAAAAGCCCCAACCTGCGTTGAATTACACTCACAATATCTACCCATATATTCCTTATTATTAGCTTTTGTAACATTTTTTACTGTATTAGAAAGGTATTTTAAGCTAATATAAATCAAATATCCTACAATTCCTATCAATGGAGTCATATGTATGTTCTCTGATACCAAACATCTAGGTATGCTAATGAACAATTCCACAGACAAAGCTCTTCAATAATTATCTAATGAAATTAATCTAATTTACTAACCTGCTTTAATGAAACAGTCTATAAATATCTAACTTCACTTTTTTAGCAGTGGGAACACGACAATTTAACCACAATAGATGAGATCTGACCTATTTCTGCATTTTTAGGATTGCTTCTTCAGGTGGCCTCCTTTAAATTGAATCAAATATCTAACTATAAAAATTATTATAAAAATTAAAATTATTTGTGGTTGAATTGTCGTGTTCCCACTGCCAAAAAAGTGAAGTTAGATATTTATAGACTGTTTCATTAAAGCAGGTTAGTAAATTAGATTAATTTCTTTAGATAATTATTGAATAGAGCTTTCTCTGTGGAATTGTTCATTAGCATACCTAGAAGTTTGGTATCAGAGAACATACATATGACTCCATTGATAGGAATTGTAGGATATTTGATTTATATTAGCTTAAAATACCTTTCTAATACAGTAAACAATTATCTTGTTAACATCCAAGACAATATTAATAATATCTCTACCCCTCATTCTAATCACAGGGATTAGCCCAGAAGTCGGAGACTTGTGCGGGAGAGGGGACGGCATATTATTATTAAGCAGGCCGCATTTGCGCCCAGGAACGACTTACGTTGGTAGGCCCTAACCACTATTCAGTGCAGGAATGAGGGAAACCTGGAAAACCTCATTAATTAGGGGGGTAGTCAAATATCAACCGGTATCAATCTCTCACATTGACCCAAGCCAACATTCTTCCACCCTACCATACCAGCAGAGAGGGCGCCAAACCTCTCCACGAATATAGCTTATATAGGGTCTACCGGCAGCTGGGCTCGAACTAACTCCGATCTAGTCACCTCGATTCAAGTACTGACGCCTTAAACCGCGCGACCACTGACCGACCCCATTAGAAATAATCCTCAAAGGTTTTGGTCGTTTGTTCATAGTAAGAAAAATCACACGCTCTCGATGACGAGGAATTTGATGATCCTTTTCGAATTGTTGAGACCTTCTCTAAATTTTTTTGCTAACGGTTTTTTTGTCGATAACGTTTTAAATCCAAATCTATTATTAACAATCTTGCATTAACATATAGCAATGTACTGTTCTTCTAGCACATTATCAGTTAAAAAGCAAGATGACGACGATAGTAAAAGATTGTTCGAGGGTTCTGTGCATTCCGCTTTTACTTTGCTTATATTGCATTATCAACAGGTGAATTTCTTGATAGGTGGAACTGATAAGTATCCAATTTTAAAAAGTGGTAACCCTGCAAAAATCGTTTGTAGTAACCTTCAGTTTCTTTGTAGTTCCTCGAAATCTAAAGTAAAGTCACTATACTTCAACCGAAGGATCCAAATCGTTTGTAGCAGTTTGTAGTAACTTTTATTTCGTTTGTAGTTCCTCGAATCGAAGTAAAGTCACTATACTTCAAGTGGAAGCTAAATAATAGTTTGTAGTTGTTTGTAGTAAACTTCATTCCATTTGTAGTTCCTTGAAATCTAACGTACAGTCACTATACTTCAAGCAAAGGCTTCTAAAAAATCGTTTTTAGTTGTTTGTAGTAACTTTCATTTCATTTACAGTTAATCGAAGTTCAAGTACAGACTAAAGAATGGTTTGTATTTGTTTGTAGTAACCTTACAAATTGATCTCGTCTATACACACTTCTCACAGGCTTTTGACAAGGTGAAGTTGGACCAGTATGGGTTCAGTAATAGTTCCTTATCTGCATCAACGACAGCTATATGTCTTTTATAACCAAGCCGAACACTTTTATTGCGATAGGAAGAGTGCCTCGAGGTTCTAATTTGGGGACCTTCATTTTTATATTGTTTGTAAATGGTTTATTATCTCTATCTTTAAAATCAAATCATCTTATGTTTGCTGATGACTTGAATTTGTTCTTGAATATATCATCTGAGGCTGCCTGTTTGATTCTGCAAGACCTTGTAGATCACATCTATAGGGTGGTCCACTTTCGAAAGCGGAAACTTTAGAGGCAGATAGAGAACCACAAAATAATATCAGTTTGTATTATAAGCTATATTCGAAAAATGCTTTGTTACAAAGGTACAGGGTGTCAAAATTTTTATCAAAAGTTCAAAATTTATTAATATTTTTAAAACTACTTTAGATATTTAAATGAAATTTGGAACCTTTGAATAGGTAATCTAGGTACATATTTTTACGTAAAAAATATTATTTTTCTTCCACCAGTGGCGTGCGTACGGACAGATCTTCAGGAAATTTTAAACTATTTCCAGAATTCATGTTCAATTTACAATAGAAAAAGGCTCCTTACTTTTTTAGTTTGACACAACGTTTGCCAGTACAAAATTAAATTAAAAACGAAAATGAGAAATTTAATTAGTGGTTTTCAACAACAAAAAGAAAGAAAATTAAGGATAAAGTCACAAAAATTGTGACCCAAACGTAAAAGCCTAGCGCATTAAGATCCGCTGACCTGGGTGGCCAGGCTACTGGTCCAATACCATTAACCACGCCATTATTCATGTCATTCCTCCCTAGCCGGCCAATCCATCGTTGAGGATAATTAGTATTGAGCCATTCTCTTACAGCTATTCCAAAATGCGAGGGAGTTCCGTCCAGTTGTATCCAACTCTCATACCCTAAATTAATGGGTAAGGATTCACGCCAATGTTTTTTTTTTAGAAACAAAAACTATTTCTAGAATCCTTGTTCAATTTACAACAGAAAAAGGCTCCTGACTTGTTTGTTTGACACACCGTTTGCCAGTAAAAACTTAAATTACCTAATGATTTCTGAAAAACAATTAAGTAAACAAAAACGAAAATGAGAAATTTAATTAGTGGCTTTCAACAACAAAAAGAAAGAAAATTAAGGGTAAAGTCACAAAAATTGTGACCCAAACGTAAAAGCCTAGCGAATTAAGATCCGCTGACCTGGGTGGCCAGGCTACTGGTCCAATACCATTAACCACGCCATTATTCATGTTATTCCTCCCTAGCCGGCCAATCCATCGTTGAGGATAATTAGTATTTAGCCATTCTCTTACAGCTATTCCAAAATGTGAGAGAGTTCCATCCAGTTGTATCCAACTCTCATACCCTAAATTAACGGGTAAGGATTCACGCCAATGTTTTTTTTTAGAAACAAAAACTATTTCTAGAATCCTTGTTCAATTTACAACAGAAAAAGGCTCCTGACTTTTGTTTGACACACCGTTTGCCAGTAAAAACTTAAATTACCTAATGATTTATGAAAAACAATTAAGTAAACAAAAACGATAATGAGAAATTTAATTAGTTGCTTTTAACAACAATAACAAAAAGGAAGAAAATTAAGGGTAAAATCACAAAAATTGCTCTAAATGTAGTCCACCCACCTTAATATATTTTCGACATCTCACTAACGCACTCATTGCAGGCTTGCTGAATTTTTAAAATTAAACCTTCCCTTGTTAATATGGGATTAGCGTAGACTATATCTTTAATAGTGTCCCAAACATAAAAGTCTAGCGGATTAAGATGCAATGACCTGGGTGGCCAGGCCACTGGTCCAATATCATTAACCATGTCATTATTCATGTCATTCCTGCCTAGCCGGCCAATCCATCTTTGATGATAATTGGTATTGAGCCATTCTCTTACAGCTATTCCAAAATGCGGGGGAGCTCCATCCAGTTGTATCCAACTCTCATACCTTAAATTAATAGGTAAATCCTGCAGATTATTGTTAAGAAACTCCATAAACAGTTCCGAGTTCTACCTTGTGGGTAGGAAATGTGGACCACACACATTACCATCAATAATGCCCAACCAAACATTTTGAAATGATCTTGGCCGAATTTCTGGAGGATTCTGATGTGCCCAAATATGAATAGTATGGTAATTTGTTACCCCACGTCTGATAA
The DNA here is from genome assembly GCA_037114965.1 of Monochamus alternatus. Taxonomy (NCBI): domain Eukaryota; kingdom Metazoa; phylum Arthropoda; class Insecta; order Coleoptera; family Cerambycidae; genus Monochamus; species Monochamus alternatus. Next base: position 10,841,561 of record CM073432.1, on the reverse strand, counting down.
AAGAGGACTCGTCCGTCCAAAGAATCTTATGTAAAAAGTCAGGATTTTCTTCCGTCGAGTTTAAAAGTCACTTGCAAAATCTTATTCTATTTTCAGCATCGCCAGGGTGCAAATCCTGAACTGGCTGTAGGTGTATATGCATGTATGTCTTCGTAATATTTTAGACTTAGGAATGGGAAGGTGCTGAGCTGCTTTCCGAGAGCTCAGCCTCGGATTGTTATCAAAAGTACGTAGTATACGATTATTCTGAATATTATATGGACGGTTTCTGTTCCATTCGTTATTAACACGCAGGCCAAAGTTACAAAAATTCTGATTTGTTCTGATGAAAACGCGAGCATCTAGAACTCTTCTATTTGGATAGTATCCATGATATTCACGAACTGCCGCTTCTGCATTTTCATCATAAAATCCGTAGCAAAAATGAATATCTGCGTATTCGTTGCTAACCGAACTCAACTTTAATCATATAACTCTAACAGTGTGTACTAAATTGATACAATAAATTTATATAAATAAAAATGGTAAAAGCGCTATTTGCTTTAATATAAATATAATTATAAATGAGTCATAATACCACGGAAATTAAAAATATAGCAAATTACATTTATTTGGTTGAATATTAATCTTTCTTTACCATAATTTGAGCAAAGGATGTTCTTTTTTACAGTTTATGTGTACTGTGTGTGAAGTAATTTTATTTTATATCTGAGTTTTAAAATAGTTGAGTGACTAATTTACGGTACTTAGATGAGTAGGGGAGGTGAGGGTTGTAGGAAACAGATTCCATAGGTGTACCATTTTAGGAGGGTTCAAAGAACACACAATTTACTAGTACTTGAATAGTTTAATTTGGGCAGTTTATAAACTCCGTATCAGCGTCCATAATGATTGCATAATTTTTCTAAATATAAAATCTTGAGTTTCTTTTAAAGGTTGACAACTTTTGTCAAAAATATTTCTCGCCATAGGCGTGGTAAAAACTCTCTGAATTCCTGAAGCGTATGTGAGGGTAGTTAATGCGAATCTAAGGCTCTTTGTAGTTGGTCCCATGAGTGCTCAATTGGATTGAGGTCTGGCCAAGTGCGGAATACCAAGAAATTCCAGGGCATCAACAACAATTGTCGCACGATGAGGTCGCGCATTATAGTCGAGAAATATAAAAGTTGGTCCAATTGCAGCACGAAACAAAGATATGACATTGTTGCTGACTTGTTCTACGTAGATCTGTGCATTCATGTTTCCATCAAAAAACGTCAACTTTTAAAAGAAATCTCGATATTTGTGAACTTGCTTAACTTTTGTGGAATAGTTTAGTTATGCAGAGTGTTTTGTACTAATAAACTTAAGATGGATATTTTGGATATTATAAATTACCAGTACAAGGTAAGATGTTGATTTTAACTTATTGTAGGTTTTATTAAGTCTTTTTTATTTTGATATCTAAAAGCGCATGTTTTAGTGACATCCTGTATTTATTATTAAAGGAGCAGCACTCGAGTAAATAAGGGTGGCTTTACTATTTCCAAGGTTTAAATAAAAGAGGGAGTTCTACCCAAACAAAGAAAAGTTTATAGCGACATAAAAGAAAGCAATGGAGCACGATACGTTAGCGTGCACTAAAAGAAGTTAGCACAAATGTATTATAAGCCATCTGAACTCAAAAAACGGACATCAATGTAACCCATATTACAGTAAATCTAAAGAAAAATATGTGGAGAAGGAACGTGTGAGAAATGTTAATAGGTCGAAGTTCCTTCGGGGCATATATTGCAAATTTGAAAATATAGAATTTAATTCTACGTCCACGTTGTGTAACAGGTGGTTCAAATTACAGTGGTTTACAAGTTACATTCCAAACGGAATCGATACGGCATACTGAATAAAGAAACCCAATCCCACTGTTTTTCTTAAGAACAGCGCAAATTGTTTTCTTTAGGATTGTGGATAGATCGCTTTTACCATTGTATCTCTGTGCTGCCCAAAGGGCATTCTCCTTTTCTCGGAATGGGGATTTATATCTATACATATGTTCTTTATTCTGTGATGTAAGGCCTTTTTTAAATACTGAAATGTTTACCATAGGTGAAACGTTTTAATATACAGGGCGTTTTTATTATATTGTAAATGTATTTAAGCTACGTTCTTTTACACCAAATATAGGCATGCTAAGGAGCAATAGACTAGTTGGATTCAACACATCGTCGTCAATAGCATAATGAAGTCATTTTTACTATTGAAAAAAAGTGGCACCATTGCAAATAATAAAAATACATTATTTATTCTTGTTTTACAAATACATATGTATCTTCCTCACACGTTGTTCTGTACTGGCGTGGTAAATATTAATTCGAGTACATTCGTACGTTGGTGTACATTATTTATGAGCTTTTTTTTAACCACAGACCTACAGGGTCATTTATAGAAATAGGTGTTTCTAGGGTTGCTAGATGTGAATTAATAAATTATCGATTATACAGGGTGATTCTTGAACTTAAAAAAAATATTTTGAATGTACAAAAAAAAATCAAAAAGAGCAGTTCAAAAATGATTTAAAAATACGCTTCCATACGGCATTAGAAAATGTTCCATTGTAAAACCTGTTAAGGGGTATAATCAGCGACCGGACAAAGCATTGAAAGACATTCCCAAGGATGGAAATAAATTACAATGTACAACACCTATTTTAATGTAGCTGTCACCCTGTATATGTTAAGACAAAAAGTTTTCGTTTATAAAAGATGTCCGCAGTATGATTGTCAATATTCAAGCGGCTTCTATATCTGTTCAAAAGCAACAAAAAAAATATTGTGAAATCAATATTTTTTTTACAAATACATTTCAAAAATAAAAATTCTATCTTAAAATTCAAAGCTGTGTTACGAAATTCCAAACTGAGGTACAATTAAGACTAAGCCAAAATAGGTCTGTTTGTATTATTTCACACAACGAATCATTTAGTTTTTATAACAGCTAAACATGTTAAAGCTAGTTAGGGACGGTGAGCGATAATATATGAGGTGTGGTAATTAAATTCCAGGAATTTGTCAATAAAAAAACAAGCAAATTAAATTTCACCAAAATTTTATTATAGACCGATACAAGAGCCTCCCTCTAACCCTATACAACGATTCCAACGTTGCTTACACGATTGGAAGATTGGTAATCCTCCGCAGTTAACCCGTTCAGCACCACGGTTACAGCTTCTTTGACCTCCTGTATGTCGCCATGATGAGTTCCCTTGAGGTGCGACTTCATCTTGGGGAATAAAAAAAATCGCATGGGGCAATATCGGGGCTTTAGTGAGTGAAATTTTAGTGTAACATTTTGCGAACGGTTTCTTTGTTGACGTTTAACTCGTCAGGCAACGCACGAATGCTTAGGCACCGGTCAGCCGTGATCAGTGCACACAAACAGTCAACATTCGCGTCAGTACTAGAGGTGACAGGAGCTCCATCACGTAAATCGTCTTCCACCGATTCACGCCCCTCCTTGAATCGTTTTGCCCATTCAAACACGCGTGTTTTCGACATGCACTCGAATCCATACAATATCTGCAATTTTCGAAGTATTTCCGAGGATTTTTCACCAGATTTCACTAAAAATTTAATCACAACACGTTGCTTGTTATTTACGTGCTATCGACTTCAACCTTGGACTGAAACTGAAAGGAAGGTCCCCCTCTCTAGAAAAATGCAGTGTTGCCAGTTTCCGAGTTTATTTATTTATTTATTTATTTATACAGATAAGGAAACCCAACAGAATTCTTACAAAAATTTCAATAATAGGGTTACACATAAAAACTGTGTGTAGACACTGCTCATACATAAATTGAGAATTTTATAAACTAAATTAATTAATTCTAGCACTAGATTAAACTAGACAGCAAAAAAGAAACTAGAAATAAGTTTAAAAAAAAATAACTACATAAAAACTGATATGGCATCATTTCTCACTTGATTTAAGGATCCATAAAAAATATCTATGTCATTAAAATATTCATTGTATATGTTTTGCATTAAATAAATTGGAGAATTAAGTAAATAATTTGTAGAACCGAACTTCAAGTGAAATAGATTAGTTGATCTAGTTAACCGCTGTTTAATGTTATAGTCAAAATTTTCTGTGATATAGTTGCAATCAATATTGTGATTAAATAATTTATAAATAGAAAGTACGTAATTAATCAGTCTACGAGATGATAGTTTTAGTAAATTATAATGTCTCAATCTGATGTCATACGATTCAAAATGAAGATGTCTATTAAATCTATAATTTAAAATATTAACAAACTTAATCTGAACTCTCTCTATACGATAAATATATTTATTATAAGTAGGATTCCAAACTATACTAGCATATTCAAGAACACTTCGACAAAGGGAATTATATAGCAAAATTATAGATTTGGGATCGGTAAATGCTCTAGTCGTCCTCATAATAAAACCTAAATTACGATAAGCTTTTCTGACAATGGATTCAATATGTAAATCAAACGTCAATTTTGAGTCAAGTATAATTCCCAAGTCTTTCACCGAATTGGTCTTCTTAAGTTTACAATTGTCAATGAAATAATCACAGTCGTAATTAGCAGGAAGTCGTGAAAATGTTATAGAACAGCATTTATCTATATTTAACAATAATTTATTCCTTTGACAATATTCCTGAAATCTAGACAGATCCATCTGCAAATTATGACAATCGATTAAATTTGGGATTTCACTATAAATCTTTAAATCATCAGCGTAGAGAGAGAATTCAGAATGTGAAAAACAGTCACCAATATCATATAAAAATAAAGAGAAAAGAAAAGGTCCAAGGTGCGACCCCTGCGGAACACCAGAAGTAACATTAGCATAAGACGAAGAACAATTGTTAATTTTGACACATTGTGTTCTGTTACGTACATACGACATTATCCAATTTAACAAAGTACCATGTATACCGATATTATCAAGCTTTACAAACAGTGTTGTGGTGAACTTTATCAAACGTCTTTGAGAAATCAGTATACACAGCATCCACTTGCTTATGATTATACATAGAAACTATTACGTTTTGAATCAATGGAACCAAGTTCGTCACCACAGATCGACCCTTAAAAAATCCATGTTGATGTTCACTTATTAAATACTTAGTTTTGAAAAACAATTATTTACAAACGATTGCTTCAAATATTTTCCCAGGGATAGAGAGCATAGAAATAGGACGATAGTTATTAACTAAATTTTTATGACCGGATTTAAAAACTGGCGTAATTCAAGCTTGTTTCCAATAAGATGGAAAAATTCCCTCAGATAGTGATTTATTATATATAATATATAATGGATATGATATGGATTCCACGCAGTATTTAAAAAATGTCGGAGGTATTCCATCAGGACCCGCATCTTTATTAATATCCAAAGTCTTTATAAAGCATTCAACCTCAGCAAGAGTAATTTTATCTAACGTTATAGTTGTATACGATTCAGTGGAACTTACTACTGAGGGGAGTTATAACTAAATTCCCGGAACTTAATTGCCACACCTCACAATACATATTTATTTTTTCGGAATGAGATATATTTCTACAGACAAGTAAACCGCATAGATATAAATATATATTATAACGTCAGTGCATTACGATCTATGCATTTTAATCACAAGCGATATTTTTGTAATATATCAGATATATATGATAGCTCACCGTCCGTAACTAGCTTTATAGCATCTTTACAATCAAAATTGGCACCATTTTATGAGACTCTGTAAGGCCTGTTGGAAGCAATTAAAAAATAGTTATATAGTATCAACAAATCAACTAAACAACAATTTTATAAGGGCTCTATTTTGGTATCTTAAGTAGCAATAATACGACATTTTTGTAGCATAAAATCCATCAACAAAAGTAAATTATTTATTAACTTTGTAGTAAAGGTAGCAGAAAGTATAAAGTAACGAGCATCTCAGATTAATCAAAATGTTTGCAAATGGAATGTTGTGGTGTATTACTCAATATTATTTTACGGGTTTTACTGCACTTTGTGAAAGCAATTTTTATTGTGGAGAACATTTTTATTGTAATTTGTGCTCATATCTAGTGAATTTTACATGCACCATGTGTTAAGTGATTTTTTACGTTATAATTAAAAACAGGTTTTTTTGAAATTTCATCATTATTGACATTAAAACTAGCGCCAATAGCATTGAAATCATCATAACTTTTCGTAATTCACTACCATACAATATTAAGAAACCGGGTAAATTTATGATATTTTTATTGTTATATGCCACAATGATTTTCATCATTGTGTAAAAATGGCTGCCGCTTATAGAATAATTTGGATGTAAAAACCAGCGTTAAACTAATTGAACGATACAAAATATTGGAAATTATGATTGCAAAACATTTCAATGAAACGGAAGATATAAAAGTAGGGATTCTTTCAATTTAGATATGAAAATTATAGTTTGTTTTTGTTTTGATAACATTTCCTTTTCTTCTACTTATTCAAAAAATACCTCTGTTTTTTTCCTTTGTCTATCGCTGGCATATTTTCATGAAGGAACTTTAAATTTATGATGTTCTCTTTTCCAATAATGATACATCAAGAGACAATGACACAAACAATCTTGAAATGTCACTATTAAGAAAATAATATCATCATGTGTTCCATAAATACTGTATGCAAACATCTAATATTAGTTTAACATAAGCTGTAAATTACTAATTTTCCATTGATATACGATCTGAAACTAGTTTTAGTTATGCTCAATGAAGCAAAATAAATTGCTCAAAATAAAGACTATAATTGTCTTCCAGATAAAAACTCGGTTATATTGATAAAAAAGGTTAATTTTTCATTATGAGCTAGAGATGAGCCAGTCTTATCACTAGTTGAATTACAAAGTTAATTTTAAATTGTATATTCTTGATAAAATTGATAAAGCAGTATCAAAATGAAATGATAGATTGTAACGGTTAAACGGATGCAACTGCTATTTAGGCTTTTCAAATAATTTTGGCTCTGTCCATAAATAATTTGCATCTATGCAAAAAAAGTGGGTATAAGTGGATATCACCTTATATCGCCGAATTCGTCTAGTTGTATTTTTAATGTCGGTAATCTTATAGCTCTGTCATAAGGCTAAAAAATCAAATATTGCAGAAAAGTGGCGATTTCTATATACAGGGTGTTTGGAAAAATTGACATAAAACTTAAGGGGGTAAAAGTAGGGCCAAAAAAAAAACGTTACTGAGATATGACCCTCCAAAGAGGTTTTATCATTTGGATATTTTTTAAAATAACTTTTTTTCTGATTAAAATAATGGAATGAAAATTGTAGGTAAAAATCATACTATAAGGGTCTTTAACTATCATAGGTTCCATCTAAATCGGTTATAAATAAAAGTAATTTTCTAACTGCCCTTAACAGAAATTTTTCGATTTTTGATTTTTTATTAATAATAATAATAATAATAATAATAATATCTCTACCCCTCATTCTAATCACAGGGATTAGCCCAGAAGTCGGAGACTTGTGCGGGAGAGGGGGCGGCATATTATTATTAAGCAGGCCGCATTTGCGCCCAGGAACGACTTACGTTGGTAGGCCCTAACCTGGAAAACCTCATTAATTAGGGGGGTAGTCAAATATCAACCGGTATCAATCTCTCACATTGACCCAAGCCAACATTCTTCCACCCTACCATACCCGCAGAGAGGGCGCCAAACCTCTCCACGAATATAGCTTATATACGGTCTACCGGCAGCTGGGCTCGAACCAACACCGATCTAGTCACCTCGATTCAAGTACTGACGCCTTAAACCGCGCGACCACTGATCGACCTCCTTTTAATTATGAAGCAAATAGTATTTTTTAATGAATTAGACTGTTTTAAAGAAAAAAATTCTCTACTTTTTTCGATATTTGTGTAATTTAGTCAGAACTAATTTTTTAAATAATGTATGATTCAGAACAGTAACATTTTTTAAATATTTTCACATAGCAGGCATCTGTCATGGTGACAATTTCATTGTAATGATTGTGCTTGACATTGCGTTTCATTCCATTTTTTACCATGAACCACCATGATTTTACTATGCCGATATGCATTTTATTTATGATTTCTTTAATGGGAATAATCTGGCGGCTCAAAGAGAGTATCAGCAACGTTTCTCTGATATAAAGCAACCTTCTGAAGGGTTATTTAGGGAAATTCATGCAAGAGCGATGAAATCAAAAGCTCTGACTCCAAGATATTATGAATATGGCCGTCCAAGGAGGCGTAGGCATGATTCAGACGAAGTAACTTTACGATTTTTTCAACATAATTTTACTGTGAGTGTAAGAGCATCTGCTCGCTTTAGAACAAACAATACTTATGTATGGCAGTTGCTTAAGAAAAATGGATTATACCCTTACCATTTTCGAAGGATTCATGGTATGCTTCAAGCAGATCATTCCGCCTGCCTTTGTTTTTATCGTACAATTCTTAGCCGTCAACGAGATAATTACACATCGTTTCAAATAATTGTTTTACATGGGATGGCGCTATCAATTTGCACAATCTTCATACATGGTGCGATGAAAATTTCCATGCCTCTTTTGAAACTCGTCATCAACGATTTGCAGTGAATGTTTGGGTGGCATTATTAGCATCACCTTCTGGGACCATTCTTTCTACCGAATTGATTAGGAGGTGTTGAATATCTAAGCTTTTTTGGAAAATGATCCTCCAGACCTGCTAGACGATATTCCTCTTGAACTACGAGCAAACATGATTTTTTTATAAGACGGAGTTCCTCCATATTATGCGCCAGGTACGGGATTTTTTAAATCGATCATTCCTGTGAAAATGGATTGGTCGTAGAAATGACACGCCTATACTAACCACCTCGTTCACCGGATTTAAATGTGGATGATTTTTATTTATGGGGCTACGTAAAATGAATGGTATATGCTACGCCTGTGATTACCATTGAAGAATTGCGTCAACGTATTGATGAAGCTTTCGGGACCATACGATTTCAACATGAAATTTTTCAGCGTGTTCGATTCAACTTTATAGGAAGATTACGTGCCTGTATCTCGGTCCAGGATGGACAATTTGAGTCTTTGCTTCGCTTTCGGATTTAAGATTTTGTATGTATTTTATGGTTCAAAATTATAACCTAAAGTTCAAAAATAAAAATTTATTTTCTTTACTATTTTGCTTTCTTATGTTAATTAGTAACTTTGCAAGTACGTCCGTAGGTTCCCTTCAGCCTGCAGACTATTTCCATTACAGAATGTGACAATCATTACAATGAAACTGTCACCATGACAGATGCTATGTGATAATATTTAAAAAATGTTACTGTTCGGAACATACATTATTTAAAAAATAATTATTTCTGAAAAACTACGCAAAATTCGAAAAAACAGTAGAGAATTTTTAGTTTACTAAACTATAATTGAAAGGAATAAAAAATTTTTGTAGTAGTAGAAAACTACCCTTATTTATAACCAATTTTGGTGAAAATTCTGATAGTTAAAGATTTTTATGGTATGATTATTACCTACAATTTTCATTCCATTGTCTTAATCAGAAATAAAGTTATTTTAACAAATAAGTGATAAGACTGCTTTGCCCGGGCCATATATATAAAGATATATACTGCTCTTTGACGACTGCGCGTCGGTACGGAGCATGCAATAAAAGGGGATGGAAAATGACCACCATTTTGATATACTCTCTTCTTCTTCCCATGTTTATGTTTACGTTTGTTGGTTTGTGAGGTTAGGTTTGGAATTTATTTGGTTTATAAAAATGTTAATTTAATACAATATTTTATTATTCTGTGCATGAAGAACATGTGCTTTATTAGAAGTTGTAACTAGTCTGATGCCTCCACAAATGTTTTTAGAATTCCGAAGTGACTTTTTCATAGACACAAGCATATTTACTAATATATCTATGGACTTTTTATAGGTATGTTTTAAATGCGTGTTTTGTTTTTGTTTGTTTATTTTAAAAAATATATTTTATAGTAAAAACAGTTACAACCTATGAGTTCATCATCCCGTTCATCCGATATATTTTTGACACCTTCGTCTTCGATGTTATCTCTTTCCAAAAACAAAAAAAGAAAAACAAATACAAAGGATGGCAATTCAATTTCAATGGGAGTGAAACAGGTTGGGTTTCATCAAGAAAAGGCTCGACTGTAGCTAGTCGAAGAAAACTTTAAAAAGCTGAGCACAAATATTTGTAAGTATCCTGCATGTTTTAGATATAAAAATGTGAGCATACTTATTAATCCACATTTGGTATTTTAGAGTAAGTCCTCGATCTGCCAAAAGAAAGTGAAAAATTATGAAACAAATATATCGAACGAAGAAAATGTATATTGTCAAACAGTGTATAAAAATATTAGAGTTGTCATTAAGTGTGTAAGATGTGGTGAAGCATTTAACGTCAAGAAAAGTACATCTTCCATCTCATGGCTTTGATCGAAGATATTATTGCTGTATTAAGAAAATTATTTGCATCACTTGACAATTTATACAAAAGACACCTAGATCAGTTTTTTAAATTTACTGAAGATTACCATAAACTGTTATAAAATTATGCAGTTATGATATCATATACACAGTGTTCCATAATCAGAGAGAATCATAGAGAAGCTGAAGATAGTAAACGTCTAAATATATTGTATGCAAAATATAGTGTTTAAAGATATAGTGCTAAAAGTGAAAATATGTTGTAAAGGTTTGAATTTGTGTATGTAATTTAGTAAGGTTGGCAATAAGTAACTGTGTAACTATCATTGATTTTATTAGTTTGGCTATCAGATATGTCAAAGTAAGGTTTCACTTTTTGACGACAAATTTTAAGCCGTATAAAGTTACGAGGCCGTCTAAATCTAGAAAAGCATTATGATCAACACCCTCAGATCTAACAAATTAAGCATTTATTACCTTTATCATTCAATTAAAATAGTATAAGTAACAAATTACCTGTTTTTCTGGCACAGGTCTTGAGATCTGGCGATGCCGAACGTAATGCTTGACATGTCTGACGGCCTACAAATAGTTTTAGACAATATCAACAATTAGAAGAACCCATCTTATTCCTATATATCTAATGGTAACTGTATAAAGCATAAATGATAATTAAAGACTCTTTTCCATACTAGTCACTAGCCTTATAAATTTAAATTATAAAAATTTTGATTTCATATTCAAATATCCTACATATTAGCTTAAAATACCTTTCTAATACAATAAACTCTTACCTTACCAATACATTTTCGTAAAGCATTAATTATTTTTAAAAGTATAAAATAAATACTTCTACTTCCTCTTTATAAATAAAAATTGATGTAATCAAAATAAAACTGTTTTCAGGTTTGGTGTCATGATTCTGTAGTCCCAATTTGTTCATCTGGTTTTAGTGTTTTAATCCTTATCTATTACATTTTTATAACAGATTAGTTATAATTTAATGTCTTACAAAAGATGTTTAAATTTAGAAATGAACATTATATTTACCGCCCACAAAATATTTGGGATTTGTAGTGTTTTCACTAAACAGTTGGCAATGAGTACATCAAAATGGCAGCCCCCTTTGTTACACTTGTCGGTCGTCGCACTCACGCAGTATATATCTTTATGTATATGGCTCCGGCGGACCAATGGTTTTTGTGGCTCTACTTTTACCGGCTTAATTTATTTATCAACTTTTCCAAACAGAATCTGTCTCAGCATTTTTTTTAAATCTCAACTAGAAGAGTATTATGAATATTGGGCACACTATATTATGTTAATACGAACACAAAAGTAAATGAAACGAATTCTACAGTGATACAGATGTTTGACCCATGATGCGTGCGGAAACGTGCTGGTGCAATAAGCCTGTTCGTGGTTGTGATCTATACCTGAGCTTTGGGGGCCTGGAGGGGTGTAATGTCCCAGACCGGAATCGACAGCTGGACCAGCTTGGACAGCGTCCTTCTCCGAAGAGGATACCATAACTACTTTGGGTCTCTCGTCCTGATTTATACTTCTGCTGATGTTGCGCTTTCCGTTGTCTGCAATGAGAACCACCCGTCAACACCCGTTGCCACACTTCATGTAATAAATTATACGATAATCTGTTTTCAACTTTAACACTCAATTGAATTATGCAATTAGTAAGAATCCGATTTTAACTTTTTTTGCTCGGTATACAATTTGGCAATAAAAAACCAACGCAAAACATAATTTTAATAAATTTCTTTTTTCAGTTCAGTTCAGAGTTCAGTTCAAGTATCGGTAACAAATATAACCTAAAAGTTACATCGCCACACAAAAATAAAGTGGTCTTTACTTTTGACACACTAACCGGCAAAAAACATTTCAGTAATTTTGTAGGAGAGATAGTAACAAAAATGATCTGTTATCAGAACAATAATATTTCATTTAGTACTGCACTCATAAACTGCACTCATAAAAATCTTGGGAAATCATAACTAGCAATGCAGGGTCTCAAAACATACCTATACAGGGTGAACCTTAAATGAGTACAAATATTTTAACTGCCGGGGTAGTTCGTCATATAGATAAGTCTAGTGAAAGTATTTTTAAAAATTTCAAATATTTACGGATATATTATTTTTTTTTAAATACCCACATTTTGAGGATCATTGACCAGATAGACCACTGAGGTAATCTAATAAAATAAACCATATGATTTACTGAAGGCGAGGTTGCCATATCATCTGTAAGATAAATAATTTTTTAACGTAAATTCAATTTTTGCCGTTATTTTTAACTTGTTTTTAGCAATAAGTAAAGTAAAATTATCATAAACGATTAAAATATGAATTTTCTCAAGCTCGATACTGTCAGTTTAAAAAGTGACTTAACTACTACTACTTAACTACTTGAACAGTTATCCATATTTCAGTTAATACCATTGTACACTATAAGAAAGATTATCACAAATTATCCTGTTCAATTATTTTATGAAGAATAACTATAATTTTCACACAACATCTTAAAGTTAATTTCCACCACATAACCTTAAACAACGTGTCAGTGCTAACCGTTTCGTACCTCGTAGTTTTTTAGTGGGTGAAACAGATTTTAAAAATAAACACAAAACATGAAATAATAAAATAACTAGCTTGATGTATGCGTTCAATACCAAGAGAAGGCAAGGTAAAATATTTAAAAGCAGCATCAATCGCATGCAAAAAGAAACTGATGTTGTAGGCACAGATAACAAGTAGGTGTCAGTAGCAGTAAAATTGTTGTCCTGCACAAGCCCCATCCTCTAGGCTCTAGGATTCATAGAGGTTATGTTGATGTTGGTACCGGTGCACTAGTATGGTTCAGGACAAAGGAATAACCTGTGGCAAAGGCAAGTGCAATCAAAATATGTAATATTTGTGGAAAGGGATTTGATAATTTCGATACACGTAAATTGAAAGTTAATATGAGATATTTTTGCATCTTCTGAAACCGAACTAAGCTAATAGTTTCTAAGTAATGCACCGCTTGACGCATCTGTTTTGAGAGTTGCGGCATTAACGTATAAAACGTATTTATTAAATCGTCTTATTATTTTCACGGACAGTATTTTTCTCTTAAGCGTCTTGTGTATTTAATTAATATTTTTTGTGAAATACAGTGTGATTAAATAAAATATGGCGCATTATTCAAACAGTGAGAATGTTGACATGCTAAAAGCGTATTTGTTAATTAGTGTTAATCAGTGATAGTGATAAAAATAACGTATTGTGATAAATCAGTCGTAGCGTAGTAATTGATAATGAACAAATTTTGGATAACTATGATTGTGAGTAGGGAATCTTAATATTTTCATAAATAAAAATATTTCAATATTACCATCTTTGACATGTCTAAAAATTGTGTAACACTGACAACACTGTGAAATACACATCCTCAATGGCTCCCGAATCAGCGGTCCTCAACAAGTTTTTACCAAAATCACGAAATTTGCCTTTTTTGTTCCTGATTTTTGTTGTAAAAGACTATTAATTATGTGTTCTATACAGTGAACTGTACTGCTCGTTAAAATATTTGTACTTATTTAAGGTTCACCCTGTATATTGAAAAAAAATATCTGAATTATTTTACTTGAAATAACCAAATTTGCTACACGATTCAGTTTTATTATCTAAATCATGTACCAAATTTGGTTATTCCAAGTTTAAGTAATTCAGATATAATTTTTGTTCGAAATATTTGGCCCCACTTTTTAGGCCTGTAACTCCGCCTGTGTCCAATTTTTTATATAGGTATGTCTGCTAAACTGTAGTATTTTGGGACCCTTTACATGCACCTGTTCTACATGCACTCTGTATAGTCAAACATATAGGGCGTTAAAATTTTGAAAATGCAAAACTTTCCGTAAGTAAAGTATCTCTATTTTTTGTTTCTGTCGAAAACTTTAATTGACAGAGTTCAAGACTCAAGAAATGCTTAAAAAGATCATATTTCATAAAAGAAATAGACGTCGTGATTTTTAATCGTCTTACTTTAAAGTAAACAAAAATTAAAAAAAAAATAATTCAACTTTTTTTAAAGAGTTATAAAGGAATTTAAGTTAATACTAATCAATTTTGCTATATACAGGGATGGCCAGAAGTACGGAGTAATATTCATATTTTTGAATGGGTGATTTTCTTTTAAACGCTGAAACACATTAACTGATCTTGAGTTTTTCTCATCTTTCGGTTATATAATAATTAACTTTTCTTCAGCCCCCTAACCCCCAGCTACTCCTACTTTTTTTCAAATGGAAACATAAGGCATGAGGGGGACTCGTTGAATGTTTTATAGAAAACCGAATCCAGCCATACCAAATAAACAAGTCTTATGTTTTCAATAGCAAGGTTTTTAGGGTTGTATAAAATAAAATTTAATTATCTTCAGTGTTATCCCCCATGAATTTTCACAGAATAAAATAAAGAATTTGAAACTGTACCTATCACAGCTAACGCAAGAAAGACATCTTTTTCATGATGCGTTTTTTTGGTACCACTTACTTGCCAAGCTTTCTGGTAAATTTTTTGCTTTAGTTGTAAATTGGAGTTCGAAACGTTACTGTTTTGTCAAAATCAAGTTATTTACTGAATGGCAATGCTATTGTTGGAAAGGCAACGCATCGAAATCTTGATATTGCTTGGATGTGGAAACAAAATAAGAAGTCAGGCTGAAGTGCGCGATGTATAATGCGAAATATTCCGAAAACCAAATTTCGCAAGGGACAGTAAGTAAAATATTTCACAAATTTGAGGAACACGGTACAATACAGACTTTGCCCAAAAATAGACGGGCATGTGCTTTGAATGAAGAAAAGAAATTAGACATTGCATTAGAACTTGTTGAAAATCCTCATACTTCAACTGTTTCATTCGAACTGCAATTCGAATGTTTTTGAAACAAGGGAAATACCACCTCTATAAGGTATGTCTTGTCCAAAAGCTTTTGGAAGACGATTATGATGGGCGATTACAATTTTATGAGGAAATGATGAGACGGTGTGACGAAAATAATGGCTTTCAACGAGACGTACTTTTTCGGATGAAGCTACGTTTTATTTAAAGGGAGTGGTTAACAGGCATAACTATCGCTTTTGGTCCCAGGAAAATCCACAATGGACATGCGAATCGCATAAGCAACACGACAGAAAAGTTAATGTATGGGCAGGTATCATCAACAACAGAATCTTGGGCCCATTCTTTTTTGAAGAAAATCTTACTGCCCTGCGCTACCTGGATTTCCTAACATTTGACCTGATTCCTGCTCAAGCTGTGATTTTTCTTCATGAAATTAATCCAGATATATCGAATGAAAGAATTTGGTCCCAACGAGATGGCGCTCCCCCACATTTTGGTATTGATGTTCGAAGATAATAAGATGAAATGTTTCCAAATCGTTGGATTGGTAGACGGGGTACAGTTGAATGGCCGCCAAGATCCACCGATTTAACGCTCCTGGATTATTTTCTTTGGGGATATTTGAAAGAAAGAGTCTACCAGGACATACCGGATAATATTGAGATTTAGGGAACAAGATTAGGGCGGAGGTGCATAATTTACCAGCTGAAGTAATTCGGATTGCTGTGGATAGCTTTCACTATCGTCTTGGAGAATGCCATTTGCGGCATTGAGTTTATTATCTGTAAATGATCTAATTGTTTCAATTTCTAAATGAAAACATAAAACTTGTTTATTTGGTATGGCTGGATTCGGTTTTCTATAAGCTCTGCAACAAGCCCCCTCATGCTTTATGTTTCCACTTGAAAAAAAGTAGGGGTCGCTAAAGGTTAGGGAGTTGAAGAAAGATTAATTATTATATAACCGAAAGATGGGAAAAATCAAGATCAATTAACGTGTTTCGGGGTTTAAAAAAAATCACTCATTCAAAAGATATGAATTTTATTCCGTACTTATGGCCATCCCTGTATACTAATTTTCTTAATACCTAATTAAAAAATATACAATTTATATATTATTTTTATTAAATGGTTGCTGTACAAAAAATCCAAAGATGTCATTAAAGAAAACCTAAAAAACATGTGTTAGCAGATCTCATATTCAAAGAATTACAGTAAGCAACAAAATTCATTCATTCACATCAGTTTGACGGGAAGGTTTGGTCATTCATTGGAAATTTGGTTAGACTTAATATTAGACAGTGGCGCAACATAGTTTTTTTTTAAAGTTTATCACAGTAATGATTCAGTTTTAATTAATTTTAACATCCTATATCTTTGTAAGGTGACATGTTAGAACAAAAATTTATTTCAATAAAAACTTTGTTTTAGCAAGAAGAATCTTCAGTTAAATATTTCACACCTACGTCTGAGTCACCATGTATATTATAAACACCACAGCTATTTCGGAAACTATTAAATATTATTTCGAGACACTTCTGTTCAAAAAAATGTTCAAATTAGCCTGATATGCCAGTTTGTGTTTATAGGGATGATATGTTAAATATATGTTACGATGTCGATGTAATCTTGGTTCTGGATTTGGCTTCGCTCTAGAGCGAGCAACCCTTGCCACACTTTTGATACAATCAATTAACACGATAATCTGTTTACAGTCAATTGTTCCGATATGAGTTTCCCAGTGCTGCAATGATTTATCGCTGTACTGTTGCAGGAATTAATGAATGGTTATGTCCCCATTCCGTTGGATTCAACGGATCTAATTATGTTAATTATAAAACTGGTGTAATTCGGAAGCGGAATTTGTAAATTTAAGGGGAGTTGATTTACACGAAGAAATTTTAGGAAACAAAATATACAGGGTGGTTGGGGAAACCTCCAATATTCCAAAGGGGTGTTTAGGAGGCAAAAATTAACAAAAAGGCCTAAATATATAATCGCATATCAACGGTTACTGAGATAGCAATAAAAATATTTTTATTGCCATTTTTGCGAAAGCTGTTACTATTTGATATTTTATTTTGAGTAGGTCATGCATTCTAAACCAAACTCTCAGTAGTGATTGTCAAATTTATTTTGACGTTTGTGATTTAAACGTTTATTTTATAACTGTGGCACTTATTTTTACATACGCGTTCATTTAGTTGGTATTGTACACACATAATTTCATAATGCCTGCCACATTTAGTTGAGAATATGCTGATATTATTTTTATTTATGGGTGTTGCAACGGTAGCGCTAATCGTGCAGTTGCTGAATATCGACGTCGCTTCCCGAACAGAAGAGTGCCAGATAGAAATGTATTCCAGAGAGTCTTCAACAATGCACGTGAAACTGGAATGTTTCCCAATGTGATAATTACATTTGAGAGGCAAGCTGATCCTGGTCTAGCAGTGAAAAAAGAAATTTTAAGTATGGTAGAACATAGCCCGGGTGTAAGTACAAGGTGCATTGCAGCCCGTCTCCAAATTAATCAAACTATGGTATGGGAAGTCATTCACAAAAATGGTTTAAAACCTTTCCATATTCAGCGCGTCCAAAATCTTCAAAACGGTGATAACGATTTGCGGTTGTATTTTTGCAATTGAATAAACGTAAACCATACTCTATACAAATACATTTTGTTCACTAATGAGGCTCAAATCACTGGTGATGGAGTAAATAACTGTCACAATGAACATCGTTGGTCAGATGAAAATACGCACGCCACGGTGGAAAGTACCCTTCAGAATCGATTCAGCATTAACGTAATTACTTGGCCCAGTTGTGTTAGATGGTCGTTTTACTGGAGCTAGATATGTAGAATTTTTAGAAAATAATTTGTCAGTAGTACTCGACGATGTTCCAATGGATATTAGGCAAAACATGTACTTTCAGCATTCGCTTTTCACAACGCTGGATTGGCCGAGATGGTTTTCAAAATTGGCCATCAAGGTCACCAGATTTGAATCCCCTTGATTGCTGCCTTTGAGGATGGTTTAAGTCATTAGTAGATGAAACAAAAGTGAACACAAGAAAGGCGCTATCCGATCGGATTTTGCAGCACTCATAAGAGAAAATCACGGTGCACTTCAATAAGCTACTGAGCTAATGCATGCATTGAGGGGAACGGTGGTATATTTGAAAATTTTATTCATTAATTTCGGTTTATTAGATCAATGTTATAATTTATAATAGTTACAGATTAAACATTTTTCTCTACTGATGCATTACAATAATTAACTCGGGTAAAAATATCGATAAACGATTAATACATATGTGGGGATGCGAAAAGGACGCGCCAAAGTTAATTCGCCGTCAGTAGCCATGTCTGAGTAAGATTTACAAGTCCGAATTAAAAAATGTTTTAATATAAGTGGAGATTATGTAGAAAAATAAGATGTATTAAAATTTTCTTTCAATGTGAGAATAAATTTTATAGAAACAAATACCGATTTATAATTGATTTACGTTCGTATTAAGGCTAGTGTCGCAGTATCTGAATACACTGTGAACCACTTTTCTCACTTGTTTTTCGACAGAATGACTTAATGATCAGTTTTTAACTGTAGGCCTATTTAATAATTATCTATGACTTCCTCGTGTTAGAATTTTGATAACAATTTAAGATTTAAAAAATAATTTCTAAAATAACTCGACATTTGCTTTCCTTATAAGGGAAAATTTGGCCACGAGAAAGTCATTGGTATATTTTGAATGACGTTTCAAATTTGCCTCATTTCAATATCAAGGTGATTCAGAATCAGATCAGAATGAACAGAGAACTAACTCTTACAAATACAGTTTTGTAAAAAATCAGAAAGAGCAGTTTGAAAATGATTTAAAAATACATTTCTTCACGGCACTGAAAACTGGTTCGCTGTAAAATCTGATAAGGCGGCAATCTGCGACTGGACAAAATATGGAGAGAAATTTCCAAGGAAAGAAATATACGAGGTGTGGCAATTAAGTTCCGGTAATTTTTCAATGAAAAAACAAGCAAATTAAATTACGCCAAAATTGTATTATCGACCTTCACAATAGTCTACCTGTAACTCTACACAACGATTCCAACGTTGCTCCCACGATTGGAAGCACCTTTGGTAATCCTCCGCAGTTGAGGTGCGGCTTCATCTTGGGGAATAACAAAATCGCAGGGGGCAATATCGGGACTATAGGGTGGGTGAATGTTCGAATGCCTTTTTTGCCAAAAACTCTTGCACAATGAACGAGGAATGGGCTGGCGCGTTGTCGTGGTTCAAGATTCAGCCGTTCTCGACGAGTTCGGGTCGCACACGGAAAACGCGGGCCTGCAACCGTTCCAGGACGCCAACATAGAACTGTCTAGTCACTGTCTTGCCGGCAGGGACATATTCACGATTAATTATGCCGTGGATATCGAAAAAAACCATCAACATTGCCTTCAGTTGTGACTTGGACATCCTCGCTTTCGTTGGCCGCTCTCCACCCTTTTCCACCCAGTGCTGACTTTGTTTATGGGTCTCGGGGTCATACTCAAATATCCAGGTCTCATCTCCAGTGAGAACTTTTGGCACCATCTTCGCGCAAATCTTTCGCATATTTAAATTTTCGTGTAACATCTTGCGAACGGTTTCTTTGCTGGCGTTTAACTCGTCAGACAACGCACGAATGCTTAGGCGCCGGTCAGACGTGATCAGTGCACGCAAACGGTCAACATTCGCGTCAGTACGAGAGGTGACGGGAGCTCCTTCACGTGGATCGTCTTCTACCGATTCACGCCCCTTCTTGAACTGTTTTGCCCATTTAAACATGTGTGTTTTCGACATGCACTCGTCTCCATACGCTACCTGCAATTTTCGAGGGTTTTCCGCCAGATTTCACTAAAAATTGAATCACATGTTGCTTGTAATTTGAGTCACTCATTTACCAGACGCCACTAAAAAAGTTACTTCCAAAAAATAGACATAAAATACAAACCAAACGTGCTATCGACTTCAACCTTGGTCTGAAACTAAAAGGAAGGTCCCCCCTCTCTAGAAAAATGTTGATGAGCGATGCAGTGTTGCCAGTTTCCGACTTATAACTAAATTCCCGGAACTTAATTGCCACACCTAGTATACATCTGTTTCTCATTTCAATGTTCAAAAAATTATTATGACGGGGCATTTTAAATATAAAATAACAATAAAAAAACTATTTCCTAATCTATGAATTGAGTGGCATTGACAGAAACAATATAGTATTGTAGTAAACAGCTGTCTACTTATTATTTCCACGCCTACTACTTTGCAAAAAATAATTTTCTAATTTAATTCCTGCCGTATATCAAAAACTCGTCTGTGTTTCGAGAACGGTTGTGTTTATCGATTTGTAACAGGTAAGTATACCTTTTTTAATTAGAATTCAAGGTAGTTCAAGAGTTTCCTATTAAAAAATTCAAAAGCGTTAAAATACAAAAGCGCCCCCTAGTTGTGACCTCAACACTCTTTGCATGTTCGTAATTGCCAGATCAAAAAACATAAGACTACAAATTTTCAAAACAATCGGTCCATACGTTCTTAAAATATTGCAAAAAATGGAAAACATTTTTTCAGTTTTAACACCCCGTAGAATGAAAAGGTGCAACAATTCAATAAGGCGTGTTGGGCCCAGTCGCTTTATTTTGACGTTAACGATCTGCCCTTAAGCTATGCACCATTATTAATGACTCGCCCTGTATAGTCCGTAAAGTCCACGCCCCTTCCAAATCGCAATTTCACTCAACTGCGAAACTAGCCTGAATCTAAACAAACTGTCGAAATAAAAATTATATTTGAACGATTATTAAATCCATTCGAAATTTAAATTAACTGTTTAAAAAATAATAATTTCGTTATCTAACATTTATTAAAATTGACATTAAATTAAATTAAATTAAAATTTATTAAAACTGAATAATCAGGTGTGATGATAGAGACGTCACTTGTTGATGTATCGAAATATACCCTTCCAAAGTGTAGGACAATTTTTAAGATAAATAAGACATTTTTTACGCGACATGCGAAGCAGAAAACAAATTGATCAAGCTCCCAAGCCCTAATCGCTTTTCTTTAAGTGAACCGTTTGAAGTTTATCGACGCACACCGTTCACTGAACCTTGGGTGTTAAATTTTATCACCATTAGTTGGCGCAATTATCATCATTGTTTAATTCCGTACCTGAATAATTAGTGCGAAAGTAGACAGCGTTGCGTAAATTATATTCATGTTACGGAATTTAACATAACAAATGGTGTATCATTTAGTGTTGCATTTCATTATATTGTCATAGCGCAAATTCGTGATGCGAATTATGATATTCATATTTGATTTCTAAACATATATCTGAATTAGTCAGTGTTCTACAGGATGTTTAGAAAAGTTGTGTAATGTTCATTTTTTACATGGAACGTTCCCCTCTCTAATAATCTGCAGTGTAATAATATTCTTTATAATAATTGCTGTAAACTATAGATATTATTTTGAGAATTGTATTAAAAAATATTTACGTGAACTGAGTGCCTAGAAAATGAAAAACCAGCAAATGTGTGACATTTTTGACAAAATTCATTAAATCAAAAAGAACTAACAAAGCAAGTTCTGTACTTGACTAATAGTCGGTATGACCTCCACCACGTTCCAATAGCATATAGAAACGTCTGTGCATTGAGATAATCAAGCGGTTAGCGATTTCTTGCGGAATATTTTCCATTCTTCTTCTACCTCCACGACTAACTCATCTGCAGTCTGAGGTGGAGGAATATGATTATGAATGGTTCTAGCAACGAAACTCCACGATTTCAATAGGAGTCATGTCAGGAGAGTTGACTGGCCAATCTAATCTATTGATATGTCCTGCTTCGAGTGTCTCTTGAATCCTTCTTGCGCGATGGTTGTCGTCCATAAACACAAAATTTTCACCTAATTCATTACGTAGGGGGTAGATAATGGGCGTAATAACTTCTTCGATGTAAATTTGACTGGTCATATTCTGTGGCATGCGAATTAATGGGGTGCGGCTGATGAACATTATTCTACCCCAAAACATTACGGTACCCCCTTCATACTGAGCAACTTCAAGGGGAAAACGAGGTCGCTATTGACGACCTGGTTCTTTCCAGGCTCTGTCGATTGTCATCAGTAACCAGCCCAATTCTGATTTCGTCTATAAGACCCGTCGCCGCTGGCGTAAATCCAACCCCTATGCTCTCGCGCCCACTGGAGACGAGCAGTACGATGCCTTAGAAGTAGAGTGGGGAGCCGTAATGGTCTTCTAGTACGTAAATTTGCGTTGTGGAGTCGTCTTAGAATAGTAGATGTCGATATAACACGGTGAAACGTACCTTGAAAGTGGGCCCTGAAAGCTGAAGATGTGCGGTGTCTACGGGCATATTGCACCAAATACCGATCCTCCCTTCCATTAGATACTCGAGGACGTTCACTACGTGGTCTGTTTTCCACTGTATCAAATTCTTCATATCTGTGTACTATTCGTACAATAGATGATCTAGTAATACCCAACATGTTCGATATATGATGATTATACAGTATGCGCCAAAAGTATGGAATAAATTCAATAAAAACGAAACAATTATTTTTTGGGATTTTTAATTTAAAAAATACATATTTAAGCGTAAAATGCGATTTTCAAATGTCATTTGTTTTCGAGTAATGACGTCATCGATTTTTTTTTAAATGGAAACACCATATTTTTTCCTTGATTCTGAAAGATCGTTTAATTCTCTATCAGGCAGTATTAAAATTTTGCCCTCTTACATAAGAAAGTTTTCGAATAAATGACGATTGAATGTTAGAAAACGTAAATTTTATCCATAAAAAAGTAACAATTCTGAGGTATGTAAAATAAAATACAATTGATTAAATTTTATACTTAAATTAAATGTTCGAATTGCCATCCACCAACTTCTTGACAATGCGCAAGTCTGTGAAGAAATTCTTCTTGCACATTATGAATGATTTCTGGGGTAACTCTACGTTTTTCGTCCCGAATGCGATTTTGAAGTTCTTCTAAATTACGTGGTTTATTAATGTACACTTTTGACTTCTAGTATCCCCATAAAAAATAGTCAAGAGGTGTAAGATCTGGCGATCCTGCAGGCCATCCTATCGGTCCGCGTCTGGCGATCCACCTCCCAGGAAAACAGTTCTCCAAAAAATCTCGTACAGGGCGCGCATAGTGCGGAGGTGCACCGTCTTACTGAAACCATATGGTATCGTCAGGAATGCCTGGGTAATTATCGTTAGGAAAAGTTTTCTAGAAACTCTAAATATCTTTGTCCTGTAAGGGTTCCTTCAAAGAAGAAAGGCCCTACTATTCTATCGTCAACTATTCCAGCCCACACATTTAATTTCTGAGGGTGTTGGGTATGTGCCTCTGCCATCCAATGAGGATTTTCCCGATTCCAATATCTGCAAGTTTGACGGTTTACTGTACCATTCAGACAAAATGTGGCCTCATCTGAAAAAAGTATTTGCCGGTGTAAATTTCTATTTCCTTGACATAGATCCATTAGAATTATGCAAAAGTGTAAGCGGCGATCGGGATCATCTTCATTGAGTTCCTGCACAAGTTGAATTTTGTAGGGATGATATTTTTTCTTCCTCAAGATACGTAGCACTGTGCTCTGACTAGTGTCATTGTTTAATGCAACCAATCGTGAAGAATTATGAGGATTATCCACCATACTTATCAAAATGTTCTGTTTCTGATTTTCATTAATGCTTGGACGTCCAGGTTTTGGAATATTTACAACATTGCCAGTTTCTCTAAATTTAGACTCTACCTTACTGACTGTTGATTGGCTGATAGGGCGATCTGGATATTTTTCATTAAATAAATCGCAAACTTCCTGCTGAGTTCTAGTCATATTCCCGCATCCGATAAGAATTAAAATTTCAATTCTTGGAGTAACAGTTAAATGTGCCATAATACTTTAAATTGAATAATAATTTCTATGTCTCTTACAATACTTATTAGAAAGTCGGTGTGACAATGACACTTTGCAAAAATTTTCACCTACTTGATCCATAAAAGAACTATGGAATTCGAAAAACTAAACTTGCTAACGTTTATGCTTTATTTTAATTGATTTACGTTTTCTAACATTCAATCGTCATTTACTCGAAAACTTTCCTATGTAAGAGGGCAAAATTTTAGTACAGTCTCATAGAGAATTAAACGATCTTTCAGAATCAAGGAAAAAAATATGGTGTTGCCATTTAAAAAAAAATCGATGACGTCATTACTCGAAAACAAATGACATTTGAAAATCGCATTTTACGCTAAAATATGTATTTTTTAAATTAAAAATCGACCTGTTCGAGGATTTTTCCCAAAAAATAATTGTTTCTTTTTTATTGAATTTAATCCATACTTTTGGCGCATACTGTAATGTCCTGCATCATGTAAAACAGTCATTCTTGCACGGGTAAAGGCAGAAATTTCACCTCCTGAATTGTACATTATAATGTACAATTCTTAGACAATCCTAAACAATCTTGCAGAAGATTGCCTTTTATCAGGGAAACGTTGCCGATACTCTCTTTGAGTAGTCAGATTATTTTCATTACAGAAACCATAAATTAAATACATATTGGCATATTCATGGTGAGTAAAAGCGTGATGGTTTATTGTTCTAAAATAATCAAATGAAATGAAAAGTCAGGCACAAAGATCACAACTAAGAAAATAAAGAAACATAAGAATTTAAATGATAGCACGCGAAAGTGACAATCGTTACAATACAACTGTCACCATGGCAGATGCCTACTATGTGAAAATGTGAAAAAATTTTACTATTCTGAACTATACAGTATTTAGAAAATAATTATTTCTGACTAAATAACGCAGAATTCGAAAAAAAGGTAGAGACAAGAAGTCTAAACGGAATAAAACAAATTCGAAAAATTTTTGTTTAGAGTTGTTAAAAAACTACCCTTATTTATAACCCATTTTGATTCCATTTTCTTAATCAAAAAACTTATTTTTTAAAAACCCCTTTGGAGGACCATATCTCAGTAACATTACGATGGACCAATTTATAAAAACTTTAACCAAGTTTTTTTGGTTCTACTTTTACCGCCTTAAGTTTTGTATCAACATTTCTAAGCACCCTGCATATCCAATCTTCGAAAATCTATGAATCCATAGATAATATAAAAGTACTGTTACCACATTTTAAATATACTAACAATTGGACCTCTCTCCATCCCCCACCACCCTGTTCTACCACCTGAATATCGATGGTCGATCATCAATTATTTATTGGGTCTGTTTGATACTCAGTGTACCATGAAACGGTTGTACTGGGCGCGAGAAAATTCAAGCTCCAATAGCTGAAGATTGGGAGATCCCTAAATTATCTGATACAGTTCTTAAAAGAACAATGCATGGCATGAATTGACATTTGAAACGAAATCGTAAATTACACAATAAGCCATAGACACGAAGCGTTTTACATCGCAGTAGAAACCATAGAAAGCTAGCGACCTCTACCGCGATTCGGCGATAACTATATGTTGGAAACACAGAATTTCAGAATTCACTAGCTTTCAATGGTTTCTACTGCAATGTAGAACGTCTCGTCTCTCTGAAACTTGTAACTTGTCTACACCGCGTACTCATGGTCCTTCTGTTGGTTTAGACAGACTTAAACAGCTAGGGTTATTCACCAAATACCTCACCTGTGGCATACTG
Organism: Monochamus alternatus; assembly: GCA_037114965.1. Classification (NCBI taxonomy): domain Eukaryota; kingdom Metazoa; phylum Arthropoda; class Insecta; order Coleoptera; family Cerambycidae; genus Monochamus; species Monochamus alternatus. The sequence goes on along the minus strand of CM073432.1, from coordinate 10,815,430 downwards.
ATGAATGCTAATAAGCTCGAAACCGGTATATGTCTAGTAGGCTGCTGACGAGTGACTTTAGCTGTTTGCTATAGGTTTTCCAGGTGTAATTCAATACTGGTAGAGACATTAGCCTGCAGAGTAGTTGTTTCCTGGAATTCCGTGTTTACAACATAGCGTTATCGCCGAATCGTGATAGAGGTTGCTAACTTTCAATGGTTTCTGGTCGTGTCTGTGACTTGTCAGTCCGGTATGCAGTTGTCTACATAGACATAGCGTAACCATAGAAACATTTGTTTGTATCAATTAATACAGTACTGAACATTTGTGATTAAAAAATGTTAAATAATACCAAATCGAGAAATATGCAAGAAAGGTAGACTTACATGTATGCCTTTGTAAAATGAAGATAAACAATGCATTTCTGAAATTCTCCTACAGTGGTTGACATTTTTCTTTCAATAGTAAAAATGTCTTCAATATTTTATTGCAATTATGGTATACTGTTCAATAAAACAACAAAATTGAAACGTGAAACTTATTTTGTATAATCGTTTTGCTTAAATAAACTTGAAGTAAACGATAACATTAATACACTTCCCATTTATTGAGAAATTTCAGGACTAGATGTGACAACGCTGTTTACGAATTTACTACTTCATTCAAATTTTCAAAATTTTTAAATGTAATACAGTGGCGGCTCGCTAAGGGACGCACTGCTTCAGCTAAAATTACCAGTTGGACGTACAGGGTGTCTCAAACGAGAGAGAGAGAAGTCGGTACACAGGATCAGGCTGACTTTATTTTAAAAACAAAATCAGACTGACTCTGTTTACTGACTTGCTTAGGGCTCATTAAAAAGATTTTGCACATATTATAGTCCCGTCGTCTAGCCGACATGGTCCACAACTAAGGCCGGTTGACTAACTATACTCTATATAAACACTGGTAATACACAATGTTAATAGATCTAGAGTGTTACAGTATTTCGAACAAAATCCACAAAATTATATAAGACAGACTAGCCGGGAATTGAATTTGGATAATTCAACCGTTCAACGAATTTTAAAGACTACAAAATTCACAATGTGGAGCATCTACCTAATGTTCTAGATAACCATGGTCAAGTTGATGTAGTGTACACTGACTTTTCTAAAGCTTTTGATAGGATACATCACTCAGTTTTACTGCAAAAACTCAACACATTTGGCTTTAGTGATGAATTGCTTATATTTTTTCGTTCCTACCTTCAAAATAGGATGCAATATGTTACATTCAATGGCTTTAAATCTAAGACTTATGTCGCTACATCGGGGGTTCCTCAGGGTTCGAATTTGGGTCCGTTACTGTTTCTTCTATTCATTAATGACCTTGACAGTGTGTTGGATTATGTGAAGCTTTTGTACGCTGATGACGTCAACATTTTTACTTGCATTTCTTCAGCAGACCAGGCCCATAATCTTCAGGTAGAGTTAAATAAACTTGTAGCTTGGTCTATTAATAACAAACTTAGCCTAAATAAATGCAAAGTTGCCACCTACACTAGTAAATCCAATCCTGTTGTATATGATTACCATATTAATTCGCAATTACTTAGTCGTCACAGTTGTACAAAGGATTTGGGTATTATATTTGATAGTACTTTAAGTTTATCGCAACATATTGAATATATTGTCAAGGGGGCCTCAAAAGCATTAGGATTTATTATTAGAAATAGTAAATCATTTAGAAACCCAAATACATTAAAATTATTATATTATGCTTTTGTAAGATCCAAGCTGGAATACTGTTCTTTAGTTTGGAATCCTTATTACACCTGTTATATCAGTAATATTGAATCTGTCCAGAGAAAATTTCTTAAATATCTTTCATTTAAATGTGATGGTGTTTATCCAGCACAAGGTTTTGATGACTTATTAAGATCTAGGTTTAACCTTCATTCTTTAAAGAAAAGGAGATTTATATACTCTATCAGATTTCTATACAATATCTTGCACAATTCAATTGACTCTCCATATATTTTATCACAACTTAATTTTTTGGTGCCACATCCTTCGATTAGATCTCCTATGATGTTTTACTGCCAATCTGCTAGAACTAATCTCATGTTAAAGTCTCCTGTATACACTATGACATTCAATTTTAATTTATTATGTCATATTTGTGATGTTAATAATATCAGTTTAAACCAGCTGTTAAGGATTGCCCATGACGTGCAGTTATAATTTTTTCTCATACTTAATTACTGAATTATTTTTAATACTTTTGACAACTACTTATTGTCGTATTTTTTTATTGCTAGATCATGTTTTTAACAGTACTTTTTCATACTTTTATATTTTTTACTTATCTTACCTACACATTTTTTTTTTGTGTGTTAGACTAGTTTGGTTGTTTTAACTTTATTTTAGTAACTTTTATGTATTTGTATAATTTCTACTGTGGTTCTGTAATTGGGATTTTGTTCCTGTTGGACTATTAAATACTATTATTATTATTATAACAGCGTGAGTTACCTAAACTTCCTGCAAGAAGAACTTCCTGCACTTCTGGGAATGTGCCTTTGCAGCCTATGGTTTCAGCACAACGGTGCTCCACCCCACAAGGCCAGAATTGTGCAGCAATATTTAGATAACACTTTCCCAGAAAAATGGATTAATGGGCCTATTCAGTTGCCCGAAAAGCCACCAGATCTGACACCCCTTGGTTTTTAAATGCAGGGTTTTCAAAATGAGGTTTACAAAACACATTCGCCAGATATTAATCATTTGAAAGAAAATATCACAAACGCTTGTAATGAATTAAACAGCGAAATGTTAATAAACGCAGCCTATTATGAAGTCAAGCGAAGATTAAATATGTGTCTTGAATGAGAGAAGGTTGCCTTATTTTTAAGTTTAGTTATTGCTATCATCGCCTTTTGTTTTAACTTTCGTTCGTCCAAAAGAACGTGCCGAAAAAGGTTCTGATCAACACTTTCTACATTTACTACAATTTGAGCCTATAAAATTAAGTCTGTTTTTAATGTGACACTCAGGTAAATACTCCAAATTGTGTATTTTGTAGTCATGATACCCATTGGTCTTATGCATTGAACGGTTGATTTATCCAAATTCAATTCCCGGCTAGCCTGCCGTATAGAATTTCGTGGATTTTGTTCGAAAAACTGTAACAGTGTAGCTGTATTAACATTGTTTCTTACCCTTCGGTCAATTATTTGATTCTTCCGAACAGAAAATGCATCTTCATTTTATCGCAAGGTCGCCTCCAATCTTGTTAAAGGTTCTATGATCAGAAATGAGGCGCTCTGGATACTTTTCTCGATATAACTTTACAGCTCTTCTTGATTTTTTTTGTGACTCTCCGTAAATTAGCAACATATCAATTATTTCTGAATGAGAAAACATTTTGTATGCATAAAATTTATACGTTTGACGTTCGTATTGATGATGACAACATTCAATTGTTTTCCAATGACTTCCTTCCACCGCTAACGTGATTCTTAGGTAGTATTTCTTTTGAGACGATATTGCTTATAACTTTTAAACGAGAAGTAATACAGAAAAAATGTCTCTAATAGAAATAGAAATAGATTTATTTATCCTTTCAGACATATAATGTATAGGACAAGTCAAGTAGGAAATGCAGAACACACTCCCAAAACAAAGTATACAAAAAAAGTCTATACAATACACACATAATATAAGCACATTAAAATAACATACACAAAAAGCAATAAATTCACGAAGAACTCTCATTATTTTACTTAAGAGGTGATTGAAAATAATCATAGATTTTTATCATCAAAATATTCGTTGAGACAGTAATATCATTTAAGTAGTAATAACTTTTTAGTTTCACTATTAAAAGTATTAGTATTTAATTCCTTCATAGATAGGACGGACAATATTCAAATCTATGGTCTATGTCTAGGTAATACAAACAAATTTGAATACCTCGTTGAGTATTTATGATACAATGAACTTATGGCATATTTGTGTATATTTTCCTTGATATACAACAAATTGCGAAAAATGAAAATGCATGGAAAAGTCATGATTTTGTGATTAGCAAATATAGGTTTACAGGAATCTCTAGAGTGAATGTTAAATATGGCTCTTATGATTTTTTTAGATAGATATAAATACTCTAGCACTATCAGAGGCATTACCCCAAAGTACGACATTGTATATTAAATGAGAGTACACCAGGCTATAGTAAACGCGGAGCAATGAGCTCAAAGGCATTACTTGCTTTAGTTGATTAAGTTTTTTAACCAGTACACTGATATGTTCAGACCATCAACATACAGACCCAAGAATTTTGTGCATTTAGTAGACGTATTATTTACAGTAAACTGCAATGAAAGCTCACGAGCTGCATTTACGTTATGAAAATAGATACACTCAGTTTTCCCAATATTTACAATTAGCCCATTTTTCTCACACCAACTTATAAATGATTGAACAAGTGTTTTAGTTAACAACTGGAGTTCATCATGTGTCCTGGCTGAGACCGTCAAGGATGTATCATCCGCAAAAAGTGTAATTACATTTGCATTATTAATATTTGTAGGTAAATAAAAGTATATTAGAAATAGGAGAGCTTTTTAACAGCAAAAAATATAATTCATGACGTCATTAGTCCTTTCTGTCAAATCCCAAAGATAATACTTTCGATTGAAAATGGAACTTACCATAAACTTTTTATATCCTCACAGTATGCTCATACCATCGAGTTTGAGACTCCCTATACAGTCCCAGTAAACATAAAGTGACCAAGCGTGGAAATTTACAGGATTTAAATATTTAAAATATAAAAAGATGAATCCTTTTAATATTTATCCGAGGGAAATCTACAATGCGGATATAAGGGTCAACGTTTACGTGTAGACACAACATTTTAAGTTGGTATTGGGGCTGTTTTTATACGTTTACAACGGGGCCCTGCGTCCACACAGACCACGTCATTAGTATTAGCAGAAGATTAATGTCCGTGTGTTGGAAACATCTAATTAAGTAACGTCATAAATTCATACGGGATAGAACGATGAATATGGGAAAAACACACCACATCATACTCGAGCGTTGCCGTAGCTTTCAATTTTTTGATCTCATTACCTTTTAAACGGGTTTTTGTAATTAATGATTTTTATATTCGACGAATAAATATTTATCATTAATTTTTTAATTAACTGCCCAGTAAAATCGCTTTTTAAATTAAATTTTTACTAGAACTAAACCGAGTCCAACAACGAGGCATACGGGGTGGGGAATTAAGACGGTGACGATGCTTTATGAGTTTTTAACTGATGAAACAGGTAGGCCAAAACTTGCCAAAGCTTGAAATACGAATACAGTATGTTACAAAATTTGGGTGGTGATGGTACAGGGTGTAACTTTTGTTAGAAAAATTTTTCTGTATTACTTCCCGTTTCAAAGTTATAAGCAATATCGTCTTAAAGAGTCTCATAAGAAATACCGCCTAAAAATAACATTAGCGGTAGAAGGATCAAGTAGTCGTTGCAAAATAATTGAATGTTCATCGTTTCAAGTGCATATAAGTCACAAAATACTTCTTATTACTTAATACGAACGTCAAACGTATTGCTTTTGTGCTTACTTATTCAGAAAAAGTTGATATGTGACTAATTTACGGTGAGTCACAAAAAAAATCAAGAAGAGCTATCGAGTTATATCGAGAAAGACATCCAGAGCGCCTCATAGAACCTTTACAAGATTGGAGGCGACCTTACGAAGAAATGAAGATGCATTTCCTGTTCGGAAGAATCAAATAATTGACCGAAGGGTAAGAAACAATGTTAATACAGCCAGACTGTATTTCGACCAAAATTCAACAAATTCTATACGGCAGGCTAGGCGGTAATTCAATTTGGATAAGTCAACCGTTCGAAAAAGTTCACAATTTGGAGTATTTGCCTGAGAGTCACATTGTAAATAGATTTAATTTTATAGCTAAAATTATAGTAAATGTAGAAACTGTTGATCAGAACCTTTTTCGGCACGTTCTTTGATGGCAGATTTCTAAAAAAAAAATACGGAAAAAAGTCAGTGGCGTACCATTTTTAATTAAAAATTTGTGGCATTCTCGCACGAGCGTTACTGGTGCAAGTAGAAATATTCGGATCACTACAAAAAATGCATATTTATCCGTCCAAAGCGTGTGTCAAATTTTGAGTCATTATCTTTAAAACTCTTTGAAATAATTAACATAAATAAATAAAAAATTAAAATGTAAGCATATTTCGATCTACGTTTATATGAACTTTATTTCACAAAATTACTTCGGCAATCACTCCCTAAAATATTTCGCACTTATTTACAAACACAATATGGATAAAATTACAGTCCGTCTGTATATTTTCCAAGTTATGATGGACTGTCTGTTTTTTGAACCATACGGAGTTCTATTTTTTTATTTTAGTGTGTCGACTCATATTCTCTTTGATTATTTTGTAACTAATTTATCGGATTTAATCTCAAAATAGGTCCTAACCGGTTCTAAAGATATGTCTAAAAAAGGTTTCTGGTTTCTTAAAGAACCTTTGGGACATTGCTCTGTCAATGATGTATTTACTGAGTCATTTTATTTTGTTTCAAACACTAGTAAGTAAAATTAAGTACTTCATGCACTTACATGCAACACTTGTTGCATAAATATTGCAGCGGGGCGGGTTCTGTAAATCCCGCTTTCAATATTTCACATTTTAAGTGCCCAAATCGTTACTAATCAGCAAGTTGGAAGAGCACGAGTATACTTTATCACGTTCTGCGTTCCTAAGCATGCAGGTACCTCATTAAACTCAAAACTTAATTGCAATAAGGCTCTAGTTAATTTAACTTGCCGTATATTCGCCTATTATTAGGAATTATAAAGAACATAACAAGTATTAACCGTATTAATCACTTCTTTTATAATGTTCATTATTCTAAAGTAACTAGTGCTAATGAGTAGTATTATGCTCAAAATTAAAACGATATTAGATCGAGAAAGCGATTTCTATATTAATAAACGATTAATAGCGTTAGAAAACGTTGATTTTCTGAGAAGTTTTATAAATGATTACGAGCAAGCGGAAATTAGACGTTTAAGAAATAAATATACAACTTGGGTTATTGAACTTTATTCTCCAAATAAACAAAAACACTTTAATTAATATTAAATCTGCTTAATAGTTGGTTGTAACAAGTCGAAATGATAGAAATTTAAAAAATTTTCTTTGTTCTGCGTCAATCATATTAATATGACACTTATAAAAAGGATTCCTTATCAAAGAACAATATTCTTATTTAGATCGAACTTAAGTAATATAAAGTTTATTACGGACATTAATGTCTTGAAATTCTTGACCCAATCTGAAAACGAACCCCAACATTCACATAGCTGATGAAACAGTTAATTCAATATGTGGCACAAAACAAAGCTTATTATCAAAAAGCACTACCAAATTTTTAATTTCACTTAGACGAGTTAATACATCGGAACTAATTGGATAATCAAAGACAATATTGTTAATTTTGCAAGAAAATGTTACAGATTTATATTTAGAAATGTTCAGGTTGAGATGGTTCAATCTGCACCACACAGCTATTTCATTAATATTAGTCTGTAAACTTACTCTGGATGCAATAGGTATGTACAGGGTGTCACATAATGATGTGCGCTGCTTTGAAGGATGTATTCCTTGGGTCATTTTAGGGGGAGATCCTTCTATAAAACTTTTCGATTTGAGCCCTCCCTTACGAGATAAGGGCTTCTAAAAAATTGGAAAAATTTCGATTTTCATTTTTTTCTCAAAAACGGTTAAACTTATGAATCTGAAAATCGGTGACTACATTTAGTTAATGAAGTTACATTGTTGAGTATGATTTTTATTTTTACGAAATGTCTAAAAGGGTGGCAACCACCAACCTCTGTTGTTTTTTTAATTACAACTTTTTATTCTAAATGTTTCTCGACATGAAAAAATTAAAGTAAATAGAACAATCGATTTACAAAATTTTCCCCCCTCTTAGTAATTTTATGCAGACACGCGTTTTCTTTTAAAAAATAAAATCCACTTACGTATATATCCTCGAGTGTGGAATATGCAAGCAAAATAATTCATATGATAAAGTACCCCCCTGAAATGACCCAAGGAACATACCCTTCAAAGGAGCACACATCATTATGGGACACCCTGCATATTTTTAAATCATTGGCGAAGAATAAGTTTTGACACGTAATGATTGAGTTTGAATCGTTAATAAAAATAGAGAAAAGAAGCGGGCCAAGATTGAACCTTGTGGAACTCCTGACGTGGTAGTGAAAACATTTGATTTAAAACCGTTAAATTTAACATATTCCAAACGATTGGTTAGGTAAGAAGTTAGTAATGCAACCAAGGACACGGAAAACCCATATCGTTATCATTTCAACGTCTATCTATAAAACGAATTTGAAACAGCAAAATGGCGGTACCGTGTTCTGTTTGTATCATAGCAAACGGTAGAAGTCTAGTTTTATCTTTTGTTTTAGCTTTCATAATCATTGTTAGTCTAAGATCCCACTATAAAAGGACCTTCACCGAGCTGGTTAATGGATGAAAAGTATTTTATATCCAATTAAATATGTCAATATATATATTGCAAATGGGTTATCTAAAAAAAATCAGTCCAGAATATGATTAATTAACAATTAAAAATTATTATTTTTTTAAACATTTCACTGGTTTGGTTAATACACAAATTCCATACCAATCGAAAGTATGAAACCCATAGAATATGCAAACGTTAGGTTGACTATTTTTTTCCCGTCACAACTCTTGGGTAGGCAGGTATAGACAGGTAAATCGATACTAGTAACGTGTACCGGTGTGGTTAATAAATTAAAGTTAAATTAAAATAAAGATTATTTCATTACCAACACGGTGGTATAGGGTTGCATGCAAAAAATCAGTCCTGAATTCCGGTTGTCGAGTTTTAAAAAGTGAAATATTCCCCAGCGAACCATTCCATGCGATAGAAGAGTACACAGCATTGCAGCTGTGTGTAGTTCGTCCATACCGAAAATGAAGACGATCCGTTTATCCGTTTCTCCAAAAAATCGAATAAAGTCAGGGGGGGCGGTATTATTATTAATCTGCCGCTAGGAACCCCTAACGCGAAGACGGACAAATTTTTTTGATTCCGCGTCTCAAAGAGTACGTGTCTTTAAAATTTCTATTCGATCGGTTGGGGGGCGGCTCCGGGGGCGGTATCCCGTTTTTTAAAATTTTGTCGGTACATTACCGGATGCGCCCCCGCCTTATCGCGAAGTATACGTACATAAAATTTGAGGTCGATCGAATTCGATTTGTGGCCGTGAACGTGCGGAAATTTTTTTTTACCCCTAACGACGAACATGAGGCTAAGTAAACAGCGGCTGTGGAACGGGATCGGAGGTTTCCCGAATTCATAACTGAGGGGTGGAGTCTCGAAGTCACGAGTTCGATAAATCGACCTTTTCTGTTTCATTTCGAATACATATTCGAATGTTTTTTATGAAAATATGAAAAAATTCTTCTATAGAATTTTTTGTACAAACAACGGTTTACGAGTTGATCGGCAAAATACCACCGCCCCCGGACTAGATTTTTTGGAGAAACGGATAAACGGATTGTCTTCATTTTCGGTATTATTATTATTTCCTGGTAGTGACTTGAAATGATATTATGACGTTCCTGCCGCCCCTCCAGGGACGGCCCTTAAAAACACGAAATGTGTCTAAAATCATTGAAATTGTTTTGCGGCTTCTTCTCCACCTTACCTATCGAAAAGTCTAATAAAATTTTATGATTATATGTATCGTTTCCTTAAAAAAAAATTAAACGTAATTCGGGGCGGCAAATGGATTATTAGAAAATTTTATTTTTTACGGGTTTTCGATCTCGACATATCATTAGTAGGGTCGAAAACGTTGTTTTATTGTCATTGAAGGTCGTTAGGGGTTCCTAGGGGCAGATTAATAATAATAGGTACCGCCGCCCCCGGACTTTATTCGATTTTTTTTGGAGAAACGGATAAACCAATCGTCTTCGTTTTCGGTATGGACAAACTACACACAGCTGAAATGCTTATTTCACTTTTTAAAACTCGACAACCGGAATTCAGGACTGATTTTTCGCAGACAATCCTATACCACCGTGTTGGTAATGAAATAATCTTTATTTTAATTCAACTTTAATTTATTAACCACACCGGTGCAAGTTACTAGTATGGATTTAATACCTGTTTATATCTGCCTACCCAAGAGTTGTGACGGGAAAAAATAGTCAACCTAACGTTTGCATGTTCTATGGGCTTCATACTTTCGATTGGTATGGAATTTGTCTATTAACCAAACCAGTGAAATGTTTAAAGAAAAAATAATTTTTAATTCTTAATTAATCATATTCTGGACTGAAATTTTTTAGACAACCCATTTGTAATGTATTTATTGACATATTTAATTGGATATAAAATACTTTTCATCCATTAACTAGCTCCGTGAAGGCTGTTTTAGGCTGTTTTATAGCGGGATCCTATACTATGTATTAAGAAACATGTAAGGTCTAGGCCAGTCGAAAAAATTCAAAAGAAGTGGCGCATTCAGAAGAAATGTAAAGAAATGCTAGTTTTTACAACCAAATTATTTTATATGTGGATACTATTTTGACATAACGCTGAAAATCATTGTGGCGTATAATTATAAAAGTATCACTAGCCGGTTTCCCAATATTGAATTGTCAAAACAAAGACAATTATGAAACGTTATGGTGATGTTAATGTTTTTGGCGCTAGTTTTAACGTCAAAAACCATGAAATTTCAAATAACTTTTTTTATTTTAATTATAATAATATTATAAGTAATCATTTAATACGCTGTGCATTCTAACATCGTATGTAATATTCTGGATTTTAAGAAATTCTTGAATATTTTCATTTATGACAGTAACTAGAATCCTTTCTGAAAGTCGTTAATGGTATGAAGTCGTTTTTTCTAATGCCCTCTGTTCTCTTTCACTGTATTTTATATTTTTATAAACATTATATCTAATTAACTGAGCTTGTTCACCAAAATGTCGAGAATTTATATTTTCTATGTCGTCCGTCCTAATCTCCTCATTTTCTCTATCACTATTCATTTCATCTCTACTTGTATCATGTTGAGGTTCTTCCGAGCAATCATCCCAAGATCTGAATGTTCTCTCCGTATATTAGATATGCAGTATAATACCACGATATTTTCGAGGAGAAAAACGAATAGATACTATAGAAGCACTAAGTGCTAGATGAATTAAAACAAACATTTCTTTATTCACACACAGCAACACAACACTGAGTACTCACAACATTATTTAAACAATTAAGTTTTCACAGTACTACAGTTATAATGAACCAACAATAACAGTAATTGAAAAATAATAGTACATCATGAAAGCACAAACACTCAGTAACCGTTGATATACGACCATATGTTTACTAGGCTTTTTTGTTCATTTTTGCCCCCTGAACACCCCCCTTCCGAATATTGAGGATTCCCCTCAATCACCCTGTATGCATATTTGGTACCTGTTAAAAGACTAAATATTATTAGGACAAGGACCCATTTCCGTGATCTACAGAAATCCGTTTTAAATAATATTGAGTTAGATGACTTAGAAATAGGTTTCATCTACAGAATTATGATAATATGCTATTCACATATTCATATATTCTAACTATTTTTGTCATTTTCTTGAAATCGGCATGTTTTGATTTTTTTATATTATCTTATATCGATGAGATAAAGTGTACAACACGCAAAATCTTAGCACTTAGTACGCTCAAAAGAAAAAAGTATGTCTTTTACACTATCACCTCTGAAAGAGTGTCGCCGTGTTTTTTGTCATCCTGTATACGAAGCGAGGAGGTGTCGGTTTTAATAAGTGCACTGTAAATCCAAATTATTCAAACGACGTAGTTATAACCCCCAGTTCATAAGCTGGGAAGTTTCGAAAGTTATCAGCTTGAGTAGTAGAAGCGAGTTGTGCTCCGACATATTTTGCAGCGTTCAGCGTAGGACGGTTTGCCATGTATATGCAATGATAAATACCCCAGAAGAGAAAGAAGCTACTTGGGCATTACAATAACGCGCTACCGTAATGGCCAAAGTTAGGGTTAAGACAGGGCATACAACTTATTCTCTGCGGCGATATACACCAACACAATGAAAGCGCACTTTTTTTGTGCTCGCCTTACCTGAGACGGGTTCAAAGTATGTTTCTATTCTCCAGGGCAACCTCCAAACTTTCGAGAACACGTTCTCTAGGCCAATAAATGCGTTACATCCGGTTTTTACCGCCTATGGGCCTATGTGATATCGCCGCATGCATCAGCTAGTCAAATAATAGGCGTAGATCACTCGGTGTCTTATATTTACGTGCTTTTTGAAATAGATAGGACGTTTGTAAATAAGTGCGAAATATTTTAGGGGGTGGTTGACGAAGTTATTTTGCGAATAAATGTTCATATAAACGTAGGTCGAAATATGCCTCGTTTCCGAGATACAGAGTGTTTAAATTTTAATTTTTTATTTATTTTTATTAATTATTTCAAAGAGTTTTAAACATATTGACTCGAAATTAGAAACACGCTTTGGAGGGATAAATGTGCATGGATGATTAGAATATTTCTACTTGCACCAGTGACGTTCGTGCGAGAATGCCACAATCATTTTTAATAACATAAATTCGAGGGGTACACCACTGCTTGAAATTTGTACAATAAAATACCGTATATATATATATATATATATATATATATATATATATATACAGGGTGAATCTTAAATAAGTACAAATATTTTAACCAGCAGTATAGTTTTGTGTGTAGAACACATAATTAATAGTTTTTTTTACAAAAAAAATCAGAAATAAAAAAGTGAAATTTTAAATAAATTTCGTAATTTTTCAGTAGAAAACTTGTTGAGGACCGCTGGCCTAGACCGACCCTTCACACTTTTATGAGTCATAGTGCTGCAGACTGAACGTGTGGTTCACAGTGTTGCCAGTATTACACAAATGTCTTTGCTTCAAGGAAGAAAAAATCTCAACTTTTAGCGAATTTTGTCAAGTATAACATTTTATATATTATTTTTTATTATCAAACTGTCATTGACTGTCATGACAGATTATTGGAAGCCCAAGTCAAACTTGTTAACCCCACATAATGCATGAAAATAGCAATAAAATTTGCTAAAAGTTGACATTTTTTCCATTTTAAATAAGAAACGCGTGCATAGTTTTTCGTTATTCTTCATAAAATAACTTAAGGAAATTGTGTTTTGTGTCCCTTTCTAACAGTGTACAATGACATTTAACTTGTGAAATGTGGATTACTGATTAAATAGTTAATTTTTTAACAAACAGGTAAGCTTGTGTGCACGTTTATGTATAATTTTTGAACATTGGACATAGTAATATCTTCGTAAATATTTTACGGTAGTATTGAACTTGCGGAAATTCATTTTTAATCGTTGAAGTATAGTAAGGTTAGTTCAGATGTTAAAATTTATGTTAATATTGCTGCGTATCATACTACATACCCAATTTTACTGTACTTATGCTTAAAACAAGTATTTTTAAAATAGAACTATTACGTTAAAGGAAACGTAATATTTATATTGGAGGAGATATGGCAACCTCGCAACAAATCATATGTTTCATTACGTTGTTGGATGAAAAATCAGCCAGCGGTCCTCAAAATGTGGGTATTTTTTTAAACAATTAATATCTCCGTAAATATTAGAAATTTTTAAAAATGGCTTTCACTAGACTGATTTAAATGACGAACTACACCAGCAGTTAAAATATTTGTACTTATTTAAGATTCACCCTGTATATATAAATCTCATATTTGTAACTATAGGCCAATTTGTTGTCTTACTTCAGCGGGAAAAGTATTTGAATCCATAGTGGCTGATTCTCTACGTTTAACTTTTAATGGCTTAATTTCACCCTATCAACATGGTTTTTACCCCGGTCGGAGCACAGAAATTAATTTATTACTTTTTAGTAACTACGTTGTTGAAAGTATTGAAGATGGTTACCAAGTTGATGCAATATATACTGATTTTCGTAAAGCGTTCGATCGAGTTAGCCATAAATTATTGTTAAGTATATTCGAATCATACTGGTTAATCGGGAATTTGTTATTATGGATGAAATCTTACTTATTAAATAGAACTCAAACAGTCAAAATTAAAGAATTTTCTTCACGCGAAATAAAAGTAACTTCTGGTGTTCCTCAAGGTAGTCACCTGGGACCAATTCTGTTTTCTATTTTTATTAATGATCTCTCTTGCAATTTAATATCATGTAGATATCTAATGTTTGCAGATGACTTAAAATTATTTCTATGTGTTAAGGATTCTAAGGATAGTGATGCATTTCAAAGTGATTTAAATTTATTAGTTAGGTGGTGCGAATCCCATGATATGCAGTTGAACCATAGTAAATGTAAAGTCATTACATTTACTCGTAGGAAAAATATTTATGTGACTGAATACTTTATTGAAAACATGCAACTAGAAAGAGTAAAGGCAGTGAAAGATTTAGGTGTAAAATTTGATTGTGACCTTAAATTCACCCTTCACATTGAGGATATTTTGAGCAAATGTTTTAGAATGTGTGGTTTCATTAAACGGCAAACTCGAGATTTCACTAATGTTACATCTATTTTTGCTTTATATAATTCTCTAGTGCGTTCAACTTTAGAATATTGTTGTATTGTTTGGAATCCATATTTTGTTAGTTAGAATGTGTTCAAAAGAAAATATGTAATTTTATACTCTTTAAACTGAATATTAATAAAAATAATTATGTGTATAATGAAAGGCTGCAACTACTAAGTATTCAATCTCTAAAATATAGAAGACATTGTTCCTATTTAAAATTTACCCATAAGCTCTTTAATAATAAAATAAATTGTCGTGAAGTACTCATTATTTAATATAAGAGTTCCGAACTAGACCACCAGAATAGATGATTTTTTCTATCTAAGTCAATCTCGTACAAATGTTGGATTATATTCTCCTATAAATGAAGTTAGCAAGGCGATTAATGCGTTGCCTCGAAATTTTGATATTTTTGAGGCATCGTGCAGTCAACTTACTAAATTTATAAAGCAAATTAATTAGTACTTACGATGTGGAATTTATGTATAAGTTATTTATATTGATTATAATACTTAATTTATTGTAAACGTTGAATTCATTTTTTAGAACAACTGTTATCTTGTTTTCGATTGTATCATTTGGGTTAATCCTGTAGAAAGAAGAAAATTAAGAATTAAATAAATAAATAAATAAATAAATAAATAAATAAATAAATAAATACCTCATCTTCCAAAAAAAAAAACCTTATAAATAAGCAAATACCTCAAAAATACCCAAAAATCACGAATTACCTCCAAATGCCCAAAGAATACCTATGACTATTACCCTTGACTATATACACTAAGACTAGTCAATCTAATGGGAGACCTTGTTGGCCTGAATGGGAAACCAACTCTCGCGTAATGGGAAACGAACTCAAAAAGAACGTTTACGCTTGGGCTATTTGCTAATAGATGGCGCAATATTAGGTACTAAAATGACATGAATTTGGATATATAATTTTTAAAGCTCCTCCCATCGAAGATGATTGGTTCATACATATTATGTTATGTACAATCGTTTGCAATAATATTGACACTCTTTAAATTCTATTTTGCTATTTCTTTTGAACTGCTGACGTATTTGTAATGAAATCTGCTTTCAACTTTTAACATTAGTAATTAGTTGTTTCACTTACCAATATAAATTTAATGAGTTCAAAAACTGCTTTGAGAGAGTGTCATTGTTATTTCAAAAGCTTGTATGTACTTAAAATTCATAACTTTAATGACATTCGAGAGGATTACTGTTTATTTTATTATTAAGTGAATGTGTTAGTCATGAGGAAGCAGGCAGGAAATAAATGTTAATTTTTAAAATGTAATAAAGCTAGATGAAACATTCCTGGAATAAAACTTTTCTGTGCAAGGCGAAAATCGACTATAATGATAGATTTTGAATTCTGATAAGTAATTATAGTAATTTCATCACGATTTTTAATAAAAAAAAATACAGAAGTGCAGTTATCCAGTTCATATTCACTTTCGCGTATCAATGAAAGTTAAAGCTTAAAATATATTAACCGCCAGATAATACTTTTATCATACTCCACCAGCTTTGGTAAATTCAAGTGAAGAAGTCATTCAATACGTGTCGATAAAAATATACAGGGTGGGCCATTAATAAGGGGACATAGAAGAGGAGTAACATCATTGGGAGGAAATATGAAGATATAGCTAAATATATCTTCGTAAAATATTTCTGTTGAAAAAGATACAAGGTGTCAAAGTTGAAATATTTTTATTTGTGTTTTCTTTTTTTGTATTAACGCA
The DNA here is from genome assembly GCA_037114965.1 of Monochamus alternatus. NCBI lineage: Eukaryota > Metazoa > Arthropoda > Insecta > Coleoptera > Cerambycidae > Monochamus > Monochamus alternatus. Next base: position 10,798,964 of record CM073432.1, on the reverse strand, counting down.
AGTATCTCTCAACTGATTGAAATTTAATTCAAAAAAATTAGTAGGTATCAATGAGTCGTTTATTTTTTTAAATATCCAGAGTAACTTTGGAAAAAAACTCATATTTGAAAAAAAAATTATCTACATATTTACTTTTATGGGCAAAAATAACAACAGAGCATTAAAAACAACTTAGCCCTTGAGCAAACTCTCTCTACTTCTACATGTCTTAATTAATTAAACTAATTATTACAGCTAATTACAGAAAATTTTCAATATGGCAATTTTCTAATGCTCCTAAGAGATTTCCTCGCGTCGAAAAATACATTTGGTTGTTTTAGATCAGTTTCTGGAAAACGGTAGGAATTTCGTTAACAAAAAATAAGATAGAAATTGTCATCATCTGGCAATGGTCTATCTGTTTTAATAGGTACCTACTACATAAATTATGATTGCTTTTCTTAAAATATGTTTCCCTACCAAATTTGATGACAATCGGTTGAGCGATCCTAGTTATTAAAAAAAACGAACAAAATATGTAAACCTGTATCTTTTTCCACAGCAACATTTTAGTAAGGCATATTTAGCTATATCTTCATATTTTGCTCCAAAACTGTCATTCCTACTCTGGCACATCATTAATGGTTCACCTTATATAATACTTAAAATAATAAATTTTGAAACACATTCTTTTCTGATGAGGCCTGTAAAGTTCACAAATTATTTTTACTAAAAACATTAGCGCATGTAAATTTATTTAAATTTGCATGCGCAAATGTTAAATTATTTGAATTTTTAAATTAATTTAAATTTAATTTTAATTTAAAAATTACTCTTCAAAAAGACTACAAAATAATATTTATTTCACACCATCACAAAATTATACTTAGATCAAACATTGAAAAAAGATACTTGGTGTTTTAGAATTTTTACTAATGAATTTTTCGCAAAATAATAATGCATCTTATGCATGCAGTAAGAGAAACCCACACGATAATCTGCAGTTCTATATGTCTCTTTATAGAAGTAGATATGTCGAATTCATTTGAATTATCTTAATATGTTTAAAGGAAATAAAACAGAAAATGTAAATTTTGGCATATCGCTGAAAACTCTTTTAACAATCTTATTTTTCTGTTTTTTTTTTTAATTAATTTACAGTTCATATTCTTACTTCTCTAACGCAATAAAATAAACTGCTTATGTTTCAAACTTTATGATCTGTGGTTTGAATATAAATATATTGCCACAATCTTATTATTTAGGCAGGTATATGAAAAAGGGTCACGCGGCCACGCCCTCGAAACGCCTTCCCAGTTTTTTGCAGATTAAAATAGTAGCGCTTTATTTCCTTCGTTTGAATAAATGCGTATTGTTACACAGTACGACATGGAATTTTGATAACTATTTAGGTCTTTATTAAGGATTGACTCTCTTGGTGTAAATACTCAAGGTTATTACCCAATAATATCTTTAAGTATCTAAACATGTCGTTAAATACCCAGAAATACCGAATAATATCCAAAAATACCCTTAAAACCCAGATATCTAAGAAACGAAAAATACATTAAATTACCCATGATTTCACTTAATATACCTTGCATTTTCCAAAAGTGTCTCATATTTCTTTAGAAATTATTCCATCTACAGATCTACGTAAATAATATAGAACTTTTTTAAGGAAAAATAAGTCTCTAATCCATATTCAGTATAAGTAACACATATCTAAACTCGTGTCCAAGTTGGTGAGATATTGTGAAGCAGAGGTAGCTATCGAAAACCCATTATTGGAAGCAACAGGGCAAATAACGTCAAGACAATACCAAGGAAGGGCTATTTACATGTTTATAGGTGTGCTGCACTGACTATCTTTCCAATGTGAAATGCTGAAGCAAACTGAGACTACATCATCTTTTAAGGTGGATTTTCCTATTCAATATTGTCAAGAAGTATTCGATCCCAAGTTATGGCCTGAAGGCGCAGCAGTTAGAAGGTATATATTCTCAAGACGAAATTTTCAAGTACAAGCCTTGACGTTGACAACGAACCATTAACCTTTACGTCGCAGTGGCGATTATTGCATATTAACATGCAATGCTTGACAAACAAGGTTACCTTGTTAGAACATTTTTTAAATGACATTAAGCCGTCATTTTTGTGTATCACAGAACACTGGATTTTAGAACAAAGTTTTTTTTACATGGTTAATATTGAAGGGTATTCCAATGTTTGTAGTTTCTGTAGACCCACTCGGAAACATGGAGGTAGTGCTATTTTTGTTAGTAACATGATTCTATCAAAATGTAAACCAATCTTATTTGTTAAAAATATCTCTGTGGAGATGTCTTTTGAATGTTGTGCAATTAGCTATAACAAAAATATATGCATTATTGTCATATATAGGTCTCCAGTGGAGGGAGATTTTGACGTATTTATTACTCAACTGACTTTATTATTGGAAAACATCACAAATAATTACAATTTCATTTACATTTGCGGGGACTTAAATATTGATAAGCTGCATATATCTATACAAAATACCATCTTACATGATTTGCTTGAAAGTTACGGACTAAGTTCACTTGTGGATGTTCCAACTAGATGGACTATAAAGTAGTGGTTCCTTTAATTTCTGATCATTCTGCTCTGATACTCACTTGTCATTCAACTATTGCAACTACTAAAATAGTAGAACACAATTACACTCTTTATAAGAGGTATTTCAATGAAAGTTCTATCGAAATATTCAGACAACTGTTTGTAAATACACAAAACTGTTTAGCTGCGCGGTGTAACGTTTCAAACATAGATGATCTATTTAATTTATTTTGGATCGAATTTGAATATAGTTTTGAATGCGTTTTTCCGAAAAAAAAATATTATTGCAGGACACGTAACAGATCTGTGAATTTTAAATTTTCTCAGTCCTTAATAACTGAGTCAAATGATTTAAAAATACTCAATAGATTAAGAAAGATTACGTTAGACGAAAATATACATAGGCAGTACAAAACTCGAAAAAAGTTATATCAGCAAAACATCCGTGAAAAAAAGTTATACCATAAAAACATAATTGACCAGTCTAATAATAAAACTAAATCACTATGAAATATAGTTAATAAAAATTTAAACACATCAATAAAGAAACAGAGTGACCTTGTTTTAAAGATTAATAACCATATACTTGATAAACCCGAAATAGTCTCGAATATTTTTGCTGACTATTTTGCAAGCAATGTTTTTAACAAACTTAATGCACATTTTCCAGTATTATACAATGAATGCATATCAAGACCATGTTTTTTGAGAAAGTTACTACTAACGAAATTATACCCACCATACTCAAAATGGCTAAAAATTCTACTGGATTAAACGAAACACCTCTCTTTCTAATTAAAAATATACTGTTATTTGCTGAATGTATTGCTGTAATTGTTAACAGGTCTATTGAGCTGGGGGCGTTTCCGCAGCAATTGAAGACGGCACTTGTATTGCCAATTTTCAAAAAGGGTGCATTGGATGATATAAAAAAATTTAGAATTTCCTATCTCTGAACTCTTGGCACATTTGGTGAATTTATCAATCATAGCTGGTAAATTTCCCAGAATTTTAAAAACTGCTCTTGTCATACCTATCCACAAAAGAAATGGCATCCATAATATTGCTAACTATCGCCCTATCTCTGTTTTGAATGTGTTTTCTAAAGTTTATGAGAAAATTGTCTATAATAAAATGATTGCATTCTTAACCAATAAGAACATATTAACAAATTGTCAACATGGGTTCCGCAAAGGTAGATCAACACAAACTGCAGCTTGTAGTCTTTTGGAGTATGTTTACAAATGCCTTGACAGTGGTAAGAAGGCAGCGGGTCTTTTCTTCGATTTAACTCGCGCATTCGATTGCTTGAATCTAAATTTAATTGAGAACAAACTGTTTGCCTTGTGATTTAGAGGTGTTATCCTGGAATGGCTTATGAGTTTTTTAAAGGGTAGGTCTGCGTTAGTTAAGTCGAGGGGAGTCACATCTGAATGTTGGAAAATTGGTACCGGTGTACCTCAGGGGTCTGTGCTGGGACCTCTTATATTTTTATTATTCATTAATGACTTACCACAGAGTAGACCAAGTGATGTTATTACATTTTTTGCTGATGACACATCTCTGGTGGTCTCAGCGCAGACACAAGAGGAGTTAACCTTGTTTATTCAACATGTTTTTCTGCGTTTTCGCGAATGGTGCAGGGTCAATGGTTTGATAGTGAATCTAGAAAAGACCAACTGCATATTTTTTAGTAATACTAAAGTACATAAAGATTTCAATACACCAAGCCTAAACTGCGGTATAGCATGTGTTGACAACGTGAAATTTTTAGGAATTACAGTGGACGAACATTTAAATTGGTCACACCATATTGATACATTGAGTAAAAAATTAAATAAGTCATACTATGCCATTTCTCGCATTATTGATTCTCTCCCCCGACACTCAGTCGTATCTGTCTATTACAGCATGGTGTATAGTCATTTATGCTACAATGTTATATTCTTTGGAAATGTCACTGAAAGTCAGAGGGTTTTTATTGCACAGAAACGTATTATAAGGACAATGTTCTCATTAAAGGCTATGAGTCCTGTAAACCATTTTTTATTCGGCATAAGTTGTTTACATTTCCCTGTATTTACATATTTAACATGTTATTGTATACTAGAAATAATATCAACCTGTTGTCTAAAAATAACTTCAATCATAGTTACTTCACTAGAAATAGTGATCATTTATTTGTACCTAAACATAGAACAACAAAGTTTGAGAATTTCCCATTGTATAAGGGAATTGTATTGTACAACCACTTGTCCCCACCCTGTCTTCTTAGGAATAGTAATTATGTCTGTTTTAACAATGGTATAAAAAAATTATTGTTGGAAAAAACCTACTTTAGTGTCAACGAATATATTTCTGACATATTGTAATACATTGTAGAGTAGTAGTTGTATGTTCCTGATTGTAATCATTGACTTGTCCTATACATTTGTATGTCTAATGGATTAATAAATATATTATTATTATTACTGTATATCCAAATCCTTTGATAGGTAGGGGAGGTACGCAACAATGCCCAGCTCGCTCTCCGGATTTAAATCCCTTAGATTTTTGCATTTGCGGTTTTAATTCATATTGAAAAGTTATATCTATGTTCATTCAGATGTTCATACAAAGTTTCGTGTCTCTAGCATTCCCCATGTTAAAGAAAATAATTAAAATGTGAATTTCAATCCCCTCCTTTAACAGGGTATATCGCGTAGGGGGTGCAACTTTCATAAGGTATTTTTACTTCAATCCTCTTATTTTTGGCTGTACATTCACTGATACCGTTCTTGCTACTTCATTTAAAACACCCTGTATACTGGAAAATCTCATTTACTTAACTTTTTTTGCAGTGTAGAAACAATAATGCCTTAATAAACTGTGGTCGTGTAGGGAAAAATGTCAACCAATATTGTCATTAAAAATCAACATTTAAACTAGGCATAGGGCAGCAAATCACCCTGTATAATAAAAAAGATAATTGTGGCTAGTTTATCGGAAAAAGACTTCGCATTTTATGTTAGAACAACAAGCGGCATGCGTTGTTTTGTTTATTTTCAATTGTTTTTTTAGAAAGCTGTATTCTCTATTTAGGGAAAAATAAATTAAAAATTTTCGGCACACATTCCATCTGGCGTCCGATCAGCTTCCGTTTCGACACTTGTTTTCATGCATTAACAAACATTTGTTACGCCCGTATAACAGGTATTCAGTATGGTTCAGACAACGCTTTCAGATTTATTCAAAAACTATCACACGCTGGATGTTCGTTATGTCTGTAAATGATTATCATTTCATGAAACAATGTGTTTTGGTTTTACCAAACTTTGTACCGAAAGCCATTACTTTGAATTCGTTTTTCGTTGGACATTCAGTTGAATTTGTATTCTTTCTGTTTATGAACTGTGGCAAAAAATAATTTTCATTACATAAATGTAATTTTTGATTTCTAAACCGCTCGAAATTTAACCAAATTTGGTGTGTATATTAAGCATGACAACAAGTATGAAATAAAAAATTACCAGCTTTAGAAAGTTGCTAGTGGAGAATTTACAAATAAAATAGTTCGTCATATGCGCTATTGTATTATCTTCACTTTGTTTTCTTTACACTTGTTTGTATTCCAAACAGATTAACGTATTTTTTACGATAAATTCATTGCATTACTTAATAATAACAAAATAACTAATTAACAATGGAATTACTTTACTATGATTTATTATAACAAATGTTGGAAATGGCCATCTTCAACCAGAATACATGCTTCAGATTTTCTTGAAATTGCAGTTCGAATAGTATAATAATAATATCTCCACCCCTCATTCTAATCACGAGGACTAGCCCAGAAGTCGAAGACTTGAGCGGAAGAAGGGGAGGCATATTATTATTAAGCAAACTGCATTTCCGCCCAGGAACCACTTACGTTAGTAGACCCTAACCACCATTCAGTGCAGAAATGAGGGACACCTGGAAAACCTCATTAATTACAGGGGTAGTCAAATGTCGACCGGTGTCAGTCTCTCACATTGATCCAAGCCAACATTCTTCCACCCTACCATACCAGCAGAGAGGGTGCCAATCCTCGCTACGAATATAGCTTATATACGGTCTACCGGCTACGGGGATCGAACCCACAGCGATTCAAGTACTAATACCTTAAACCGCGCGACCACTCATCGATAACAAGGCGAAACTTAATAAAACTACTTTTTAGGGATCATTCGTATCAGCATATACAGGGCGCTAAAAAAAGAGTGTAAAATATTTCAGAAGGTAATAGTATGAATCAAAATAAGCAGAAAAGTCTTAATAAACATGGGTCTGCAAAGTAACGGTTGCGGAGATATGGACCACTATTCGTTTTTTAAACATTTTATTTTATTAGGAATAAACCGCCAAATGAAGCTATTAACAAATAAAAAACAAAGTTACAGAAGATGTTCAAAATACCCTCCGTCCATTTTCAAGTAGGCACGACATATTCGTCTCAACGATATTCGAACTCTTTCGAAAACACCCTCCTTGGTTTGGATTTCTTAACACTTTTGATTAATCCGTAGCTGCAGCTCTTCCAGGCTATTTACAGGAGTACCATACACTAATGGCTTGAAATATCCCCAAATAAAGAAATCCAGAGGGTTCAGATCAGGCGATCTTGGAGGCCATAAAACAGGTCCGGCCTTTCCTACCCATCTATGTGGAAAAGTTTGGTGTAAATACTCTCTAACGGCCATGGAAAAATGAGCTAGAGCACCATGTCTTCCAAAAACTCATACAGTGTGTTCTGCAGATAGTTGAGGTAAGCTGCGTCTGTTAATTGGTTTGGTAAAACAACAGGACCTAGAAACCTATACAACCCTACAATATCCATCCAAATGTTTGATGAAAAACGTGCCTGATGTCCAGATTCTATTAGAGCATGAGGATTTCGTCGGCCCAAATATGCGTATTGTGAAAATTAAACACTCCATTTCTTGTGAACCCGACCTCATCAGTCAAAAGAATGTTTGCAAGAAAACGAAAGTCTTCAGCATCATGACGTAGAAACCAGCGGCAAAAACCCAAACGTGCTTGATGATCATTTATTGGCTTTAAGGCCTGTATTCATTGCACATGGTATGGATAAAGCAGTTGCTCGTGAAGGATTCACCAAACAAGAGGACCACTAATTCCTACCTCGACTGATATTCTCAACACACTCGTACCTGGATTCTGCTCTACCAGTGCTAGAATTTCTTCTTCTTCTTCTGCTCTAGAAGTGGATACCGACCTTGGTCTGCGGAATAAATGGCACTGTTTGCTCAAGGAACCGGTATCACGCTATCTTTGGTGAATTATTCCAAACATGCGTTGTGAAGGATCTGGCGATTTCGGTAAGCGTTAACATAAATACGTCGCGCTTCAGTGGCGTTTCCATTAACACGACCATACATGAAATGCATCTCTGTTAATTCTGCATTAGAGTAACCAGCCATAGCGAAAGAAAACTTGTGCACTGGGAATAACTGTCAAATACGTACTGTTTATTTCACTAAACATCAACCAACTATTATAAGAAAATACACAAGGTTTTTGCAAAACAAAAAAGCGGCTAAAAAACATAAAACATTCCATATCTCCGCAACCGTTACTTTGCGGACCCATGTTTATTGAGGCTTTTCTGCTTATTTTGGTTCATACTATTACCTCCTTAAATATTTTACACTCTTTTTTTAACACCCTGTATACTTAGCATCTGTATGGTTTACTAGAAAATTTAAGTATTGATGTTTGTTCGAAACTGTCATCAAAAGTCGACATTTTCGTTAAATTTTCAGTTGACAAAGTGAATTTTTTTGTCACCTATCTGGGAATTGCTTCAAAATGTCAAATGTCAAAATTTATTTGTCATTTTTTCTAAACTTATTTATGAGTTTATTGTATCAAAATACATTTAAGTAATATAAAATTTCAATACAAAAGTAACTATTATAAACAGGACGATTATAATTTATTTTGCACTACATGTAAATTGAAAGTGCCGATATTGCAGTAAGCTAAATTTATCAGATCCAGTGCTGTCAGTTATCGTAGCTTTTAGTTTACTGCGCACGTATTGTTGGCAAGTTCCGTAGGCTCTGCTGAAAATTGTAACAATTTATTTGCGATTGAAATTTTATTTTGTACATAATCTTCTATGTATGTCTCCGCTACCGTACTAGAACGCCACTTCCCATGTCGTTTAATGATAGTGGTAATATCGGCTCCTGCGTCGGCTGACAGAGTGGCGGAAGAACGTCTAATACAGTGTCCTGCATAAGTTTCTGGATAAGGCAAATAAGTTAGCATTTCTTTTGGTACATTCCTTATTTTATTGACGCCAACCACTGGATTAACATATTTTCCCCTGACATACTCCACAAAAAATCTTCAGCTGCTAGCCGTAAAGTACAGTATTTGCTGTATATCTTCATTTGGTTTTGACTTGAAATCATAAAAGATCCAGTATGGGTTTTGGAATCGGAAATTCTTATAATAATAATTGAATCTTTGTCTACTATATTATCGATCGTTATCTTTAGTAGCTCATCTCTTTTCAAAGCTCCACAAACACCAATTATTAAAATGACTTGAAAAGTTGTCCAAAATCTTCACTCTCCGAGCTAATTTTGAATTAAACACTCTTATAATACGAATATATATATAAATAGCTTCAGACAATATATATATATATATATATATATATATATATATATATATATATATATATATATATATATATAATTAAGCTAAACTAAAGCACAGTATTTGCTGTATATCTTCATTTGCTCTGGACCTGAAATCACAAAACATCTCAGAGTATGAGTTTTGGTATCGGGAATTCTTATAATAATAACAGAATCTTTGTCTTCTATATAATCGATCGTTATATTTAGTCAAAGATCATCCCTCATCTTTTTTCAAAGCTCCCAAACACCAATTATTAAAATGACCTGAAAAGTTGTCCAAAATTAGTTAAATCGATCAACTTATATTAATTTGAATTACCTTTTCTAGCAGAAATCTATTATTAGCTGGTTCTTGTAAAACCCTCTCAAGTTTCTGTTTCGTTTGAATTCTGGACTGATTTCCTTTTCAAATATGGTATTAGTTTTGAAAATGTTTTGATATTTACATTTTCTTGACCAATGAGTATCATGACTACAAAATTCACTATTTGGAGTATTTGCCTGAGCGTCACATTGAAAACAGACTTATTTTTACAGGTTTTTATAGCTTGTAGAAAATGTAGAAACTGTTGATCAAAACCTTTTTCGGCACGGCACGTGCAACGAATACTACTGCTACATTGTAAATCCAGTTCAAAACCAAGGCCATTTTGCAGTAAAAGTATGGTGTGGCATCATCGGTAGGCATTTAATTGGGCCTTATTTTTATGAACATACTTTTGTGCAGCAATATTTAAATAACACTTTCCCATAAAATTGGATATGTGTCTTGAAATGAGAACATATATTGTAATATGTGTCCTCGAATAGATATTTCTCCCATTCTTGAACGCAAAAGTACCATTTTGCATTCTAGATACAAAAACAACTATTTTAAGTTAAGAAAATGTTCCAATCCGCAAATATCTGGTAAATATTTTAAGCAAATCTTCTAAAAAAAATGGAATGGGAACGTCTAAATTTAAATATCTAATCTAATCCAATTTCCACTGTTTTTTTGCGGATTGGTAAAACTCATAGTCCCGGTTATTTTTAGCTAATTGGGTCATGGTTTGATCAATATCAATTATTATTATCTGACTTTTACACAAAACCAGAAACGGCACGCAATTAACAAACAAAATAGCCAAATTACCGTCATAATACAGTTCATATTGGGAAGTCATAAATAAAATTCATTATAAATTTCCATTATTAGGTCAATTTTATAGTTAGTCATGAAAACTATATGTATCATTTTAATGGTTTATACGAGTAGGAGTCAGTGAATTATGGCGTACAATAACACACTGCTTGTTTAAATTTTCAGTACTTGGTGGTGGAAAAACATGCTGTTGTATTTTCAACTGGATAATGTAAACAGGTGGAAATACAGTCTACAGTGTTAAAAGTTACATTTTATTCATTATTATGCAACTAAAGTTTGAAGCATTCGTTTATACAGGGTGAAATGTATGTAGAAGTTTTCTTTTTAACACCACTTAGACCACAAAATTCTTCAAGTAACGTTAATCTCAAAACCAAACGAATTATAGGCCTATGAAATGATTAAAAAAGCTATACTAATATCAAGATTAATACACTTATTCCAACGCTAGTTTAGTTTTACTCTTCCTCAAGTATACAGTATGCGCCAAAAGTATGGAATAAATTCAATAAAAACGAAACAATTATTTTTTGGGAAAAATCCTCGAACAGGTCGATTTTAAATTTAAAAAATACATATTTTTGCGTAAAATGCGATTTTCAAATGTCATTTGTTTTCGAGTAATGACGTTTTTTAAATGGCAACACCATATTTTTTTCCTTGATTCTGAAAGATCGTTTAATTCTCTATCAGACAGTACTAAAATTTTGCCCTCTTATATAGGAAAGTTTTCGAGTAAATGACGATTGAATGTTAGAAAACGTAAATTTTATCCATAAAAAAGTAACAATTCTGAGGTATGTAAAATAAAATACAACTGATTAAATTTTATACTTAAATTAAATGTTCGAATTGCCATCCACCAACTTCTTGACAATGCGCAAGTTTGTGAAGAAATTCGAAAAGTTTCCTATGTAAGAGGGCAAAATTTTAGTACTGTCTGATAGAGAATTAAACGATCTTTCAGAATCAAGGAAAAAAATATGGTGTTGCCATTTAAAAAAAAATCGATGACGTCATTACTCGAAAACAAATGACATTTGAAAATGGCATTTTATGCTAAAATATGTATTTTTTAAATTAAAAATCGACCTGTTCGAGGATTTTTCCCAAAAAATAATTGTTTCGTTTTTATTGAATTTATTCCATACTTTTGGCGGATACTGTATAACTTATTCTTGTATAATGAGATTATACATTCTTCACTTAAGAGTAAAAATTACTTAAAATCAAGAAAACTGCTATACTTAATCTGAGATAAAGTTATGTCTGTTTAAAAAATTGTTTTGTTTTATTTAAATAATATGAATTACGTGAATCAACAATTGTTATTGTCAAAATAAAGTTATGTTTTCTTCATTTCTCATGTTTTAACTGGAGCAAATATTTGAAATAATATTAAATAATTTTGAAGAAAGTAAATGGTGACATTGCATTAAGAAAAAATAAAACTGAAGTACTAATGAGCTGAAAGTGCAGATAGAAGAGTTAAGACAATGTTTAGACAAAAGAAGAGAGCAGAACAGGTCAAGAAAATATATGAAATATAACGCCATTATAAAAGAAATACATAACTTATATAGCTACAGAGAGATAAGAAAAGGAAACAGGATAAAGGAAGAAGTATATCCGTGAGGGATGAAACTAGGACTTTAATAGGAGGGGGAACAGAACTGAAATGGAGGCAATATTTTGCAGATATGTTGAATGAAGAGAGCGAAAAGGATGGAGAGAATTAGGAGGAGATTATACTGGAAAGGGAAGAGAGAGTAGAAGTAGAAGACAGAAAAAAGAAAATATACATAATCATAGAAGCTTTAAAGAATATTAAAAGACCAGAGAAAAACGGAATAAGGGCAGAGAACATTAAATACGCTGGATTTAGGACAAAGAATATATGAAATGATCCGAAAGATGTGGAGAAGAGAATGTATGCCTGAAGATTGAAGAAATGTTATGGTTAAATGATAAAAAAGAGAGATATTTGACTGCAGAAGAAAAAATAAATAACATATTCTCTGGAGCTATTTATTTGTGACGTAATTCTAATTTTTCTTTAGTCTAATTGGCTATTTTGCCACACAAAAACTAATGATTAATTGAATAAACCCTTGCGGCAAAAGAATCAGTCAAGATTTATTTTTAAAGTAAGTGTGCCTAACCAAAAAATTTCATACTGAAAAAGCAGATAAGCAAAAAATAACAAAAATCACATCACTACCACGGACTTTGCAAAACTTTCTGTTTTCGTTTTCAAAAATTGCAAATATATTAAACGTAAGTCAAGTTTGATAGTTTAAAATTTGTTTATCTGCTTCCATAGAGATATTAAATGATTTTTATGTGATTGTTACTTGATACAACTGCAGCCAGCTCCATGTAGCAAAAATAATCGCGGCCTCTTTTAATTTTGTTTTCCTTGCATTATCCTCCTTCTCTAAAATTTTTGTTGAACACCGTTGAATCAAATAACCGTTTTATATAATTTTATGTTCCTCAATCCAACAATATGTATTACACTCACAAGGTATGCTGTAGATGTAATTTTTTTAATGTTGTACAACATTTTTTGGACATGTTTTTGATAAATAGAATCATAAAGTATTAGTTGCCTGAAAAACTGTTCTAATATCAAATTTGTCACCGATTCTTCTTAATCTTTCTCATATAGGAATGTATGGAATTTTTATTGTGTGTTTGTCTTAAAGTGTTTGTTTTATCTTTAATATTTTTGTTAGTAACAAAATTTAGAGGGTATTCATTATTTATTAAACCGTTTTTAATAAATTTTAGTTCATTGTTAAAAATTTCGTTGTTTGATAAAATTAATTTTGCTCTATCATATAAACATTTAATAACACCTTTCTTAATATCAATGTGGGTTAGATCTAATATTTAAATATCTGTTGGTGTGGGTTTGTTTTCTGTAGAAACAAGTGTTTATATACGTTAATACTACAGCTAGTAGGATTTCAATATTCGGAATCGCCTGGCTAGAAACTACAGTAGTCCAGCGATATAAAGGTTGAACATACTACAACCTCAATAATTTCTTTCTCGAAACAAATTTTGTTTACGATATTGACTTCATTTCTCATAACGCATCTATTCCGAAATTTTAAGTTATGACTTATAGCAAACGCACATATTTGGATTTAAAAAAATATATTTACAAATCGAATCCAAAATAATTTTTTTTACCATCTACTTTTGACTAAGATAAGTTTGGCAACATCGCATTATTTTGTTGTACTCTTGCTCTATGTAGCTTTGATTTCGGGACACACTCTCACCCGGTATCTTGAGAACAATTTGTAGCCAAGTATCTCAAACTTTCCACAAAGAAATGTTTTACGAAACAGATTTCATCGCAATAAAAACCTAAAGGCAATATATCTGGTGGCCTTACGTATATTATTAAAGTCTCCATTACATTTAGAGACTTGATTTGTATATTTTGCCATTGCTTCTCGACAAAGCTGCTCTTTTATGTATGGTAGGGGACAGTAGCCTGTGCAAACAGAGCCTCATCAAGACATATACTTTTACCCCTAGGTACTTCACATTTAAAATGTTAAAATCCTGCCTTTTCCTGTCGGAATCGAAATAAAATGCTGACCCTTTTGAGGCGTCAGTGGCTCTGCTACCGGACAAGTTTTCGAGAACGAATACACGGAAAATGATTTATCAAAAATTACATATTAATGTGGTTAGTTATTTTGTATAGAAAATTGTCATGTATTTTCCCGTAATTAAAAAATGTAGTATACAGGGTTATCATACTAATTTAATTTTGTAAAAAAAAAAATCAAAACGGGAACTTCGAAAATTATTTAAATAAACACTTCTGCACGGCACGGAAACTGGTCCACTGTAAAACCTGACAAGGCAAAGCATTCAATAACAGTTTATAACATCTATTTTATACAGCAAATTCAACTGCTTTTGCCGGTATTGCTTTTAATTGACATGCCTGATGTTACAACAACAAAATTTCGGGCCCAACTTACCCAGTTTCTAGAAACACAAATGGTTCTGCGTTTTGTCCGTATTGAACTCGTAAGTTATTGGCAGCAGCTACGATACGTTTGCGTAAATTGTGTCCACTTCGGTGCAATACACTTAATTTTTTAAATATCCCCACAAAAATAAGTCCAAATGATTTAAAGTCAGGAGGTCGTGACGGTCATGGCACTGGTCATCCTTATCCAATCCCCTGGTATTGGTACGAATTTAATTGAGCCTCGTGTATGATACGCCACACTGCTGCAATATGCCATGGACGCCTTGGACCTCCATCTCTTTCACGATTCGATTGCAAATTTCTTGAGTCACGACCACGTTGCACTACACGTGCACTCACTACACACCGCGGTAAAAGTAGCTGCATTTGACAACCTAAATATGCACTACAAAAGATATTCGACATTGTCGCCTTTGGTTTCATTCACATAAATTTTCGCTTGGCTTGTCCGCGACTTTGTACATGCTCTTAGAAGTACGTAGTAGTAGTAATAACTGCATAATTTGGCCATTAGACCAAAAGTGAGCCCTTTTTGCCTACCCCACCATCCCATCACCTCTCCACTATCTGTCTGTGGTCCTCCTCGAACTTATCCAACGCCCTAATGAACGCCAGGATCTTAGTTCTTGATGTCCTCATCTATTCTCTTTGCAGGTCATAGAAAGTTGGTGGCAGTGTCTTTCCCTTCTTCACTTTCCAGTTGTAAAGGGTTCTCCTCTATTCCTATCAAACTTAAATGATTGAATCTGCAATGACCTGTTAAGACCCCCACCATTTGGTTCAGGAACCTTGGACTAAGGTTCAGCATCCACACTGTCCTAAACTTATTGGGTCCATCCCAAAAGACATAGGCCATATCCTCTATTCCTTCTCCAATTCCAATCTAATATCTGGTAGGTTTATTTATTAATACTCTCTCGCTTGATTCCAAGAATGGGTTCGGGTCGCTAGCCAAGCGCCTCAGATCAAAGACGAACTAACTGGTCAACATACTCGTTACCGGAGATTCCTTTATGAGCCGAAACCCACACCAACTCTACCTCTCTCTGTCTAACCAGAGACATCTTCACACTTCTAAACAAGGGTGGATCTCAGCCTGACTGTCAGAGCAGATAAAAATGTTCTCCTCTATACAATTGATTACTTCTGCCTTGCGATCAAAATAGCAAGGACCTGTGCTTAGAAGACTGTGGCATATATACCCAGCGAGAGACTCTATTTTTATAACTATTTTTCAGGTATATTCCTGCATCCGAACTTTACGTGCTCTTAGAAGCGATTTCCATAACTTTTCCACTCTGTTAATTTCAGTTGTAAACACCAAATTTTTCATGTAACCTCACAGATAAAAATCATACATACATTAATCAACGTGAGTTACCTAAATTTCCTTCAAGAAGAACTTCCTGCACTTTTGGAGAATGTGTCTTTGCAGCTAAGGAGAAACTTATGGTTTCAGTACGACCGAATTCTACCCCACAAAGCCAGGATTGTGCGCAATATTTAACTAATACTTTCCCAGAAAAATGGATTCCTATGTCCTATGTGAATCGGTCAGTGATCGAGCGGTTTACAAAGTCAGTACTTGAATCGATATGGCCCGACCGCTGTGGGATCGAATCCTGCGGCCGGTAGACCGTAGATCCACTGTATTCATGTAGAGGATTAGCACTCTCTCTGAGGATACGGTAGGGTGAAAGAATATTTGCGTCAAAGTGAGAGATTGATATTTGATCACTCCCCTAATTAATGAGATTTTCCAGGTTTCCCTCATTCCTGCACTGAATGGTGGTTAGGGTCTCACAACGCAAATTGTTCCTGGGCGCAAATAAGGCCTAATAATAATATGCCGCCCCTTATTCCACACAAGTTCTCTGATTTCTGGACTAATCCTCTTGATTAATATTATTTTTCATATTTTAGTTATTCCAATAACGCGTTAAAAAGTGAAAAAAACTATATTAGAGGTAATCCGAGGCAAAATTTGAAAAAATCTTGTCCTGTCTTGCAAAATAAGACAAGAGTCCCTTTAAACCTTGTTTTTGCTCGATCTTGCAAGATCAAGAATTTATAAATAGTTCTAGTTCAGCAGCACTGGACCTAGACTTAATAAACTTCAAAATAATTTTATATGCTGGTTGTACTTTTTTTAAAAAAAATCGTGTCTTGCAATTTCAACTGTCAATCATGTTTTGGTTTGGTTTTGTCTTGTATTGCGGGATCAAAACAAGATCAAGAAAGGCAAGACGAGATACCAACACTAGTTCTACTCTTGTACTTTTTACGATTTTTACGACACTAGCGATTTCAGCATATTCAAATACGTATAAAAGAATGTTTCTATCTTGATTTAATGTGTAAATTTTACGTTTGGAGTCTATGAAGTTTTGAAATTTTATTAGAATGCAGAATATATAACCCAGTTATGTGTATGTTTCAGCAAAATAGAATAGAAAGTGAATATATTTTAGGAAAATGTAATATATTTCAGGCACAATGTTTTGTTAATGTGTTACACAAATTTTAGTTAGTTGTATTTTCTATAGAAATTATATTATACCAGTACTAACTACCTGAGACTAACCTTAATAATAACAAATGATTTTAATAATTATAATTCGACAAATAAATATAACTTATAAACAGAAAAAACATTACATTTTACGTAAAGAAGTAACAAAAAAGTCAAGAAAAGGGCGGGAATAAAAATAATTCAAAATTGATAAATATGAGTCCATATTTTTTAATCCAAAGGGAAAGAAAAGTCCTGTCAACTCACAATCCTTTATTCAATAGTGATGACTGGCTTCGAGGTCAAATTTTGCACCTCATCTTCAGGTCAACCAAGAGGCTACAATGTAATATAAACAAAGTTTTAATTTATAAATTTTTTTGTTAGATAGTTTCATTAAAAGTGAATTTGGACAAAAGTTCATTCTTTACGCATATGTCTCTAGAAATCAACCAAATTTAAATCTGGACTTCTGGTAGGCTATTGAAGCGGTCCGTTATGCTTAACCCATTTATTTGGTTAAAAGTGATAAGATTATCTCATTTCACGGTAAAAGTGTGCCGTTTTATTAAAACCATATATAGCGCTGAACGTTTCCCAGTAAACATGTATGGTTTATAATAATCCTTATTAGAAAACCAACGGTTGGTTTTTGGTGCAAGGAAGCATTATATTGAAACGTTATAAATACGTACTTTTTTCCATTCAAAATGTTTCTTGGTAGTCGTATTACACTTAAATAATGCTATTTTATCTACGACCACTATATTAAGAAGGTTTAATGCGTCTGTTTTCCGTGGATTAAAGGTCTTTTGACACACTAGTGGTTAATATATAATTTTTTTACCTATTTGTCATGCGTAATAGATATCCAAGACTAACTATCATCACATCAACTACTAAAACCGTCATATTGTTTGGTAGTCGACATTATTAATAATTATTGTGATATTTATTCAGGATATTTACTATATGTGTTGATTGATATTACTGCCATGTGACAGCTTAAAATCTCCAAAATTAAAGTTATTATTTCGAAACGATTTCTCAACACACATAGCTAAAAACGTTGATTAAAAAAGAGCAGCGTAAATGCAATAGAACTTATATATGTTTATTTTACAGAGCTGCATGACAAACTACACATACTGTACAACAGATAGAGAAAGAGGAGTAACTTAGGTAAGTACAAAACGTCTACTTAAAAAAACTCGATCAAAACTTGTGATATATAAAAATGTATTGAAAAATATGCTACCAAAATTTCCTATTCAAAGGTTAAAGAAACTGTAATGTGCCGCCTAGTACTATACTGTGCTATAATGAAGTAGTAGTAAAAAAATAATAATAATATCTCTACCCCTAGCCCAGAAGTTTGAAACTTGTGCACGAGAGGGGGCGGCATATTATTATTAAGCAGGCCGCATTTGCACCTAGGAACGACTTACGCTGATAGGCCACTATTCAGTGCAGGAATGAGGGAAACCTAGAAAACCTCATTAATTAGGGGGGTAGTCAAATGTCAACCAGTATCAATATCTCACATTGACCCAAGTCAACATTCTTCCACTCTACCATACCCGCAGAGAGGGTGCCAATCCTCTCCACGAATATAGCTTATATATATGGTCTACCTGCTGCGGGGGTCGAACCCACAGCGATCTAGTCACCCCGATTCAAGTACTGATGCCTTAAACCGCGCGACCATTGACCGATCCAGATCTGTCAACTACCATGTTTTTTACAGTGTTTCCAAATATAGAAACAACGAAAATTAAGATTTTTTTTATTAATAATAATGTCTGATAGGTAACATTTTTAATCCGGTTAGCTGCAGTATTTTGCATTTATTTTTTATTCCAAACTGTCAAAATTACATTTTCACTCATTAGTCCGTGAGGATTGCCACTAACAACAGTACACGAGTTTTCCATTTAGTTTACATCCGCCGTAGTTGTGTTGAAGGTTGCTGTACTTTCCAAACGTCAAACGTGCCAATTATCCTCGCGGCGGACGGGCACCCATAGTCGTCGAGAAATAGAGGTTTAATATAATTTCGAAAAAAAATAAGTATAAATGATTTCAAGGGTGATTCCGTTAATTTTCATTTTTCTCTATTTCCTCTTAAAATAGTAGTACTTACTTATAGTTAACCGTGTATAAGTATCCTACACCGTGTGTTGGTTCTACTTCATGAAAGCACCAATAAAGGAAATGGTGT
Source organism: Monochamus alternatus (assembly GCA_037114965.1). Classification (NCBI taxonomy): domain Eukaryota; kingdom Metazoa; phylum Arthropoda; class Insecta; order Coleoptera; family Cerambycidae; genus Monochamus; species Monochamus alternatus. Next base: position 10,779,788 of record CM073432.1, on the reverse strand, counting down.
AAAGTCTTCATAAACATTTTATGTACGTATGTCCACTGGGTTAATGATCATTTTGTAGCAAATATAACTAGTTATTTCCAGTTAAAGGATTGGGTAAGTGACTCTATATGTACTCCATTCACGAAACCAGTCCAGACAGTTTGTTTATCATTAGGGTTTTAAGTACTTTATTTGTAACAACGAGAAAAGTAACTGCCACAAAAATATGACAACTTATATTTTCATTAAGTGCTTGCTGCTAAAAGCCATTCACAAACTTGTACCTTTCGTGGAATATCCTATAAGTTATAGTCTTTGAACTGTTTAATATAGGCTTTCTCGGATTGTACGACCAATGAGATTTTCTTGATTTACTATTGAACACGTACTCGTAGAAGGATTTTCTTTTATGGTGTGCGTTATATTTTCTTCGACCTTGTAAGACACGATGGGCTTGTCCACGACCTACGTCTTCACATCTTGATTTTTTGTTCCACGCGAAGGAAAGATGCTCTATGAAGATGAAACCTAGCAGGAAAACTCTGCATACATACGAATTGCAAGCGCTGAACGGATATTAATATAGATGAATTAGAAACTTATCTATGTACTTCGGTTGGTAATAACCGTTATAACTAACAAATCAGAAAACAATAAAATTGAAACGTATTTCATAAAGATAGGTTATGTAGCGCACTGATAAAAAATTTTCATCTAACTCAAGAGTCCCTAAACTGAGAAGTTGCCTCCTCCAAACTTTCCTCCAATAGCATTGCAATATTCCATCATCGGTATTTATAATAATAATAATAAAATAAAACGTCTTTATTGCAAGTTCTACAAAGAGAAATTTACAATGGGTAGAAGTCTAGCCTAATGGCCATTCAAACTTAACCCCTCCTAACTAATACTTATACCTAATTAATACACTAGTAATCCTATGATAAAACAGAACCAGAGAAAAAATAAACAAATACAAAAATAAACAAATATAATAACAAATAGTGATCAACATCACATTTATTATTGCAAAAGTAGCAAATACTGTTTTAAATATAAAAGATTTTTCAGACACGATGCCTTTAATATTAAAATCTAAGGAATTATATAATTTAAAAATGCGTTAAATGTAAATGAACGCTGAAACATAGCTGTCTTATGGTGAGGCATAGTTAGTGATGTTTGATTTCGTAAATTCAGATTATGTACTGTATTCCGACATGTTAGCTTCTCCTTTAATTATTCGGGAGATGAAGAGCTCAGTATACGAAATACAAAGGAAAGGAAATTATATTTAAATATGTTGTTGATTTTCAACCAATTTAAATTTGAAAAAGCGACAGATATATGATCATACTTTCTAAGATTATTAATTAATTTACAACAGTTTTGAATTTTTTGTAACCTATTGCTAGTAACTTTATCTAAGCATGGATAAAATACTATATTGCAGTAAGATATTTTGGACAATACTAAACTCTCGCACAACCGTTTCTTCATCTTATATGTCAACAGATTTTTATTAGCATATAACAATTTGAATCTCATGTAACACTCCCTAGTAACATTTGTGACATGGCCTATGAATTTCAAATTTTCGTCAAAATATACGCCTAAATTTTTTGTAGTGGTAACAAACGGAATTGCTTGACCATCGATATTAATATGCATGTTTGCTTTTAATTGCTCACGTCGTTTCTTTGTGCAAAATAAGATAACTTCAGATTTATTAGGATTTAGGCGTAGATTATGATTTGTAGAATAGTTACTGATATTAAGTAAATCATCGTTTATAATTTCCATAGCCTGATCAGATTTGTCAACTGCAAAGTGATGATAAAGCTGAGTATCGTCTGCAAAAAACTGAACATCACATTTTGTAACTACATTTGTTAAGTCGAACGTATAAAGCAAAAATAATAAAGGCCCAAGAACTGAACCCTGCGGCACACCACACAATTTGTTGAGCACTAGAAATATTATTATTCACTATTACTTGTTGTTGCTTAAATAATTACTTAAGAATTTCAACGATATGTCATTAAAACCTAAGAAATTGCACTTAGCAATCAGCAACTTATGATTAATTGTATCGAATCCTTTTGTAAAATCTAAAAGCACCAATGCCGACGCTTGCCCACTATCTAATGCACGTAATATATTATCAGTTACATTTGCCAAGGCGGTTGCTGTACTATGGCTCTTTCGAAACCCAGATTGATGTACTGGAAACAATTTATTAGCTGTTACATATTTACTTATTTGACCATAAACCACTTTTTCTAAAACTTTTGATAAAATTGGCAACAGACTGATAGGCCGCAGTTCGCTCATATTTGTTGGGTTAGGACATTTAGGAAGGGGTGTTACAAGAGCTGTTTTCCAATAATCTAATATATATTGTAGATATGCAGCTTTTTCTCTGCGAACCGAAGCTTTAGCAAAATTTCTCCACTGTTTGTGTCTCTAAAGGTGACCATTTTTTGCTCGTATTGTATATTGAAAGAAATTTCACAAAATATGAGACGAAGATCAGTGAAGATATCCGTATTTAATGTACCTTTTTCGGGATTTGTTATAAATATTGGATCCAGTAGTGTCTCCGTATATCGAGTGATTCTGGTAGGCTCCTCAATTAACTGCGCCATGTCATAGCTGTCAAAACACTGACTAATTTTGTTATTTACATTGAATAAATTGACATTTACGTCGCCCATATGCTCATAAGAAGTAGTAAGAGTAGACATAATATTGTCCAAGAAATCAACAGCTTGATCCAAATTTCCTTTAGGTGGCCGATAAATAATACCCAACGCCAAAGTTGTACTACCAAACTTAATTTTTAGCCACATGTGCTCCAAATCACTCTCTGGTATATGCAAATATGGCTCAGGGGCAATTATTTCACAAGAAAAATTACTATTAACAAAGACCCCAACACCTCCTCCTCGGGTGCCTCTGTCTTTACGATAAAAACTATACCCAGCAATATTTAGTAAATTGGATGGAATATCTGGTGACAACCATGTTTCAGTAACGGCAAATATCATCCCCATTTCAGCTAAGAGACAAAGATATAGACAGGAAAGGAAGAAGAACAAAAATAAAAAACTTAAGATACAATGCAAAATATGAGAGGTAGATAACAGAGAAGATACCGTGACACTTAATGAGAGAAAGTAAGAAGGAAAGGAGAATGTTAGCAAGATTTAGGTGTAGCAATGAGGAAAAACATAATAAATAGTAGACAGATGAAAGTGAGAGAAGATGTAGTGTCTGTTGGGAAGAGAGAGAAACGATGCAACATCTACTGCGCGATTGTGAAGAAATGAGAAGACATGAAAGCAGAGAGCAAATTTTCATTGAGGACGGAATAGTTTTAGAATGGATGAAGATAGTTAAGGAAGTCAGAGAATCGAGGGCCAGACAGATTAGAGGTACGATGATGGAAACGGCCTGTACAAATTTCTATATACTTTAAGGAGGCACGCTTCAATTACAAAGACAACGTTACTTATCCAGTTTTTACTTGGAAGAGGTTTCATTTAATGAGTCCAATGAAAGCACAAAGATAACAGAGGAACCAGTTAAATGTGCATATTAATTCGGTAATTTCCTCCCTTTCACTTTAACCTTTAATGTTCTTAAGAGGTTATTTACCTTTTCCAATTAACATAACAAAATATAATTTAGCACTTCTCTCTATACGAAATGAGGGACATAATAAGTAAAATTTTTTAACTAATTTGTATGACAATCTAATTAATATTTGTTCCAACATTGATTGTAACATGTTTAAATAATTATAACTTGGTTGTTTACTGTGGGTAACATGTTTTAATTAAAGAAAATTAAATTGTAATATCGGAGGCATTGCTTATTGGATTGGATATTCTTACATCTTGATATTTTGCGTTTTATTTTTCATTCTTACATAATTTTCGCACATAAAGACACCTACAAGACACTCAGAGAAATCTTTTAGTTGCTATTCACAAAACGTGCAATGAAATTTGTAACATCTTTTAGAAAAATTGGAAAATTTTCATAATTTATGCAACGGTATACGTGTTTGCTATCATAAAGATACGAATGCACAATAGCATTTTATTTTTAATAAGTTTCAGCTACTTGGTAAATTATTTATATAAATTGTAGAAAGTATTTGATTTATTGAAGCATATTGGCTTAAATCATAATATTTTGAAGTTAAAAATCTAGTGAAAAGCTTATGCGGCATGGGTCCTAAACCCAACAATTTTTGAGAAAAATTATCAAATATCTCATTTCATGTGTAAAAATTCAGTTAATTAAGAAATGTCACTATAATTTCGTGCATTAAATGGCTATAAAATGCAATGTTTCCCCCCTTCTATCAATTTATTTATGTTGTTTTAATAAAACAATGTTTTCGTTATTCAATAAAAGCCAATAAAGTCGATATCGCGGAATGTGGCACAGCGCGAGAATGTACTCAACCAGTGGCGAAATCAGATCAGTTGTTATCTGAACTACGAAGTGTTAATGTGTTTGTCGGAAGTAATTTTGCGTACCACTATTTCCTTATTTTTTGTTTGTTTGTTAAAATGTTTGCATACGCGAGTATCACGATATGTTATTAATTTTCAGAGAAGCACACCACAATTCGCAAGCACGACATATTTATTTAGATCATTTCCCCAAACGGCGGTTGCTTGGGAGAGGAACATTCGTTGAAGTATCTCAACATCTTCTTGGTTCTGGTAGTGTTGTTCCTGAAAGTTATGGCCCAGATCAACAAATCGATGTGGTTACGGAGAACAATATTTTGGACATTGTCGAAAGGGATCTGAGATATAGCTCGAGAAGTTGGAGTGTCTCACTGGACCGTTCACAGGCTCTAGGAAAACAATTATTATATCCATATGGCCAACCCCTGTTTAATTTCAAGAATTTTAGTAACTGATGACGCGGTAGAAGGATCAAGTAGTCGTTGGAAAATAATTGAATGTTCATTGTTTAAAGTGCATAAATGTCATTAAAAATAAGTGAAAGGATTATCCTCGACAATTCCACTCATGTATAAAAATTCCATTGACGACCGCAAAAATCGTGGTTTGCTATCGACTAAATAGGAAGGAAGAGAAAATGCAACTGGATAAAAAAACGGATAAATTAGGTTATCATAGCAACGCTATGTTACTTTATTTATTAAAAATAACGTCAGTTTAAAATTGTTAGATGTCAAAATCACAAATTTATCCAAATATTTCGATTTGGTAATACGTGTGAAAAAGAAATAGTAAATGAAATCGAAAATTGTATCTATAAAAATATTTAAAAAAGCCAATCATCAATTTGGAAGCAGTTTAATATATTTTCTAAAGAAAGAGATTTTTGTTTGGCCAAACTTGTCGTTAATATCCTGTATCTAAAAGTTAGTTTTTTTTAAGATTAGGAGAAATAAGTTGAGTTTTAGGATTTTATTTGTTATTTTTCTTAGAATGGTCCACTTTGTGCAGTTCGACTATTAATGTGTTTGGTGAATAGGAGTTGTGAGTCAAACAAAGCACCCAAGTCTTTTACAGATTTATCAAATGTTATTGGATGCAACTTGCGAGTGTAAGTTACAATCTTGCATTTCGTTATATTCGATTGCAGCCAATTATTAGTGCACCAGCTGCCTAATGTTGTAATTGATTTTTGTAAGTCTTCAGTAACTGATACTTTACTAAATAGCCTCAAATCATTAGCAAATAGTAGCTTCTTACAACTCAACTCAGACGAGAGGTCATTAATAAAATATAAGAAAAGCAGGGGCCCTAAATCGGACCCTTGAGGAACTCCCGAAGTTGCTGTGAAAATATAAGAATTGTGTCCAAAATACGAAACATATTGCTTTCTGTTAAGGAGATATGACTCGAAAAGGCTACACAATTTATGACTGAAACCAAACACACTCAATTTATGTAAATTTTTCCAATGTATAGACTTAAAATGAAAAGAACAGATGCGGGTGGTGAAATAATACAGAGACGTTATAACTGTGCAGTGATGTATATTATAGGTAAACATGCAAATAATAGCACACTTACTTTCTTTATTTGAATTGCTTTTCATTTCCGTTGCTCTTGGGGGTGTAGAGGGCATTGGTATTTCTGAAACAAAACAATTATTCGTAAAATAAACGTAATCAAAATTATTATGTAGGTATATTAACTTTTTACCATGACGTGAATGAGCTATTGTCTAGAGGTATTTATTTGTGTGGTCTTACTTAGTTTTTTGGTATTTGGGTTTCTGTATTGAATATTAAAAATCTATATACAGGGTAACAAAGATTAGCACAGAAATTGCGTTCAAAGAACGTCTGCATAATTGTGTAAATGTTTATCTAAGAAATTTAATATTGCCAAATAAAAGTTTCCTGTTCATTTTTTATTAATTTTTGTTGTTTTATTAAATAACACTGGAATTAAATAATGGGCATATTTTTACTGTTAAAGGAAAAGTGGCAACGCATGAAACAGCTGCTCCCTGTAAAACTTTCAGTGCTTATATATCAAAACCATCATAGCCAGCGCGACGAAATTTGGTATACAGACACACTAAGATGACGCGTAGAATCTGATGATAACATCAACTCTTATACAGGATGTTTCATTTTTCAGGAAATCGATTTAATTTTGATTTTTTGATAGTCAACCCCGCTAAAACTTATGTTTAAATTGAAACATACTTAATTATGAACACATTCTGTAAAATAAACATTAATTTTTTTTTAAATTTAACAAAAAAAAACGCCTCCAAAAAGTGCCCAAACTTCATTGTTTTGTCATGTAAAATGTGTATAGCCTTGACCCATGAACTAACTATAGCAAATATTAATAGCATAAAGAATTTTATTACACATAAATAACACTAAATAATGTATTGAATGTAATTTACGTATGCACAATGGTGTTATTGAGATTTGTCGATAAAAGGTTGCTGCACCGGCGCAGTCTTCCATTACAGCTTCGTTCACCGTGAATGTTGTGTAAAATATCTGTCGATATTTTTAAATTGTTTTATTACAATATAATAAAACGTCAGTAATTGTTTTTTTTATGGTAATACAACAGTGTACATAATAATTAAGTACCCGTGCTGTAATAATTATTGATTACTTATTTACTAATAAATAAATTCGAACAAAACGGCTCCTAAAACTTGTTTGATTATAATGTGAACATGTTTGTCCTTGAAGTGAAAGTCAGAATGAACTTGCCATACAAAAGAAATATCACTAAAACATAACCTAGAAATGATTGATGTTCGTTGTGTCCACATATTTCAGCATTTTATTTATGTTTCTGATGGATAAAGTATGTTTAAGAAGGACTCTAGATTTATAAAATAGTAAACAATATACTACAATTTCTGTATTTCATATGATACAGAACTAAAATAAAGGAACAAACCACGCTGAACGAAGTGCAATGTCACACCAATGATATTGCGTTTTCGGACACGTGGTTTTGTTTACATTCTCTGGCAATTTATGAATGTTAATATTTTAATTATTAGGTGATTATTGCCGGCAGACACAAGTTAATTGGGCCGTTTGTTTTTTCTGAACGCCTTAATCCCGACAACTATTTGTTATTTTTACAAAATGAATTAAATACTCTTCTTGAAGATGTACCACTAAATGTAAGGCAAAATATGATTGTGCAAATGGATTGGACGAGATGCATGGCCACCTCGCTCACCAGATCTATCGTGTCTAGATTTTTCTCTTTGGGGCTACATGAAACAACTTATGCACCGCGATGAAATTAATGACAGGGAAAGTTTGAAGGAGAAAACTGATGAGGCAACGTTTAAAATAAGGGAAAATTTACAAGAATTTAACGTGGCTAATTCAATAATTAGGCGCTCAGAAGCGTGCATCAGATGTAATGGCGACAATTTTGAGCAATTTTGATGATGTTTTATTAATAATTATTAATTAAAAAATTTTTATTTGAGTGATTTCTTGTTATTTTTGCATTGCAAAATCTCCTCTTTTTAAGTATAACAAATCCTCGTTTGCTTTATTAACAATAGTCCATACAATACTTTGTTATAGAAACACCGAATCGATAGTATTTCTAATACGAATACCTTATCTACAGTATGCGCCAAAAGTATGGAATAAATTCAATAAAAACGAAACAATTATTTTTTGGCAAAAATCCTCGAACAGGTCGATTTTTAAATTAAAAAATACATATTTTAGCGTAAAATGCGATTTTCAAATGTCATTTGTTTTCGAGTAATGACGTCATCGATTTTTTTTTAAATGGCAACATCACTAAAATTTTGCCCTCTTACATAGGAAAGTTTTCGAGTAAATGACGATTGAATGTTAGAAAATGTAAATCAATTAAAATAAAGCAAAAACGTTATCAAGTTTAGTTTTTCGAATTCCATAGTTCTTTTATGGATCACGTAGGTGAAAATCTTTGCAAAGTGTCATTGTCACACCGACTTTCTAATAAGTATTGCGACATAGAAATTATTATTCAATTTAAAGTATTATGGCACATTTAACTGTTACTCAAAGAATTGAAATTTTAATTCTTATCGGATGCGGGAATATGACTAGAACTCAGGAAGCAGGAAGTTTGCGATTTATTTAATGAAAAGTATCCAGATCGCCCTATCAGCCAATCAACAGTCAGTAAGGTAGAGTCTAAATTTAGAGAAACTGACAATGTTGTAAATATTCCAAAACCTGGACGTCCAAGCATTAATGAAAATCAGAAACAGAACATTTTGACCAGTATGGTGGATAATCCTCATAATTCTTCACGATTGGTTGCATTAAACAATGACACTAGTCAGAGCACAGTATCTTGAGGAAGGAAAAATATCATCCCTACAAAATTCAACTTGTGCAGGAACTCAATGAAGATGATACCGATCGCCGCTTACACTTTTGTGAAATTCTAATGGATTTATGTCAAGGAAATAGAAATTTACACCGGCAAATACTTTTTTCAGATGAGGCCACATTTTGTCTGAATGGTACAGTACACCGTCAAACTTGCAGATATTGGAGTCGGGAAAATCCCCATTGGATGGCAGAGGCACATACCCAACACCCTCAGAAATTAAATGTGTGGGCTGGAATAGTTGACGACAGAATAGTAGGGCCTTTCTTCTTTGAAGGAACCCTTACAGGACAAAGATATTTAGAGTTTCTAGAAAATGACCTAGTTCCAGCCCTTGCAGTAATTTTTCCTAACGATAATGACCCTGACATTCCTGACGATACCATATGGTTTCAGCAAGACGGTGCACCTCCGCACTATGCGCGCCTTGTACGAGATTTTTTGGACAACTGTTTTCCTGGGAGGTGGATCGGCAGACGCGGACCGATAGAATGGCTTGCAAGATCGCCAGATCTTACACCTCTTGACTATTTTTTGTGGGGGATACTTGAAGTCAAAAGTGTACATTAATAAACCACGTAATTTAGAAGAACTTCAAAATCGCATTCGGGACGAAATACGCAGAGTTACCCCAGAAATCATTCATAATGTGCAAGAAGAATTTCTTCACAGACTTGCGCATTGTCAAGAAGTTGGTGGATGGCAATTCGAACATTTAATTTAAGTATAAAATTTAATCAATTGTATTTTATTTTACATACCTCAGAATTGTTACTTTTTTATGGATAAAATTTACGTTTTCTAACATTCAATCGTCATTTACTCGAAAACTTTCCTATGTAAGAGGGCAAAATTTTAGTACTGTCTGATAGAGAATTAAACGATCTTTCAGAATCAAGGAAAAAAATATGGTGCTGCCATTTAAAAAAAATCGATGACGTCATTATTCGAAAACAAGTGACATTTGAAAATCGCATTTTACGCTAAAATATGTATTTTTTAAATTAAAAATCGACCTGTTTTTTCCCAAAAAATAATTGTTTCGTTTTTATTGAATTTATTCCATACTTTTGACGCATACTGTATAGTATTATGCTGTGCATTAAAACAGTTTGTATTATTTTATTCGGATACGGTGCTTTGTGCAATAAAAAGGTTGAGGGAACTATTTGCTTCAGAATTGAACAGAGAATTAAAAATAAAATATTTTAAGAAGTCAGTGGCGTACCATTTTATTCTTCAAAAAAGTTCAGTGGCATTCCGCTACGCGCGCCACTGGTAAGACTAAAAAATCACTTTGCATTGCAAAGTTTGCGCATTCCATAGCTATCGACACCTCTAAAATTTCATTATATCTATAACCGTTTTGAAGAAATTTAAATTTTAACATGCTGTATATCCGTAACGAAGACGTTTTGGGCTATAGTTTATAAGCAAACTACTATTATTTTTCGATGTAGAATTCATGGTTAACGTACGGCGCTTTACTTTTGGGACACTCTGTATAAACGTACATCGCGTTAAATTCTATTTATTAAATTTGCCATTTTCATAATGACCACTTTGAAATGCAAGCGTCGAGAGAAAGACTAAATATTTATCTTACGATTGCCTGTAAGGAAATTTTATTAATTAGAAACATTCGGGGACATAAAACCATTTAGGGCGTGACATAAATGACGGGGGCGATAAGCCATGCATAAAACAATCAAAATTAATGTGAAAAATGAAGTACGTAACGAAAATATTAATACAACTTCATTAATTTCATTAAGCGGGAAGGGAACAATTCACCAAATCGATTGCTACTGGTTGCCTTCGAATTTTGAATAACAATATTGACGACCATGAAAATATAATGACTTTGTATATTTTATCTTTAGAAGGGTATTTCATTTTTAGTTTCAGATGAAATTTTTAAAGTTTGTTCTATATTACATTGAAATTGAAACATTTCTGCTTTAAAAAAAGCATGTGTGGTTTATTATAGCAAAGTTTACAGAATAAATATACAGGGTGATTCAGGTTTAATCTTGATAACTTCAGGAATCGATAGAACAGGTTAAAATAATGTTCACTTGTAATATAAACTTATTTCCTAAAACGCATCGTTTCCGAGATAGAGGGCGTCGAAGTAGGAATTTTTTTCTCGTTTTTCCCTCATAACTTTTGATCCACTTATCCGATTTAAGTGAAATTCGGAACACAAACACTCCTTATGATCTTGCATAAGCTTCTTAACTACCTACCCCTCTTAGAAGTGTATTTTGTATGCTACCCCCCTCTTACTTTATTTCAAAACTACAAAAAAATAATTAATTTCAATAAAACATCTACGCCTACCTTGACCTGATTAATTTAGAAACTTTTTCGTCTCCTGTTTTTTTTTTCGACGTTTGGTCTTGTTTCTGATATATTCAAATAAATTGGTGACAGTGTAGCGCACCAGCCGCGTAAAGAACAAAGTTAAAAATAGCCGATTTTTGGCTTATCCGGGGGAACGCATAAATCATAAAAAAATGAATTGATTATTGTTAATTAACATTAGAAATGGCCAAGAAATATGTCAGATAGCTGGAGAATTGTCGCTACTACCCCTAAACCTATATAAACTACCCTTAAATAGCTTTAAATGGATAATCATTAATTATTGTTATAAAATTTGTGTAAAATGAAAAAAATGCTTGAAAATGATTTGGACAGACAGTATGTCAATATAAAAAGTGATAAATAACTGTAAAAATGTCCATTCCACCCCTAAAAATTAAAAAAACGACTTTCAAAAGCTAATGGTGAGCTTACTTCGACATCAAAAATAGATAATGCTTCAAGGGAACGCCTATTGCTAGAAAAAAATTATAGATTACTGTCAAAAAATGCAAAAACTGATACTATAGTACATTAAGTATGTGGGGAAATATTAATTGCACCCCTAAATCTATATAAACTGCCTTTAAATAGCTTAAAATAGATAATCATTATTTATTGTTGTAAAATTCGCTTAGAATGAAAAAAAATGCTTAAATCACTGTTAAGGTTCATTTATACTATTGCGACCTGAAAAATGGGCGCAAGGATATATTGCCATTTTTTCAGTACGCGCTCGCAAAATGAGAACAATTGGCGCTATTTCGCCATTTAATGGGCACTTTTACAGTCATTTATCACTTTTTATATTGACATACTGTCTGTTCAAATCATTTTCAAGCATTTTTTCATTTTACACGAATTTTATAACAATAATTAATAATTATCCATTTAAAGCTATTTAAGGGTGGTTTATATAGGTTTAGGGGTAGTAGCGACATTTCCCCAGCTATCTGACGTATTTCTGGGCAATTTCTAATGTTAATTAACAATAACCAATTCACTTTTTTATGATTTATGCGTTCCCCGGATAAGCCAAAAATCGGCTATTTTTAACCCATGAAAACAAAACAAGTTCTTTGTACTGGCATTTATTAAAAAAATTTAATATGCAATAATTATATAAGTCATATAAAGGACATAATTAGGGTATATTTTGGTAATAATGTCTTTCATATTTTGATATTTTAACATAAAATTGGTCTGTATTTCTTTTAGGTTAAATTATCTTAATGGAATAAAATTCTTGCCGATCAATTATTAACTTCCATATTACTTTAGTTCTTTTCTCCACGTAAGGGAAAAAGCCAACAAATGTAGGTAAACTTTTCCTGTACGGAATAGGTCATAAAAATGTTTTGACCAATTCAGAAGTCAAATTTTAAATGTTTCGTTTTAAATTTGTTAACCAAGTAATATAATGATTTCCAATTAAAATGAAAAATATATCAATTTATATAGTTAGAAATTACAAATTGTTTACCTTTTCTTGTTAAGTCAAATATGTTTTGTTTATTACAACTTATAAGTAAGGCACTCATATTCAGTACACTCTGTATATTAAAACTTACAGACAAATTGACTTCAAAGTTGATTTTATTTGAGCGGCCATGTTGTAAAAAACACTAGATGTTTTGTTTGTTATTTCTAATTGATTACTCATTAAAATTACGTTAACACAGATAATATTTTTTAATGTATTAGAAATATTCCGCAATTCATTAGCATACCTAGATGTTTGGTATCAGAGAACATACATATGACTTCATTGATAGGAATTGTAGCAGATTTGATTTATATTAGCTTAAAATACCTTTCTAATACAGTAAAAAATGTTACAAAAGCTAATAATAAAGAATATATGGGTAGATATTATGGGTGCAATTCAACGCTGGTTGGGGCTTTAGTCCACAGTGTAGTTAGTTTCACACAATATTATTAATACCAAAAAATATATAAAAACAGATAATATTAGTTAATACATTAAACACATTTTATCACGAAATACATGCAGTTTTTATTTTAGGTTATTCTTCAGTTTGGACAAAAGAACAACTATATGAATGTAAGCTTGATAACAATGCTAAACAAAGAAAATGACTTGTACTTTGTATTTTTCTTTTTAACTAATTTTTTTTTTCAATTTGTTTTAGATGAAAAAATAAATTTTCGAAACGGTAGCTTGAAATTCAACATTGTTGTTTTTATTATTTTTGATACAAAAACCCACTAGAGGAACCAACTCTTTGTAAATATAGGCAAACTTTCTCTATATAAAATAGGCCATGAAAATGTTTGACCAATTCAGAGGCCAAATTAACGTAATTTTAACTTTAAATGTTTATTGGGCAAAGGATTGATTTGTTGAAATTATGTACTTAATTAATTTGTGTAAAATCTGTCTTTAAAATTTAACCAAGCATTTTCGTTACACCCTGTATGATAACGAAGTTCAATTGAAAAGAACTGTCTGAGTAGTAGGTCGCTAGTAAAGAAAGTTTCTCCAGTCGGTTGGCAAGTAAGTGGTAAATATCTCCACTTTTCCAGAAAGTTAAATTTTTGTTCTGAGCGGACATTATGGTAGAACACGGACAGGCATATGAGCATTTTCTCATGGGAGATTTATAGACTACGGCGGCAACAACATTTTATCAAAATAAATTACTTTTTCTGAATTCACAGCCACCGACTGGATATTATAAACATTTATAAAAAAACTATAATCTTGTTTATTTTTCACATTTATTTATGCTGTCTAACTTGATGTTCTCTGGCACATAATACATAAATATCTGCCTCATATATCAGGAAGAACGGTTTTAGAGTTTTACAAATTTTTACTCTACATGATTTCCGAGGGTTTATGTTTTTATTGAATTCAACAAAAATTAGTCGTAACGTAACGCTGAAATCTCTACAAAAAAAGTTGGTTCTAGTACAGGACGTATAGTTTGGGAAATGGTAACTAGAGATAGCCCAACAAATATTTAAAGTTAAAATTACGTTAATTTGACCTCTAAATTGGTCAAAAAAATTTTATGATGACCTAGATTTGTTGCCCCTTTATCCTTAATAATTGTTCGGCAAAAATTTTATTCCAATAAGATAAATCGACCTAAAAGATATGCAGTATGCGCCAAAAGTATGGAATAAATTCAATAAAAACGAAACAAATTATTTTTTGGGAAAAATCCTCGAACAGGTCGATTTTTAATTTAAAAAATACATATTTTAGCGTAAAATGCGATTTTCAAATGTCATTTGTTTTCGAGTAATGACGTCATCGATTTTTTTTTAAATATTTTTTTCCTTGATTCTGAAAGATCGTTTAATTCTCTATCAGACAGTACTAAAATTTTGCCCTCTTACATAGGAAAGTTTTCGAGTAAATGACGATTGAATGTTAGAAAACGTAAATCAATTAAAATAAAGCAAAAACGTTATCAAATTTAGTTTTTCGCCAGATTTTACACCTCTCGACTATTTTTTATGGGGATACTTGAAGTCAAAAGTGTACATTAATAAACCACGTAATTTAGAAGAACTTCAAAATCGCATTCGGGACGAAATACGCAGATACCCCAGAAATAATTTACAATGTGCAAGTAGAATTTCTTCACAGACTTGCGCATTGTCAAGAAGTTGGTGGATGGCAATTCGAACATTTAATTTAAGTATAAAATTTAATCAATTGTATTTTATTTTACATACCTCAGAATTGTTACTTTTTTATGGATAAAATTTACGTTTTCTAACATTCAATCGTCATTTACTCGAAAACTTTCCTATGAAAGAGGGCAAAATTTTAGTACTGTCTGATAGAGAATTAAACGATCTTTCAGATTCAAGGAAAAAATATGGTGTTGCCATTTAAAAAAAAAATCGATGACGTCATTACTCGAAAACAAATGACATTTGAAAATCGCATTTTACGCTAAAATATGTATTTTTTAAATTAAAAATCGACCTGTTCGAGGATTTTTCCTAAAAAATAATTGTTTCGTTTTTATTGAATTTATTCCATACTTTTGGCGCATACTGTAGAGACAAATTTTTATGTTAAAATATCAAATTATAAAATACATTGTTACCAAAATATACCCTAATTACTATTACTACTGCCCGAGAAAAATAACATATGTTTCATGAAATATATTCTAATGGCGAACAGGGATAGGAAAAGAAAGAGAGACCATAAGTCAGGCTACAAAGTAGAGTAGGAGTAACTATCTATAGATATTTAGATTTTAATATAATATAAAGTCTGTATTTTTGGGTTCCCATTCAACAAATTGTTCAACCCAGGTAATTTTTTTCGTATAATTTTCATAAAAACAACGCATCTTATAAATCCCAACTAAGATTTAAGCATAATAGAGTACTACACAAGAAAAATTAACCTAAATTAATCAAGATTTACTACTTTCCTATATAAAAATAGTCTTTAATATTACAAAATTTTATAATACCAAAATTTTAGTGTAAAATTTGTTAACCAAGAGTAATATAATGACTTCCAAGTAAAATTAAAAATATGTCAATTTATATGGTTAGAAATTACAAATTGTTTACCTTTTCTGTGCTTTCAAATGCTAACATTCCAATAGCGCGTAAGACGAAGTTATAATTTACTTAATTTCGCCTTGAAATCTGTCTCCAATATTTAGGGATTTTTAAAATTATTACAAAAGGGTCATTCCATTTGAAATCGTCTAATTAGCAAAGCCGATCCATTTTAGATTTTGGTGTAACTTTGAAAATCTCTTCTCTAGGGTCGCAAACAACAAAATTTACACGAGTTTGATTATTACAAGCGCTTGTTTCCGCCTATTCAAATAAAGACTCTTAAAAATTGCTATTTTTATGCTTTATTAATTTTTGCTGTCAAATTTTTCTGTTTGAAGATATTTGAATGATCAAGACGGAATTCAGAGTGGGAAAGATAGTAGTTTCAGTATAAATGAAGATAATAGGCTCGGACGATCCCTTTGAATAATAGCAGCGTGCTGAAAATGAGTGTTTTTTTAGTCATTTTTCGTGAATTTCAATCGACTCTAGCGTCTTAACTATTGAGAATTAAAAATTCATGCTCCGCGGGAATTAAGTATACATATCATAGACAAAATTCAGCCACAAGTTGATCTGAGTAGCCCACTCTTTATAGAAGAAAACTTTGCTTGAAGATTTGAAATTTTTAAAAATCCCAATATTCAGGCTATGAAACGAGCGTGTTGACTGCGAGAAAAAAATCTGATACTCACAGAATCTACTGTTCTTACCTTCAATTTTAAATGACTACATCACTTGTTTTGTTATTTTTATGTTTAGTGCATGTACGAGGCGTTTTTTTACAGCAAAAGTCAACTCAATTTTTTTTTCTAAGTAACTAGTAGTTTTTATCTTTTTTTCTATAAAAATTCCGTTTTATCTATAGAATTTTTATATATTTTTATGCATGCTTATTTCCGTTATTTGACTGTATTGCATTTAAAAGTAAGTACGAATATGTGTAAATTAAAAAAAGAAATTAGCAATATTATTAATTATTCATTATATTATTAACAATATAAGTATATTCGAGAAGTAAATTCGAGTATTAATAAAATTACTAATGATTTAATTTCTGTCATGTTCCAATTTATATATTTTGTTGTAATTCGATGGCGTCGATTTGAAAAGTTGAATAAAAAACAATTTTCTCGTTGAAAAATTGTTTACAGTTACCGTCATTTTCAATGATAATTACTTCCAGAAACAATTTTACACCCTAAATATCCATAACTTTATTAAAACTTGAAATATTTTTCATATTTATAATTATTTTTGATGGTAAGTAATTTTAATTCATTAGTAAAAACGTCCAGATTTTTGCTGTAAAAAAAATGGCTCATGCACTAAACATGAAAATAACAAAACAAGTGATATAGTCATTTAAAGTTGAAGGTAAGAACAGTAGATTCTGTGAGTATCAGATTTTTATCTCGCAGTCAACACGCTCGTTTCATAGCCTGAATATTGGGATTTTTAAAAATTTCGAAACTTCAAGCAAAGTTTTCTTCTATAAAGAGTGGGCTACTCAGGTCAACTTGTGGCTGAATTTTGTCTATGATATATGTATACTTAATTCCCGCGGAGCATGAGTTTTTAACCCTCAATAGTTAAGACGCTAGAGTCGATTGAAATTTACGAAAAATGACTAAATAACACTCATTTTCAGCACGCTGCTATTATTCAAAGGGTTCGTCCGAGCCAATTATCTTCATTTACACTGAAACTATTATATTTCCCACTCTGAATTCCGTCTTGATCATTCAAATATCTTCAAACAGAAAAATTTGACAGCAAAAATTAATAAAGCTTAAAAATAGCAATTTTTAAGAGTCTTTATTTAAATAGGCGGAAACAAGCGCTTCTAAAAATCAAATTCGTGTAAATTTTGTTCTATGGGACCCTAGAGTAGAGTTTTTCAAAGTTACACCAAAATCTAAAATGGGTCGGCAACAATTTTTTTTAATTTCAGACTATTTTATATGGAATGACTCAATAGGTAAATATTTACATATTTATTACGAAATTGTAAAACTTATTTTGTCTTCAACTAGTAGTTAAAAATAAGGTAATAACTAATTATTTTGCTCTGTTAAATCCTTCAATTTACTAAGTTCTATTTATTACAATATAAACCTATTTTCAACCTTGTTGATAACTTCTAAGGAATATTTAACCATTTTAATTAACCTAATAGAAATAAGGTTCTATATTATGGTACAAATTTACTTGTTAATAATGCTTCGACTTAAATGTGTCTTAGAAAGGTCTTTTAGGGAGCAAGCTTTGTGTTATATATATTCAGACAGATCTTCATGCAATAGGGTGTTGAAGTTGTTTTGCGTTTTGACGATCTGCAGTGAAAATCAACTTGTGTGTCGTATGGGTAAACCAAAAAAAAAGCTCTACAGGTGGCATACTACATAATATTACAGAATTGTAAAAAACTTTTTAAAAAATAATTATTATGTTCATATTTCGCCTATCAAAATCAAAGCCAACACTGCAGGTTATGTAAATCAAGCTAATGATAATATAACAATAAACACAAGTATTCCATATTATAACACTTATATCGTCTCAGATGAATTTAATAGTGCATATGAATTGAAATTTGAATTGAGTTCCGTTCAAAAATATTTATTTTGTTTTTGTTTATTTAATTGGTTATACGCACACATAATTTTATTGGCTTCAATTTGAATTTCTTGTCAATCGCAAATAAATCCAAGAGTAGAATTTTAAATATACATGCCTAGTTATAATTTAGTTGGTAATAAATTACTATAAAATATCTTCATTTGAAAATTTCAACCAGAAAGTTAATATTTTGCTGTGACGTCAACACTGGCATAGGCAATCTGCCATATAGGTTAAAACTTACAGACAAATTAACTTCACAGTTGATTTTATTTGAGCGTCCATGTTGTAACAAACATTAGACATTTTGTATGTTATTTCTAATTGATTACTCATTAAAATCACGTTAATACGATGGTAAGGCAAACTTAGTTTCAAAAATAACCCTTGACTGTTCCGTTTGGCGCAAGGGCTTATTTAATTAATTTTTATTATTTTTCAGAAGTGTGGCAAAAACCCAATAAAACTAAAAAAAATACAGATAACGTTAGTTAATACATTTACGATGAAAGATTGACATCTGAATTATTTTACTTGCATATTCCACACCCGAGGATATGTACATATGTGGATTTTATTTTTTTAGAAGAAAACTCGTGTCTGCATAAAAATACTAAGAGGGGCAAAATTTAGTAAATTGATTGTTCTATTTACTGTAATTTTTTCATATCGAGAAACGTTTAGAATAAAAAGTTCTAATTAAAAAAAACAACAGAGGTTGGTGGTTGCCATCGTAAAAATAAAAATCGTATTTAACAATGTCATTTAATTAACTAAGTGTATTCACCGCTTTTCATATTTATAAGTTTAACCGTTTTTGAGAAAAAAAAAAATGAAAACCGAAATTTTTCCAATTTTTTAGAAGCCCTTATCTCGTAAGGGAGGGCTCAAATCGAAAAATTTTATAAAAAGAACTCCCCCTAAAATGAACCAAGGAACACACCCTCCAAAGGAGTGCACGTCATTATGGCACACCCTGTATAACAATATTTAAGAAATACAATTGCCTGGTATCCAGTATTTGGCTCTCTTCGTAGGGGAGAGTGGGGTAATACCGCGCAGTGACGTATTGCCCGTGTAACAAATAATTGTTCAAAGTAAATATTGATGACATCTAGCGGTCGATCACCTAAAAATTGTAGAGCAGTGAATGATTCGTGAAATTTTTGTAGGTGACGTCAGTTAAGCAAGGTAAGTACTTGGATTTTAAGTTTGTTTTGTAGAAATTTGTCATATCTTTGTAAATCATTTTAAGCCTGAACGTTAAAATTAATCCATTATTTTTTTTTCTGTAAACCAATTTTGTACACCGAAGCATCTAGGGGTAATACCGCGTAATCCCAACATCCTGGAATCAACGTTGAGAGATAAATTAATAAATGTGGAGCCACTGAGCGATGCACAATTTGGTAGAAAATCCATATTTACTCCCCAACAAGAAGAGGAACTAGTCAAACATATGAAAACCTTAACCACATTGAATGTGAAATGGGACCTGTAGCACCATTAGTAGGCCCAGTAGCGAAAACATCAGCATCGGCAGGTTGAGTAACCCCTCAGTTGTAAATGTTCAAGATCCAATTCCAAAAAAAGGATTTCGTAAAATAATAAAAATGGAACTAAAAAGCAACTCACAAATTTTAACAAGCTCCTTCAATTAACTTTTAGAAGAAACAGAGTTGAAAGCACTGAAGATCGCTGCAAAGTATCTGTATGTAAAAAATAAATATGATTTCTATTCAATTACTTTTTTAAGCATTTGTGAAAAAAAATTGCACTTTAAACTTCAATTCCGAATATAAGCGATATTACCCTACAGTACGCGCATGATTACCCCGCCGGGTGGGACATGTCGCGCATTTGTATTACTTCACAACTAACAAAATTTCTCAGAATCTAAAAATTATAAATGAACTAAAATAACATTGAGTACTCCTTAATAAATGCTGATTATGTTGTACCAGTTTAATTTTTCAAATCACTTTCATGACCTAGTAATGAATTATTTTCTTTAGGTGCGCGGTATTCCCCCACTTTCCCCTACAGCTTATCTGTAGAGTACATTTTTGGTTTTTTAAATATAACTTTTAAAGCATACCGTTGGAGTACTTCTAAGTTCGTTATACCCGTCTGAAATGCCGCTCCTCAGACTATACCATATGTTAAATGATTTTCTATTAATGCGTAATATAAAATTTTCAATTGGTTTGTATTGTAGTATTTTTCTAAGTATTTAAGTTTGTATATAACAAATATCTTATAGGAATAAAATTCTTGGCGACGAATTATTAACTTCCATATTACTTTAGTTTTTTCCCCCACATAAGGAAAAAGGCCAACAAATATAGGTAAACTTTCCCTATATGAAATAGGCCATAGAAATTTTTGACCAATTCAGAGGTCAAATTAACGTAATTTTAACTGTAAATGTTTGTTGCTTCTTAATAATATTACTACCCTGAAAAATAACCTAAAATAAAAACTGAATGTATTTAATGACAAAAAGTGTTTAATAATCTTTCATCATAAATGTATCAACTAAGGTTATCTGTATTAACGTAATTTTAATGAATAATCAATTAGAAAAAACATGCAAAGTTTCTAGTGTTTATTACAACATGGACGCTCATGATCAATTTAGGTTTATTTTTCTTGTGCAGCAGTCTATTATGCTTAAAGGTTAGTTACGAAACATCTTTTCCGCTATATGAGTACATTTGTTACGCTCATTTCTAATTTTAAAAGTCGGAGATTATATTTTGAAAATTGCGGTGATTAATATGGGGTTAAAAAAGCCCTCTGGGAGCACAATAAAAATAATAGTAAATAATTTAAATTAAGCCAAAGCTCGTAAGGGTACAGGAGGGTTTTAGCTGATCATATTATATGTATGAATACGTTATTACACAGCAATCTGGTAAAAATGTGGGTCCTCTCCCTGCATTGTAAACGATTATACCGCTTTCAGCTATAATATAGCTGCCCAATATCGCCACCGAACTAAACAGGATGCACCCCCTTTGTTGACTTTAATGTTCTTGAATATTAAAGAAAAACAATATTTACAGATCCATTGTTTAGAGAACTTGGATTTCCATTTCGTTGCGATATTAAAATGAATAATCTCGGTTGTGGTTTTTTACAATTCTACTATATCAACTGTTTAAGAGTACATTTTAAAATTCAAATGTGCTAAATATTGAATATATACAGGGTGATTCAGGTTTAATCTTGATAACTTCAGGAATCGATAGAACAGGTTAAAATAATGTTCATTTGTGATATAAACTTATTTCCTAAAACTCATCGTTTCCGAGAAAGAGGGCGTTGAAGTAGGAATTCTTTTCTCGTTTTTCCCTCATAGATTTTGAACCACTTATCCGATTTAAGTGAAATTCGGAACACAAACACTTCTTATGATCTTACATAAGCTTCTTAAGTTTGAACTACCTACCCCTCTTATAAGTGTATTTTGTATGCTACTCCCCTCTTACTTTATTTCAAAACTACAAAAAAATAATTATTTTCAATAAAACATCTACACACCACTTTGACCTGATTAATTTCGAAACTTTTTCGTCTTCCTGTTTTTTCGACGTTTGGTCTTGTTTCTGAGATATTCAAAGAAATTGGTGACAATGTAGCGCACCAGCCGCGTAAATTTCATTTAACGTTATAGCACCCCATGAAAACAAAACTCAGTCATTTGTGTAAACTGACGTTTTGGACACCGCGATAGCCGAGGTGGCTGGGAGACGGCTGCTCGTAGAACCAGTTGTCAAAAGTATTATTTAAAGAGTGTTCTTAGTGTTAAGAAAAAATGCCAATAACCTCAAACATAAATTTAGTAACAACTACTTATTAGAAGATTTACAACAAACTTATCAACTACTAAAAAAATTACAATAATTGTTCAAAGTGCATTCCTCCAGCCTCAATACATTTTTGGCATCGACGAACTAGTGTATTAACCGCAGCTGCTATTTGAACAGGATTGTTTTTTATGTCATCACAAGCATGTCTTATCCTTCGGATAAATTCCTCACAGGTATGTACTGGCCTACCATACAAAATTGCTTTTAGATGGCCCCAAACGAAATAATCCATAGGATTCAGACCTAGCGAGCGCGGATGCCAAGCCACTCGTCCTTCGCAAGGAATCCACATATTTGGGTGGTTGTTGGGTTGCCGTCCAATCCATCGACGAGGATAATTCTCATCCAAGCACTGCCGTACTTGCCTTCCGTAATGTGCAGGGGCACCGTCCAACTGCATCCAGTTCCCTTGGCGTAAATTTAAGGGGACATCGTCAAGCACGTCGGAGAGAAAGTTTTGCAGAAACTCATGAAATAAATCCCCATTTAAACGAGGAAGCAAAGTATGCGGTCCACAGAGGTTATTACTTAAACCACCTATCCATACATTTACACTAAACTGTTGCTGACATGAAGATTGTCTGACACATCGAGGATTGACTTCACTCCAAACGTGAATGTTGTGGTAATTCACAATTCCAGCTTTTTGTGAAATTAGATTCGTCGGTCCATAAAACCTTATGCAGAAATTGTGGATTAATTTCTGTTGAATCTAAAACCCATCTACAAAAATTTAAACGTTTTTCAGCATCTCCTGGCAACAAACCTTGAACTGATTGGAGATGGAAAGCCCTTCGATGATCTTCTTTGAGTGCTCTCAGTACTTTTGATTGAGATAAATGGAGTTGCCGAGCTGCTCGGCGTATGCTTAAAGTTCTATCAATATCAAAAAGATTAAGAATTCGCTGATTATTTCTTGGCGGTACATTACGATTATGATCATTGTAGCGGCGAAAACCATATTCCGAAAATCGACGATGTACATCTACAAAAACTTGTGCATTTGGAATTCTTCTATTAGGGAAGCGTGTTCGGTACTCTCGAATTGACGCGTTGGAATTTCCGTCACAGAAACCATAAACATAATGTATATCAGCATATTCAGCATTTGTAAACGTTCTTGGCATTTTTTCCTAGCACTAAAAATGCTCTTTAAATAATACTTTTGACAATGATTTTCACAAACGTCAGTTTACACAAATGACTGAGTTTTGTTTTCATAGGTTGCTATAACGTTAAATGAAATTTACGCGGCTGGTGCGCTGCACTGTCACCAATTTCTTTGAATATCTCAGAAACAAGGTCAAACGTTGAAAAGAAAAACAGGAGACGAAAAAGTTTCAAAATTAATCAGGTCAAAGTGGTGTGTAGATGTTTTATTGAAATTAATTATTTTTTTTGTAGTTTTGTTATAAAGTAAGAGGGGGGGGGTAAGCATACAAAATACACTTCTAAGAGGGGTAGGTAGTTCAAACTTAAGAAGCTTATGGAAGATCATAAGGAGTGTTTGTGTTCCGAATTTCACTTAAATCGGATAAGTGGTTCAAAAGTTATGAGGGAAAAACGAGAAAAAAATTCCTACTTCAACGCCCTCTATCTCGGAAACGATGCGTTTTAGGAAATAAGTTTATATCACAAATGAACATTATTTTAACCTGTTCTATCGATTCATGAAGTTATCAAGATTAAACCTGAATCACCCTGTATATACGAGTTGTGGCAATTTATCAATGAAAAACTAAGTAAATTAAATGTCGCCAAAATTTTATTATCGACCTTCACAATAGTCTCCCTCTAAGTCTACACAACGATTCCAACGTAGCTCCTACGATTGGAAGCACCCTTGGCAATCCTCCGCAGTTAACCCATTCAGCACCACGGTTACAGCTTCTTTGACCTCCTGTACGCCGCCAT
Source organism: Monochamus alternatus (assembly GCA_037114965.1). Taxonomy (NCBI): domain Eukaryota; kingdom Metazoa; phylum Arthropoda; class Insecta; order Coleoptera; family Cerambycidae; genus Monochamus; species Monochamus alternatus. Next base: position 10,755,565 of record CM073432.1, on the reverse strand, counting down.
GATGAGTTCCCTTGAGATGCGAATTCATCTTGGAGAATAAAAAAAAATCGCAGGGGTAAGATGAGGGCTATAGGGTGGGTGCGGCAACATCTTGCGAACGGTTTCTTTGTTGACGTTTAACTCATCAGACAATCCACGAATGCTTAGGCGTCGGTCAGACGTGATCAGTGCACGTAAACGGTCAACATTCACGTCAGTACGAGAGGTGACGGGAGCTCCTTCACGTGGATCGTCTCCATACACCACCTGCAACTTTCGAAGGATTTCCGAGGGTTTTTCGCCAGATTTCGAGTGTTTTATTATCTCTTCATCAGGAACTCTAAAAACTTTATGAAAAATTTTGAAGAAATTTGCTAAATGTAACAAACTTACAAAATCGAGGTTGCATTACAAAAAATATATGGACCAAATATTAAAAGAATCTACATATTAAAATATTTTGTTAGATAGGAATTTTGAAAAAACTTCTTATAATATAATTTAACCTCAAAACACAGGAGAGAGCACATGGTTACTCAGACAAAATGGTAGTGTGGGACAATGAACATAAAACAATTGGAATACCCAAAAACCATAGACTATAAAAGACAGATAACAAGGTACTGCATAAAATGCAAAAATTGAAATAGGATACCAACTGTGAGAAAACTAATTAGTTAACAGTATTCCTGTGCCAATGTAGAAGATAAGTAAAGAAGACACTAAGAGGTCATCAATGTCTGACGACAACACTAAGGCCATCAATGTCTGATCATCTGTCTGAGACAAAAGACTTTATATATTCTGTAGTTGTTACCATTTAATTTAGATACTGCAATCTGACCGCATTTTCTATATATTACAGATATTAATTCTAAAAAGGATAAATTGATTTCAGTTACTAACTATTATCTCTTTTTTAACATTAGGATATAAAGACGTCTCTGTTTTTTTACAACTGATTCATTCTTTCATTAACTCTAGACGAGATAAATTTAAACACAGTTATTAGATTTAGTATATTTTTTTTAAACATAAGGATATAGAGACAGAAGTCTTCATATATTCCGTAGCTATTACGATATAATTTAGAGACTGCGATCTGAACGCAATTTCTAGCTGTAGCAGATATTAATTCTAGAAAAGATAAATTGATTTCTGTTAACATTAGGATATAGAGTCGTCGCTGTTTTTTTGTTCCAATTGTTACAATTTCATTTGAAAGTTCTGGTATCCGAATGTAATTTTAGGTTTAGCAGATATTAATTATTAATAGAAGAGATAAATTTAGATATATAATATCAAAGATATAGAGACAGAAGTCTTCATGTATTCTGTAGCTATTACAATTTAATTAGAGACTGCGATCTGAACGCAATTTCTAAGTATAACAGATATTAATTCTAGAAAGGATAAATTGATTTCAATTATTAACTATTGTCCCTTTTTTAACATTAGGATATAGAGTCGTCTCTGTTTTTTTTACAACAGTTACAATGCCATTTGAAAGTTCTCATATCCGAATGCAAATTTAGGTTTAGCAGATATTAATTCTAGAAGATATACATTTAAACACAGTTATTAGATATATTATATTTTTTAAAACACAAAGATAGAGAGACAGAAATCTTCATATATTCTGTAGCTGTTACAATTTAATTTAGATACTGAAATCTGAACGCAATTTCTAGGTATTAGATATTAATTCTTGAAAGGATGAATTGATTTCAGTAACTAACTATTGTGCCATTTAGCAACATTAGGATATACGTTTCTATTTTTTTTAACAACGGTTAAAATTTTATTTAAAAGTTCTGAGATCTGAACGCAATTTCTAGCTGTAGCAGATATTAATTCTAGAAAAGATAAATTGATTTCTGTTAACATTAGGATATAGAGTCGTCGCTGTATTTTTGTTACAATTGTTACAATTTCATTTGAAAGTTCTGGTATCCGAATGTAATTTTAGGTTTAGCAGATATTAATTATTAATAGAAGAGATAAATTTAGATATATAACATCAAAGATATAGAGACAGAAGTCTTCATGTATTCTGTAGCTATTACAATTTAATTTAGAGACTGCGATCTGAATGCAATTTCTAAGTATAACAGATATTAATTCTAGAAAGGATAAATTGATTTCAATTATTAACTATTGTCTCTTTTTTAACATTAGGATATAGAGTCGTCGCTGTTTTTTTGTTACAATTGTTACAATTTCATTTGAAAGTTCTGGTATCCGAATGTAATTTTAGGTTTAGAAGATATTAATTATTAATAGAAGAGATAAATTTAGATATATAATATCAAAGATATAGAGACAGAAGTCTTCATGTATTCTGTAGCTATTACAATTTAATTTAGAGACTGCGATCTGAATGCAATTTCTAAGTATAACAGATATTAATTCTAGAAAGGATAAATTGATTTCAATTATTAACTATTGTCTCTTTTTTAACATTAGGATATAGAGTCGTCGCTGTTTTCTTGTTACAATTGTTATAATTTCATTTGAAAGTTCTGGTATCCGAATGTAATTTTAGGTTTAGAAGATATTAATTATTAATAGAAGAGATAAATTTAGATATATAATATCAAAGATATAGAGACAGAAGTCTTCATGTATTCTGTAGCTATTACAATTTAATTTAGAGACTGCGATCTGAACGCAATTTATAAGTATAACAGATATTAATTCTAGAAAGGATAAATTGATTTCAGTTATTAACTATTGTCTCTTTTTTAACATTAGGATATAGAGTCGTCTCTGTTTTTTTTACAACAGTTACAATGCCATTTGAAAGTTCTCATATCCGATTGCAAATTTAGGTTTAGCAGATATTAATTCTAGAAGATATACATTTAAACACAGTTATTAGATATATTATATTTTTTAAAACACAAAGATATAGAGACAGAAATCTTCATATATTCTGTAGTTGTTACAATTTAATTTAGATACTGAAATCTGAACGCAAGGTACTAGATATTAATTCTTGAAAGGATGAATTGATTTCAGTAACTAACTATTGTGTCATTTAGTAACATTAGGATATACGTTTCTATTTTTTTTAACAACGGTTAAAATTTCATTTAAAAGTTCTGAGATCTGAACGCAATTTCTAGGTAAAGCAGGTATTAATTTTAGAAGAGATAAATTTAAACAGAGTTTCTTTTTCACACTGTCTCCATTTAATACTGCCTTAATGAATATCTTATGTAAAGAGGAACTTATATAACTTTTTCATTTTAAACATTTCAGCAACAATTTCTATTACAGAGGTGGGGCAGTTAACATAACGTCTTTATCTAGAGAAAAAACGCCTTTGAGTGTCTCTGAACTTCTTCATTGGGGTATGTGACCGCAAATTCACGATTATTCTCAAGAATTTATTAGCATTGCCTTAGGACTTTTAAAGCTATTGCACTCTAAGCTTTATATTACTTTCTACTTACAACTCTGTATAGATCTGTTAAAGACATTTTATGGGCCTTTTGACCTTTTACAATGAGTATTGGTAATTGATAGCTAAACTTCGGTTGTAGAATACAAACTTTATGAAAAAGTTTGCCTTTTAACTAAACAATAGGGTTAATGTAATAGACGGGAGATTCTTCGATTGCTGAATATTTTTCGAAAAAGCGCAACTCCGGTATTTAGTAAACGAAACCTTTACATACAGGACGTTCCAAAACACGGAGGTTGTTCAGACTACCAAACAAACATTTGAAGTTAAAATTACGTTAATTCGACCTCTGCATTGGTCAAAAAATTTTCATGACCTATTTCGTATGGTGAAAGTTTATCTATATTGTCGGCCTTTTTTATTATGTGTGTATATAAAAAAAGATATTTCGCATTCTATTATTCACTCTGAACATATAATAGAAGAGTTATGGATCAAATTAAATATAAACAGGCAGCAATTTGCAATCGGTGTATTGTATAGGCCACCCGATTTTTCTTACATAGAATTTTTAAATGTATTAGAACAAAAATTGTCTTATTTATTACCTCAGTTTGATGACGTTTTTTGTGTCGGCGATTTCAATATAGACATGTTAAAAATGAATTCTTCGCCATTCTGCAAACTTAATTCTATATTAGACGCATGTAACTTAAAACAATTAGTAAATAATCCTACCCACACAGCTATGAATTCTCAGTCCTTAATTGATTTAATAATTACTAGTAGTCATAATTGTGATATTATAGAAAATATAAATGTAATTAACTCTTGTCAGCGATCGTATCATAACTTAGTATACTGCAAACTAAATATAACACAACACGTATCTTCTCCCATCTATAAAAAAATAAGGGACTTTAAATGTTTTAATAAAGATTTCTTCAATATGGATTTAAACTCTATACGTTTCGAATATATTTATGAATTAAACAATATTAATGATAAAGTCGCCTTTCTTAATGACGCTTTGTTAACGCTTTTTGACATACATGCATCGTTTAAGACTATTAAAATTACAAAAAGATATTCTCCTTGGATTACTGATAATATACGATTACTTATGTCTTTTAGGGACAAAGCTCGTTCCAAATGGCGTCAAACTAAAAAACAGAGTCACTATGATTATTATAAAATATTAAGAAATTATACCACTCTTGCATGTAAAAATGAAAAAAGAGCTTATTTTGAGTATCAGTACAACAAACAGAAAATTATACCTCCTTCTCTGAAATGTGCTGATGACCTGAATAATTATTACATAAATTATATACCTATTGTATTCCCTGATCGAGATTTAATTGAATTTTATAAAAACAACTCAAAACTAAATGTACCTTTATTTGAATTTAAACATGTTGAGGATTTTGCTATTCAAAGCATTTTATATAATATAAAAACTACTGCCCAGGGTCATGAAGGACTTAATATTAAACTAATTTTGCTAAGCTGTATTACTATCTTGCCATTCTTAACTCATATTATAAATACATGTATTACAGACGGTGTATTTCCTGATTCATGGAAGCAAGCCTTAATAATTCCTATACCAAAAAATAATAATCCACTGGAGTTTAAAGATTTACGTCCTATTAGTATACTACCTGTTTTATCAAAGGTCTTGGAAAGAGTAATAGATTTTCAAATTCGTGAGTTTGTGTATACGTTTAATATTTTGCCAGAAGTTCAGTCTGGCTTTCGTTCTTCCCGTAGTTGTGAAACCGCTTTACTAAACATAGTTGATGATATTTTAAGGGGCATGGATAGAAAAGAAATCACAGTACTAATTCTTCTTGATTTTTCCAAGGCCTTTGACACAATAAATCATGAAACGCTATTGTCTATTTTAAAATATGTTGGAATGTCTGAAACAGTTGTTAAATTTTTTCAAAATTATTTATGTAACAGATATGAAATGACAAAAATTAATGGCACCAAATCTACACCACTGAAAATATCATCTGGTGTGCCGCAAGGTTCTATTTTGGGTCCTCTTTTATATACTCTGTACACATTTTTATGCTGACGATACTCAACTTTATACATCTTTTAATTCTTGTGACTATTTGGAGGCTTTAAAAAATATAAATAGTGACATTTCCTGTATTGTTAATGTATCTAAACGCCATTCACTAAATATTAACGCCAGCAAGACATCGATACTTGTTTTTGGCCCACCTTAAATACCATCAGCTATAACTCAACATATTATGATAAACGTTAACGGTAAACAAATAACTCCGGTGGAGTCGGCTAAAAATTTAAGGATTATTATTGATACAAACCTAAAATTTAAGACCCATATTAACAAATGTATTCGTTCTGCATATGCAAATTTAAAAGCAATATATAGTAATAGGCTTTTTCTTCCCCAAAAAATAAAAACTATTTTATGTGAATCATTGATATTGTCTAAATTTAATTTTTGTGATGTGGTGTATGGGCCTTGTATATGTGCTGAGGATGGTAGAAGAATTCAGGTTTTACAAAACTCTTTTCTTCGGCTAATTTTTGGTATAAGACGTAGACAACATATTTCTCATAAACTTAGCGATGTAGGATGGTTAAATATGTCTCGTCGACATGCCTGCAAACGTGACACGAAATTTTGACGTATTTTCGTGTGAATGTTGGGAATCTGTCTAATTTCTTCAGCCGCAGCAAGGATTCGTTCATGTAATTGTTCCCGGGTTCTAATTGGTACGGCATAGACGCGATCCTTCATGGCCCCCCAGAAAAAAAAGTCCATGGCATTTAGATCGGGAGAACGGGGGGGGCATGTTACATGAGGAGAATTGTTACCTATCCATCGCCCTTGGAAATTTTCATTCAGCCACTCAGTTACGAAGTGCCCCCGATGTGGTGGGGCACCATCGTGCATAAAGAACAAATTGCGTCTAATACCGAGAGGAACATCTTCCATAAGAGGCGGTAGTTCATGCTCCAAAAAATTAAGGTAACTTTCAGCATTTAATCGTGGAGGCAATAAATATGGACCGATGATGCAATCTCCGACAATTCCAGCCCAGCAATTAATTGAAAATTTTTCTTGCGAATGAGTCTGCCTTAAGACAAATGGATTTGCCATAGCCCAATAATGAAGATTGTGCAAATTTATTAGGCCATCTTTTGTAAAGCACGCCTCATCGGTAAAGAAAAAATTTCGTATAAATCCCGGATTTAAGTTCAACGGTTCAACTTTATACATCTTTTAATTCTTGTGACTATTTGGAGGCTTTAAAAAATATAGATAGTGACATTTCCTCTATTGTTAATGTATCTAAACGCCATTCACGAAATATTAACGCCAGCAAGACATCGATACTTGTTTTTGGCCCACCGAAAATACGATCAGCTATAACTCAACATATTATGATAAACGTTAACGGTAAACAAATAACTCCGGTGGAGTCGGCTAAAAATTAAGGCTTATTATTGATACAAACCTAAAATTTAAGACCCATATTAACAAATGTATTCGTTCTGCATATGCAAATTTAAAAGCAATATATAGTAATAGGCTTTTTCTTACCCAAAAAATAAAAACTATTTTATGTGAATCATTGATATTGTCTAAATTTAATTTTTGTGATGTGGTGTATGGGCCTTGTATATGTGCTGAGGATGGTAGAAGAATTCAGGTTTTACAAAACTCTTGTCTTCGGCTAATTTTTGGTGTAAGACGTAGACAACATATTTCTCATAAACTTAGCGACGTAAGATGGTTAAATATGTCTCGTCGACGTTTATTGCATTCTGCTTGCCTCTTTAAGAAAATTTTAGATAATAGATTGCCTAAATATCGTCATAGAAAAATATCATACAGGACAGATGTACATAATTTGAATTTACGTCACAAAGGTACACTCACACCTCCCTGTCATCATACAGAATTCTTCAAGACTTCCTTTACTTATCAAATTTCAAAAATATTTAATTTGTTACCGGTAGATCTCAAAAATAAATCCCTCTCGTCTTTCAAATACGCTTATAAAAAATTTCTCTTTGCTGAACAAAGTTGCTCTATGGAATAAACATTGCTTGATATTTCTATTTCCTTGCAAATATACATATATTTTTTTTTGCTGTTTTATCTAGAATGCCCGCTATATATGTATGTGTATGTGTATTAATACTGATATGCAATATTATATGAATATGTATATGTCAAATGCATGTTGCATGAGTATGTACATTTATTCATTCTTGTATATCTCAAGTCTTGACTTACAGTTTAAGATGAAAAACAGAGGTTAAGCCAGGCGTAACCATCTGATCTTCGGCTTTTTTCATTATTGTTTAATGTAATTAACTATTTTTGTAAATGTATTGAAAATAAAGACCATTTATTATTATTATTATTATTAAAAAAACTAAAGTAATATGGAAGATAGTAAGTGGTCGGCAAGAATTTTATTCCAATAAGATAATTGAACCTAATAGAAATATAGACATTTATGTTAAAATATCAAAATATAAAAGACATTATTGTCAAAATATATCCTAATTATGTTCTTTATATGTCTGATTAAATACATTTTAATATTGAACAGGGATAGGAAGAGAGACTGTAAGCCAGGCTACAAAGCTACAAGTAGAGTGGGAGTAGTTACAAATATTTCGATTTTAATATAATATAAAGTCTGTATTTTTGGGTTTCCATTCAACAAATTGTACAACCCAGGAAATTTTTTCATATAATGTGATGACCAAACTTTCATAAAAATAACGTGCCTTATAAATATTCATGTTTATTACTGCTTCTTAATAATATTACTCTCCTGAAAAATAATTAAAAACAGAATGTATTTGGTGACAAAAAGTGTTCATAATCCTTGATCATAAATGTGTTAACTAATGTTATCTGTATTAATAAACTTAATTTTAATGAGTAATCAATTAGAAATAACGTGCAAAATATCTAGTGTTTGTTACAATATGGATTTATGGATCTTGGATTTATTTGTGATTGATAAAAAATTGAGGCCAATAATTATGTGAGCGTATAACTAATCAAATAAACAAAATAAATATTTCTGAACGGAACTCAATTCAAATTTCACAATTCAAATGCATTACTGAATTCATCTGAGACGATGTCAGTGTTAACATATGGAATACATATACAGGGTGGCCAGATGAAAACGAAACAGATCCATTTTTAGGAACTGCGTCAAGATTGTAGTAAAACGCTCAGACCCGTCGATTTTAGATTAAAGGGGGGCATTCTTTGATAGTATTTTTGACTCCGCCACTTTCACTCGGAAGCAAGAGTAAGCATCACGCCAAAATATTTAAATGGCATTGGGGGTTGAGTAATATTTTTGAAAGCTCTTACAATTCTCTTTACAACAGACTTTAAATTTTATAATTCCGCCCAATACTTTGAAAAAAATTTACATATTAAAACTTAAATTATGTTTAGCCTGTAGGGCTTTATCTTTTGATTTACCCGAACAACACAAGTTGGTTTTCATTGCAGATCGTCAAAACACAAAACAACTTCAACCAGCCAAAAGTATGGAATAAATTCAATAAAAACGAAACAATTATTTTTTGGGCCGATCCACCTCCCAGGAAAACAGTTGTCCAAAAAATCTCGTACAGGGCGCGCATAGTGCGGAGATGCACCGTCTTGCTGAAACCATATGGTATCGTCAGGAATGTCAGGGTCATTATCGTTAGGAAAAATTACTGCAAGGGCTGGAACAAGGTCATTTTCTAGAAACTCTAAATATCTTTGTGCTGTAAGGGTTCCTTCAAAGAAGAAAGGCCCTACTATTCTGTCGTCAACTATTCCAGCCCACACATTTAATTTCTGAGGGTGTTGGGTATGTCTGCCATCCAATGAGGATTTTCCCGACTCCAATATCTGCAAGTTTGACAGTTTACTGTACCATTCAGACAAAATGTGGCCTCATCTGAAAAAAGTATTTGCCGGTGTAAATTTCTATTTCCTTGACATAAATCCATTAGAATTTCGCAAAAGTGTAAGCGGCGATCGGGATCATCTTCATTGAGTTCCTGCACAAGTTGAATTTTGTAGGGATGATATTTTTCCTTCCTCAAGATACGTAGCACTATGCTCTGACTAGTGTCATTGTTTAATGCAACCAATCGTGAAGAATTATGAGGATTATCCACCATACTTATCAAAATGTTCTGTTTCTGATTTTCATTAATGCTTGGACGTCCAGGTTTTGGAATATTTACAACATTGCCAGTTTCTCTAAATTTAGACTCTAACTTACTGACTGTTGATTGGCTGATAGGGCGATCTGGATATTTTCATTAAATAAATCGCAAACTTCCTGCTGAGTTCTTAGTCATATTCCCGCATCCGATAAGAATTAAAATTTCAATTCTTTGAGTAACAGTTAAATGTGCCATAATACTTTAAATTGAATAATAATTTCTATGTCGCTTACAATACTTATTAGAAAGTCGGTGTGACAATGACACTTTGCAAAGATTTTCACCTAAACTTGATAACGTTTTTGCTTTATTTTAATTGATTTACGTTTTCTAACATTCAATCGTCATTTACTCGAAAACTTTCCTATGTAAGAGGGCAAAATTTTTGTACTGCCTGATAGAATGAAACGATCTTTCAGAATCAAGGAAAAAAATATGGTGTTGCCATTTAAAAAAAAATCGATGACGTCATTACTCGAAAACAAATGACATTTGAAAATCGCATTTTACGCTAAAATATGTATTTTTTAAATTAAAAATCGACCTGTTCGAGGATTTTTCCCAAAAAATAATTGTTTCGTTTTTATTGAATTTATTCCATACTTTTGGCGCATACTGTATAATAAGAAGTTTGCTCCCTAAAATACCTTTTTAAGACCCATTTACGTCGAAGTATTATTAACAACTAAATTTGTACTATATTATTTCTATTAGGTTTATTGAAATGATCATATATTCCTTAGAAGTTATCAACAAAGTTGAAAATGGGTTTGTATTGTAATAGAAATAAAACTTAGCAAGTTGAAAGATTTAATAGGGCAAAATAACTAGTTATTACCTTATTTTTAACCACTAATTGAAGAGAAAATAAGTTTTACAATTTCGTAATAAATATGTAAATATTTAACTATTGTAATAATTTAAAAAATTCCTGGATATAAGTTGACAAATTATTCATTTTATTTGGAAGTCATTATATTACTCCTGGTTAACAAATTTTTTCCTACAATTTTGGTATTATAAGATAACATTTGAAGACTATTTTTATGACGGAAAATAGTAAATCTCGATCAATTAAGGTTATTTTTTTTGTGTAGTAGTCTATTATACTTAAATGTTAGTTGTGAAAGAATCTCTTAAGCTTTTCTTTAAATTTCTTCCTGTATCTTAAAAACGAAGGGGTCTATGAAAATTAGTAGCTCTCAGGGTTGAGAAAACCACATCTGTCTATCTCTTGTAGTTCTCGAGATACCCATCCCGCAGTTATAATGAAATTGGGACACTCTGTACATTCAAAGCAGCTATATTCTACTCAATAACTCCATTTTATGTTTAAGATATACTTTGCCAATAAACTCATCCTTAATATCGTTTGAAGATAGTAAAAACATTTCCTCTTTGTAGCGCATCGAATAACATCAAAACAGCTAAGTTACAAAATTTGTTAGTCAAAACAATTTGGCTGGTGTAACAATATTATTTTATTTAAAGCGATCTCGTTTAATGATTATTTTGTATGCGTAAGAAAATTACTCTGTCACCTCACACATACAAATTGGCGGTTAGTTCTGTTCTGAAATTTCCGGTAAATTTCCGTTCGTTCAACCCCTTGTTTCCTAATTTCCTAATTTCTTTGCATTTTAATCATCTGCAATACTTCAGTATGCGAAACATCAATCATATGAGCTGGAATTATTGTTTTTTGCGTTGTAATTGATTTTGAAAGTTACAATTTAATTTCTATTATTAAATAATGCAATGCCTAAATTTTACAAAAATTTACCGAGAAGTTGCAACTTCATTAAATTTGAATTTGAATAGTCAATTAATTTAGAGGAGATGGTAACTTGATCGCATCCCATGCTTCCACATTTGGAAGCATAGCATGCAACTACTTACAGAGACAGCTACGAGACGTCTCGGAGACGAGGAACGGTTCCGACCGTAGCAGTCGTAATACCAACAACAGGAGCCGAAATCAATACAGGGTTAACTATGACTAAGTACAAAAAATTTAACCACGTGCTCAGGGAGGCGCCTATGATAAGAATCGACTGAGATGGCTTAGATTCATAGATAAAGCTTACATCTGTCAACAATGTCAACTACCATGCGGTCGTCTTTTTGTAGCGTTTCTAAATGTAGAAACAACAAAAATTGACATTCTTAACTCCATCAAGCATCAGTCACTACATGAACATTAATATTTTATTTACTATTCTGAAATACATTGGTTTCCTTAAGAATACACAATTCTTTATTTATAAAATATTTTCTTGGAATACTTCATCAACTTGCAATAAAGATTGACTTATGCAACATTTCATATGTTTAAGTCGTAACATTTGACAAAGGAAGGGGTCGCCTACATATTTTTCCTGCTAAACGAAAAATATATATATAAACCCTGCAACCTAACTTGAAGCTTGCTTACGCTAACATATTCCCTAGACCCTTTTATTTTCTAACAGCTAAAACCCGATCTATATATTGAATGTAACTTGTAACCTCTTTTGAAGTATACAAACATATGAGTTGTTTTGAAATAAAGGTACAAAGTAAAGGAAATTCTTTTATAAAATATGTACTATTTTTTTCACTCGTTCAGAATTTGATGCAGCATGAATCAGGAAATCATAGTGCTGCTGCAAAAGTCGAGTTTTAATTCTATATGGCCCGATGAAAGTGTTTCAAATAAAATTTTTGCTATGTTTAGTGATACAGCCACGTATATACTAAAAAAGAGGTATTTCTTCCTATTAGCATACACTGTAATTTTAAATGTAAAACATTAAGGCCATTGACTTTGTAAGAGTTAAAAAGTCAATGTTAAGGCTAACGGTGAGACATGTGACCAAGTCTTTTTCTTAAATTAGACAGAGTAAAACTATTTTTTTTTATATATTATTAGGTATTAACAATATTGTGTGAAACTAACTACCCTGTGGACTAAAGCCCCAACCAGCGTTGAATTACACCCACAATATCTACCATATATTCTTTATCATTAGCCTTTGTAACATTTTTTACCGCATCAGAAAGGTATTTTAAGCTAATATACAGTATGCGCCAAAAGTATGGAATAAATTCAATAAAAACGAAACAATTATTTTTTGGGAAAAATCCTCGAACAGGTCGATTTTTAATTTAAAAAATACATATTTTAGCGTAAAAAGCGATTTTCAAATGTCATTTGTTTTCGAGTAATGACGTTATCGATTTTTTTTTAAATGGCAACACCATATTTTTTCCCTTGATTCTGAAAGATCGTTTAATTCTCTATCAGACAGTACTAAAATTTTGCCCTCTTACATAGGAAAGTTTTCGAGTAAATGACGATTGAATGTTAGAACACGTAAATCAATTAAAATAAAGCAAAACGTTATCAAGTTTAACTTTTCGAATTCCATAGTTCTTTTATGGATCACGTAGGTGAAAATCTTTGCAAAGTGTCATTGTCACACCGACTTTCTAATAAGTATTGTAAGCGACATAGAAATTATTCAATTTAAAGTATTATGGCACATTTAACTGTTACTCAAAGAATTGAAATTTTAATTCTTATCGGATGCGGGAATATGACTAGAACTCAGCAGGAAGTTTGCGATTTATTTAATGAAAAATATCCAGATCGCCCTATTAGCCAATCAACAGTCAGTAAGGTAGAGTCTAAATTTAGAGAAACTGGCAATGTTGTAAATATTCCAAAACCTGGACGTCCAAGCATTAATGAAAATCAGAAACAGAACATTTTGATAAGTATGGTGGATAATCCTCATAATTCTTCACGATTGGTTGCATTAAACAATGACACTAGTCAGAGCATAGTGCTACGTATCTTGAGGAAGGAAAAATATCATCCCTACAAAATTCAACTTGTGCAGGAACTCAATGAAGATGATCCCGATCGACGCTTACACTTTTGCGAAATTCTAATGGATTTATGTCAAGGAAATAGAAATTTACACCGGCAAATACTTTTTTCAGATGAGGCCACATTTTGTCTGAATGGTACAGTAAACCGTCAAACTTGCAGATATTGGAGTCGGGAAAATCCTCATTGGATGGCAGAGGCACATACCCAACACCCTCAGAAATTAAATGTGTGGGCTGGAATAGTTGACGACAGAATAGTAGGGCCTTTCTTCTTTGAAGGAACCCTTACAGGACAAAGATATTTAGAGTTTCTAGAAAATGATATTGTTCCAACCCTTGCAGTAATTTTTCCTAACGATAATGACCCTGACATTCCTGACGATACCATATGGTTTCAGCAAGAGGGTGCACCTCCGCACTATGCGCGCCCTGTACGAGATTTTTTGGACAACTGTTTTCCTAGGAGGCGGATCGGCGGACGCGGACCGATAGAATGGCCTGTAAGATCGCCAGATCTTACACCTCTTGACTATTTTTTATGGGGATACTTGAAGTCAAAAGTGTACATTAATAAACCACGTAATTTAGAAGAACTTCAAAATCGCATTCGGGACGAAATACGCAGAGTTACCCCAGAAATCATTCATAATGTGCAAGAAGAATTTCTTCACAGACTTGCGCATTGTCAACAAGTTGGTGGATGGCAATTCGAACATTTAATTTAAGTATAAAATTTAATCAATTGTATTTTATGTTACATACCTCAGAAATGTTACTTTTTTATGGATAAAATTTACGTTTTCTAACATTCAATCGTCATTTACTCGAAAACTTTCCTATGTAAGAGGGCAAAATGTTAGTACTGTCATCAACGGTCATTTTCGTATCAGATTACTGAAATTTATAATTCGTTACACTATACGATTAAAACGTACAATATTTCTCAATTCAAAACAAAAATTAAAAAAATTTGCTTCTAATTAACCAGAGGCTGTGCTTTAACCAGCTCAGTAACCTTATCCTCGAATTTTTTTCCTATTTGTTTACTTTTCTTTTTTTATGTAACTGTTTTGCTTTTGTATCTGTATGGAAAAATAGAGGCTGTTATTATTATTATTATTTGTTAAAAAAATTATCACTCTGTATAGTATTACTAATAAAATCATATGCGCCATTGTATTATCTTCACTTTTTGTTTCCTTACACTTTTCTGTAATTCAAACCGATTAATAACAAAATTAATTTATTTGATCAAGAGCATTTTTACACTGTTACTTAAATTACTTAAACATATATAGGAAGGCCAATGTCTCCGTAAATATTTAATTTTTTTAAAAATGACTCACTAGACTTATCTTTATGACGAACTACACCTGCAGTTAAGATATTTGTACTTATTTAAGGTTCACTCTGTATAGTTCTGAATATAAGATTGTTCACTTTTCTTTCTAACGATAAAGATAAAACGTGGAGTTAGAATAGCAAAGTAATATGTGTCATACAAACGCTTTTTAAAAGTTATTATTTTGTTGTTGTTAATTTGTGTTGTGTCTACGTGTTTTATTTTTCACCACAAATTTGATCATTTTACGGCAAGAAATACGGCAACCTTAATTGAACGTCTTCGAAATCTATTATGATCATGAATTAGTTGTGACGTTTTAAAGGAGAGAATTTTATTGCGAGTCCCATCTATACATCACACATAACCTTAAATTTACAGTAAGTTTAAGAAATTATTCACTCTTCTTGTAAACAAATCATAGTTTTTGTTGATCTCCCGCTGGAAATACGGAAACCCTAAGATCGCCGAATATTCCATCTGCGAATTCCTGCCCGGCTTTGCAGGAGCTTTAGCCATTATATTTAACAACTGCATATCGTCGTAATAAAGCCCAGTAAAAACTTGACGACTTGGGCGACCGCCTGCCGTCTTGAAAGGGTAAAGCGATCTATCTAGAAGCAAGAAAATTATAATTTTACAAGCGGCAGCGAAAATGGCAGAGTAGATGACTCTTTGCTCTTCCCAACAAAAAACGTAATTAGCATACCAACTATCACCAAAGCAAGGGGGCTCAGTTATTCAAGACGTGGTTTTAGTTACTTTTCTTGCAAGGAAATTGTATAAAGGTACAATGCCTCTGGTATCTAACAGTAAATAAAATGAAAATGAAAAGAAAAAACGGTATATAGAATATAAAAGCTTGGTATAATTATGAAATTGGAGCTGAGAAAAAATCTGAACATTATAATATTCAGTCGACTGTTTCTTTGAAGGCCTTTAAGAGATGAGTTTTTTTATTAAACAACAGAAAGCCAGAATAATTCGACATACCAGGCTTCGAGGTTTTAATAGTTGGACTAAATTATAATTTGTGAACATATTTAAGTAAGTCGATAAAATGAAAATATTTATTAAATATTGGATGGATTTTAATTTCATTTAGTTGATCATTGATAATGATTTGAATTTAATTTTTAATGGAAAATTAGTTTCTTAAATATTTTTAAAGTAGCGAACGTCAGCAACGGTCGTCGACAGTCTTTGCTAGAATCTGATATGTTCAATTTAATTGAAGGTAATAATGAAGTAATTTCTAATTTCGACACTACACACAATAAAAACTTATTAAATTTAACGAACTAACTTTTAACTCATAATAAAATGTCACATATTCACAAATTTTTATTATTATATTTACTAATAATAAGATATAAGTAGTCTACTACTTCGTACTAGCAGCCTAAACTAGCCTAAACGGCTCGACTTGCAGGAAGCGACCTACATTACAGCAAGTACTTAATCACAGACCTCTCGCCCTGGGCGACGATCCTTTAAATCTACAGTATGCGCCAAAAGTATGGAATAAATTCAATAAAAACGAAACAATTATTTTTTGGGATAAATCCTTTAACAGGTCGATTTTTAACTTAAAAAATACATATTTTAGCGTAAAATGCGATTTTCATATGTCATTTGTTTTCGAGTAATGACGTCATCGATTTTTTTTTAAATGGCAACACCATATTTTTTTCCTTGATTCTGAAAGATCGTTTAATTCTCTATTAGACAGTACTAAAATTTTGCCCTCTTACATAGGAAAGTTTTCGAGTAAATGACGATTGAATGTTAGAAAACGGTTTCGGACTTCTTAGCCCTCATCAGTATGCTATATGTGAGATAACCGACAATTGAACTGGTTGTTCCTTCATATGTTTATTCACATATAAACTGAGTGCAGGTGAGATATAAGTGGTCTGCTACTTCCTGCTCGGCCTAAGCGGCTCTGCTTACAGGAAGCGACCTACATTGCAGCAGGTACTTAACGCAGACCTCTCGCCCTGGACAACGAACCATTAAATCTATAAATTATACAGCAGGAAACAAATACTACACCGACTAATGCCCCGACCGGCAACTTAAAATTTTAATGAAATATTTTACGTGCATATGCAGTGCAGAAGCGGGCCCATGTTTATTTTTTCACACTTCTTACATACATTTTTCTTTGTATACACGCTAATGTATTTAGTATTACTCTTACCTTTACTTTTGAAACGTGCCTTTTATTATACAGGGTGCATAAGAACCGACACAGAGCGAGTGCACGTAGAGAGTCCCAAAATATTGCAATTTAACTACAGGCGGAGTTACAGGCCCTTAAAGTGAGGCCAAATATTTCAAAAAAAAAAATTATTTCTGAATTACTTTAATTTGGGAGAATTGATGACATAATTTAGGCTTATTATTAGTTTTCTTTTACTATGAATTCAAGTATATTGAAATACTACAAGATGTTTATTCAGGGTGAGTCACCTAAAATTATACCAATTGTTTTTCCATTGATCGAATTTGAAAAGAATAGCAACATCCCACTCAGAATTTAATTTAAATCACTTTTTTACTCTTGTCAAATTTTAAAAAACTTTTAGGGTTTTTTTTTAATAGTGTTAGAAGAAATTAAAAAGCCTGCAGTCGGATTTTTCTTTAAAATTTGACAGTTGACAATTTCTTCTACTGTTTGTTGTTGAAAATGGTTGGAAAATTTACATTCAGCGAACAAGTTGACATGTTACTTGTGTAAGCTGTCTGTGAAAAATATCATAGAAGATTTCCAAATCGAGTGATTCCTCACCGGGAAAGATTTTCTAATGTTGAAAAAACGGACTCGAAAGATAGGAAAGTTTTTCAATAATATCCCAGAACATTCTAGTGTAACAAGGGCACAAGATGAAGAAAACTTTAAACAGTTGAAAATGAATCGCAAATCGAGAAACTGGATTATCAAGAATTTCTGTACACTGAATTTTTAAACGTAATCTATATCACATTCGAAAGTTCAAGAGCTATTGCCAGAAGATTTGGATCGATGAGTGACCTTTAGCGAGTTTATCTTGCATCTGGATATTAATTTTCACAAGAAAAGTCTTTTCACTCATGAGGCTTGTTTTACTCGCAGAAGAATTAAAATGTTCTTTTTCTTCTAATAAATATAAAATTTTGTTTTAATTTATGCATATTTTATTGAAAAACCTTAAAGATTTTAATTTTAAAATAAACCATTTGCCATTATAAATTAAACAAGAATAAAAATATGTCTTAAATTAAAATATGCCCGGGATATTATCTTTCTTTTTAAATTCGATCAATGGAAACAAATTTGGTATAATTTTAAGGGTAACTTACCCTCAATGAACATATCGTAGTGTTCCAATTTACTTGAACTTATAGTCAATGGAAGTCAATAACAAACCTAATTCATATACCAAATTTACTTATTCCAAGTTAAAGCAATTCAGATATTTTTTTTCGAAATAACTGTATATAGATATGTTTGGTTAAATTACAACATTTTGAGACCCCTTAAATGCACCTGCTTTATATCGGTTCTTATGCGGAACACCCTGTATACAGAGTGTTTTTAAATTAAGTAGCAAAAATGAGAGCAAAGATTCCTTAGGTGAAAATAAATCGACACAGGGCGTCACAATTAAAATTTTATTTTCGATATTTGTAGATAACTTCTTAAAGAATCCAAATATTTACATGAAATTGTAAATCAGGGGTTTTTGCGAGCGAGAAATTCAAATTTCTTTCTAATTTTGACGGCACTAGTAGAGGTCGCCACTTATCATCATGTTTCGTTTAAATGGCAGAACTTTTTCCTGCTTTGACTGACTATTGAAACAATCGATTCTCCTACCTGTTCTATCTGAAAAAGGTATACCTGATTGAAGCCGTTAAGAGTAACAGTTTTCGAAATAATCCTATTTGAAGTATTCAGTGCACCGATTGAAAACTGTTATCGTTTCAGGTAAAGCGCCTTTTATACTGAAAATACAGCAAAATGTTACTTGAAAAAGTTATTCAGAACGGTAAATTATGGAGACGTGCGGCCTGCTTTGATAAAATCTTTGTGCCTTGTTAAAAGATGGTTTCATCAAACCTCGCCGATATTCTTGAAATTTTGCACGTCTTCATATTAATAATAATATCTCTACCCCTCATTCTAATCACGAGGATTAGCCCAGAAGTTGACTTGTGCGGGAGAGGGGACGGCATATTATTATTAAGCAGGCCGCATTTGCGCGACTTACGTTTGTAGATCCTAACCACCATTCAGTGCAGGAATGAGGGAAACCTGAGGGTTAAAAATTAGGGGGGTAGTAAAACGTCAACCGGTATCAATCTCTCACATTGACCCAACCCAATAATATTTTAATTTGGCATATTGGTATGTTAGGTTAAATCAATTTATTTTCACCTAAGGAATCTGTGGTTTCGTTTTTGCTACTTCTTTTAAGAACACCCTGTATAGTAATCTTTTCTCAACCATATACAGGGTGAACCTTAAATAACTACAAATATTTTAACCAGCAATACAGTTCGCTGTGTAAAACACATAATAGTTTCTTTACAAAAAAAATCAGGAATAAAAAAGTCAAATTTAAAATAAATTTTGTGATTTTTCAATTGAAAACTTGTTGAAGACCGCTGATCCGACTCCCATACTAATATTTTTCATGATGCATGAGAACTCGTCGGCGTTGCCAGTGTTACACTAATGTCTTCGAATAGGCTCCAACAATGTTAACTAGAATATTTAGATACGTCAAAGAATTACTGAAATATGTTAAATTATGAAAATATTAACTGCTATCTCCTCCCCTTTGTCATTCCTACTATACCTCACCAATAAATTGAAAATATAAACCAGATTCTCCACTCACAATCATAGTTCAATCTAAAATACAACTGATTTATCACAATATGTTATCATTATCACTATCACTGATTATCACTACTTAAGAAATATGTTTTTAGCATGTCAGCCTTTTCACTGTTTCAATAATGGGCCATATTTTATTTAATCACACTATATTTCACGAAAAATATTATTTAAATACACAAGACACTTAAGAGAAAAACACTGCCCGTGAAAATAATAAGACGATTTAAATACGTTTTATACGTTAGTGCCGCAACTCATTAAAACAGAAGTGTCAAGCAGTGCATTACTTAAAGAAACCATTAGCTTAGGTTGGTTAACCTTCAATTTACGTGTATTGAAATTATCAAATCCTTTTCCATAAATATGACATATTTTCTTTTCACTTGCCTTTCCCACAGCTTATTCCTTTGCCCTGGACCATACTAATACATCGGTATCAACACAACCTTTATCCATCCTAGAGGAGGGGGCTGGGTCAGGACAATTCGCCTACTGCTCGTGACACCTACCTGTGCCTACGACACCAATTTTTTTTGCATGCGATTGACTGCTTTTAAATATTTTACTTATTGATATTAAACGCATACATCAAGCTAGTTATTTTGTTATTCCATGTTTTGTGTTTATTTTTAAAATCAGTTTCACTCACTATGAAACGAAGTACGAGATGGTTAGCACTGACACGTTGTTTGAGGGTATGTGGTAAAAAATAACTGTTTAGGTTATTCAGTAAGTAGGTGAGCTTTTATGTACGTTTATGGATATTTTTTGGAATCATTGAGCAAAATAAACCTAAACACTTTAATTGATAGCTAGCATCGAACTTGCGGAAATTCATATTTTAATCGTTTATGATAATTTTACTTTACTTATTGCTAAAAATAAGTGTTTTTAAATTAAAAACAACAGATAATTCAATTTCCGTTAAAACGTTATTTATCTTACAGATGATATGGCAACCTCACCTTTAGTAAATCATATGATTTATTTTATTAGGTTAGTGGTTTATCTGGTCAACTTAAGAGAAAAACACTATCCGTCAAAATAATAAGACGGAGTACACCGGTACCAACATCAACATAACCTCTATGAATTCTAGAGGATGGGGCTTGTGCAGGTCAACAATTCGCCTACTGCTCCTGACACCTACCTGTTATCTGTGCCTACAACATCAGTTTCTTTTTGCATGCTATTGATGCTGCTTTTAAATATTTTACTTTGCCTTCTATTGGTATTGAACGCGTGGAGCAAGCTAGTTATTTTATTATTTCATGTTTTGTGTTTATTTTTAAAATCTGTTTCACCCACTACGAAACTATGAGGTATGAGACGGTTAGCACTGACACGTTGTTTGAGGTTATGTGGTGGAAATTAACTCTAAGATGTTATGTGAAAATTATAGTTTATTGTTATTCTTCATAAAATAATTTAAGGGGATAATTTGTGACAATCTTTCTAATAGTGTACAATGGTATTAACTGAAATATGGATAACTGTTTAAATATTTGGTTTTTCAGTAAGTAGGTGAGCTTGTATGCACGTTTATGGATATTATGTTGAAATCATTCTTGAGCTTGAGAAAATCAATATTTTAGTCGTTTATGATAATTTTACTTTACTTATTGCTAAAAACGAGCGTCTTTAAACTAGAAACAAATGATAAACATTGAATTTACTTTAAAAAATGACATGCAGAAGATATGGCAACCTCGCCTTCAGTAATTCATATGGTTTATTTTATTAGGTTGCCTCAGTGGTCTATCTGGTCAACGGTCCTCAAAATGTGGGTATTTTTTAAAAAAATCTCTGTAAATATTTGAAATTTTTAAAAACGACTTTCATTAGACTCATCTATATGACGAACTACACCTGCAGTTAAAATATTTGTACTTAATTTAAGGTTCACCCTATACATGTGTTGCTCCACAATCGTAAAAGGCAGACGATAAAAAAACCAGATTCAAAACGAAACGAAAGAACAAATTCCCTTGTAAGTTAAGCAGATATATTTTATTTACCGTATAGACGAATGGAGCCTTCCGTCTCCCCTAGGGAATTCTTGGAGATGCATCGATAGTTACCGAAGTCGCCTACTTGTAGGTTTCGCACCGTCAGTTTCATGTGCGCCCGGTAGCTGTTTTCCATCGTTTCCGTGCCGTACTTTTTCGTAGGGAGTAGCATGACGTTGTCGTATACCCAGTAGCTAATGGCTCTGGGATATGCCTCCGTATGGCAGTCTATTGTCACGTCGGTTCCCGCTGGGGCGCCAACCAACTGATTCGGTACCCAAATCATTGGCGAGACTGCAACAAAATAGAAATAAATCAGACCTTTACAAAAAAACACTTCACGGGCACATGTCTTAATATTCCATATAAAATTTTATTCCTTCAAGTAGCAGTAAAGAGGATCGTTCACTACGTGTAGTAAAGTCACGGCCAACTAGGCATGTGATGTTTCCTATACGCTGAAAATATGTTTATGAAACAATTTTCTTTTATTTATTTATTTATCTATTTATTTAAATATTTAGAGACACAAATGGGATAAACCCATAAACAGCATCCACAGATAAACATAACCTAACATCATATCATACAACTGTCTTTTTAACAATTTTATAATAACTTTTTTAAATTCAATTTTTGTGATATAATCGATATCATAAAAAATCCATATCAGAACAAAAATTATTAGACGAACGCATCATTCTACAAATAGTCCAGGGATTTAGATCAAAATCGACCGGAATAGCGGAAATTTGCGGTTTTCTACATTGTGTTCAGGAAAGTCCCAGGAAAAAAGTCTATATCGTCTGGTTTAGCCATTTTTTGAAAAATGCCTTCTGGGCCGGAAAATGCATTTTCCAATTGCATCATTACTTGCACCATTATAGGAACGACTGGAAACTCGGAAAAATCGCTCGGAAATCGTTACTCGGGGGTTTTCGGGGCTGCCGAACTTGATTATGGCATTAGAATTACCCGGGGATGCACGGGGGTGGTTCGGTGGGGTTGTCTGGGGGTGAATTGGGGGAGAAATGGCAGCGTGCATGAAAATCGCTCCAAACTCGTTACTCGGGGGTTTTCGGGGATGCCGAATTCAATTCTGGCATTGGAATTACCCGGGGGCGCTCTGGGGCGGCTCTGCGGATGTATACGGGGGGTCATTCTGGGGGGGAAATTGCATAGTCCATGGAAATCGCTCCAAATTCATTACTCCGGGATTTTCGGGGATGCCGAATTAAATTCTAGCAATAGATTTCCCCGGGGACGCTCGGGGGTCCCTCTGTGGGGTTGTCTGGGAGTGATTGGGGGGGAAATAATTCAACATTAATAAAAACTCCTATTTGTTATTTGAATAAAATATTATTTTCATAATTTGTGGTTTTTCACTTTCTCCTTTACCATTTACCACAGAGTCACCCCCGAGCCGGTTATCGATTTTGGAGTGACTTTTATGGACGCTGCCATTTTCCCCCCCAATAACCCCCAGACAACCCCACAGAGGGACCCCCGAGCGCCCCCGGGGAAATCTAATGCCAGAATTGAATACATCCCCGAAACCCCCGAGTAACGAGTTTGGAGCGCTTCCCATGGACTATGCAATTCCCCCCCCCCAGAATGACCCCCCGGATACCCGCAGAGCCGCCCCAGAGCGCCCCCAGGTAATTCCAATGCCAGAATTGAATTCGGCATCCCCGAAAACCCCAGGGTAACGAGTTTGGAGCGATTTTCATGCACGCTGCCATTTCTCCTCCAATTCACCCCCAGACAACCCCACCCCCGTGCATCCCCGGGTAATTCTTAGCTTTTGTAACATTTTTTTACTGTTTTAGAAAGATATTTTAAGCAAATATAAATCAAATCTCCTACAATTCCTATCAATAAGGAATATATGGGTAGACATTGTGGGTGTAATTCAACGCAGGTTGGAGCTTTTGTCCACTGAGTAGTTAGTTTCACACATTATTATTAATACCTAAAAATATATAAAAACTTTTACATAAAAGGTGAACATTTTTCAAGTAGGTATTGTCATATTTAATTCATTGACAGGTTGTCACTTTTTGTCATTGTCGATATTTAACTTCAAATAATTTTAATTTTTATAATAATTTTTATAGTTAGATATTTGATTCAACTTAAAGGAGACCACCTGAAGAAGCAATCCTAAAAATGCAGAAATAGGTCAGATCTCATCTATTGTGGTTGAATTTGTCGTATTCCCACTGCCAAAAAGTGAAGTTAGATATTTATAGAGTGTTTCATTAGAAGGTTAGTAGATTATTTTCTTTAGATAATTATTGAATAGAGCTTTGTCTGTGGAATTGTTCATTAGCATACCTAGATGTTTGGTATCAGAGAACATACATATGACTTCATTGATAGGAATTGTAGGAGATTTCATTTATATTAGCTTAAAATACCTTTCTAAAACAGTAAAAAAAATGTTACAAAAGCTAATAATAAGTAATATATAGGTAGATATTGTGGATGTAATTCAACGCAGGTTGGGGCTTTTGTCCACTGAGTAGTTAGTTTCACACAATATTATTAGTACCTAAAAATATATGTAGGATTTTGTTGCTAGAGACATTCATAATGATATTCCTCCACCTCAGACTGCAGATGAGTTAGTCGTGGCGGATTATCTCAATGCACAGACGTGTCAGTATGATATTGGAACGTGGTGGAGGTCATACCGACTATTAGTCAAGTAGAGAACTTGCTTTGTTACTTCTTTTTGATTTAATAAATTTTGTCAAAAATGTCACACATTCGCTGGTTTTTAATTTTCTAAGAACTCAGTTTATCGAACATATTCTTTTCACAAACAAAAGATTCAGAAAACAAAATACTTTTATAAATGTATTTGGTTTTTCTGACAAAAAGATTTCTTTAACAAGAATGAGGGAGGTCCAAGACTTTTGACGTTGTATGTATTTAACATTTATTAATTTTTTAAAATTAATTTAATAGATTTTTATTAATATTTACTACTGATTTTATTTCTCCTTATTTTTTTTTAAATCCTTATTTATTTCTTTTGTTTATTATGTTTTCAGAATAAAACAGTTAAATTAATGTAGTGAAGTCAGATGGGAAAATTTTATAATTGTCTCAAATAACATTCTACATCACTTAAATGGTGGGAGGAACTTTGCTTTACCATTGAATTTCTAAACACTCTGTATACATTCCGGTAGCTTAATAGATAAGTTTAATTGATTCTTTCTACCTGTATTTTCTATTAAAATTAATTAAAATGTTCTTCACAAACAAACAAAGGTGCAATGCTTCCTTTCGTCGCGCTTTATCGCCCTAGAGCACATTTTTTTTTTTTCATTTTCATTTTTTGGCACAGTGGAATATTGTTTATTAGGCGTTGTATGCTGTATTTGTACATAATGGCATAATTCAATACTTCTTCCATTTGCCCGGTGAGATGTACTTTCTGTACTTCCATTTTACGAGTCTATTTTGCAGCTTTATTCAATATCATTGTCTATTTAATACAATAACACCTAATAATATCACAAAGTTATCCATACCATATGTTTGTGCTACCTATTTTTAGTTTAGAGATTATCCATCCTCAAAGAATTGTTCCCAATATTGTTTATCGTTTCTTTAATATGCATAACTTAGCGTGGCGCCTGTGGTTTTTACGTCATGTACGATTAATGTACGGACGTCGTTAGCGAACAAAGACAAAATCATGAAATCGATAAATATAATTATTTAGAAACAGAAACGCCGTAGTACTTACGTTTACGATCGGATAAATAAATAAAATCATATGTACACCTAGTCGGCAGAGGACGGATTCAATAATAATTACTACAGCGATACGTGCTTATCAACTAATTTTGTTAATTAGGGCATACAAACAAGATATCACTCGCAGTACGAATGTTGGAACAGGAATATTTTCGAGGATTTTTGACTGGATGTAACAGCGGAGTGTGCATTAATGTCAATTTTCCGCTGCGAGTACGTGTTTAATTTACATTTTATAATACTACTTTCATTTGATTTAATCGTAGAAAAACGGGCGTTCGTTAAATTTCATTTTTGCGGGACTCGCTGAAAAGGGCGTTTCAAAGTTGTACAGTTTTATTTCATATTGTTTGGCAAGGGATATTTCTTTACTAGAGGATCCATGATTATCTTTTTATGAAAAAGGCACTGCGCTGAAGTTAGTCTGTGACATTTTACCTGGCTATTCTACTATTAAAAAAAAGATGAGAAAAAAACTATTATACAGTATGCGCCAAAAGTATGGAATAAATTCAATAAAATCGAAACAATTATTGTTTGGGAAAAATCCTCGAACAGGTCGATTTTTAATTTAAAAAATACATATTTTAGCGTAAAATGCGATTTGCAAATGTCATTTGTTTTCGAGTAATGACGTCATCGATTTTTTTTTAAATGACAACACCATATTTTTTCCTTGATTCTGAAAGATCGTTTAATTCTCTATCAGACAGTACCAAAATTTTGCCCTCTTACATAAGAAAGTTTTCGAGTAAATGACGATTGAATGTTAGAAAACGTAAATTTTATCCATTAAAAAGTAACAATTCTGAAGTATGTAAAATAAAATACAATTGATTAAATTTTATACTTAAATTAAATGTTCGAATTGCCATCCACCAACTTCTTGACAATGCGCAAGTCTGTGAAGAAATTCTTCTTGTACATTATGAATGATTTCTGGGGTAACTCTGCGTATTTCGTCCCGAATGCGATTTTGAAGTTCTTCTAAATTACGTGGTTTATTAATGTACACTGTTGACTTCAAGTATCCCCATAAAAAATAGTCAAGAGGTGTAAGATCTGGAGATCTTGCAGGCCATTCTATCGGTCCGCGTCTGCCGATCCACCTCCCAGGAAAACAGTTGTCCAAAAAATCTCGTACAGGACGCGCATAGTGCGGAGGTGCACCGTCTTGCTGAAACCATATGGTATCGTCAGGAATGTCAGGTTCATTACCGTTAGGAAAGGTTAGGGCTGGAGCAAGGTCATTTTCTAGAAACTCTAAATATCTTTGTCCTGTAAGGGTTCCTTCAAAGAAGAAAAGCCCTACTATTCTGTCGTCAACTACTTTGTTGGGTATGTGCCTCTGCCATCCAATGAGGATTTTCCCGACTCCAATATCTGCAAGTTTGACGGTTTACTGTACCATTCAGACAAAATGTGGCCTCATCTGAAAAAAGTATTTGCCGGTGTAAATTTCTATTTCCTTGACATAAATCTATTAGAATTTCGCAAAAGTGTAAGCGGCGATCGGGATCATCTTCATTGAGTTCCTGCACAAGTTGAATTTTGTAGGGATGATATTTTTCCTTCCTCAAGATACGTAGCACTGTGCTCTGACTGGTGTCATTGTTTAATGCAACCAATCGTGAAGAATTATGAGGATTATCCACCATACTTATCAAAATGTTCTGTTTCTGATTTTCATTAATGCTTGGACGTCCAGGTTTTGGAATATTTACAACATTGCCAGTTTCTCTAAATTTAAACTCTACCTTACTGACTGATTGGCTGATAGGGCGATCTGGATATTTTTCATTAAATAAATCGCAAACTTCCTGCTGAGTTCTAGTCATATTCCCGCATCCGATAAGAATTAAAATTTCAATTCTTTGAGTAACAGTTAAATGTGCCATAATACTTTAAATTGAATAATAATTTCTATGTCGCTTACAATACTTATTAGAAAGTCGGTGTGACAATGACACTTTGCAAAGATTTTCACCTACGTGATCCATAAAAGAACTATGGAATTCGAAAAGCTAAACTTGATAACGTTTTTGCTTTATTTTAATTGATTTACGTGTTTTAACATTCAATCGTCATTTACTCGAAAACTTTGTTATGTAAGAGAGCAAAATTTTAGTACTGTCTGATAGGAAATTAAACGATCTTTCAGAATCAAGGAAAAAAATATGGTGTTGCCATTTAAAAAAATCGATGACGTCATTACTCGAAAACAAATGATATTTGAAAATCGCATTTTACGCTAAAATATGTATTTTTTAAATTAAAAATCGACCTGTTCGAGGATTTTTCCCAAAAAATAATTGTTTCGTTTTTATTGAATTTATTCCATACTTTTGGCGCATACTGTATATAATATTGCCACTTGAGCTATGCGTTCACTGGGTTTTATAATAAGATCGTACGAGGATATTGATAATATAAATTGTCTAAAGGTGCTGTATTATACATTTGTGAGATCTCAGTTAGAGTATGCTAGTCTTATCTGGTCGCCCATTTACCAAGTACACAAAGTCAAACCTGATAATGTGCAAGGAAATTTCTTAAATATTTATATTTGAACCGTTACGTTGTTTATTCCGAACAAGGATTTAATCATACTACTCTTTTATCCCAATTTGATATGTATGCCCTCGAATTTAGAAGAATAGTAACTGGATTAGTGTTTCTGTATAAATTATTTCATAACCGGATTGATTGTTTGTAACTTCATTCCAGAGCAACAATCTCAATTCCATCTATTAATGTTAGAAACACTACACTTTTTTACCTTCTACAGACAAGAACAAATGCTATGTTGAAGTCATTTATATATTCTATGTGCAAACATTTTAATTTGATTAATAATTTAGTAGATATGTTTTGTGTTTAGCACAATTCATATGTTGGCAAGATTTATCAGAATGTACCTTTATGTTAATAATCTCTTGTATTATTACTTACTATGCTATCTATCTTCTATCTATTTGTATCACTCTTATTTTATAGGTATATATTTTTGTTTCGTTTTGTTATTTGTCGTTATCATTCAGCCCTATTATTGGACATTGTCTGTTGGGCCCTGTAAATAAATAAATAAATGAAAGTTAACAGAAAAGTCCAATAAACATCTGGTCGAATATCAGCGGTTACTGAGATAGCAATGAACATATTTTTATTGTTATTTTTGCGAAAGCTGTTATTATCTGATATTTTATTTTGAGTAGGTCATGCACTCTAAACCAGACTCACATTAGTCTGAATACTAATTGTCACATTTATTTTGACGTTTGTGATTTAAACGCTTATTTTATAACTGTCTTATTTATTTTACATGTACGTTCGTTTAGTCGGTATTGTACACACTTAATTTTGTAATGCCTGCCACATTTAGTCATGGAGAATATGCTATTATTTTTATTTATGAGTATTGCAACGGTAGCGCTAATCGTGCAGTTGCTGAATATCGACGTCACTTCCCGATCAGAAGAGTGCCAGATAGAAATGTATTCCAGATAGTCTTCAACAATGCACGTGAAACTGAAATGTTCCCCAGTGTGAGAATTACATTAGAAAGGCAAGCTGGTCCTGATCTAACAGTGGAAGAAGAAGTTCTAAATATTGTAGCCCGGGTGTAAGTACAAGGCGCATTGCAACCCGTCTCCAAATTAATCACACTACGGCATGGGAAGTCATTCACAAAAATGGTTTAAAACCTTTCTATATTCAGCGCGTCCAAAATCTTCAGAATTTGCCGTTGCATTTTTGCAGTTGAATAGACATAAACCATAAACTTTACAAATTCATTTTGTTCACTGTCAATAACTGTCACGTGAACATCGCTGGTCAGATGAAAATCCGTACGTCATGGTGGAAACTAACTTTCAGCATCGGTTCAGGCCAGTTGTGCTAGATGGTCGTCTTACTGGAATATCTTGATACTCACGTATGCTAAACATTTCGACCAACAAAGAAAAATTAAGAAAATAGTGGTACGCAAAGGAATTTACGACAGACACTTCGCAGTTCAGATCTGTAGTCACTGTACTATAGTCGATATCGCGCTGTTGCCGCATTCTGCGATATCGACTATGTCGAATTTTATTGTTTAACGAAGAAAATGTTTTTATTAAAACTAAACATAAATGAGTTGAAAGAGGGGTAAATATTGTTTATGGCCATTTAATGCAGAAAATTATGGTGAAAACCCTTAACTAACCGAATTTTTACACATGAAACTGGAGATTTGTTAATTTTATTCTAGAAAATGGTTGAGTTTAGGACCCATGTCATATAAGATGTTTTTATTCATTTTAATGTACACTATCGTCTGTTAAATTTATGACAGTCAAACCTGTAATACCCTGTGTTATGAAGTAATTTGTATTCTTTCTCACTACTGAATTAATTTGAATACAATATACAACCTCATCAATATACATATTCTGGGTCTATAATTTGGGAAACTAACAACTTTATTGTCAAAAAACGGACCTGGAGAAATTCTATTAATATTTATTGTATATGTTATCCCTTGTTTAAGTTTAATTAATACAATTTCAAAATTGTTCATCCAACATAATTTCGAGATGTCCACTTTTTATAAATATCTCTTTTATTTAGCAAATACGACCAATTTGATAGTTATGTACAGGATGAATTCTATGGACGCATTATTATGATGGCTGGATATGAATACTCTACAGGGTGTCCGGAATATCAGTGTCGTAATTTTAAGAGCTTATATACAGGATGAGTCATTAATAATGGTACATAGCTTAAGGGCAGATTCTTAACGTCAAAATAAAGCGATCGGTCCATACGTTAAAAGATAGCAAAAAATCGAAAACATTTTTTCAACTTTAACATCCCGTATAATGAAAACGAGTAATAATTGAATAAGGCATGTTGGGCTCAATCGCTTTATTTTGATGTTAACAATCTGCCCTTAAGCTATGTACCATTATTAATGACTCACCCTGTATATGCACATACACTTCACTTTACAGTTCACACTTCAGGTTAGCAAAAGAAATATATTTAGATCACTACCACAAAAAAATAAGCACCTACGAGAAGGTTTATAAAATTATCACAATGTATTGCACTTTTACTTATTCACAAATTCATTTTTTGCGAAACACTTATTTCCATAACCAATGGATTTTGACATATCAGCCCCGGCCAGTTTCACACAATATTGTTAATACCAAAAAGTATATAAAAAACGATTACATAAAGGGTAAAAATTTTGTTTGATCATTTAAGTAGGTAATTGTCATTGACAGGTTAAAGTCACTTTCGACATTGCCATTATTTAATTTCAAATAATTTTAATTTATTGGTACAATAATTTTAAAGTTAGATATTTGACTCAACTTAAAGGAGGCCAGCTGAAGAAGCCGAAATATGTCAGATTTCATCTATTACGGTTGAATTTTCGAGTTACCACAGTTTCGAAAGTGAACTTAAATATTTATAGAATGTTTTCATTAATTTTTTAAAATAATTATTGAATAAAGCTTTGTCTGTTTTTCATTAGCGTACCTAGATGTCTGGTATCAGAGAGCATACATATGACTTCATTGATAGTAATTGTAGATTTGTTTTATATTAGCTTAAAATACCTTTCTAGCACAGTAAAAAACCTAATTCCTTGCCTTTAAGAAACTCTGTTAAAATTCTACATAACGTGTAAAAAATAACATTGCCGTTATTTCTTAACAGTTACAAGGTGAGACAAAAAACTAAGGTGATGAAATATAACCTCGAAATAACGTAAATGTTATTATGACCGAAATGGGATACATATTTGGGCTGATTATTGACCCAATTTTTTGGGAAATACAATTTGTTCCGAAATTTCAACGCCCTGTATACTGAAAGTGGAACGGTTTGTGACGTAACATTTGTTTCCCTATTTTGTCCGTCTAAAGTTAACGTCTTCAAGAAACACCTCACCGAGGGCCCTGTATATATTAGCATTTGCTGTCGTTTTTTTTATGAAATATATATAATAATAAATTCTTTACTTTGTTGCAGGCATATTAGGCATTCAAAAATCGTTCGGAATGACCCTACTTGACCCTACAAAATTTGATATAAACATAAAGAAGTTGTGCCATGAAAGATATTTTCCAGAGGGTTTATTGCTTGGGTAGATATAGGAGTGACCGGATGAGAAATGGCTACACGTTTGGACATGTCACAAAATATTACATGTACAATATGGCAACGGCGTCGGGTGTTAGGGGGAAATATACGTCGGCCCTTTGGATACCAGGTAGAATATAATAAATATGCTTTTATATTTTACAAACAAAAAATGGAAATCTGTCTCTAGTCTATAGTTTCTATTTATGTAGAAGGTAAGGAGGTTCGGGTGTGTATTTCTAAAAGGGATAAGGAGAGGATCTTGCATGAAAAATGCCGTTTTTGGACCCTCGTTTTCCTTTTATGGAATAACACGAACCAGATTTCAGGATAATTAGGAAATGGAAAGGCTCGAATATTTCTTGACATAGAAAACTAAAATCTTAATTACGCAATATATCGTGTGTCCTAAAATCACAACCTTTTTTCTAATCAATTGGTAGTTTTTTTAAACAAATTGAGTCAAATAATTTCTCATGTAGATTCTGTATTTAAATTTTTCCTAATATTTTTTAATAACCCTGTATATCAACATTATTCTAACTACTATGGGGGGTAATGTCAAGATCAACGTTAAATTGCATCCATAATATTTGCCCATACATTATCACTAGCTTTTGTAGATTTTTTTTACTGTATAATAAAGGTATTTGAACTAATGAACTGAATTGACCTGCAATTCCTATTAATGACGTCGTATGCATGTTCTTTGTTATCATATATCTCAATTCAGGTTAAACTGATATTTTTAAATCAAATCCCATTTTTTTTCTTAATCGAATTTGCTCAATTACAAATCAAATTCAGCAGTTTGCAAACAAAATTAAATCGTTTGTAAGTCAAATGCATCCGTTTTCAAATCAAATTCAACATTTTTATAATTAATTTCATTCATCAATTGGTCAATCTTACTAGCAAACGTAGGAATTCATTATTTCATTTGATTTGTGAAATGTTAATTTAGTATACAACTGTTGAAATTGATTTACAAAACAACAAATGTGATTTACAAAGTACTGTATTAGATTTACAAACTGCTGAATTTGCTTTACAAATAAATGAATTTGATTCGCGAAATGTCGAACTATAGAAGTTATTATTCAATTTAAAGTATTATGGCATATTTAACTGTTACTCAAAGAATTGAACTCAGCAGGAAGTTTGCGATTTATTAAATGAAAAATATCCAGATCGCCCTATCAGCCAATCAACAGTCAGTAAGGTAGAGTCTAAATTTAGAGAAACTGATAATGTTGTAAATATTCCAAAACCTGGACGTCCAAGCATTAATGAAAATTAGAAACAGAACATTTTGATAAGTATGGTGGATAATCCTCATAATTCTTCACGATTTGTTGCATTAAACAATGACACTAGTCAGAGCACAGTGCTACGTATGTTGAGGAAGGAAAAATATCATCCCTACAAAATTCAACTTGTGCAGGAACTCAATGAAGATGATCCCGATCGCCGCTTACACTTTTGCGAAATTGTAATGGATTTATGTCAAGGAAATAGAAATTTACACCGGCAAATACTTTTTTCAGATGAGGCCACATTTTGTCTGAATGGTACAGTAAACCGTCAAACTTGCAGATATTGGAGTCGGGAAAATCCTCATTGGATGGCAGAGGCACATACCCAACACCCTCAGAAATTAAATGTGTGGGTTGGAATAGTTGACGACAGAATAGTAGGGCCTTTCTTCTTTGAAGGAACCCTTACAGGACAAAGAAGTTTAGAGTTTCTAGAAAATATCCTTGTTCCAGCCCTTGCAGTAATTTTTCCTAACGATAATGACCCTGACATTCCTGACGACACCATATGGTTTCAGCACGACGGTGCAGCTCCGCACTATGCGCGCCCTGTACGAGATTTTTTGGACAACTGTTTTCCTGGGAGGTGGATCGGCAGACGCGGACCGATAGAATGGCCTGCAAGATCGCCAGATCTTACACCTCTTGACTATTTTTTATGGGGATATTTGAAGTCAAAAGTGTGCATTAATAAACCACGTAATTTAGAAGAACTTCAAAATCGCATTCGGGACGAAATACGCAAAGTTACCTCAGAAATCATTCATAATGTGCAAGAAGAATTTCTTCACAGACTTGCGCATTGTTAAGAAGTTGGTGGATGGTAATTCGAACATTTAATTTAAATATAAAACTTAATCAATTGTATTTTATTTTACATACCTCAGAATTGTTACTTTTTTATGGATAAAATTTACGTTTTCTAACATTCAATCGTCATTTACTCGAAAACTTTCCTATGTAAGAGGGCAAAATTTTAGTACTGTCTGATAGAGAATTAAACGATCTTTCAGAATCAATGAAAAAAATATGGTGTCGCCATTTAAAAAAAAATCGATGACGTCATTACTCGAAAACAAATGACATTTGAAAATCGCATTTTACACTAAAATATGTATTTTTTAAATTAAAAATCGACCTGTTCGAGGATTTTTCCCAAAAAATAATTGTTTCGTTTTTATTGAATTTATTCCATACTTTAGGCGCATACTGTATGCATGATAGTACTTCTTTCCATATGAACATTTTGTGGATTATGTTTACAATTAGCTTAATATCTTTAAAGTGTAATAACAATAAAAGTTCCGTTCAATTGAGTCGCGATACCAAAGCATGTGCGCTAATTTTTAGGGGTTTATTCTGATGAATGGAGCACCGTAAAATAAAATTAATAATTCATTGTGATAAATTAATGGGCGGAATATGTCGGTAAAATCGTCAGGAGTACATCCGCGAAGCTCAGGGTTAGGAAGAAAAGAAAAGAAAAACAGGAGAGTTGAGTGTTAACTGTTATTTATTATGAAAATTAAGGTAAGAATATTACACCCATGCGATTTTACGGAGAACAATAAAACGTAAGATAATTTTTTACTGAAGCATCTTAAAACAAAGGTTTATTTTTCATAGCATAGGATTAATATTCATAATTTATTAATCATATTTTAAAGTACATTTTAAGACTTTAATATCTCCGAAAAAGTTCGCTTTATTTACTGTGAATTTTATATGGCAATTTAACGCCTCGTTTTTGTTACCCGTGAATAATACTTGAATAAAAGTTTTCATATTACCCTATAAACATTTCCTCACGATATTAGCCACGTAATAATCATGTCCCGGTGCTTTGTTCTGTGAGTGCTCGATAATATGTTAGGTAGTTCTGAGTACGTGTCATGGTTGAAGAATTATTGTTCAGGTCATTAGCAAGACTGCAATTTACTGGAGAATTGTTTTCTAATATAAAACTGGTATTTACCGGGATGCATTATTTAAAACATTGATGGACTTCCGTCTTAATATCTCGCGTATGTTTCACATTAAAATAATTTTCTGTGTTCACTAGTCAAGCGTGATATACCGAGTGTCCCATGGAAACTGCATCGATCTTTATCTCTGTTACGGGTTGCAAAACGCATAAATAAATTACATTTATATAACAATTATTTATTCATTTTTTAATTAAAATTTTACATACATATTTCAATACATTTCATATTTTATATAATTAATATTTCAAGTTTGAAATAATTAATACATTTCAATTAAATATTATCCTATATTACCTTGTTTAGCATATGATAAATTATTCAAATAGAATCAGTGTCAGAAAGACCGATCATTTTAAGTCGCATAGAATGAACGGGGCTAGTCACGTGCCAACTGGCTTATTGTCTCCGCTGCCCTTCTACTACGATTTTTCTTCCTTTTTTAATTCCAACCGTTCTACGCATAGCATCGTGTCTTCGTTGGCAAAATATTTATTAACAATTAAACTGGTATATAGTTTAGCAGCGTGTTAAGCTGGATTTCGTTAATAATATTTATTCCGTAAACTGCATCTGTGCTGAATTTTTGTGACGAGGAGAAGCTCACATAGTTGGGTAAGAATTCTTGTCTCTAGATTCTCTGTATAGTCCTCTTTAAAGTTTGGGCGACTTTAAGGTGCTTCTGCTTAGTTTTCACAACGTTCCAGACACCAAACCGCCCTTCCAAAATTACAAATCCATGAATGTAAAGTTATTGGTAGATTTAGTTATTACTACGTCACTTTACGGTACCAGTTTTTATTGTATACAAAATTAAATTTCTAGAAAACCGTAACACCTACATAATTAAACTTCTTAAAAAATTTGTTCATACTTGTGACTATACTTGCCTCGGTATAACTATAGATTAGATATACAGTGCTTTCGAAAAGTAACCAATAAATTCATTACTTTTGAAATTGAGTTTTCGAAAAAATCCCCTGGCACCTCGATTTTTTTTAAACAGGCACTTTTTGACATACGACCCATATTTGTGACGTCATCGTTGTTTGAGATATGACGTCATCGACAATTTTTTTAATTAGCAACCCCCAATTGTGACCATGCCATTTGAAAGAGCGTGTCATTCTAGCAACATATCATATTTTGTAAGCACGAAAGTTATACAGAGCCTTCAGAAACGATTACAAGCCACGTGACCTACACGCATCTGCAACCAACATTGCTCTCTTAGCAGCAGTTTCTAAAAAATTACTGATGTAAATAAATTTGTTTTTGAAATTGAGTACATAACCTAATAAATTGCTCGACTACCGAAATTTAATACATAAAATTTAATATTACGTAGTTACTGACGAAAAGAACGTTTATTTATTTCGTTTGAAATGTTTTTAACTTTATTAGAAAGAGAAAACTACCAATCTTCTCTTGTTAATGAACAAATTGAAATTTGTATGAAAACAAAGAGTATATAATAATAATCTTTATTATTCCAACAGGAACACCCAATCACAGGAATAAGTAATAAACATAACTAAGTGGTAATAAGAAATTAAAATAAATACATATAATATACACTAATAAAGAGACAAAATCATATAACACACAAGCAATGTATAAGTTACGCTAAGTGAGAAACACAATAACACAGAGACTTTAAACTGCCATTAAAAATATCACAATCCTTAGCAATTTTATTATACAAATTACACATTAAGTAAATAGGAGATTTTGCTAGTGTATTAGTTCTAGGGGAATCACAGTAAAACAAACTTTGTTGCCTTGTGTACCCACGTGGTATACGAAAGTAAACATTACTCAATAGTATGAGGCAATCAACTCTGTTGTTTAAAAGATTATACAGAAAACGAATAAGAGATACGTTACGACTCTAATCCGAAACGATTCAATAGGTTGGTGTGATTACAACCCTGAAGTGGATAAACGCCATCTTGTCGATATGCAAGAAGTTTTAAAAATCTTCTTTGAACTGATTCCAGCCGGTGCTGATGCGTATTATAAATCGGGTACCATATTATGGAACCGTATTCGAGTTTAGACCTGATCAGGGAACAATATAAAGTTTTCAACGTGACCACATTTGTAAAATCTCTACAATTGCGGTATATAAAACCATAAGTCCGGAAAGCACTAGATACACTATTATTAATATGTTCGATAAAAGTAAATTTAATGTCAAAGGTAATCCCTAAATCTTTATATAGCTCAACACGACTAATGATGTAGCCGTCAATAGAATATTCATACGCAACAAAATTTGCGAGTGAAAGACATAGATTTGCACTTGGAAATATTAAGTGACAGATGATTTAATTCACACCATACAACCAAGCGATCTATACAGAACTGAAGATGTTCGCAATCTGAAACCGAATTAATTTTAGAATAAAGCTTAAAGTCATCAGCGAATAATAATATTTCACAAGAAACAACATCAGGAAGGTCATTAATGAATAGTAAAAACAAAAGTGGACCCAAATTAGAGCCCTGCGGCACACCAGATGATGGAACAAAGGAACGAGAAGTGAAGTTTTGATATCTAACCTCAAACTGTCTATTAGCTAAATAAGACTCTAAAAGTTTAATTAATGAGTCGGAAAAACCAAACTGATGCAATTTCGGTAATAAAATATAATGATCTATCTGATCAAAAGCTTTTTTAAAGTCGGTATATATTACATCAATCTGGCCACCACCATCTAATACTTCAGAAATGTATTGGGAAAAAACTGTAAGATTAGAAATTGTTGATCTTTTCTGCATAAAACCATGTTGATGTATAGATATCAACTGCTTAGTAAAGTAGTAAATTTCCCTATATAAAGCAGATTCAAAAACTTTAGAGAAATTACACAACAACGAAATAGCTCTATAGTTCTCTACCTCATTCTGATTACCTTTTTTAAAAATTGGACACACATAAACCTTTTTCCAAAGTGAAGGGAAAGTACAATGCTGCGAAAACATAAAGGCTCAGCAAATGGGTGCGCGCAGTCTCTCAAAATAAAGCTTGGTATTCCATCTACGCCCATGGTGAAAGTGTCTTTCGAATTTTTAAGGGAACACAGAACATCTTCTAGCTTGACCGATGGTACTATAAAAGGTGTACCCAAAAGTTCATTTTCTGAAAATCTAGATGAATTAAAGGTTGCGACCGTATAAAAACACTGTAAAAAAATTCTCCAAAAGCATTAACTATATCAGACGGGTTAGTGAGTTCCTTATCTTCATAAATCATGACAGATGGGATACGCGATGAACATTTTTTCTTTTGTATAAAATTCCAAAATTTTCTTGGATCAGTGGCTAAAGATTTTTCAGTATCGTTGATGAAGGATTTGTAGGCCTCATTTATAAGCCATTTACAATTGGAATGATGATGTTTAATCAAATCACAATAAACAGTTGTTCTAAATTTTTTATACTTTCTTAGGGCAGAGGCCTTAGCACGAATAGATTTAATAACCTCTCCCGTGAACCAAGGCGGATACTGATGACTGATGATATAATGTGAACACATCTAATTTTTTATTGTATTGCAGGGTAAAATATAGATATTTTGCAGTATTAAGATTTATTTACAATATTTGGGATAAAAACATTACATATTGTAGCGTTTAAAATAATTTATTTGTGGCACTTCTTAGTTATTTATCTTCGCTTGGGTATTTCGCCACTTGAATAAAAATTAACAAATTAAATAATTACATTTTATGTTCAAAATGGTGCCCTTCACTTGGTATGTATAAATTTACCTCCTGTGCACGTTTTCAAATACATTTTGTAGCTGTTCTTCTGTGATGTTCTAATCACAGGGATTTGCCCAGAAGTCGGAGACTTGTGCGGGAGAGGGGGCGGCATATTATTATTAAGCAGGCCGCATTTGCGCCCAGCAACGACTTACGTTGGTAGGCCCTAACCACTATTCAGTGCAGGAATGAGAGAAACCTGGAAAACCTCATTAATTCGTGGGGTAGTCAAATATCAACCGGTATCAATCTCTCACATTGACCCAAGTCAACATTCTTCCACCCTACCATACCCGCAGAGAGGGCGCCAAACCTCTCCACGAATATAGCTTATATACGGTCTACCGGCAGCTAGGCTCGAACCAACACCGATCTAGACACCTCGATTCAAGTACTGACGCCTTAAACCGCGCGACCACTGACCAACCCGATTGCCGCTTCTAATTCTTGGATAGTGTGTATCGCTGTCTTAAATTTAGTGTTTTTCAAATGTCCAAAAAAAAAATGATCCAACGGAGTTCAATCCGGAGACCTGGCTGGCCACAAACCTGCACTAATCCGTCGATTGCCATAAAATTGTTCTAAAAATTGAATTGCTACTCTTACAGCGTGTGCAGTTGCTCCATATTGCTGAAAGTAACCTACTTGCAGCTCGTCATCATGTAACTGTTCTAAAAATGGCTCTAAAATAAGGGTTCGATACCTTTCAGCATTTATAGTTTCATAGAAGAATATGGGCCCTACTATACGTCTTCTTGATATCGCTGTCCAAACACCAACTTTTACGGGATGTAAACTGGTTTCTACAAATGTATGACGATTTTCTGCAGACCAGGTTCTATAATTCTATTTACTTAAGATAAATAAAACCATGCTTCGTCAGTGAAAAATGATAAGTTCAATAAGTTACGATTCATGTTTTCTTGAAGAGTAATTGTCTTCCATAGTCAATAAGAAGTAATTCTTGCACAACAGTTTTTAAGCCTAGTGACCTGTTCCAACTGAAAGTCCTAAAAATAAAAATTTTTGTTTATTAACTATAATTCGATACCGGTTTCAAATAAAAATTGCAAAATTGATATATTTTAGGGATGCAATCTAAATGAATTTGTGAATATTTACAACTTAATAAGAAAAATTACCTGTTTGAGCAGACAATTTTGATATAGGTTTTGTAGGACTTTGAGTTATTCGTTGCTGTATATTATCAACGGCATCTTCTGTCAGTACAGTTGGTCTGCCCGTAGATTTTCCTTTGCAAATGCATTGTTTATTTTCAAATCGTTTGACGATAGTACACTATCGGTATGAGAATGTGCCATAGTCAATGTTTGCGATTGGGAACTCGGTCATAAATTGCGCAATGCAAGATTGTAAGGAGTATATCCACAGCCCGTCTTCATATCTAGTCCCACTTCGAAAACGAGCCATTAAAATAAAAGCATCTTGCTCAACAGTAAAAGGCATACTGCTCTGAACTGAAATAAGAATATTATTAACCTCAAAATCTTGTTTTTGTTATAACTTACCAGTAATACGACGAAGTACCAAAAGTTTAGCTATGAAAACAACTGATTAGTTTGAGATATGTATGACTTATTAATGAGGCAAAGGAAAACAATAAGACACTAGAAAATCGCAAGGATAAAATAAATCAACAACGGCGCGGGAAATGGGAGGAAGACAAAGGCTACTGAATGATACAGAAATGCCAGTTTTGCGTCACAGACACACGCCCTAATGATTCGTTGACAATGAACAATGCGAAACGGTTGTGTCACGCGCGAGATGCTGCGATCGCCGATTGGTTGAATAAAATGTCAAGAATAAATTACACCAATCACAATTGTGTTTAAATGTAACCTTGGTCTTATTTTTGTAGTAACTTATAAAGTTACCAGAATTTAATTGCCAACACCAAGAAAATAAAATAATCGTTTCGAACAAAATTACTGGTCACGTGGCTTATAATCATTTATGAAAGCTCTGTATTTTTGACGTTCCTATCGAGTAATGACAAGTATTTTGTGATATCTATGCACTTTAAACAACGATCATTCAATTATTATCCAACGACTACTTGGTCCTTCCACTGCTAATGTGATTTTTAGATGGTATTTCTTTTGAGACTCTTTAGAACGGAATACAGAAAAATTTCTTTAATAAAAGTTTGGGTATGTTTCTGGAAATAATTGATGACGTTATTTCTGTACAATCCCAAAGATAATACCAGGTGTCCAAAATTTTATTTAAATTTTTTATATCCTCACAGTAGGCCCATACTATCGAGGTTGAGACACCCTGTACATATTTCGGTATTCATGGATATCCTACAGACTTTCACTACCCTTGAATACTATTGAATGATGAATACGAATATTGAATACTGCCAGATAAAAGTATTCAGTATTTGAATACTTATTATACAAATATTCCATTGAATACTATTCGAGTAATACACATCTATGATGTCGAATTGCCTTGGCAAATGGCAACTATTCGAGTAACATTAGGAAAAGTTTTTCTGTTTTTTTTTTATATGAAAAAAACAGAATAGGTTTGAAGAATGCATATATCAATTCGTTATCTCATTTCTGAGCTTATTTACTGCTAGGCATATAGGAGACGTATTTTAAATATGTTATTAATATTGCATTCCCTGTAAGGAAACATTGAGCGGGTTAAGCAGGGTTGGGAACTTGAAACTAAAATCGAGAATTCAAGAAGGTGGAGCTCGGCCTTTCTAACATTAATAAGTAAGTATTTGCAGCAAACTTCCTCGAACTGTGAAGAATGTAGGTACATGTTTTCCTTTTCAGAAAATGTGCGGTTACCTTGAAGGAGAAGTGTGTAGATATATTAAATTTTTTAATAAGGAAACGGAGGTTTCAGTTTACTACCCCTTAAGGGATGGGAGAGATAGTTAATTTTTCGTTTTTGATTTGTTTTTTAATATGTAAACAACCGTTTAGTTCAGTCAGTCCTCACATCTATATACAGAATTCTTGACCTATTCGTATCAACTTGGAAAATTGTAGCTCAGGACAAATTATGACGAATAGTGAAAAAAAAAGTAGTAAATATTTTAGTTTCGGAAGTTTGTATAGGGTAAAAGTTAATAAAACAAGTCTAATAAACATATGGTCGAATATCCACGGTTACTGAGATAGCAATGAAAATATTTTTACCCGAGTTAATTATTTTAATGCATCAGTAGATAAAAGTGTTTATTCTATAGATATTATAACATTGATTAAAGATCTAATAAATAAGTGCATGGTGATTTTCTCTTATGAGTGCTGCACAATTGACAATCCGATCGAATCTTGTGTTCACTTTAGTTGTATATACTAATGATATAAACCATCCGCAAAGGCAGTAATCAAGGGGATTCAAATCTGGTGACTACCTCGGCCAATCCAGTGTTGTGGAAAGCAGTTGTTGAGATGATTGATCACAACACGACTAGAATGGACAGGGGCACCGTCATGCTGAAAGTACATGTTTTACCTAATATTCAATGGAACATCGTCTAGTAGATGTCAAATTATTTTCTAAAAATTCTACATATCTAGGTTCAGTAAGACGACTATCTAGCAGAACTGGGCCAAGTAATTGATTGTTAATCATACTACACCACACGGTAATGCTGAACCGATGCTGAAAGTTACTTTCCACCGTGGCGTGCGGTTTTTCATGTGACCAACTATGTTCATTGTGACAGTTATTTACTCCAAGTGAATTGAGCCTCATCAGTGAACAAAATGTAATTGTAAAGTATATGTAATTGTTTGCGTTTATCCAATTGCAAAAATGCAACCGCAAATCATTATCACCGTCCTGAAGATTCAAGACGCGCTGAATATGGAAAGGTTTTAAACCATTTTTGTCAATGACTTCCCTTGTCGTAGTTTGATTAATTTGGAGACGGATTGCGCCTTGTATTTACACCCGGGCTACGTTCTACTATAGTTATAATTTCTTCTTCCACTGCTAGACGAGGGCCAGCTTGCCTCTCAAATGTAATCCTCACACTGGGAAACATTACAGTTTCATGTGCATTGTTGAAGACTGTCTGGAATACATTTCTATCTGGAACTCTTCTGTTCGAGAAGCGACGTCGATATTCAGCAACTGCACAATTAACGCTACCGTTGCAATGCCCATAAATAAAAATAATATCAGCTTATTCTCGATGACTAAATGTAGCAGGCATTACAAACATGTAAAAATAAATGCGACAGTAACAAAATAAAAGTATAAATCAGAAACGTCAAAATAAATGTGACAATTAGTAATATCACTAATGTGAGTTTGGTTTACTCAAAAGAAACTCAAATTATAACAGCTTTCGCAAAAATAGCAATAAAAATATTTTCATTGCTATCTCAGTAACCGTTGATATTCAACCATATGTTTATTAGGCTTTCTTGTTCATTTCTACCCACTAAACACTCTTTTCGAATATTGTGGGTTCCCCCTCCAATCCCAATCACCCTGTATATACAAAACTCACAGAAGATATCTTTGAGGAAACCATTGGACATAAAGATAGCTTGCTGCCACTGAATTTTCATGTGATTCCCCGTATGCCACTATCTTCGTTTGAGAAATTATACGCCATACTCTATTAATCGCGTGAAAATAAGCTAATATCACTTGTGTTCGATTCTTCATCAACAGTTAGGATGAAACCACATTTATTTAGCCCAATCAATTGCCGCAACTTTATTTAATCTCCCTCAATTTTTATGACATGTTCGATGCATTTTTTCCAGTTATCTGATGTATGATGTTATATTTACCGCAGTTCTTCTAACATCTATAACTGTTTTGTCAAATTTTTGGAACGGTATTATTTCTATGAATGTCTCTTTTTAATTGACTCCATATTAATTCAATGGGATTAAAAACACAGTAGCATGGATGCAATCTATGCCTCTCAGCCGTAGTCATCTCATCAGTAACGTATTTCTTTACAATATTATTGCTCTTGACTATATGCAGTAACTCATCTTTCTTCAAACTCGCATCTTACGCAATTTTACGGATTCTAAGAAATTCTTGAATTTTCTTTTTTTTGTGCCAGTATCTGGAACCCTTTCTAAAAGTCTTGAATGGTATGGAGCGCTGCCTAATACTATTATTAAATAAGCCATTTTTTCTAATGCTCTCTACACTATATCTAATTAACTAAGCTTATTCGTTGTCCGTCCTAATCTCCGTATCTTCTCTATCATTATTCGTTTGATCTCTACTTGTACCAAGTTGAGGTTCTTCCGAGAAATCCTTCCAAGGTCTCAACAATACCATAATATCTTTATGACGAAAAAACGGGTTATTCCATTTGAAATCGTCTAATTGGCAAAAGCCGACCCATTTTAGACTTTGGTGTAACTTTGAAAATCTCTTCTCTAGA
The DNA here is from genome assembly GCA_037114965.1 of Monochamus alternatus. Lineage (NCBI taxonomy): Eukaryota > Metazoa > Arthropoda > Insecta > Coleoptera > Cerambycidae > Monochamus > Monochamus alternatus. The sequence continues at coordinate 10,711,399 of CM073432.1, read as the reverse complement.
GTCCCAAACAACAAAATTTACAAGAGTTTGATTATTACAAGCTCTAGTTTCCGCCTATTTAAATAAAGACTCTTAAAAATTGCTATTTTTAAGCTTTATTAATTTTTGCTGTCAAATTTTTCTGTTTGAAGATATTTGAATGATCAAGACGGAATTCAGAGTGAGCAAGATAGTAGCTTCAGTGTAAATGAAGATAATTGGCTCGGACGATCCCTTTGAATAATAGCAGTGTGCTGAAAATGAGTGTTTTTAGTCATTTTTCGTGAGAGTTAAAAATTCATGCTCCACGGGAATTAAGTATACATATCATAGACAAAATTCAGCCACAAGTTGACCTGAGTAGCCCACTATTTATAGAAGAAAACTTTGCTTGAAGTTTTGAAATTTTTAAAAATCCCAATATTCAGGCTACGAAACGAACGTGTTGACTGCGAGATAAAAATCTGATACCCACAGAATCTACTGTTCTTACCTTAAACTTTAAATAACTACATCACTTGTTTTGTTATTTTCATGTTTAGTGCATGTACGAGCCGTTTTTTATACAGTAAAAATAAACTCAATTTTTTTCTAAATAACTAGTAGTTTTTATCTTATTTTTTTTATATAAAAATTCCGTCTTATCTATAGAATTTTTATATATTTTTATGCATGCGTATAGAGGTAAGCTTATTTCCGTTATTTGACTGTATTGCATTTAAAAGTAAGTACGAATATGCCTAAATTAAAAAAATAAATTAGCAATATTATTAATTATTCATTATGTTGTTAACAATATAAGTATATTCGAGAAGTAAATTCGAGTTCATAAGTATTAATAAAATTACTAATGATTTAATTTCTGTCATTTTCCAATTATATATTTTCTTGTAATTCGATGGCGTCGATTTGAAAAGTTGAATAAAAAATAATTTCCTCGTTGAAAAATTGTTTACAGTTACTGTCATTTTCGATGATAATTACTTCAAGAAGCAATTTTACACCCTAAATATCCATAACTTTATTAAAATTTGAAATATTTTTCATATTTATAATTATTTTTGATGGTAAGTAATTTTAATTCATTAGTAAAAACGTCCATATATTTACTGTAAAAAAAACAGCTCGTACACGCACTAAACATGAAAATAACAAAACAAGTGATATAAGTTGAAAGTAAGAACAGTAGATTCTGTATCAGATTTTTATCTCGCAGTCAACACGCTCGTTTCATAGGCTGAATATTGGGATTTTTAAAAATTTCGAAACTTCAAGCAAAGTTTTCTTCTATAAAGAGTGGGCTACTCAGGTCAACTTGTGGCTGAATTTTGTCTATGATATGTATACTTAATTCCCGCGGAGCATGAATTTTTAACTCTCAACAGTTAAGACGCTAGAGTCGATTGAAATTCACGAAAAAACACTAAAAAACACTCATTTTGAGCACGCTGCTATTATTCAAAGGGATCGTCCGAGCCAATTATCTTCATTTACACTTAAACTATTATCTTTCCCACTCTGAATTCCGTCTTGATCATTCAAATTCAAAATAGCAATTTTTAAGAGTCTTTATTTAAATAGGCGGAAACTAGCGCTTGTAATAATCAAACTCGTGTAAATTTTGTTGTTTGGGACCCTAGAGTAGAGTTTTTCAAAGTTACACCAAAATCTAAAATGGGTCGGCAACATTTTTTTTTTATTTTCAAACTATTTTATATGGAATGACGTATGTCGGCGAGTTAATAGATGAGAAACTGCATAGTTGCCATGTTTGGTGCCTACGATTCATAAAAGTAAGCGATTTCTTAAAAACGTTATTGTGAATTTGCAAAGTGCTAATAATTTGAAATGTCAGACATATTTGATACCCGTTAAAAGACTAAATTTTATTAAGATAAGGACCCATTTCACGAACAGCGGTTACCTTATTTTGTAATATGTTACAACGTTGCATTCAAATAACAGCTTGTAGCCGCCGTTCCAAATTAAGTTTTTATATTCAAGCAATGGGTCCGACTGGGGTAAAATTACTGATTTGACGACGAAATATAAAATATTCCTTTAATAACCACCCCGCTTTGAATAGTATCGAGTTACCCTCCTGTAACTACCCCAACATACAAAACTGCCTCTTTTCCATGCTGTCGATCCTAGGAATGTGGGGATTCGTAAGGGAAACTAACCATTTCCAAGTGGTAGACACACTGTATAGAGATCAAATTTTTTTCCAATATAAGTTTATTGTTTTTATTTTATGCTCTGATATTTACTGGAAACCTCGTTTAGTCCAACTTGGCATAATATTTCTTTAAGATGTGTAACCCTGCTTTGTCGTTTCCTTTTTCCCAACTTTTAAAACTTTCATTAGACTGGGGCAAGCGACCTACTTCTACAGAAATATCCAATAGTGCACCTATTCACAATTCAGGTTCAAAGTCAAATATAGAGGATTACCGTTTTGTTTCAACATGACCTGCAATACCTAAGTATTAGATTTCACGTAGGCGGCCTTAAATTGAATAAACCTTCCTTGCTAAGTCTAGAGTAACCAGGTATACCGGACGACTTTAGAAAACTCATTCAGCAATAGTGGCACAATGTTGTCCTAGAAGGTTTCGTTGATTTTTTTACTTAGACAACTGAAAATTTTCTGATTGAAAATGAATTTATTTACAAACATGAATCTTGGATACTCTTAAACTGACCACAGACTTCGTTCTTTTTCGCCAAACTACACACAACGTCAAAAGTTTTTACCCCCTCTCATTATTGTTATAGAAATATTTTTGTCAGAAAAACCAAAACCATTTATAAAAGTATATTGTTTTCTGAATCTTTTTTTGTGAAAAGATTCAGAAATTCAGATTCAGATGTTCGATAAACTGAGTACTTAGAAAATTAAAAACCAACAAATGTGTGACATTTTTCACAAAGGAAGTCAAATATGATTATGAATGGCTCTAGCAACGAAATCCCACATGTTTTCAATAGGATTCATGTCAGGAGAGTTGGTTGGCCAATCTAATCTATTGATATGTCTTACTTCGATTATCTCTTGAACCCTTCTTGCGCCATGTGGTCGAGCATTGTCGTCCATAAACACAAAATTTTTACCTAATTCATTATGTACGGGTAGATAATGGCCGTAATAAATTCGTATGTGTGCTATTCGTACAACAGATGATCTAGGAATGCCCAACATCTTATATCTGATGTCCTGCATTATGTAAAGCATCATCATTCTTGCTCGAATAAACGCAGGAATTTCACGTCCTGGCATTATAATGTACAAAAATTCAAAGGAACACTTGGCTGAATACACTATCAAACTGACCAGATTTATAAAAACATTGGTAATAAAGTAAAGGTTCATGGTCTGCACCACTAGGTTTAATCCAGTCATTTTATATACAAGGGTCGAAGACTTTTGATGGTGTGTGTAGTTAAAAATTGCCTTCTAGTCGCTATAAGGAACATATACATAAATTTTTCAGTAATTCTCAATATGGGTTCAGAAACTCTGGTTCTACCACTCAAGCTGTCTATCATGTTGTGAGTGAGGTAGTGCAGGAGCTTGAACAAGGCAATCTCACAGCTATTATGTTATGTGACTTGTCTAAAGCATTCGATTGCGTTTCCCACGATATTCTTCTGGAAAAATTGAATTACTATGGAATTAGAGGAATTTCGCTTGAACTCATTAAGTCTTATCTGAGTAATCGTCAGCAAGCTGTGCAGTTGAGCGGTGTTACCTCTGATTTCAAATCTGTTAAATATGGTATTCCACAAGGTTCTGTACTGGGTCCTCTGCTGTTTGTTGTTTATGTAAACGATTTGTGCTGTTCTGTGTCGCCATATAAGTCTGTTCAGTTTGCGGATGACACATCATTTATACTGTCGGTTAGTAATAATTCTGCACTATGTTCTGCTCGTGACAAGATTTCAAGCAGGGCAAACGAGTGGTTCTTGTACAACAAGCTAAAATTAAATACCGAAAAAAATCAGTATATGCAAATTTCCTCCAATCGGTGCACTAACAACGTTTGTGAAACAAATAGTGTTAAACTACTTGGGGTTACGTTGGATCATAGGCTTAACTGGTCTGCTCACGTAAATGAGTTAGTGGGGAAGCTTTCTCGATCGTTATTTATACTCCGGCAGTTAAAAAAAATAACTAGTATTAATACTTTAAAAGTTGCATATTTTTCTCTATTTCATTCCCATATTAGTTATGGACTGTTGCTTTGGGGTAATTCTTCCCATGCTATAAAAATTTTTCGTCTGCAGAAGAGGGCAATTAGAATAATGACAGGCATTGGTTTTCGGGATCATTGCAGGTCGTACTTTAAAGAACTTAAAATTATGCCTTTGCCTACGTTATTCTTATTTCAGGTTCTTGTTGAAATTAGCGGGAGGCAGTCGATCATGCTCAAGCAGTCTGACGTACACAACTATAACACCCGGAATGCTCACCTAATCAGAAATAACCGTTTTAGATTATGTATATCTGAAGCTAATTCGCTCAATATTAATTACTTTAACTTATTGCCAGGGACTTTTAAAAACATGAATACTGTTTCTTTTAAATATAAATTAAAAAAAATATTTTCTGAGTCATTGTTTCTACTCTGCTGATGAATTTGTGGAACATTTTAGTTCTCTGTGACAGCTCACTTCAGCACTTTACTGATACTTATTGTACTCTGATTGTTCTAATTTTGTATTTCTGTATTTCTTAACTTACTTTTTTTTATTCTTAGGCTTTTTTTAATGTATCTTGTGAACTTTCTTAATTTTAATTCTACATTGTAACTATCTTGACTTGCTACAAACATATTTATTTTATGTAACGTGGTCAAATAACTACAATATACAATATACAATAATATAGGCTGCAACAGAATTACTATAGTACTAAAAATTATAATGTATACTAGTAATATTGAGAACGAAGCTATTTGAAAAATTTAAATCAATATTATTATTCCTGCTTTGACTGAAGATTCTATATAATCGTAACATTTGTTTTTTTATCAAAGGCCTTCAAACGCATAATTGGCTTTTATAAAAATAACAAAGCACAAGTCCGTTGGAAATAAAAGTCAGAGGGAGGTGAAGTATGAAAAAATTAACTGTGTATTTTTAATGGCAAATTATGATGATTTACTTATCCTCGATTTTTTATGAGGGTTTTTAAAAAATAAGGTTTACAAAATATCTTCGCGAGATATTAATCATTTGAAAGAGAAAATTTCAAACGCTTGTAATGATAATAAATGCAGCTCACAAAGAAGTTAGAAATTGGTTATGCCTTGAAATGAAAAGATGTCATATAGAGAATAGACTGTAATATGTATGTAGTATAAGGGCGTTTGCCTCCGTTTTAAGCTTAGTTATCATTATCATTACTTCTTGTTTTTTAACTGTATTAAAAAATTATCAAGGAACGATTACTTACAGAAATCGAGTAATACGAGTAATACAGAAAAAGAGGCACCACGTAGGGGAATTTCGCTCTGTATCTCAAAAACAAAGAAATTGGTACACCCTGTACACTAAATAACTGTAAGAAAAGCAAGATTTCATTTGCAGTTGCATTTTCAACCTTATTGCTGCTGGACCAATCTCATCAGTACAGAATCATCCTGAACTCCTTTGCGTTTAAGCTGTTTATAAAAATAGAGTCATAACGAAATAAAAGAGCAAGCTTGTCGAGCAACCGGTTGAAAAGGAACACATGTTTTTATACAGAGTTTCGGCTAAGCTTATTTAAGGGTAAGCGGCCATGAAATCAAAGAAACATCAAAAAATCAAATTCAACTAGGAAAACAATTTAAGATCCGACGCTTATTTTCCCCTGACGGTAAAATATTTTCTTTCTTTTTGGTATTGTTCCTGCGAAAGGCTTTGAACACAAAGAAATTCCTACATACCTGTTATTATAAAAGGCATTTCTGGAGGAGGTAATAGTGTGAATATAGGATATATTAGCGCATTCCAGAGGAGGTGCGAGTATTTGAAACATGTTAAGTATTTCATATACGAAGTTAATGCAATTTCTCTAGATATAATTTGGACAAACGCGCTCTAGATCGGATTCGGTGCAGTGCCCATCGACACCGGAAATTCCTCGGATTTAGACCACTTCCGCAATTAATCCCGTATCTAATTATCTTTATCTAATTAAGTTTTAGTTATTGGACACCCGTGTCGCTATAATTCATAAGATGTTCTTAAGAATGATTAGGTACAGTACATCTCATCGATATAATGGAATATAAAAAAATTCAAAAGACACCGACGTCCTGGATAGAGTGGTGAGATAGATGACATAAAAATCATTATAATATATTATCATAATTCTATAAATGATGGGTATTTTAGTCATCTAACTCAATGTTATTCAAAGCGCGGTGGTTATTAAGGTAATATTTTTTATATCTCATCGTCAAATCAGTATTATTTTATCCCAATTGAACCCACGATTCGAATATAAGAACTTATATCGAAACGGCAGCTACAAGCCGCTATTTGAATGGAACGTTTTAACATTTAACACAATAAGGTAACCGCTTTCTATACTTCATTGAAATGGGTCCTTGTCTTTATACAGTTTAGTCTTTTAACAGGTATGAAATACAGACAACGTCAAAAGGCTTGGACTCCCCCTCATTCTTGTTAAAGAAATCTTTTTGTCAGAAAAACCAACTACATTTATAAAAGTATATTGTTTTCTGAATATATTTTTTTGAGAAAAGAGTATGTTCGTAAAACTGAGTACTTAGAAAATTAAAAACCAGCAAATCCTCATCCCGAAAAAACCCCATATACGAAATTTCGTCAAAATATTATGAGTGTGGCAAAAGGTATTGCAAAAAAACTGCAAATAAAATTTAACTTAACACCCTGTAACAACTCAGATAAACGTTATGGAGAATTTAAACTCGATATCAACATTTACATCTGTTTGCTTGATCTGACAATAGATTTCATTGTGTATAAATTTATACTGAATTGTGTGAGAGTTATTCTCACGTATCACATCAGCTCCTGTCATAGAAATCTAGCTAAGCGCTTTTCTTATGGGAAATCAACTGTTGGTAGATATAGTCTGATATGCATCATAACAATTTTAATACGGTTTCTCTAGATTTTTCACTTTGTCAGTGTAATAATTGAAATAACGGTTATGGCTGTATATCCAAATTAAAATGTTCATTGAGAAGATATGATGTATTAAAAAATATACAGGGTGTTCCATAAAGAATGCGTTAGATTCTAGACGTCAAAATACAGATATACAGGGTGTAATTTTTTTATTTTTAAAATTTATTTAATAATTACTGTAATTATCATCGATAATATATGAAATTTTGGTACTGAGGGTTTTGGGCAGCGAGAAATTCGAATTTGATGTCGTTTTAGCGACAGCTGCTAGAGGGCGCTAGTTATGCGTGAGTCGGGTGTTATTTTCAGCTAAAACTTTTTTATGGAACGTCCTAGCAGAATTTCGAGTAACGCATCCGATAGACCGATTATTTCTACAAAGAAAAGGTATGCTTATTTGAAATTGCGAATTGGCATAATATTTAGAATTTCTTTGTTCTATAAGGAATTATGTCAGCAATTCAAAATAAGTCGCTAAATTCATTTTAGAGAGTGTACGTTATTCCCGTTAAAAACTCTCTTTTTTCTAGTAAACTTTTATTAGAGACATTTTTCTGTATTACTACTTCTCGTTTAAAAGTTATAACCAATATCGTCCTAAAGAGTCTCAAAAGAAATACCACCTGAAAATCACATTAGCGATGGAAGAATCAAGTAGTCGTTGGAAAATATTTGAATATTCGTTGCTTAAACTGCATAAATGTCAATAAGAGTAAATACAAGGATTAAACTCGATAATTCTTTAATATAGTTACAAGAAAAGGTGATAATAACAATAACTAAACTTAAAAAATGAGGCAAACGCCCTCATACTACATACATATTACAATCGATTCTCTGTATGACCTTCTCTCATTTCCAGACACATATTCAATCTTTGCCTAACTTCTTTGTGGGCTGCGTTTATTAACATTTCGCCGTTTAACTCATTACAAGCGTTTGTCATTTTTTCTTTCAAATGATTAATATCTCGCGAAGGTGTTTTGTAAACCTTATTTTTTAAAACCTCCCATAAAAAATGAGGGGTGTTATATCTGGTGACTTTCCAGGCCACTAAGTAGGTCCATTAATCCCAATCCATTTTTCTCGGAAAGTGTTATCTAAAAATTGCTGCACAATCCTGGCCTTGTAGGGTAGAGCTCTGTCGTGGTGAAACCATAGGTTTCTCTTTAGCTGCAAAGGCAAATTCTCCAGAAGTGCAGGAAGCTCTTCTTGTAGGAAATTTAGGTAACTCAATACTCAATGTATGTTCATAAAAATAAGACCTAATTAAATGTCTACCGAGGGTGGTCATGTGGATATACACTACCATTGTGAGACCAATGTTAGCCTATGGAGCTGTCGTCTGGTGGTCGAAAGTCCAACAGCCGACAGCTAAACCAAAGCTCAGCCAGGTACAAAGGATTGCCTGCCTAAGCATAACTGGAGCTATGCGTACGACACCTACCATGGCAATGGAAGTGATGCTATGTCTACCACCTCTGGATATTCATCTAAGAGAAGTGGCTGCGACAACTATGCTTCGCCTCAAAAATACTGGTATTACACCAAATGTAGGATGTGGAGTCGCCTGTGGAGTGGGGTCGTCAGGAAGATGCCCCTTTTGCAGGCAGACACTGATAGCATTTCTCCCAAGTTTGTGTTTGACAGACCCTACACGGTACTTATCAGGAATGAAGAAACCGCCAGTGAAGATGTTATCAACATCTACACAGACAGGTCAAAAAAGAAGGAAGGTGCAGGATGTGGGATTTATTCCAGATCCTTGCATATTCGTTATCAGTGGCAATGGATAGGCATGCTACCGTAGTACAAACGGAATTAGCAGGTATAACCATAGCCGCTAAAGAAATTGCCCGTAGACATACAACGGGCAAAATCATTAGAATCTACAAAGATAGTAGACAATCACTACTGATCTTACGTAATCATAAGATAACAACTAGATCAGCATGGGAATGCCATCAGGCACTAGTAGTGGTCTCAGCTAACAACAGCGTATCTGTATGCTGGGTAAAGGGACACGACTGGTGCAATGGCAATAAACTAGCTGACAAGCTGGCTAGGAGTGCATCGGGTCTGAATATTTTTGGACCTGGTCCCTCCAGTATGCTTCCATTGTCAGCATTTGTTGAAATTATCAAAGGAGACACCCACAAAGAGTTTATGAAATGTTGGGATGAAACAAACGGCTGTAATTTTGCTAAGGAGTTCCTAGAGTACCCCTGCAAGGATACAGCCAAAAAGTACCTGGCTATGTCTAGGACAAACCTTCCTCTGGTGATAGGTATTCAAACTGGACGCTGCTGGCTAAGAAAGCACTTCTATAACATGAGGAAGTGTGAAACACCTCTTTGTAGGGGTTGGGAACGGGAAGACGAGATAGTACTCCATGCACTCTGTGAGTGCACTGCCATGTCGTCAATAAGAGAATCCGTGTTGGGAGAGCGATGGCCTTCTATGGCCTACATTAGAGAGATCCCCCTGAGCAACGTCACCACCTTTTTCTCCTTATTAGGCTGGCTGGCGGCTCAGGTGGACTGGTCTCCTAATGGGAGGAGGTACAAGGGGCCCAATGGGGTCTAAGTGCTGTAGCCTTTTTGCTACCCTCCCCTTAATTCCAGAATGCCTACCGATGATGCTGCACCATGGATTTACTCCAAAATGACCTTGGCTTTGGACGGGATTTACAATGTGGGGATTTTCGTTCGACCATTACAGATAAACCGACTTTCGTCCGTCCAAGGAACGTGCCGAAAAACGTTCTGGTCAACAGTTTCTACATTTACTACAATTTGCGCTAAAAAATTAAGTCTATTTTCAATGTGATGCTCAGGCAAAAATAGTCCAAATTGTGATTTTTGTAGTCATGATACCCATTGGTCTTTAAAATTCATTGAACAGTGGATTTAACCAAATTCAATTCCCGCTAGCCTATTGTATAGAATTTCGTGGATTTTGTTCGAAATACTGTAACAGTCTAGCTTTATTAACATTGTTTCTTACTCTTCGGTCAATTATTTGTTTCTTCCAAACAGAAAATGCATCTTCATTTCATGGCAAGGTCGCCTCCAATTTTTTAAAGGTTCTATGATCAGGAATGGAGTGCTCTGGATACCTTTCTCGATATAAGTCTACAGCTCTTGAATTTTTTTGTGACTGTTTAATAATAATAATAGCATTTATTACCCAACATAATAAATTCCATTTACAGGATAACGCAACGCAAGTTATTTGATATAATATTGTACAGTATCTACTGCAGACTTGGGTGAGGATATTAGTCCTTGCATTAGAACAATAGAACATACATCATCTCGAAACTCATCTCGGCCTAGGTACGCAAATGTTAAACAAATTTAAAATAACAGCTGAATCAATATTATTATGAAACAAATTATATAAAAATGTTAAACTTGCAAGAATTCTTCTAGTAGATAATGATAGAACATTAAAGCTTTCTAAAAGAAGATTATGACCGTATCCTCTAAATGGATAATAATTATCAATACGAAACGACAAAAATTTCAGAAAGCGATGTTGAATACTTTCAATGAGGTGTATGTGATTCTGATAGTTAGAGTACCATATGAGGCTAGCATACTCAAGTCTGGAACTAATGAAAAGTAAAGTGATTTTATACACTTAATGTTAAATGATTGTGAATTCCTCAAAATAAAGCTTAGTTTTAAAAGCAATATTGGATATGTTACTGAAATGTTCAGAAAATGAAAGCTTAGTATCAAATAGAATAGAATAGAATAATTTTATTATGCTCAGAGGACATTACAATTAGAATGTATAGCATTAGTCACAAAACTTAACCTAAACAAAATACTCAGACAACGAGTAAGAACACCTATTAACAGGTTCGCTGCCGGTGGCAGTTTCGATAACATGTTGTCCATGCCAGTTTTTTTTTCTATAAAATTTGAAATTTGATAGTTGAAAACTATCTAAATTATGTCTATATGAGTTGTAATAGCGAATTTGCTGACTGGACTGTAATTTTAATTTCGACGGCATTTTCCGTCAGTGGCAAATTAAATTACAACAAACAGAAAATTGTTAAATTTAGCGACAAAAAATTAGTATGATAATATTTTTCTTTTAAAACATTGATACATACAGTGATAAAAATGTTATGACCAATTTTTATCAGCGTGTACATTTTGTAGCGCCTTTTAGCGTTTAGAATAAAGTACGGATTTGTTTTTCAATAATTTTGAATTCAACACTTTAAATTTGAAATCCTGTGTCTTTTGGACTAAGATAAGTTGAGTAAATTGCATTATTTTGTCACATGCAAGAACCTGCTTATTCACCTCATCTGCATCATCTACCTCGTCTGGATACCAAGTGTCGCTTTCGTCTGCGTTGAACAACTATGTTCTGAAAATTGCTGAAAAGAACCCTTCATCTGTATTGTAATGGATTATTCGGGCTCTTTTTGAGGTTGATATAGTGCCAGCCTTGCCAGTTTTCCAGTCTTATTCTAATAAAAAAGACAGGAAATTCGAGCCGCGTAAACCTGTCTCTTAAACCCTTTTCCGAATGCCTGTATAAACTGCCGTACTTGCACAAAGTACTCATATAGTGCAAAAAATACATGCATACAACTCGATTTTTTCAGGTTGGATGGAGGGCTATCTCCAACAAAAAAATTACATTAGAGACCCTTGTGCGTTTTTTGCAATAGGGGTACTTTCTTATTTATTTTGTTTTTGGATTTTTTTGTCCAACTTATACATAATAATATTAATATATTAACTTTTTTACATATTTGACGTTTCACCGTCCATTAAATGAAAAAAAAAACGATATTTATTTATTATGATTCAGTAAAGATACAAACAAAAGACTTAGGAACTGGTTTTTGGAGGATTCTTAGAGGACTCGCTCCTGAGTGGATACCAAAAAAAGGACAGTCCCCCCTTCGGTGATTTGCGCAATAAGGGTGGTGGTACGTGTGGTAAGGAAATGAGTTCAATTAACAATTCACAGCACTGAAAACACAAAGTTACTTGGACATTACATCCCATTGGTTCAAACTGGCGTACCTCAAAATACCTATTTAATTTGAATATCCCTATTAAATATGCTTAAATGTTTTTAAAACAATAGACCCTCCGGAACAGAAGTAATGACTTTTATTAAGTACATGTACACAAAATATTTTAGAGATGACACAATAATAATAAACCACCCCTATTGCGCAAAACAACGAAGGGGTTGGACTGTGCTTTTTTGGATGGAGACTCAGAAGGCAGTGCTTGAAGAAACCTGTAAAAACCAGCTGGTCAGCCTTTTGTTGTATCTTTACTGAACCATAATAGGTATAGTAAATAAAAGCAAAATAGCAAAAAACGACAAAGGCGTCGAAAGTGATTTTTTGGTTGAAGACAGCCTTTCATTCACTCTGAAAAAATCAGTTTGTCCGCATTTATTTTTTTGAAATATGATATTTTACTGGGTTAATATTATAACTGATCATTTTATTAATTTACCTAAAAAAAGACAAGCAAAAATTATAAACCGTAAGCAAAAAACTATGTTATAAAACCTTTTCATTGTGCCTATTTAAATCACCGTTCGTCAAATGCAGTGCAGTACGTAAATAACCCAGCTGTAAATGACACCAGAGAAGCGACGGAAAATTCCGTCAGCGGCACCAGAGTGATAGCGACTCCGACGGATTTTTCCGTCACTGGCACTGAAGGTATTAAGCAAATACGCTTTTAATTTACGTTTGAGCATATCTAAATTATTACATAATTTTACATCATCAGGTAACTTTTATTATAAATTTTCGGTTGATATTTGGACTACCCCCCTAATTAATGAGGTTTTCCAGGTTTCCCTCATTCCTGCACTGAATAGTGGTTAGGGCCTACCAACGTAAGTCGTTCCTGGGCGCAAATGCGGCCTGCTTAATAATAATATGCCGCCCCCTCTCCCGCACAAGTCTCCGACTTCTGGGCTAATCCCTGTGATTAGAATGAGGGGTAGGGATATTATTATTATTATAAACCCTTGCCAAATTATTACAGTAGACTTTCCAGTTAAAACATTCATCCATATAGACCCCCAAAAATTTAACCGAGTTTTTATCGCAATCCAGATTCAATTTATTCGCAAATGGTCTCAAATTGTCACTATTTTTGTGTGCCGTGTGAAACTTTAATAGCTGAGTTTTATCAATATTAAGGTGTAAATGAATTGCCCTAAACCATTTGTTTAAAATTTCGACTATTTTGTTAGACTTTTCGATGAGATTAAAATCCTGTTTATCAGAAACGATCACTGCCAAGTCGTCCGCATACATCGCAAATAAAGTGTTATCCAGAACTGAATCTATTGAGTTAACATACAGGAGGAAGAGCACCGGTCCGAGGACAGATCCCTGCGGGACACCCATATGAGTCTGTAAAATATCAGAACTGATATTAGCTATTAAACTGTTATATGATATATCAGAAAATTAGTTAGCCACTGCAATGGTAGGCCACGAATACCGCAATCCTGCAAATCTGTCCAGTAAAATAGTGTGATTGACGCAGTCGAAGGCCCTGCTTAAGTCGAAAAAAATTCCCACAAGGCACTCGCCCGCCTCAATACACCTAACAGATTCATTATAAAAAGAAAGTAAGGCACTTGCCGTTGATAATCCCGCTCTAACACCGAACTGTTTGCTATTTATAACTTGATTTTTATGCAAAAATGGCAGCAAGGGACTCAAAAAAGCGTATTCAAAAAATTATGACATGCCGCATGACATGGTAACAAGACGGTAATTTTTACGGTTGTGTGGATCGCCACTCTGTCACTGTCACTCCTAAATCTGTAATAGTACTACAACGTAACAACAGTGAGAAATTGATACTATTATTACACAATATTGGTTGCTTCTTTAAAGTAAACGTACAAACTTTGCATTTAGGAACATATCAACTTATTCTGAATAAGAAAACATTTTGTAAGCATGTTTGTAGTAACGACAAGTTAGTGTTTTGTGACATTTATGCACATTAAACAACGAGCATGCAATTTTCAACGACTACGTGATCCTTCCACTGTTAATGTGATTTTTAGGTGATATTTCTTTTGAGACTCTTTAGGACGATATTGCCTATCACTTTTAAACGGGAAGTAATACAGAAAGGTTTATTAGAAAAAGATAACAGGAAAAAAATGGGTATGTTTCTGGGAAAAATATAATTGATGACGTACTTTTGGTTGAAAACGGAGCTTACATCATCCCATAGGCCCATACTATTTACTCATATGAAACAATGAAAGTATCATCATTGAAAGTATGAAATACTTAAAAAATAACCTTGCATGTGAAACATTATACGTTAGATAGATTAGACCTTTTGTTTGCGCTTTGTAATTTTTTTTTTAAATCCGTCGCAACGTGAAGAATGATCCACGCGTGCATGTTTTAGATGGCAATCGAAACTGTGCCAAGCAGTCTGGGAAACATTTTAAGATTACCATACGCAGAAAACAGAGACACTTTAGTCCTGAGACAAGGAACTTTCTTTTATCTAAAAAAAATCAATATTCTTTTTGGATCTCTACCCTTCTTTCAATTTCAAATGAACTTGATTTCCTGCAGTGAATCCTCTGTTTTATATAAATAAATTCTCACAACATTTCTCTACTTCCAGATCCCTTTTTATTTTTATATTTATTTATCAGAACATCCTACGGTTCTAGTATACATGTATGCAAGAGGAGTGTATATACAGAGCGATTCACAGAAAGCGGGCATTTTTAAATACCTCCGAAAGTACTTTAGATATTATTTTCAGTAGGATATAAAATCACAGATTTTAGTTGACTGGGGTGATAGAATTACTTTTACAAGTACCTAAAGCGCCAAAATTGGATATGATATCTAAAGTACTTTCAGAGATAAGAGATTGGCCAAGCCTTAAAAAAAATGAGGTAGCGAAACAGCGGTTTAGCCGTTTCGTTTTTTGGAAAAGTCTAAGCCAATGATATGACTCATGCGCCGCTGTATGGGTCAATTCGGCTGCCGAGTTTGCATAAACCTCTAAAGATTGGTGTTGTTCATGTGTCTTCTCTTGCTAATAATGATCCACTTATACAGGGTGTTCCGCAATAAATGAACACAGATCAAGAGTAGATCCCAAAAGGGGGGTGCCAAAATATTGCAATTTAACATAGGTACCTAAATACAAAGGCAAAGCTATAGACTTTCAAAGTGGGACCAAATATTTTGAAAAAAATTAATATCTCTGAATTACTTTAACTTGGAATAACCAAATTTGGTATATGATTTATGTTTATTATTGGTCTTCCTTGACTTTCAGTTCAAGTAAATTGAAGGTGTTCATTGAGAGTGAGTCATCCCTAAAATTAAACCAAACTTTTTTCCATTGATCGAATTTAAACAGAAACTTTTAGGTTTTTAAGAAAAAATGCATTAATTGAAACAATATTTTAATAGTGTTTACTAAAAGAAATGAAGAGTCAGTATAGTTAACGGCCAAAATTGTAGAGAGTGACTAATCGGAAGCTCAAATATAGAAAATATACGTAAAAGATAACAAAAATAATTAAATTATATAATACCTATTATTCTTAGTAGATACAGTGATGTAACAGTTTTTACCAATTTCGAGGCGTTCGATAATAAAAATAATAAGAATATTTCAAAATTTAAAGTTTTTATCTTGTATTATAATTACCCAAGGTCGAAAATAATAGAGAGTGACTAATTCACAACACAGAGATGAGTACGGAAGATACGGGTGGTATGATTACCTAAGCGTGCCACTTGAGAAAAGTTAAAGCACACAAAATTATCAAAAATAAGTTGACGTCGGAACCTAGCACATGAACAATTTACTTTAAATGTGCCACCTGCGTCATCCTCTCTACAAATTAGAATGCCGTCCTTTTGGACAGCGATTGCCCACCACCACCCACTTACACCTACCTGATGCGCACTCCGCCGATATCGCACTTAAGTCTTGTCCGCATGAACGCGAAATTCACGGATTCTTGCACGAATTTTGCAACTTCAAAAGGCTTTAGAATACATACTCACTATTTACTATTGATTACTAGCACTGTCACTATAACTCCAGATTCTTATTTTTTAATATTTATTACCATATCACTATTTCGTCCTTTCTACCAGTATACTCTTTTCGATTTCATTTATAAGGACTAAGTTTCATCTTGTAAGATATAGCAATCGAATTTTTGTTTGTCGAAAACTCATTTTAAAAATACGATCTTCCTTCCACGAGTTTCCATCACTTTCCGTTTCACAGTTCTACTTCTTTACGACTTTTTTATTTGCATACATATGCTATTCACGTACAATTTTGTTAATGAAATACATATTTCAACATCACTTACACTCATATTTTGACCTCGCGCTCTAAACTCTTCATACATGTCATCATCCGATATTCCTCACTTGTTAAATTAGGACAATTTTGAGAATGATATTACAGCAACAGTTATGCTTGACTATTCCAGGGCATTTGATTGTCTGGATTTAACGTTACTTCTAGCTAAATTAAATTTTTATGGTATTTCAGGGGGTTCTCTGGAGTGGTTTAGCATCTACCTGCAAGGCCGGCAACAACTGGTCAAATTAACTTTAGATGGTTACAAAATTTTATCAAATCCATTAAATATCTATAGTGGTGTTCCCCAGGGATCTATATTAGGCCCTTTATTATTTGTGTTATATACTGCGGATCTTCCTTCTGTTATTGCTTCCAGGGCTCACATGTGTGCTGATGACTTGCAGAATATTTTTGATTGGTCACTAAAAAACTCGTTAACATTAAACCACCAAAAACCGTTGCTATGATTATTGGAACTAATGTACAGTGTAGTAAGGTAGACTTGTCAAACAAATTAATCTTGAACAATGTTTCACTACCAATTGTAAATGAGTGCAAGAGTTTAGGTGTATTAATTGACAGAAATTTGTCTTTTACTTCTCAAATTGATAATCTTATTAAAAAAGCATTTGGGGTACTTCGGTCAATTTTTAGATTTAAATATGTATTACGCAAGCATGTTAAATTGAAGTTGGTAGAATCTTTAGTATTATCACTTTTTGATTATTGTGACATTGTGTATGGGCCTTGTCTTTCATCTCATGATTCTTATAAAATACAGTTAGTACAAAATGTTTGTATGAGATATAGCACTAATACTTTAAGAAGAGAGCATATTACACAATATAACCTTGAAAATAACTGGAACAAGATGAATATTAGAAGACAAATTCACTATGCTTCTTTTTTCATAAAATAATAATCCTAAATCAGCCGAGTTATTTAAGAAATAAAATTGTTTTTGCTGAAGACATTCAAGCTAGGACACACCACTTCTGCCTTTCAAGGTTCTTTTAGTTGTTATGAGTCCTTTTTATATAATTCACTATCTCTAGAAATTAAGTCTACACATAATCTATACACATTCAAAAGAAAAATCAAAAATCACTTTAATACATATACTTAATTAAAATATATGTATAGATGTTTCGCTGCTAGTTGCAATACTTAATTACCTATAAGAGATACATGTATTTATTCAAAATAAGTTATGGATATAGTAATAGAGCATGACGAAATTAGTTGTAGTTGTGATACTATTATTATAAAAGAAGTATATTTTTTTCAATTAAAACAGGTAAGAGAATCGATTGTTCCGATAGTTACGTGGATACACTAAGCTGCAAAAAAGTTCTGCCATTTAAAAGGAACATGGTGTGCCACAAGTGGCGCCCTCTACTAGTGACGTCAACATTAGAAACAAATTAGAGTTTCTCGCCTGCAAAAACCGCCGATTTACAAATGTTATGTAAATATTTGGATTTTTTAGCAAGTTATTTACAAATATCGAAAATAAATTTTAACTTTGGCACCCTGTATCTCTTTTATTATGCGACTTGGGATATAGGTATGTTAAGTTAAATATATTTATTTTCACCTAAGGAATCTGTGGTCTCATTTTTTTCATTTAAAAATCACCCCGTATATGTTGTATGTTAAATTTGATGTTTTAGTTCTTCCTGTAATTGAAATTCTATTATAACATTTTCATAATGTACAGAAAATAGTAGTACATGCATCTTATTTAAACTTTTTAACAGGTTCGCTGCAGGTGGCAGTTTCGATAACATGTTTGTCCATGCCAGTGGTTTTTTTTCTACAAAATTTGAAATTTGATAGTTGAAAACTATCTAAATTATGTCTATATGAGTTGTAATAGAGAATTTGCTGACTGGACTGTAATTTTAATTTGGACGGCATTTTCCGCCAGTGGCACTGCACGTCTAACTAAATTGAAATCTATACGCCAGTGACAGTTTTACGTCGCAAATCTTGTCTGTCTAAGTTCTCAGTGAATTACTTTGAAAATTTGGATTCGGGGATTATCTGAGACAAGAAAAACGAATTTGTACTTAACTTTGTTCTAAACGCTAGTGGCCGCTACAAAATGCAGGTGGTGGAATATTTTTTCTCATTGTATGTATTAGCTTTTGTACAGAAATATGATAAGTACATACTAATTTCAAATCGGTAAATTTAACCGTTTTCAATTCATTTGCTATTTTTCCATTTTATCTAATTTAATTTTGATGATAAGAGTATGTAAAATTATTTTATTTATATTAAATTTCATGTTTCGACTTATTTAGTAAGTTATGTGTAATAAAATGTAAAATTTGTATTATATATATTAAAACCGACGATGTCATGAAAATTAAATTACAACAAACAGAAAATAGTTAAATTTAGCGACAAAAAATTAGTATGTTAATAGTTTTCTTTTAACATTGATACATACAGTGCGAAAAATGTTATGACCAATGTTTATCCACGTGTACATTTTGTAGCGCCTTTTAGCGTTTAGAATAAAGTACGGATTTGTTTTTCAAAGCAATTCAGTGAAAATATTCTAAAAATTTGATTAATTTTGAATTCAAAACTTTCAATTTGAGATCCTGTGTGTTTTGGACTAAGATAAGTTCAGTAAATTGCATTATTTTATCGCCTACAAGAACCTGCTTATTCACCTCATCTGCATCATCTGTCTCATCAGTGTCGCTTTCGTCTTCGTCGAACAACTATTTTCTGAAAATTGCAAGAACCCTTCATCTATATGGTAATGGATTATTCGGGCTCTTTTTGAGGTTGATATAATACCAGCTTTCCAGTCTTATTCTAATAAAAAAAGACAGGAAATTCGAGCCGTGTAAACCTATCTCTTAAACCCTTTTCCGAATGCCTGTATAAACTGCCGTACTTGCACAAAGTACTCATATAGTGCAAAAAATACATGCGCACAACCTGATTTTTTCAGGGTGGATGGAGGACTGTCACCAACCAAAAAATTGCACTAGAGACCCTTGTGCGTTTTTTGCAATAGGGGTACTTTCTTATTTACTTTGTTTTTGGATTTTTTTGTCCAACTTGTACATAATAATATTAATATATTAACTTTTTTACATATTTGACACTTCACCGTCCATTAAATGAAAAAAGAAAAACGATATTTATTTATTATGATTCAGTAAAGATACAAACAAAAGGCTTAGGAACTGGTTTTTGGAGGATTCTTAGAGGACTGTCTTCTGAGTGGATGCCAAGAAAAAGGACAGTCTACCCCTTAGGCGATTTGCGCAATAAAAGTGGTGGTATGTGTGGTAAGGCAATAAATTCAATTAACAATTCACAGCACTGAAAGCACAAAGTTACTTGGATATTACATCCCATTGGATCAAACTGGCGTACCTCAAAATACCTATTTAATTTGAAGATCCCGATTAAATATGCTTAAATGTTTTTAAAACAATAGACCCTCCGGAACAGAAGTAATGACTTTTATTAAGTACATGTACACAAAATATTTTAGAGATGACACAATAATAATAAACCACCCCTATTGCGCAAAACAACGAAGGGGTTGAACTGTGCTTTTTTGGATGGAGACTCAGAAGACAGTGCTTGAAGAAACCTGCAAAAACCAGCTGGTCAGCCTTTTGTTGTATCTTTACTGAACCATAATAAGTATAGTAAATAAAAGCAAAATAGCAAAAAACGACAAAGGTGTCGAGAGTGATTTTTTGGTTGAAGACAGCCTTTCATTCACTCTGAAAAAATCAGTTTGTCCGCATTTTTTGAAATATGATATCTTTACTGGGTTAATATTATAACTGATCATTTTATTAATTTAACTAAAAAAATACAAGCAAAAATTATAAACCGTACGCAAAAAACCATGTTATAAAACCTTTTCATTGTGCCTATATAAATCACCGTTCGTCAAATGCAGTGCTGACGTAAATAACCCAGCTATAAATGACACCAGAGAAGCGACGGAAAATTCCATGAGCGGCATCAGAGTGATAGCGATTCCGACGGATTTTTCCGTCACTGGCACTGAAGGTATTAATACAAAATAAAATTCAGGAATAACCGTTTCACATGAGACCGAGAAACGTCACTGAGCTACATTAGAAAATATAAATAATTGAATGTGTATGCAACAATTCACTTTATCTGGAGTACGCTTAAAGACAGAGTTGCTATTTGAATTTTATATTGAATCGTTATGATTCGGCAAAGAGGCAATAAAACAAACAGAACGCAGGCAGTAACGGCAAAGCAATGGAGCAGTCAATACGATATATGCACTGATACATAACGCGTGTAATGGCTTGTAAGCGATAAGTGACGATATTGAAAATCAATATTATGTATTTATTATACCTTGGAACAATTTCAGATTCTTACAATTCATTATTTTCGTAGCTGACAATCTAACGCTGGATAAACCTGAGCTTTGTAGAAATGGAACATATCAAATGTCACAAGTCGACTTCTACTCGTGTACCTTTTCTATCGTTTAAAAATTTCTATCGCGAGGCTGTGTGTGAATCAACTTCATCATTGACTTTTACTATTGGAAACTTCAGTTAATTAAATTAAAATATAATTGACATTTTTTATTTTTCTGTTTTATCATTAGTACAGTTTTTGTTGTTTTAATATGAATCATTACTTGTATAATTCTTTTGTAGTAATTTGGTTATTTTGTTACAATTTTGATAAAATTGAATGAGTGGTTTTTTTCTTTAGTATGATTGCATAAGGCTGTAGAACAATTTTTAGATTATTTGTATCCTTTTAATCTATTATCTACATTTTATATGAATTATTTTGCTTGTATATTCCACACCCGAGGATATATACGTATGTGGATATTATTTTTTTTAAAGAAATCGCGTGTCTGCATAAAAATACTAAGAAGGGGTAAATGTTGTAAATTGATTTTTTTTATTTACTGTAATTTTTTCATATCGAGAACGTTTAGAATAAAAAAAACAACACAGGTTGGTGGTTCCCATCCTTTTAGACATTTCGTAAAAATAAAAATCGTACTCAACAATGTAACTTAATTATCTAAATGTGTCGCCGATTTTCAGATTTCTAAGTTTAACCGTCTTTGAGAAAAAAAAATGAAAACCCAAATTTTTCCAATTTTATTGAAGCCCTTATCTCGTAAGGGAGGGCTCAAATCGAAAATTTTATAGAAAGAACCCCCCTAAAATGATCCAAGGAACACACCCTCCAAAGGAGCGCACATCATTTTGGGACACCCTGTATTTCGGAATTAAATATAATTGATGACGTTATCAGTCGTTTCTGTCAAATCCCAAATACTTTCAATTGAAAATGGAGCTTACTTCACCAAATTTAACATCACGTGTCCCAAATTTTCTTTAAATGTTTTATATCCTTCTTCAGAGGTATGTCTGAAAGCAGCAGCTTTTAGTTTTGCCACTATAGATGTAACATTGGTGAAATCTCGAGTTTGCCGTTTAATGAATCCACACATTGTATAATATCTGCTCAAAATATCCTTAATGTGAAGGGTGAATTTCAGTTGACAATCAAATTTTACGTCAAAATATTTCACTGCCTTCTTTGTAGTTTAATGTTTTCGATAAAGTAGTCACACAAGTATTATTTTTACGGATAAATGTAACGCCTTTACATTCAACTGCCCATGAGATTCGCAGCACAGCCAATTTAAGCGAATTTAAATCGCTTTGATTTGCATCACTATCGTTAGAATCCTTAACACATAAAAATTACTTTAAGTCATCTGCAACCATTAAATATCTACATGATATTAAATCGCAAGGAAGATCATTACTAAAAAGAGAAAGCAGAATTAGTCCCAGATGACTCCCTTAAGGAACACCAGAAGTTACTATTATTTCGCGTGAAGAAAATTCTTTAATTTTGACCGAGTTCTATTTAATAAGTATGATTTCATTCACACGTACGTTCCATTCACTTAAAATACCATTTAGGATAGCCAAAATATTAAAAATACACTTATTTGTGTGAAGGGGAATGTTAATATTGACAAAGATGCCAAATTTAAATATTATCACTTTTGAGCAGTCTTATATGTATATATAAGCACTACAGTCTAATAGCGCCGCATAATATCCGGAGTATGAATGTCTTTATTTGTTGTATGATAAGTTGAACTAAATATAACAATTTTTTCTCTTACTAACTATAACACAATTATGACAGCAAATAGATGTCTAGCACTCCTGTCAATTATGAAATTTTTTACTGAGAAAGCCCAAATGATTATTTAGTTATAAAAACGTGCTAAGTTCTTGTTTTTACGTCTGTAAGATAAAGTCATTAAACTCAATTCAGTTCCTAACTGATAATATTCGGATGGTGCAGCATATCCCAGTTTATAAGCTACATATCTTAAAAACAGGTGCTGAACATGTTTTATCTGTTGTATATAGATATTATAATTAGGAGACCATAAACTGGAAGCATACTCTAGGTGACGCTTAACAAGTGCACAATACAAAATCTTAACGTTGTTACATCTAAAATATCCTGAGTACATCTCTTTATAAAATCCAACATTTGTAATGATTTAGATGCAGATATATGCGGAAGAGAAGAGAGCTATCAATGGTCACATCAAGGTCCTTTATGCTGTAAACTGTATCTAAAGATTCCTCATTTATTCTATAAGAATAATTAACAGTAATTCTACCACGGCAGAATATCATAGCATGACACTGCATATCATTTTTAAAACACCAATCGTTAAGGTCAGTTTGAAGGAGATGGCACTAAGAATTCTAGAAAAAAGCTAAAGATCATCAGCAAACAGAAGGTATTTACAAAAATGAAAACAGTGAGATATATCATTTATAAAAATATTGAACAAGAGAGAACCCAAATGTGACCCCTGAGGAACTCCCGTTGTAACCTGTATTTCTTTAGATTTGAAGTTACGCACTCGAACTATCTGAAAACGAACACTTAGATAACTTCCTGTCCAATCAATTAATGAGCCAGTCAAACCAAGAGTTGACAATTTTGCAAGAGCATATGATGATTGACTCGACCGAAGACCTTGGAGAAATTCGTGTATAAAGAATGGACCAAGGCTTCCGACACGAAATTGTCTGTCAAAAGATGAAGTTCAGTTGACCTACCAGAAATAAATCCAAGCTGTTCATTTATAAGCGTACCTTTGAAAGCGGAAGTCAAATATTTGCATATGATACTCTCAAACAGTTTGGAGATAGTACTTATGATGCTTATGGAATGATAATTTTTTACCAGAGTAATTATAATTATTTTTTTATATACAGGGTGTCCGGAAAATATGTGTACAACGGAAGACCACAGACTCTTGGTTTCAAAATAAACCGATATAGCCCTATTTACTTATTTCCAAAATTGATTCGTTTAGCCGCTAGAGAGCGCCAAAGTTTTCGAAAAATGTTTGTTTATTCCGAATATCTCGAAAACTATTTGATCGATTTTAACCATTTTTAGGCTAACCAACATTTTTTGACATTATTTAGAATCTTTTTCAGTCATGAGAAATATAAGAAAAATGATGTATCATGCAAATATAAGCACATATTTTTTTAACCTCCTGTACAATTTCTCTCAGTCTTTTTCTATTAGTAGCTGACTTTATTTAGCAATTTTTTTATACTTTCAGAATTTTGAAAAGATGAGTAGTTTAGGCAGAAAAAATATTTTTCGTATGTCAACAATATCAGCATTCGTTCTGCAACAAATAATGAAGTACCAGAAGTTGGCTCTGATATTTTAAGTGTCAGTTGTGTGTCAAATCTAATCAGCTACAGAAATTAGTCTCTCGGTTTATTCTTCTTCCTCAGTTACTTAGTTACTTTAGATCTTACTTTATTTGTTGTCGTTATTGTTGTGTTTGTTTATGTTTCTCATTTTTCATTATTTCATCATGGATACGTATACATATTCCGAACAAGTAGATATGCTTTTGGTTTATTGACTTTGTCAAGGTAACGGCCGCAAAAGGGTCTACATGGACAGATTCCCTCATCGACGAGTGCCAAATTATCAAACTTTTGCCAACATCGAAAGGGGACTTCGCGAATTTGGTTTCTTCCACCAAATGAATGCGGCTCAAGGGCGACAACGTACTACGAAAACTATACAGGTGGAGGAACAAATCCTAGATAAGATAGAAGAGAACCCAAAAATTAGTGCAAGACACATTGGACATGAAATAGGGATACCAAAAACCATAGTTCATGATGTTTTGAAGGAGCAGTTACTACATCCCTACCACATTCGATCGGTTCATGAATTGCTACCCATTGGCCCTGAAAAACGTTTAGCATTTTGTAATTTTATACAAGATCAAAGAGCCCATGATATCAACTTCAGCAAAAACATTTTATTTACAGATGAAGCATGTTTCACTAGGTCAGGCATTATTAATAACCATAACAAACACGTTTATGCTGATGAAAATCCACACTGTACTGAAATAAGACATTTTCAATATGAATTCAGAGTAAACGTGTGGGCGGGAATTATCGACAACTTTATTTTTGGCCCGGATGTGCTTCCACATCGATTAAATGGGGTCAACTATTTAAATTTTTTGTTGCAGAACGAATGCTGATATTGTTGACATACGAAAAATATTTTTTCTGCCTAAACTACTCATCTTTTCAAAATTTTGAAAGTATTAAAAAGTTTCTAAATAAAGTCAATACTACTAATAGAATAAAACTGAGGTACAGGAGGTTAAAAAATATGTGTTTATATTTGCATGATATCATTTTTCTTATATTTCTAATGACTGAAATTCTAAATAATGTCAAAAAGTGTCGGTTAGACTTATAACTGCGTAGCTCAAAAATGATTAAAATCGATCAAGTCGACTTTGGCGCTCTCTTGCGGCTAAACGAAGCAATTTTGGAAATAAGTAAATTGGGCTAAATCGGCTTATTTTGAACCCAGGACTCTGTGGTCTTCCGTTGTACACGTCTTTTCCGAACACCCTGTATACGTCAACAACTGTAGAAAAAGCTATTAGATGTTTTCGTAAAACATTGTTTCACACAATGTTTTCTGTTAATATTAACATTCGCCATAGAAGTGTGTTCTTATTATTTTGGTTTAAACTATTAGGTACTAGGTAATTTGTGACTCATTACTTATGGAACATCCTGAATGTATTTCTAAAAGTAGGGTTTGTGTAGAAAGTAATACATATTATTTTTTTTACTGCGGTAGTAGTTTACAAAAAATTCCTTTTGAATATCCGTAGTTTTAAGTGCTTTAGATCTTCTATAACAAATTTGTATTACTGTTAATTTCATTTAATCTTGAAACATATTATTAAAACACGCAGTACAGTTGCAGTGACGTGATAGTTCTATGAACTAATTAATATTACTTAATTCGCGAAATATGACAGAGGGATGCTGTGTTGGATTCAATTATTTTAATGGACGAGAACGTTCGTTTTGTATTCCGCGCTTCTCCGGAATTTATTTGTTGTGATCTTCCGTATTTTCAGTGGTGAAATTACCATGAAGATGAATGCAAAGAGCAAGAAAATGGCCTGCACGCATAACCGGGGATCTTATTGTTTTACATTCAGACCTCGTCCATGTAAGATCACGTAACTATACACACAACACGTGAGTTTCTCGTTATGTAAATTGTTAGTACGTGGCAATGTGTTTTTGCTCCAAAAATACTGCTTCCTAGTGCATTGTTCCAGCTTTTGATTTTTTTTTGTTTCTTTGGCGGAACACATGTACGATGCAGTTTGAAAGCTTGGTCGGTCTCTCTGTTGGCGTTGGCTAATATAATTAAACATGACTGCGTTGTCATATCGTGTTAAAACAATTTTCGCGTGACTGTGCTACGGAAAAATAGGAGCATTATACTATCATCGCTAGGTAAAGCGAGTGGCGCGATGTTTTGATATGACAGGGTGATTCAGAACTTTTTTTTTATATATTTTTCGGTATTAACAATATTGTAACTACTCTGTCGACTAAAGCCCCAACCAGCGTTGAATTACACCCACAATATCTACCCATATATTCTTTATTATTAACTTTTGTAACATTTTTTACTGTATTAGAAAGGTATTTTAAGCTAATATACAGGGTGTTCCAAAATAGAAGGCCATACCATTAACCACATATTCTTTGCACAAAAATAATGCGACTTTCCTTATGTCACTTTTTATTTGGGCGTCCCTGTTTCAATATACAGGGTGTTAAAGTTACATTTAAAAAAACTATGAATCACTTGAAATTTTGCACGTACTTTTATCTTATGGCGGCATACTTATCATGTAATTTTGGTGAAAACAGTCGAAGGGTGAATGGAGGTAACTGAGGGATGTAGTACCCTTTACTCCCTCCAATTATTTCTAAGTTGCCTATGCAGCTTTTTCTTGAAATATCAAACATAGAATTTTCTTCTGATCATTTGGAAAAATAATATGGCATTAAACTCTGTAATACAGTTCTCTTATCAACCAAAAAATAATAGTCTTGTTTAGTAATAGTAATAATGAACGATCAACATAATAACTTTTTACCTAAATAACATTAAATAAAATAATTTATTAATTACTACTAATTTAACAAACATTCTACTTGCCCACCCTCCTCATTAACACATGTACATGCCCTTTTAAGTAGCAAAACCTTATATTTTGAAAGATATTCTCTTTTTATTTTAATTAGCAAATATTCATTCAGTAAGTATTACGATTTGCTAAGTTGCCAAGGTATTGTAATAACAGGTATATCCACATAATTTCACTTTCACTTGAAAATGGTAGTGAATGATAGATTTATGGCCACTACAAAATGCCGTTTATCTCCAAGACGAGGCCTTTACACAAAAAATTACAAGAAAGGTAAAATGATCAGAAGAAAATTCTACGTTTGATATTTCAAGAAAAAGCTGTATAGACGTACTTATAAGTAATTGGAGGGGATAAAGGGTACTGCATTCCTCAGTTACCTCCATTCGCTCTTCGATTTTTTTCACCAAAATTACATGATAAGTATGCCGCAATAAGATAAAAGTACGTACAAAATTTCAAGTGTGTATCTTAGAAATCAAGGGGATTATTAACAAAAATAGTTTTTTAAAATGTAATTTTAACATTATGTATATTGAAACAGAGACGTCCAAATAAAAAATGGCATAAGGAAAGTCGCATTATTTTTATCCAAAGAATATGTGGTTAATGGTATGGCCTTATATTTTGGGACACCCTGTATATAAAATCTCCTACAATTTCTATCAATGAAGTCATATGTATGTTCTCTGATACCAAACATCTAGGTATGCTAATGAACAATTCCACAGACAAAGCTCTATTCAATAATCATCTAAAAAAAATAATCTAGCTAAATTTACTAACTTGGTTTAATGAAAACATTCTATAAATGTCTTAGTTCACTTTTGAAAATGTGGGAACTGGAAAATTCAACCACAATAGATGAGATCTGACCTATTTCTACATTTTTAGGATTGATTCTTCAGGTGGCCTCCTTTAAGTTGAGTCAAATATCTAACTATAAAAATTATTATACCAATAAATTAAAATATTATGATCAAGTGCGTCAAATGCCTTACTAAAATCCAAAAGAGTAAGCACTGTTATTTTACCTTTGTCAACTTGGCTTATAATCTCATCAATTATATGAAGAAGTGCTGTTGAATAACTATGATTTATCCTAAATCCTGATTGCAAAACTGACAGTAAATTGTTATTATTTCGAAAGTGATTATCGATTACTTGTCCAAAACCTTAGACAACACTGGCAACACTGCAGTAGGTCTCAAATCCTTAAATTCAGTGGGATGAGCAACTTCGGGAATGGGTCTTATCAATGATTCTTTCCAGAAAGAGGGAAAAACACTATATTCGAGACAATAATTTACTAAACGTGTAATTAAAGGCAACATAATTTTATAAAAGTAATATTAAATCCATCCGTCTCAATAGCCTTAGAAGAAATGTAGCAAAAAAAAATAAAACTTAGAGTGAAGACCATTTGTAACATTCGTTTTTGACATACAGGATACAATTAAACGTATAGCAAATTGTTTATTTTTATTTTATTTGTTTAGAAAAAACAGTGTGTCAACAATTTAAATTAAATGCTGGAAATGGCTACCCTGTGCATCAATACATGCTCTAAATCATCTTCCCATCTGTCTTCTTACTCTTCGGAATATCCCAGGCGTATAGCGTATTGTTTTGCAGGTATTGGTAATACTTTCCATACTAATAATGCAGCTTCATTCGCTCGCTATGTGGGTAGAATACACCAGTTACTTTAGATGCCCCTAAAGGTAGAAATCGCATGGATTTAAGTCGGTTTTCCTTGGAACGTAAATTTAAATAGTTTCTTACATTGCGACTAAAATGAGCAGATGCCTCGTCGTGCATAAAACATAAACGACGGTGAACATTAAGAGGGGCAGCTTCTAGAAGGATAGGTAGATTTATCTGTAAAAAATTGAGGTATGTGCGTCCATGTAATACAATAAGTTTCAATAATTCCTGCCCACATATTGACTGAAAACTGCTGCTGGTGTCGCGATTCATGAATAATGTGTGGATTTACATCCGCCCAAAAATGTTCATTGTGACACTTAAAAACACCGTTTCTGGTAAATGAAGCATCATCCGTGAACAACATGAAAGAAATAAATTGCCGATCTTCTGATTTTTTTTTTTGTTTAGCCATTGACAATACTGCAGTCTCACAGGAAAATCAGCTTCAGAGAGGGCTTGAATTTTGTGCAAATGATTTCATTTGCCAGACGCTTTGAACTTATTACAGGATTTTGTTCAACCGGTTGTAAATTATTTCCCTGATTTTCCACTCTTGGTGCAATTCTTTACGCCCCACAATCTACGAACATTCGAAAAAAGTGTTTGCACAAGGTAATTGGCGGTCAGGGAATGCATCATCATAAAGACGCCTTACTTCATTGGAATTTCCGTTTGCTTCTCCAAACATAAGATGTAACTTGATGATACTCCGCCTACTTTGGATTAAATGCTAGGCAATATTTAAGTTTCATTTTTCCAAATCGATTAATTGACTGTGGACAAGACGCAACTATTCAGTGGCCACCACACCCCCACGATTTAACTCCATTGGACTTCAGTGTTTGGGGATTTACGATGGACGACGTTTATTCCGAATCAGTTAAGAATATTGATTAACTGAAATGGCGTATTGTAAATAATTTTGAGACTTTATATAATTGTCTCTTATTTGCATTAAGTTTAAGTTTGGAATACTGATAATTTGAAAATTTAAATTTTGATATTGCCTTATAAAACTTTCTTTAACTAATTATGCCTCAGAACCAAAATCAATTAAAATTTCAGCTATTATGTCAAAAAATGTTCCGCTTACATAAATTAATGATATAATGTTTTTTTTTTTGTTTCAGGTCATTTCCCTGTTAAATAAACTCGCGTGGAAGTCAATATGCACACATTTGGAAATCTACATTTGGTTCAAAGTTTTTGGACCTACATCTGACTGTTGTGGTTGGTTGGTTGCCTGTATTTGTGAGTCTCTGTCTAAGGATTGCGTTTGATATATATTTGTGTCATTACGAGTTGGATTGATTTGGCCTTTCCAAAGAATGAGTACCACCAGGTCTCACCTTTGGAAATTTGTCCTTCCTGACAATAATCATTTTGTCTGTGTTTTGTATTACTTTGCCTATTATTGTTGTTTGATATTGTATTATTGTTATTTTGTCAATGATTATAATTTTGCTGTCTGGTCTGGTACTTAATATAATTTCTGTTTGTATTGTTGTTATAATTGTTGTAATTATTATTATTCCAGAATCTATTACTATAATTTTGATAAACTTTATTGTATCTGTTATAATTATTGTTATTATTTTGTCTGTTTCGTCTATTCGACTTAAACAGACACATAATTGATCCATATTATTAATATTATGTATTGCTAGATTTTCAGCAATCTCTAATTTGAAGTGTCTAGAAATGTACAACATAATTTCACTCTCTGTCATAGGTGGATTTAAATATATAAGTGTAAAGCATACCTAGATAAAGGTCTTAAAAGTCATAATTCAATTTACCATAATGGAATATTTTTATAATCTTATTTTGTATAAATAAATTCACCCCAGAAATAACGGAGTTTTCCCATGTCTGTACCACTTTTCTTGCATTCCTTTTTATTTTTATTTAATTTTTCTTTAATTTCTTAATTCCATTTGAGTAATTCGTACTTCTATATCCTTCTGAAATTTCTTCTGCTCTTCTTTACCTTCATTTTATATTTATTCTTCTGTATTCTTCCTTGTCTTTCCTTCTCTGTTTTCTCCTCCTTCTTTATCTTGTTTTCTTTCTCCTATTGCTTTTCTTTGTTGTTCTTTTTTCTCTTCATCTTATTTTCTTTCCATTTAGTTCAACATTGATATCAAACAAGCAATCTCTAAAGATGTCTCTTCTGTTTCTCTTATCCATTATTCTTCTTTTTCATTTTGTATCCTATTACTAGCCTTAACTTTTCACTCCTGTTTTTCGAACGTCATCGTTTGCAACAACTGAAACAATTATTTTTTTTGTATTTGTCTCTTATCAGATTTTTATTTTGATAGGGTTGATTGTGTTTGATGTGTTATAAACATTGTATACTATTTTTAAAATCCCCTGTTATATTTTAACTCTGACTTACCTTTATTATCCTTATGGTCGCACGCCAGTTTCTGCGAGTACTTTATTTTGTTAATTGATTTGCAAAAATCACTGGATTTAATTATACTTTCCAAAACCAATTTCTATCATTTTGTTGTTTGATTGTTTGTTTATCTTAATAAAGTTTTTTAGCTCACTGTTTTTTTTTCTCTTGACATATTTCAGTTACGTTAACTCTTTATCATCGTAGTCGGTTCAAACAAGAATTAATTTGTTTTTCTAAGGAAAATTTATAAAAATGATTTTTTTCTGAAGAATTATTCGAGCAACTATCACTGCCAGCAGGTCGGGAATGAGTCCCCGTATACAATCTTCCCGGTGTTTCTAAGAGGTACCTGGAGGTTTTGCTCTAAAACGAAAGGTTTTCGAGATATTTGGGTACTTTTAAAATTATAGCCTATCTTCGGGACGTCATAACTTCCTTATCTAGCTCTCCCGAAACGCTAATTTGACCTGTCTTTTAGTTTTTCCGTATCTGCAACCGTTCGAGAGTTACGGTCGATCGAAGTTTTGGATTTTTCACGCCAACGGCAGTCGTCGAGCAGAAAACCGGCGCCGCCGACGCCATTATCGTTTATAAAATAGCGTCTGCGGCGTCCTTAACGGTATTTTAGCCGGCCGCAATCGATACATTGTCGCGTGGAAATTTTTCAAGAAATTTTTACAACGGAAATGTTCAAAAACGAATTTTTTCTGAAAAATTTTTCGGGCAACTATCGGTCTCAGCAGATCGGGAATGGATCCCTCTATACATTCCTCCCTGGTGTTTCTAAGAGGTACCTGGAGCCGTTTTGCTCTAAAACGAACGGTTTTCGAGATATTTGGATTTTTCTAAAATTATAGGCTATTTTCGGGACGTCATAACTCCCTTATTATTCGACGCAGGGGGACGCGGTTTGTTTCATTCGAAAGCTCTCTCGAAGCGCTAATTTGACCTGTCTTTTAGTTTTTCCGTATCTGCAACCGTTCGAGAGTTACGGTCGATCGAAGTTTTGGATTTTTCACGCCAACGGCAGTCGTCGAGCAGAAAACCGGCGCCGCCGACGCCGATATCGTTTATAAAATAGCGTCTGCGGCGTCCTTAACGGTATTTTAGCCGGCCGCAATCGATACATTGTCGCGTGGAAATTTTTCAAGAAATTTTTACAACGGAAATGTTCAAAAACGAATTTTTTCTGAAAAATTTTTCGGGCAACTATCGGTCTCAGCAGATCGGGAATGGATCCCTCTATACATTCCTCCCTGGTGTTTCTAAGAGGTACCTGGAGCCGTTTTGCTCTAAAACGAACGGTTTTCGAGATATTTGGATTTTTCTAAAATTATAGGCTATTTTCGGGACGTCATAACTCCCTTATTATTCGACGCAGGGGGACGCGGTTTGTTTCATTCGAAAGCTCTCTCGAAGCGCTAATTTGACCTGTCTTTTAGTTTTTCCGTATCTGCAACCGTTCGAGAGTTACGGTCGATCGAAGTTTTGGATTTTTCACGCCAACGGCAGTCGTCGAGCAGAAAACCGGCGCCGCCGACGCCGATATCGTTTATAAAATAGCGTCTGCGGCGTCCTTAACGGTATTTTAGCCGGCCGCAATCGATACATTGTCGCGTGGAAATTTTTCAAGAAATTTTTACAACGGAAATGTTCAAAAACGAATTTTTTCTGAAAAATTTTTCGGGCAACTATCGGTCTCAGCAGATCGGGAATGGATCCCTCTATACATTCCTCCCTGGTGTTTCTAAGAGGTACCTGGAGCCGTTTTGCTCTAAAACGAACGGTTTTCGAGATATTTGGATTTTTCTAAAATTATAGGCTATTTTCGGGACGTCATAACTCCCTTATTATTCGACGCAGGGGGACGCGGTTTGTTTCATTCGAAAGCTCTCTCGAAGCGCTAATTTGACCTGTCTTTTAGTTTTTCCGTATCTGCAACCGTTCGAGAGTTACGGTCGATCGAAGTTTTGGATTTTTCACGCCAACGGCAGTCGTCGAGCAGAAAACCGGCGCCGCCGACGCCGATATCGTTTATAAAATAGCGTCTGCGGCGTCCTTAACGGTATTTTAGCCGGCCGCAATCGATACATTGTCGCGTGGAAATTTTTCAAGAAATTTTTACAACGGAAATGTTCAAAAACGAATTTTTTCTGAAAAATTTTTCGGGCAACTATCGGTCTCAGCAGATCGGGAATGGATCCCTCTATACATTCCTCCCTGGTGTTTCTAAGAGGTACCTGGAGCCGTTTTGCTCTAAAACGAACGGTTTTCGAGATATTTGGATTTTTCTAAAATTATAGCCTATTTTCGGGACGTCATAACTCCCTTATTATTCGACGCAGGGGGACGCGGTTTGTTTCATTCGAAAGCTCTCTCGAAGCGCTAATTTGACCTGTCTTTTAGTTTTTCCGTATCTGCAACCGTTCGAGAGTTACGGTCGATCGAAGTTTTGGATTTTTCACGCCAACGGCAGTCGTCGAGCAGAAAACCGGCGCCGCCGACGCCGATATCGTTTATAAAATAGCGTCTGCGGCGTCCTTAACGGTATTTTAGCCGGCCGCAATCGATACATTGTCGCGTGGAAATTTTTCAAGAAATTTTTACAACGGAAATGTTCAAAAACGAATTTTTTCTGAAAAATTTTTCGGGCAACTATCGGTCTCAGCAGATCGGGAATGGATCCCTCTATACATTCCTCCCTGGTGTTTCTAAGAGGTACCTGGAGCCGTTTTGCTCTAAAACGAACGGTTTTCGAGATATTTGGATTTTTCTAAAATTATAGGCTATTTTCGGGACGTCATAACTCCCTTATTATTCGACGCAGGGGGACGCGGTTTGTTTCATTCGAAAGCTCTCTCGAAGCGCTAATTTGACCTGTCTTTTAGTTTTTCCGTATCTGCAACCGTTCGAGAGTTACGGTCGATCGAAGTTTTGGATTTTTCACGCCAACGGCAGTCGTCGAGCAGAAAACCGGCGCCGCCGACGCCGATATCGTTTATAAAATAGCGTCTGCGGCGTCCTTAACGGTATTTTAGCCGGCCGCAATCGATACATTGTCGCGTGGAAATTTTTCAAGAAATTTTTACAACGGAAATGTTCAAAAACGAATTTTTTCTGAAAAATTTTTCGGGCAACTATCGGTCTCAGCAGATCGGGAATGGATCCCTCTATACATTCCTCCCTGGTGTTTCTAAGAGGTACCTGGAGCCGTTTTGCTCTAAAACGAACGGTTTTCGAGATATTTGGATTTTTCTAAAATTATAGGCTATTTTCGGGACGTCATAACTCCCTTATTATTCGACGCAGGGGGACGCGGTTTGTTTCATTCGAAAGCTCTCTCGAAGCGCTAATTTGACCTGTCTTTTAGTTTTTCCGTATCTGCAACCGTTCGAGAGTTACGGTCGATCGAAGTTTTGGATTTTTCACGCCAACGGCAGTCGTCGAGCAGAAAACCGGCGCCGCCGACGCCGATATCGTTTATAAAATAGCGTCTGCGGCGTCCTTAACGGTATTTTAGCCGGCCGCAATCGATACATTGTCGCGTGGAAATTTTTCAAGAAATTTTTACAACGGAAATGTTCAAAAACGAATTTTTTCTGAAAAATTTTTCGGGCAACTATCGGTCTCAGCAGATCGGGAATGGATCCCTCTATACATTCCTCCCTGGTGTTTCTAAGAGGTACCTGGAGCCGTTTTGCTCTAAAACGAACGGTTTTCGAGATATTTGGATTTTTCTAAAATTATAGGCTATTTTCGGGACGTCATAACTCCCTTATTATTCGACGCAGGGGGACGCGGTTTGTTTCATTCGAAAGCTCTCTCGAAGCGCTAATTTGACCTGTCTTTTAGTTTTTCCGTATCTGCAACCGTTCGAGAGTTACGGTCGATCGAAGTTTTGGATTTTTCACGCCAACGGCAGTCGTCGAGCAGAAAACCGGCGCCGCCGACGCCGATATCGTTTATAAAATAGCGTCTGCGGCGTCCTTAACGGTATTTTAGCCGGCCGCAATCGATACATTGTCGCGTGGAAATTTTTCAAGAAATTTTTACAACGGAAATGTTCAAAAACGAATTTTTTCTGAAAAATTTTTCGGGCAACTATCGGTCTCAGCAGATCGGGAATGGATCCCTCTATACATTCCTCCCTGGTGTTTCTAAGAGGTACCTGGAGCCGTTTTGCTCTAAAACGAACGGTTTTCGAGATATTTGGATTTTTCTAAAATTATAGGCTATTTTCGGGACGTCATAACTCCCTTATTATTCGACGCAGGGGGACGCGGTTTGTTTCATTCGAAAGCTCTCTCGAAGCGCTAATTTGACCTGTCTTTTAGTTTTTCCGTATCTGCAACCGTTCGAGAGTTACGGTCGATCGAAGTTTTGGATTTTTCACGCCAACGGCAGTCGTCGAGCAGAAAACCGGCGCCGCCGACGCCGATATCGTTTATAAAATAGCGTCTGCGGCGTCCTTAACGGTATTTTAGCCGGCCGCAATCGATACATTGTCGCGTGGAAATTTTTCAAGAAATTTTTACAACGGAAATGTTCAAAAACGAATTTTTTCTGAAAAATTTTTCGGGCAACTATCGGTCTCAGCAGATCGGGAATGGATCCCTCTATACATTCCTCCCTGGTGTTTCTAAGAGGTACCTGGAGCCGTTTTGCTCTAAAACGAACGGTTTTCGAGATATTTGGATTTTTCTAAAATTATAGGCTATTTTCGGGACGTCATAACTCCCTTATTATTCGACGCAGGGGGACGCGGTTTGTTTCATTCGAAAGCTCTCTCGAAGCGCTAATTTGACCTGTCTTTTAGTTTTTCCGTATCTGCAACCGTTCGAGAGTTACGGTCGATCGAAGTTTTGGATTTTTCACGCCAACGGCAGTCGTCGAGCAGAAAACCGGCGCCGCCGACGCCGATATCGTTTATAAAATAGCGTCTGCGGCGTCCTTAACGGTATTTTAGCCGGCCGCAATCGATACATTGTCGCGTGGAAATTTTTCAAGAAATTTTTACAACGGAAATGTTCAAAAACGAATTTTTTCTGAAAAATTTTTCGGGCAACTATCGGTCTCAGCAGATCGGGAATGGATCCCTCTATACATTCCTCCCTGGTGTTTCTAAGAGGTACCTGGAGCCGTTTTGCTCTAAAACGAACGGTTTTCGAGATATTTGGATTTTTCTAAAATTATAGGCTATTTTCGGGACGTCATAACTCCCTTATTATTCGACGCAGGGGGACGCGGTTTGTTTCATTCGAAAGCTCTCTCGAAGCGCTAATTTGACCTGTCTTTTAGTTTTTCCGTATCTGCAACCGTTCGAGAGTTACGGTCGATCGAAGTTTTGGATTTTTCACGCCAACGGCAGTCGTCGAGCAGAAAACCGGCGCCGCCGACGCCGATATCGTTTATAAAATAGCGTCTGCGGCGTCCTTAACGGTATTTTAGCCGGCCGCAATCGATACATTGTCGCGTGGAAATTTTTCAAGAAATTTTTACAACGGAAATGTTCAAAAACGAATTTTTTCTGAAAAATTTTTCGGGCAACTATCGGTCTCAGCAGATCGGGAATGGATCCCTCTATACATTCCTCCCTGGTGTTTCTAAGAGGTACCTGGAGCCGTTTTGCTCTAAAACGAACGGTTTTCGAGATATTTGGATTTTTCTAAAATTATAGGCTATTTTCGGGACGTCATAACTCCCTTATTATTCGACGCAGGGGGACGCGGTTTGTTTCATTCGAAAGCTCTCTCGAAGCGCTAATTTGACCTGTCTTTTAGTTTTTCCGTATCTGCAACCGTTCGAGAGTTACGGTCGATCGAAGTTTTGGATTTTTCACGCCAACGGCAGTCGTCGAGCAGAAAACCGGCGCCGCCGACGCCGATATCGTTTATAAAATAGCGTCTGCGGCGTCCTTAACGGTATTTTAGCCGGCCGCAATCGATACATTGTCGCGTGGAAATTTTTCAAGAAATTTTTACAACGGAAATGTTCAAAAACGAATTTTTTCTGAAAAATTTTTCGGGCAACTATCGGTCTCAGCAGATCGGGAATGGATCCCTCTATACATTCCTCCCTGGTGTTTCTAAGAGGTACCTGGAGCCGTTTTGCTCTAAAACGAACGGTTTTCGAGATATTTGGATTTTTCTAAAATTATAGGCTATTTTCGGGACGTCATAACTCCCTTATTATTCGACGCAGGGGGACGCGGTTTGTTTCATTCGAAAGCTCTCTCGAAGCGCTAATTTGACCTGTCTTTTAGTTTTTCCGTATCTGCAACCGTTCGAGAGTTACGGTCGATCGAAGTTTTGGATTTTTCACGCCAACGGCAGTCGTCGAGCAGAAAACCGGCGCCGCCGACGCCGATATCGTTTATAAAATAGCGTCTGCGGCGTCCTTAACGGTATTTTAGCCGGCCGCAATCGATACATTGTCGCGTGGAAATTTTTCAAGAAATTTTTACAACGGAAATGTTCAAAAACGAATTTTTTCTGAAAAATTTTTCGGGCAACTATCGGTCTCAGCAGATCGGGAATGGATCCCTCTATACATTCCTCCCTGGTGTTTCTAAGAGGTACCTGGAGCCGTTTTGCTCTAAAACGAACGGTTTTCGAGATATTTGGATTTTTCTAAAATTATAGGCTATTTTCGGGACGTCATAACTCCCTTATTATTCGACGCAGGGGGACGCGGTTTGTTTCATTCGAAAGCTCTCTCGAAGCGCTAATTTGACCTGTCTTTTAGTTTTTCCGTATCTGCAACCGTTCGAGAGTTACGGTCGATCGAAGTTTTGGATTTTTCACGCCAACGGCAGTCGTCGAGCAGAAAACCGGCGCCGCCGACGCCGATATCGTTTATAAAATAGCGTCTGCGGCGTCCTTAACGGTATTTTAGCCGGCCGCAATCGATACATTGTCGCGTGGAAATTTTTCAAGAAATTTTTACAACGGAAATGTTCAAAAACGAATTTTTTCTGAAAAATTTTTCGGGCAACTATCGGTCTCAGCAGATCGGGAATGGATCCCTCTATACATTCCTCCCTGGTGTTTCTAAGAGGTACCTGGAGCCGTTTTGCTCTAAAACGAACGGTTTTCGAGATATTTGGATTTTTCTAAAATTATAGGCTATTTTCGGGACGTCATAACTCCCTTATTATTCGACGCAGGGGGACGCGGTTTGTTTCATTCGAAAGCTCTCTCGAAGCGCTAATTTGACCTGTCTTTTAGTTTTTCCGTATCTGCAACCGTTCGAGAGTTACGGTCGATCGAAGTTTTGGATTTTTCACGCCAACGGCAGTCGTCGAGCAGAAAACCGGCGCCGCCGACGCCGATATCGTTTATAAAATAGCGTCTGCGGCGTCCTTAACGGTATTTTAGCCGGCCGCAATCGATACATTGTCGCGTGGAAATTTTTCAAGAAATTTTTACAACGGAAATGTTCAAAAACGAATTTTTTCTGAAAAATTTTTCGGGCAACTATCGGTCTCAGCAGATCGGGAATGGATCCCTCTATACATTCCTCCCTGGTGTTTCTAAGAGGTACCTGGAGCCGTTTTGCTCTAAAACGAACGGTTTTCGAGATATTTGGATTTTTCTAAAATTATAGCCTATTTT
This sequence comes from Monochamus alternatus, assembly GCA_037114965.1. Classification (NCBI taxonomy): domain Eukaryota; kingdom Metazoa; phylum Arthropoda; class Insecta; order Coleoptera; family Cerambycidae; genus Monochamus; species Monochamus alternatus. The sequence continues at coordinate 10,672,498 of CM073432.1, read as the reverse complement.
CGGGACGTCATAACTCCCTTATTATTCGACGCAGGGGGACGCGGTTTGTTTCATTCGAAAGCTCTCTCGAAGCGCTAATTTGACCTGTCTTTTAGTTTTTCCGTATCTGCAACCGTTCGAGAGTTACGGTCGATCGAAGTTTTGGATTTTTCACGCCAACGGCAGTCGTCGAGCAGAAAACCGGCGCCGCCGACGCCGATATCGTTTATAAAATAGCGTCTGCGGCGTCCTTAACGGTATTTTAGCCGGCCGCAATCGATACATTGTCGCGTGGAAATTTTTCAAGAAATTTTTACAACGGAAATGTTCAAAAACGAATTTTTTCTGAAAAATTTTTCGGGCAACTATCGGTCTCAGCAGATCGGGAATGGATCCCTCTATACATTCCTCCCTGGTGTTTCTAAGAGGTACCTGGAGCCGTTTTGCTCTAAAACGAACGGTTTTCGAGATATTTGGATTTTTCTAAAATTATAGGCTATTTTCGGGACGTCATAACTCCCTTATTATTCGACGCAGGGGGACGCGGTTTGTTTCATTCGAAAGCTCTCTCGAAGCGCTAATTTGACCTGTCTTTTAGTTTTTCCGTATCTGCAACCGTTCGAGAGTTACGGTCGATCGAAGTTTTGGATTTTTCACGCCAACGGCAGTCGTCGAGCAGAAAACCGGCGCCGCCGACGCCGATATCGTTTATAAAATAGCGTCTGCGGCGTCCTTAACGGTATTTTAGCCGGCCGCAATCGATACATTGTCGCGTGGAAATTTTTCAAGAAATTTTTACAACGGAAATGTTCAAAAACGAATTTTTTCTGAAAAATTTTTCGGGCAACTATCGGTCTCAGCAGATCGGGAATGGATCCCTCTATACATTCCTCCCTGGTGTTTCTAAGAGGTACCTGGAGCCGTTTTGCTCTAAAACGAACGGTTTTCGAGATATTTGGATTTTTCTAAAATTATAGGCTATTTTCGGGACGTCATAACTCCCTTATTATTCGACGCAGGGGGACGCGGTTTGTTTCATTCGAAAGCTCTCTCGAAGCGCTAATTTGACCTGTCTTTTAGTTTTTCCGTATCTGCAACCGTTCGAGAGTTACGGTCGATCGAAGTTTTGGATTTTTCACGCCAACGGCAGTCGTCGAGCAGAAAACCGGCGCCGCCGACGCCGATATCGTTTATAAAATAGCGTCTGCGGCGTCCTTAACGGTATTTTAGCCGGCCGCAATCGATACATTGTCGCGTGGAAATTTTTCAAGAAATTTTTACAACGGAAATGTTCAAAAACGAATTTTTTCTGAAAAATTTTTCGGGCAACTATCGGTCTCAGCAGATCGGGAATGGATCCCTCTATACATTCCTCCCTGGTGTTTCTAAGAGGTACCTGGAGCCGTTTTGCTCTAAAACGAACGGTTTTCGAGATATTTGGATTTTTCTAAAATTATAGGCTATTTTCGGGACGTCATAACTCCCTTATTATTCGACGCAGGGGGACGCGGTTTGTTTCATTCGAAAGCTCTCTCGAAGCGCTAATTTGACCTGTCTTTTAGTTTTTCCGTATCTGCAACCGTTCGAGAGTTACGGTCGATCGAAGTTTTGGATTTTTCACGCCAACGGCAGTCGTCGAGCAGAAAACCGGCGCCGCCGACGCCGATATCGTTTATAAAATAGCGTCTGCGGCGTCCTTAACGGTATTTTAGCCGGCCGCAATCGATACATTGTCGCGTGGAAATTTTTCAAGAAATTTTTACAACGGAAATGTTCAAAAACGAATTTTTTCTGAAAAATTTTTCGGGCAACTATCGGTCTCAGCAGATCGGGAATGGATCCCTCTATACATTCCTCCCTGGTGTTTCTAAGAGGTACCTGGAGCCGTTTTGCTCTAAAACGAACGGTTTTCGAGATATTTGGATTTTTCTAAAATTATAGGCTATTTTCGGGACGTCATAACTCCCTTATTATTCGACGCAGGGGGACGCGGTTTGTTTCATTCGAAAGCTCTCTCGAAGCGCTAATTTGACCTGTCTTTTAGTTTTTCCGTATCTGCAACCGTTCGAGAGTTACGGTCGATCGAAGTTTTGGATTTTTCACGCCAACGGCAGTCGTCGAGCAGAAAACCGGCGCCGCCGACGCCGATATCGTTTATAAAATAGCGTCTGCGGCGTCCTTAACGGTATTTTAGCCGGCCGCAATCGATACATTGTCGCGTGGAAATTTTTCAAGAAATTTTTACAACGGAAATGTTCAAAAACGAATTTTTTCTGAAAAATTTTTCGGGCAACTATCGGTCTCAGCAGATCGGGAATGGATCCCTCTATACATTCCTCCCTGGTGTTTCTAAGAGGTACCTGGAGCCGTTTTGCTCTAAAACGAACGGTTTTCGAGATATTTGGATTTTTCTAAAATTATAGGCTATTTTCGGGACGTCATAACTCCCTTATTATTCGACGCAGGGGGACGCGGTTTGTTTCATTCGAAAGCTCTCTCGAAGCGCTAATTTGACCTGTCTTTTAGTTTTTCCGTATCTGCAACCGTTCGAGAGTTACGGTCGATCGAAGTTTTGGATTTTTCACGCCAACGGCAGTCGTCGAGCAGAAAACCGGCGCCGCCGACGCCGATATCGTTTATAAAATAGCGTCTGCGGCGTCCTTAACGGTATTTTAGCCGGCCGCAATCGATACATTGTCGCGTGGAAATTTTTCAAGAAATTTTTACAACGGAAATGTTCAAAAACGAATTTTTTCTGAAAAATTTTTCGGGCAACTATCGGTCTCAGCAGATCGGGAATGGATCCCTCTATACATTCCTCCCTGGTGTTTCTAAGAGGTACCTGGAGCCGTTTTGCTCTAAAACGAACGGTTTTCGAGATATTTGGATTTTTCTAAAATTATAGGCTATTTTCGGGACGTCATAACTCCCTTATTATTCGACGCAGGGGGACGCGGTTTGTTTCATTCGAAAGCTCTCTCGAAGCGCTAATTTGACCTGTCTTTTAGTTTTTCCGTATCTGCAACCGTTCGAGAGTTACGGTCGATCGAAGTTTTGGATTTTTCACGCCAACGGCAGTCGTCGAGCAGAAAACCGGCGCCGCCGACGCCGATATCGTTTATAAAATAGCGTCTGCGGCGTCCTTAACGGTATTTTAGCCGGCCGCAATCGATACATTGTCGCGTGGAAATTTTTCAAGAAATTTTTACAACGGAAATGTTCAAAAACGAATTTTTTCTGAAAAATTTTTCGGGCAACTATCGGTCTCAGCAGATCGGGAATGGATCCCTCTATACATTCCTCCCTGGTGTTTCTAAGAGGTACCTGGAGCCGTTTTGCTCTAAAACGAACGGTTTTCGAGATATTTGGATTTTTCTAAAATTATAGGCTATTTTCGGGACGTCATAACTCCCTTATTATTCGACGCAGGGGGACGCGGTTTGTTTCATTCGAAAGCTCTCTCGAAGCGCTAATTTGACCTGTCTTTTAGTTTTTCCGTATCTGCAACCGTTCGAGAGTTACGGTCGATCGAAGTTTTGGATTTTTCACGCCAACGGCAGTCGTCGAGCAGAAAACCGGCGCCGCCGACGCCGATATCGTTTATAAAATAGCGTCTGCGGCGTCCTTAACGGTATTTTAGCCGGCCGCAATCGATACATTGTCGCGTGGAAATTTTTCAAGAAATTTTTACAACGGAAATGTTCAAAAACGAATTTTTTCTGAAAAATTTTTCGGGCAACTATCGGTCTCAGCAGATCGGGAATGGATCCCTCTATACATTCCTCCCTGGTGTTTCTAAGAGGTACCTGGAGCCGTTTTGCTCTAAAACGAACGGTTTTCGAGATATTTGGATTTTTCTAAAATTATAGGCTATTTTCGGGACGTCATAACTCCCTTATTATTCGACGCAGGGGGACGCGGTTTGTTTCATTCGAAAGCTCTCTCGAAGCGCTAATTTGACCTGTCTTTTAGTTTTTCCGTATCTGCAACCGTTCGAGAGTTACGGTCGATCGAAGTTTTGGATTTTTCACGCCAACGGCAGTCGTCGAGCAGAAAACCGGCGCCGCCGACGCCGATATCGTTTATAAAATAGCGTCTGCGGCGTCCTTAACGGTATTTTAGCCGGCCGCAATCGATACATTGTCGCGTGGAAATTTTTCAAGAAATTTTTACAACGGAAATGTTCAAAAACGAATTTTTTCTGAAAAATTTTTCGGGCAACTATCGGTCTCAGCAGATCGGGAATGGATCCCTCTATACATTCCTCCCTGGTGTTTCTAAGAGGTACCTGGAGCCGTTTTGCTCTAAAACGAACGGTTTTCGAGATATTTGGATTTTTCTAAAATTATAGGCTATTTTCGGGACGTCATAACTCCCTTATTATTCGACGCAGGGGGACGCGGTTTGTTTCATTCGAAAGCTCTCTCGAAGCGCTAATTTGACCTGTCTTTTAGTTTTTCCGTATCTGCAACCGTTCGAGAGTTACGGTCGATCGAAGTTTTGGATTTTTCACGCCAACGGCAGTCGTCGAGCAGAAAACCGGCGCCGCCGACGCCGATATCGTTTATAAAATAGCGTCTGCGGCGTCCTTAACGGTATTTTAGCCGGCCGCAATCGATACATTGTCGCGTGGAAATTTTTCAAGAAATTTTTACAACGGAAATGTTCAAAAACGAATTTTTTCTGAAAAATTTTTCGGGCAACTATCGGTCTCAGCAGATCGGGAATGGATCCCTCTATACATTCCTCCCTGGTGTTTCTAAGAGGTACCTGGAGCCGTTTTGCTCTAAAACGAACGGTTTTCGAGATATTTGGATTTTTCTAAAATTATAGGCTATTTTCGGGACGTCATAACTCCCTTATTATTCGACGCAGGGGGACGCGGTTTGTTTCATTCGAAAGCTCTCTCGAAGCGCTAATTTGACCTGTCTTTTAGTTTTTCCGTATCTGCAACCGTTCGAGAGTTACGGTCGATCGAAGTTTTGGATTTTTCACGCCAACGGCAGTCGTCGAGCAGAAAACCGGCGCCGCCGACGCCGATATCGTTTATAAAATAGCGTCTGCGGCGTCCTTAACGGTATTTTAGCCGGCCGCAATCGATACATTGTCGCGTGGAAATTTTTCAAGAAATTTTTACAACGGAAATGTTCAAAAACGAATTTTTTCTGAAAAATTTTTCGGGCAACTATCGGTCTCAGCAGATCGGGAATGGATCCCTCTATACATTCCTCCCTGGTGTTTCTAAGAGGTACCTGGAGCCGTTTTGCTCTAAAACGAACGGTTTTCGAGATATTTGGATTTTTCTAAAATTATAGGCTATTTTCGGGACGTCATAACTCCCTTATTATTCGACGCAGGGGGACGCGGTTTGTTTCATTCGAAAGCTCTCTCGAAGCGCTAATTTGACCTGTCTTTTAGTTTTTCCGTATCTGCAACCGTTCGAGAGTTACGGTCGATCGAAGTTTTGGATTTTTCACGCCAACGGCAGTCGTCGAGCAGAAAACCGGCGCCGCCGACGCCGATATCGTTTATAAAATAGCGTCTGCGGCGTCCTTAACGGTATTTTAGCCGGCCGCAATCGATACATTGTCGCGTGGAAATTTTTCAAGAAATTTTTACAACGGAAATGTTCAAAAACGAATTTTTTCTGAAAAATTTTTCGGGCAACTATCGGTCTCAGCAGATCGGGAATGGATCCCTCTATACATTCCTCCCTGGTGTTTCTAAGAGGTACCTGGAGCCGTTTTGCTCTAAAACGAACGGTTTTCGAGATATTTGGATTTTTCTAAAATTTATAGGCTATTTTCGGGACGTCATAACTCCCTTATTATTCGACGCAGGGGGACGCGGTTTGTTTCATTCGAAAGCTCTCTCGAAGCGCTAATTTGACCTGTCTTTTAGTTTTTCCGTATCTGCAACCGTTCGAGAGTTACGGTCGATCGAAGTTTTGGATTTTTCACGCCAACGGCAGTCGTCGAGCAGAAAACCGGCGCCGCCGACGCCGATATCGTTTATAAAATAGCGTCTGCGGCGTCCTTAACGGTATTTTAGCCGGCCGCAATCGATACATTGTCGCGTGGAAATTTTTCAAGAAATTTTTACAACGGAAATGTTCAAAAACGAATTTTTTCTGAAAAATTTTTCGGGCAACTATCGGTCTCAGCAGATCGGGAATGGATCCCTCTATACATTCCTCCCTGGTGTTTCTAAGAGGTACCTGGAGCCGTTTTGCTCTAAAACGAACGGTTTTCGAGATATTTGGATTTTTCTAAAATTATAGGCTATTTTCGGGACGTCATAACTCCCTTATTATTCGACGCAGGGGGACGCGGTTTGTTTCATTCGAAAGCTCTCTCGAAGCGCTAATTTGACCTGTCTTTTAGTTTTTCCGTATCTGCAACCGTTCGAGAGTTACGGTCGATCGAAGTTTTGGATTTTTCACGCCAACGGCAGTCGTCGAGCAGAAAACCGGCGCCGCCGACGCCGATATCGTTTATAAAATAGCGTCTGCGGCGTCCTTAACGGTATTTTAGCCGGCCGCAATCGATACATTGTCGCGTGGAAATTTTTCAAGAAATTTTTACAACGGAAATGTTCAAAAACGAATTTTTTCTGAAAAATTTTTCGGGCAACTATCGGTCTCAGCAGATCGGGAATGGATCCCTCTATACATTCCTCCCTGGTGTTTCTAAGAGGTACCTGGAGCCGTTTTGCTCTAAAACGAACGGTTTTCGAGATATTTGGATTTTTCTAAAATTATAGGCTATTTTCGGGACGTCATAACTCCCTTATTATTCGACGCAGGGGGACGCGGTTTGTTTCATTCGAAAGCTCTCTCGAAGCGCTAATTTGACCTGTCTTTTAGTTTTTCCGTATCTGCAACCGTTCGAGAGTTACGGTCGATCGAAGTTTTGGATTTTTCACGCCAACGGCAGTCGTCGAGCAGAAAACCGGCGCCGCCGACGCCGATATCGTTTATAAAATAGCGTCTGCGGCGTCCTTAACGGTATTTTAGCCGGCCGCAATCGATACATTGTCGCGTGGAAATTTTTCAAGAAATTTTTACAACGGAAATGTTCAAAAACGAATTTTTTCTGAAAAATTTTTCGGGCAACTATCGGTCTCAGCAGATCGGGAATGGATCCCTCTATACATTCCTCCCTGGTGTTTCTAAGAGGTACCTGGAGCCGTTTTGCTCTAAAACGAACGGTTTTCGAGATATTTGGATTTTTCTAAAATTATAGGCTATTTTCGGGACGTCATAACTCCCTTATTATTCGACGCAGGGGGACGCGGTTTGTTTCATTCGAAAGCTCTCTCGAAGCGCTAATTTGACCTGTCTTTTAGTTTTTCCGTATCTGCAACCGTTCGAGAGTTACGGTCGATCGAAGTTTTGGATTTTTCACGCCAACGGCAGTCGTCGAGCAGAAAACCGGCGCCGCCGACGCCGATATCGTTTATAAAATAGCGTCTGCGGCGTCCTTAACGGTATTTTAGCCGGCCGCAATCGATACATTGTCGCGTGGAAATTTTTCAAGAAATTTTTACAACGGAAATGTTCAAAAACGAATTTTTTCTGAAAAATTTTTCGGGCAACTATCGGTCTCAGCAGATCGGGAATGGATCCCTCTATACATTCCTCCCTGGTGTTTCTAAGAGGTACCTGGAGCCGTTTTGCTCTAAAACGAACGGTTTTCGAGATATTTGGATTTTTCTAAAATTATAGGCTATTTTCGGGACGTCATAACTCCCTTATTATTCGACGCAGGGGGACGCGGTTTGTTTCATTCGAAAGCTCTCTCGAAGCGCTAATTTGACCTGTCTTTTAGTTTTTCCGTATCTGCAACCGTTCGAGAGTTACGGTCGATCGAAGTTTTGGATTTTTCACGCCAACGGCAGTCGTCGAGCAGAAAACCGGCGCCGCCGACGCCGATATCGTTTATAAAATAGCGTCTGCGGCGTCCTTAACGGTATTTTAGCCGGCCGCAATCGATACATTGTCGCGTGGAAATTTTTCAAGAAATTTTTACAACGGAAATGTTCAAAAACGAATTTTTTCTGAAAAATTTTTCGGGCAACTATCGGTCTCAGCAGATCGGGAATGGATCCCTCTATACATTCCTCCCTGGTGTTTCTAAGAGGTACCTGGAGCCGTTTTGCTCTAAAACGAACGGTTTTCGAGATATTTGGATTTTTCTAAAATTATAGGCTATTTTCGGGACGTCATAACTCCCTTATTATTCGACGCAGGGGGACGCGGTTTGTTTCATTCGAAAGCTCTCTCGAAGCGCTAATTTGACCTGTCTTTTAGTTTTTCCGTATCTGCAACCGTTCGAGAGTTACGGTCGATCGAAGTTTTGGATTTTTCACGCCAACGGCAGTCGTCGAGCAGAAAACCGGCGCCGCCGACGCCGATATCGTTTATAAAATAGCGTCTGCGGCGTCCTTAACGGTATTTTAGCCGGCCGCAATCGATACATTGTCGCGTGGAAATTTTTCAAGAAATTTTTACAACGGAAATGTTCAAAAACGAATTTTTTCTGAAAAATTTTTCGGGCAACTATCGGTCTCAGCAGATCGGGAATGGATCCCTCTATACATTCCTCCCTGGTGTTTCTAAGAGGTACCTGGAGCCGTTTTGCTCTAAAACGAACGGTTTTCGAGATATTTGGATTTTTCTAAAATTATAGGCTATTTCTCGGGACGTCATAACTCCCTTATTATTCGACGCAGGGGGACGCGGTTTGTTTCATTCGAAAGCTCTCTCGAAGCGCTAATTTGACCTGTCTTTTAGTTTTTCCGTATCTGCAACCGTTCGAGAGTTACGGTCGATCGAAGTTTTGGATTTTTCACGCCAACGGCAGTCGTCGAGCAGAAAACCGGCGCCGCCGACGCCGATATCGTTTATAAAATAGCGTCTGCGGCGTCCTTAACGGTATTTTAGCGGCCGCAATCGATACATTGTCGCGTGGAAATTTTTCAAGAAATTTTTACAACGGAAATGTTCAAAAACGAATTTTTTCTGAAAAATTTTTCGGGCAACTATCGGTCTCAGCAGATCGGGAATGGATCCCTCTATACATTCCTCCCTGGTGTTTCTAAGAGGTACCTGGAGCCGTTTTGCTCTAAAACGAACGGTTTTCGAGATATTTGGATTTTTCTAAAATTATAGGCTATTTTCGGGACGTCATAACTCCCTTATTATTCGACGCAGGGGGACGCGGTTTGTTTCATTCGAAAGCTCTCTCGAAGCGCTAATTTGACCTGTCTTTTAGTTTTTCCGTATCTGCAACCGTTCGAGAGTTACGGTCGATCGAAGTTTTGGATTTTTCACGCCAACGGCAGTCGTCGAGCAGAAAACCGGCGCCGCCGACGCCGATATCGTTTATAAAATAGCGTCTGCGGCGTCCTTAACGGTATTTTAGCCGGCCGCAATCGATACATTGTCGCGTGGAAATTTTTCAAGAAATTTTTACAACGGAAATGTTCAAAAAACGAATTTTTCTGAAAAATTTTTCGGGCAACTATCGGTCTCAGCAGATCGGGAATGGATCCCTCTATACATTCCTCCCTGGTGTTTCTAAGAGGTACCTGGAGCCGTTTTGCTCTAAAACGAACGGTTTTCGAGATATTTGGATATTTCTTTTTACCCGGCCGCAATCGATACATTATCGCGTAGACGTAAGTCGTCTGAATTCTTGTCGCGACTATACACAGATAGAGATAGAAGGCAGACAGAGACAGGGTCAGACAGATAGATATATAGAGACAAATATTGAGACATTTAGGCTCAATCACGTAGTCAGAGAAAGAGACAGGCAGATTCAAACATACACAGGAATAAGATCTGGCATACAGATGGACAGACAGAAACTGAGCAAACGGGCAGAATCGAACAGACGCAGCCAGGAAGAGTCTTTCAAACAAATAGAGATAGCTAGATATGCAGGGAGTCAGGCAGGCAGGAAGACAGACAGAGACTAGGCACACAGGCAGAAGAAAGACACACATAGGCAGACAGAAAGTCGGCAGGCAAGCAGAGACAGACAGGGTCAGAAAGATATAGACAAATAATTAAGCATTTTAAATATCTAGAAATATTTTTCAATTTTATAATTTGATAAATAAGGATCAAATAGTTAAAAAATACTCATTAATTTTCATTGAAAAATTTATTAACGCTATATCAATAATACATAGATTGATCATCAGAGGATAATTGTATTGTTACTTCTCTCTTCAGCAGTCTTCAGCATACTTCAAGCTTGTTCACTGCCTCTAAGTAGTACATTCGTTGATTTATAGATTGATAGATCAATATTCAACCTGTAAACACAAAATATATTTCTAAACTGTCTTAATTTGGTTAAAATGTCATCAGGGCAATAGTAGGAATTAAATAGTTTACTAACAAAAAATACAAAATAATAAACTAACACAATAATGAGTATAAATGGATTATTGTTTCTTGTTAGGTAATGCATTCTTTGTTGTATAAGGAGTGCACGTAACTCAATAAAACGTTGAAGTGAGGTTCGAGATGAAGTTCTTTTACAAGTGTTTACTGGATAATTCAGAACTTCTCTAAAAAAAAAAAAAAATTGGGAATAGATGTATTATAATAATAATACTAATACTTTATTCATCAGAAAAAACCTTACAAGTAAGGACATGATACGTCACAAAAAGTGGGTTAATCGTTTACCCGATAAAGTACAAAGATAAAAAATATAAAGTTACAAAATAAAATTATAACTTACAGTCTAGAATGTTATAAACGTAAATCATAAGACAAATACATTTTAGAAGACATACAAATCACGTACAGCTACATTTTAAAAAAATCTCGGAGGTCATAAAAACATTTATCTATAAGATATGCCTTTAATTCCTTTTAAAACCTATTTTCACATCTTACATCTTTTATTACATTTGGTAGTTTGTTATATATAGTGCTACATAGGTAAGTTGGTGCTTTTTTGACAAAAGACAAATTAATATTATTTATGTAAATATCTTTGCTATTCCTTGTGGAGTGGTCATGGACATCATTGAAGAGGGTGAATGTTTTAAAGTTGCTCTTTACAAATATACTTGCCTCATATATCAATATCGACGGTAGTGATAATAGCTTACCACTAACAAAATGCGGTCGACATGATTCTAGAGGATGCAATTTTAAAATTAATCTAGTCGTTTTTGAGATACAAAGACTCTATGCATGTCCGCGGCCACACGTAGTTGCGTAGTATGCTGAACTGAACTGCTGCAAATCGGTGTTGATGGATGTAGTTTTAATTTATGGTGAAGTGAAAGTGCTTTAGCAGAAGGATTTCTCGGTAAAAATGTGCCAAATGCAGTTGCTTTATGACGGTGTACATTGAGTGCAAGTGTAGTGCAAACGCTGGCGTAATACGGGAAATTTACAACCGAATCGTGGAAGAGATGGAGGTCTAGGGCTCAATTATATCCATACCATATACAGCGTGTCCAAGCATTAATATCAGGGAATTGGACGAGGATGACCGGTACTATGACCACCACGATCTCCTGACTTGGAATAACTTGGACTTATTTTTGTAGGGAGAAATGAAGTATATTGCACCGAAGTGGACGCTATTGATGATTTACGCAAAACGGACAAGAAGCAGAAACATTTGTGTTAGTTTGTAGAAACTGGGTAAGACGAGCCTAGAATTTTGTTGTTGCTACATCAAGCATGTCAAACTATTTTATTAATTAAAACCACAAATTAATTGTATTAATAATTATTAACAATAGCAGTTAAATTTGTATAAAATAGGTGATATAAAATGTAATTTATTTCTTTCCTTGGGAATTTCATTTTTTGTCCAGTCGCCGATTGTATGCTTTGTCGCCTAATCTAAGAGTCATCTGTACATTCAAATTTGTTTTAGATAGGTTCTGAATCACTGTATAAACATTTTTGTAGTAGAATATGATGACTGTATCTGCAGTATATCAAATCCCAGTAATATATTTTTTGGGCATCAAAATCGAGCAAACAGTTCTAGAGAAATACATATTTTTAATTTGAGCTTATATTATTGCTAAATTCTACAGAAATTTAAAGTGAATCCGTCGGGGGGCAGCACATACATATAGCAATCCTGCTAAGCTCTTTGATATAAGAATATCTTACATAATTATATTCGAACTAATTGATTTTGAGTAGAAATATGTTTTAATTACTATCTTACCGAAATAACCGCAAAAAAAATCATTTATTATTTATGTAGTAAAATAAACATTAAGTCCCATATATTTGTAGCATTGTTTATCATTATGTTTTTGTGATGACTTAAATAAAGCATTTAAGATTTGATAAATGCTGTGTATACATTGGTTTTTCACAGACACACACAATCAGTACCATTTAAAATATCACTGCCGTTCGACTTAACTGTAACTGTTTGTGTTCTGTTCTCTTAATGTTGCCTAAGGTAAATAAGTATTATAATTATTTTGATATAATTATTTTTATAATAATCAACATTATTTAGATTAGCTTTATTTTTTAATGTAGTGATATATAGAATGGAAAAAAGTAGTGGTAGTAATATAGTTTTACTCAACTATTATGTTTTTTCGAAAATATATATGTTCCTTATCTTTCGATTTTTTTTTATATTATATATTAAATTTAGTTGTTAAACATTGCTAAAACTACTAGAAGTAACCTCACGGTTGTAGTTTTACTAAAAATAAAATTTTACTTATCTTTCGATTTTGTGATACTAAGTATTTAAATTTACATTAAAAAGTGTGGTAAAACTTTTAGAAATATTTCTACATTATTGCCAATTTGAAGGAAACACGTATTTTAAGTATGTTTCAAGTTTTTGACAAAAAATAAAATAAAATTTGCTTTCAAAAACAGTGATACCCTCAAATTGTAATAATTACAAAAAATAAAATGTCGCTTATCTTTCGATTCTCTTGGCACTCTACTGTGTGTACCGCCTTCTCTTCCATACCCCAGTGTCTTTTTTATTTATTTTCCTATTCATTTAAAAATATTTTATACAGTCGCCGCAGCGGAAAAGTTTCCAGACCGAAGTTAAATTTTACGCATCTTTTGATTTTTTATATAAAAAATATTTTTATAATCAAAAAACAAGTCGATTTTTGGTTTTAATTTACTTCTTTTCAAATAATAATTTAATATACAGGGTGACCTACCTTCGAGAAATGACGTCATCACATTTTTTTTTAATGGAACCACATTTCTTTCCAATTTGCGGATTACTCTAGCTGAGCTGTTTCCAAATATGTATCCCAAGTTGTTCCTAATTGTTACAGGGTGGGTAATAATACCCAAAATATTTACAAATACCAGTTATTTACAAATCAATAAACGTACTAAAAAATTGAATGAAATTACTACACGTCATTTTAAAGTGTCTACTGGAATGTATTCAATTTAAAAAAACATAGAAAAACGTCATCGATCGAAGGAAATTTTATTGTTCGCTAATGAAACCTTTGGACACAAAAGCCTAAATTAAATTTTCAAATTGTTGACCATTTACTGCCAAACAATGGGCCAGACGAGAAGCAAATTCTTGTTGCACATTTCCAATAACTTCAGACGGGATGACACGAACTTCTTGTCGAATTCGTGCTTTGAGATCGTCAAGATTATTTGGCTTAGTGACATATACTTTGCTTTTAACATATCCCCAAAGCAAAAAATCTAGCGGTGTTAAATCTGGCCATCTGGCGGACCATTCCTTAGGTCCTCTTCTGTCAATCCACCGATGAGGAAACACGTCATCTAAGTAGCGGCGAACAGCGATGGCATAGTGCGGCGGTGCACCGTCTTGCTGTAACCAAATTGTGTCATTGGGCAAATCTGGTTCTTCTTCATTGGGGAACAGTACAACCAAGGAAGGGACTAAATCAAATTGAAGAAAATCTAAATATCTTGTGCCATCTAAATCTCCTTCAAAGAAATACGACCCCAGAATTCGATTATCAACAATTCCGGCCCAAACATTGACTTTCTGGGAACGCTGAGTGTGTGTTTCCATCGTCCAGTGTGGATTATAATCTGACCAGTATCAATTCTGTTTATTAACGGTGCAAGTCAGATAAAAAGACGCCTCGTCCGAGAAAATTATTTGTTTGACAAAATCCGGATCTGCCTGCCATTCTTCCACCATCATTTCACAAAACTCTGTCCGTCTATCGAAATCATCGTCGGACAATTCTTGCCCTAAGTGAACTTTGTAGGGATGGTACTTGCTTTTGTGAAGAATCCAATGTGCTTTTACTCACACCTAAATCACCTGCTAAGAATTTCATAGTGGAATGCGGGTTTTCAAGGGTCAAAAGGGCTTGTAACTGGACATCTTAATTTAGTATACTTGGTCGACCAGATCTTGGCAGATCTTTAACGTGACCATGATTTCGAAACTTTGCTTCAGTTCGGCTTACAGTGGATCGATTTATTGGTGGACGATTCGGATGTGTTTCATTAAACAAAACACAAGCTTCCTCATCAGTTCGAATTCTATTACCATACTCGATCATCATGAGAATTTCAGTCCGTTCTGTTTCACTTGGATTCATGTTTTTACAAAACGAAAACAAGTTAATTAATTAAAAAACACTTAATACTTTCGTACAGTCTTATCAAACTGTTTAAAACTGATTGCCTGTAAAAAATGCACGAGCATGTTCTATCAGACAGATAGAATTAAAAAAGCAGCAAAGAAATTATGACAAAAACTTTGGTATTTGTAAATAATTTGGGTATTGTTGCCCACCCCGTAACAATTAGGAGTAGCTTGTGATAAATTTTTGGAAACAGCCCAGCTAGGATAATTCGGAAATTGGAAAAAAATGTGGTCCATTTAAAAAAAATGTGATGACGTCATTACTTGAAGGTACGTCACCCTGTTTAATAAATTATTATTTGAAAAAAAGTAAATTAAAATAAAAAATCGACGTTTCGGAAATTTTCAATAATGTCTTTCATTTACCTAATAATGAATTTGTGCGTGACTTTAGGGACGCACTGTACATATAAGCATAATTACGATAAGTACTTTATTTTCATATCGAATTCTATGGCTTTAAAAATATCCAATAAAAAAAATGCTACATCTGCACGACACATTGTATAGAAAGAATTAAATTTACCATAAATTTTTTATTCAGTTGACAGAACGCCCCCAAAGTATTACCTTTGCTTTCTTTCTAGCATGGCTTCTTCCAGTAACAAAATGCCGATTCAGGACAATACGAATACACAGGGCGCATACAAACAAGATGCCAGTAAACCGTCTACCAGTAAAATACAGAAGGAGGTGAAATGTGACGAAGGAAAAATGTTAGAAAATTACCTGAAGATGCAAGTAGTGACAAGGGGTGTACATGAGTGTGTCTCCAAACAGGATATTAACAAACTTAACGAGAAATTCAGCGAATGAGATGTTATACAAAATTTTCTATCTACCTACTATTATATTAATAATTATATTTTAATAATTTCAATTTTCTCACAAAATGTCATGTACATAATAATCATTTTGATATTTGTACCTTAGTCAACGAACGTCCTTGATCATTCGGCTATCTTCGGAAATTTCGGCTGCTATCTTTGGGTGCTCCTTTCACACCGGTAATCTACACATATATAATAATATACTCAGAATTTTTTTAAGTGGTATGAATTCCCACTCGAATTTATTTCACCGCATTCGATCATCGAGGCCCAGGAGTGTTGTTTTTATTTAGAAATGTTTACACTTACAGCAGGTCACAACAGAAACAAAACAGTTGCAATGGAACCGTACGTAGTTAGAAGCAACGTCATATTACTACGTTCATTTTGACTGCAAAAAATGTATTCTACAGCTTGACTTCACTCAAGTGATGCTACTTCTATTTTATATGCTCAGCGGATATTTAACGATCCTAGAAGTCGCGAAGATTTAGCATACATACATTTTAATTATTCACGGATATCTTCAGTTATTCGTTAACTTGAAGCAACTGTAACAGCATCAGAATATTCAATAAATAACGCAGTAAATAATGTTTTTTATTTGCGACAGTTTTTTTCCCAGTTATAAGGATCTAGTGTTGAATGTGCGAAGAAAAAAATTAATGCCGTTTTGCAGAACAATCCGAGATTTCTTGATATTATACCCATAGTAAATCTTTTGATGGCAAAGAAGAAGATTTTTCCGAACCCACCCTAAATGTGGCGTCCATAAAAATTTATATATACTTTAAACATGCCTCAGTGACCTCCGTGGACACACGATTTTAAAACTGGCATGGATTATTAGCGACAAGTAGTCTAACAGCTGAACATTTACAGCAGTTGCTGTACATATAAACTGAATGCAGGTGAGATATAAGTGGTCTGCTACTTCCTGCTCGGCCTAAGCGGCTCAACTTGCAGGAAGCGACCTACACCTACCTACAGCAGGTACTTAATCGCAAGAGGTCTGCTAATAAGTATCTGCTGTAATGTAGGTCGCAGTTGCTGTACATATAAACTGAATGCAGGTGAGATATAAGTGGTCTGCTACTTCCTGCTCGGCCTAAGCGGCTCAACTTGCAGGAAGCGACCTACACCTACCTACAGCAGGTACTTAATCGCAAGAGGTCTGCTAATAAGTATCTGCTGTAATGTAGGTCGCTTCCTGCAAGTTGAGCCGCTTAGGCAGTGCAGAAAGTAGCAGACCACTTATATCTCACCTGCATTCAGCTTATATGTGAACATCTGACTTCAAAACTTAATATTTCATCCTACTACAGTCAATCCAATATAAATGTGAGAACTACCACCACAGATACTACCAACGTAAATCAATGTGATAAAAGTCCACAACTATTTTTACTATACCACAAAAACACTGATCTATTATTCCTGATTCACGAGAATTTCAAAGCTATTCTTGATTATGCAATAAAAATTGTTTCAATAGGATAAAATAGTTATTGCTGTGGAAGCGTAAAAAGTAAACATACAGAAATATGTCAATATAGATTGCTGACTTGGGAAGAACATTAGGAGGTTCTACCGATGAATAAAAATACTTGGCGGCCCAAGACATATGACCGTCTCTATAAAAAATATAGTTGCGGCAAGCATTTAGACGACTTTCGTCACGACTGACGTTACGCAATTGTTTTATTGTCAACTTAATGTCCGATAGTTTGTCGCGTTAAAAACGAAATTATTTTTTGCAATTTAGTGTAATATACCGTGTGGCCCATTAAACTTGAGAAAGCTATATATTTCAAAAAACGGCGCGTTCTATGAAAAAATGTGTCAAATAGAGGTGAGTTCGTGTCGGGGAGCAAACAAAATGGCGTTGCAGTTTTTTTACCTTGGCTAAGTCTTCAAGGTCATAGCAAGATAGATAGAACTTTAGATTTTCAAATGGGAAGCTTTACTTTTTCCCCTTAAACTTAATAAGGAGTAAAAAACTTGTATACGAAACATTTTTTTGTAACTTACATTATATTCCGGGAATTTAGTTCCGTTTTTCTAGAGAGAGGGGTCCTTCCTTTTAGGTTCAGTCCAAAGTTGAAGTCGATAGCACGATTGGTTTGTGTTTTATGTGCATTTTTTGGAAGTAACTTTTTTAGTAGCGTCGTGAAAATGAGTGACTCAAATTACAAACAACGTGTTGTGATTCAATTTCTAGTGAAATCTGGTGAAAAACCCCGGGGAAATCCTTCGAAAATTGCAGGTCGTGTATGGAAACGAGTTTATGTCGAAATCACGCGTGTTTAAATGGACAAAACGGTTCAAGGAGGGGCGTGAATTGGTAGAAGACGATCTACCTGAAGGAGTTCCTGTCATCTCTCGTACTGACGCGAATGTTGACCGTTTACATGCACTGATCACGTCTGACCGGCGCCTAAGCATTCGTACGTTGTCTGACGAGTTAAACGTCAACAAAGATGTTCGCAAGTTGTTACACGAAAATTTGAATATGCGAAAGATTTGCGCAAAGATGGTGCCAAAAGTTTTCACCTGTGAACAGAAAGACATGCGAAAATCAATCTGCGAAGATTTGTTGTCACGCATTCGGAGCGACGGTAGAGACTGGATGAGTCGGGTAGTCACTGGAGATGAGACCTGTATATTTGGCGTTCTGGAACGGCTGCGGGCCCGCGTTTTTCGTGTACGACACGAACTCGCCGAGAACGGCTGGATCTTACACCACGACAACGCGCCAGCCCATTCCTCGTTCATTATGTAAGAGTTTTTGGCAAAAAAAGCCATTCCAACGTTGCCGCACCCACCCTATAGCCCCGATATTGCCTCAAGGGAACTCATCTTGGCGGCGTACAGGAGGTCACAGAATCTGTAACCGTGGTTCTGAACAGGTTAACTGCGGAGGATTACCAAGGGTTCTTCCAATCGTGGGAGCAACGTTGGAATCGTTGTATAGAGTTAGATGGAGACTATTGTGAAAGTCGGAAATAAAATTTTGGCGAAATTTTATTTGCTTGTTTTTTCATTGACAAATTCCCAGAACTTAATTGCCACACCTCGTATTTGAGCGAATAGGCATCAGGTTTTACATAAAAAAATAAGTTCCCAATAGATGCTCAAAATGTTGACCATCAATTTCAATACACTTGTCAACTCGCCTCAAAAAAGGTTTATAACTCCATAAACGAGTTTGCCTATCAAGATCTCTGCAAGAATTTCTAATCCGTTCTTTCATGTTTCAACCTACTTGATCGTAACTGTTTTTATGCTAAACAATGTTTAGTATAAAAGTTATCAATATTTCGAAATTCACCATAAATTAAAATCATTTCAATTATCGCAACTGTTAAATATTCCATTTTGATAGATAAATAGGGAAGCACTGTGATTAATGAGAATCAGACACTGGCAACTGCAGCTGTATTGTTATTTTCTGACATGAACCTACATGATCGTTATTGCTTTTAAGTTACAAAAAAATGTCTCATATAAAACTTTTTTTACGCTTTATCAAGTTTTGGGGAAAAAAGTATAGCTTTATAGTATAGTATGTTTCTGGAAAAAATATAATTGATGACATCATTAGTCGTTTCTGTCAAATCCCATAAATAATGCTTTCGATTGAAAATGGAGCTTACATCATCCTATAGGCCCATACTATCGAATTTGAGACACCTTGTACATGCGGATGCTAATTTGACAAATGATATTATCAGCAAAAATTGTATTGCATTTTCCTTCACCCACATACCATTTAAAATTCTATAATGGAAACCGGCCTGAACTAAATTATTACCCACCTATATAATGAATCCCCTTGGTGCATTGAAACCTACCACAAACCACATCTCACCATCCCTCCCGGTTTATCTTATAATAAGGGCGGAAACTTTCAGAAACAAATGCCAGTTAGGGAAAGAATGGTTTACAAACACCTGAGAAGGTGGAGAACATCGACTTCCTCATCTATTAGCTTTTATAAATTTTACAACTAGAAATTAATATTTTATCAGTACTTTATAATTTTATTTGTCCATGATCTACAATTTCGTGGAAAACTGTTTTTAACAACCCCGTATTCTTAAAATATTCTTACTACATAAATAAGTTATTTGAAACAGTTAATAACTAAACTATCGAAATATCAAATGCAAGAAAAAACGTATGGAAAACAATATAATATAATTTTTCTACAACTTCTACTGTTCTATCAGTTTTAATGAAATAAACAATAGTATTTTTTCTTAAAATTCTTCAAATTGGTGAAGTAGGGGTTTTTATATAACACGACACGTAGATCTCAAATAATTCAGGAAATTCTTCTATGTTTAGATATGAAACAGAGTAATAAAAGCTTATTATGTATACAAATCTTAAATAAATGTAGTACTGGGTATATTCAATATTTTTATATTATGTATTATCGGTATAGATGAGGTGTACTTTTAAAAAACTTTGTGTGACCGGGTTGTACCAAATGGTAGCAGGTAGCTAAAATTTAATCCCCGACAATCCGTCTTTGTCTATGCCGCTTCAATTTCTCCGTCCATTTCTCTTATAAGTAAACAATATAAAAACAGCATTTCAAAACTAGAGGCTACTTTAAGCTTCATAATCGGGTTAAGAGGGTTATTAGTAATTCAAATAAAATTATTCAATATTATTATCAAAATATTTATTTAAATTTAATGAATAGACTTAGTGTTGTATAAATGTACAATAAAGAAAATAAAAAAGTAGGTATATTAAAATTCATCCTCTGAATATTCTGATGAATTATTGTCTCCTAGATTGATAACGATAGGTTCCACAGTAACGTCAATTAAATTATCGAGTTCCTACATTTTCTCCTCTTCTTTTTGTACATGATGTATACATCTTTGCTAGTTATCTGCAGTTACTCGTTCCAAGGAATTTTTTAACAAAATTTTCACGTCACTTAATTTAAACCTCGTATTATTTCGCGCTACATCTCATTTTACCTGCGCTCAGACTAATTCGATTGGGTTAAGTTCACAGCGATAAGGTAACCGTAGTACCGTTATTTGACGATTTGTTGCCATTTCATCGATAATATATTTTTTCTGATGTTTATTAAGATTGGCAAGTGTCAAAAGTTCCGTTTTCACCATATTTGTTTCAAAAGAAATGTTTTTTTCCGGATAACCATTGAATTATATCGGATTTCCTCCAAGCAGTCGTAGGCGTCCGCTCGGTCTGCCGTGAATGGTAACTGGCATTATCCATGACAATTACAGGCCCCGGAGGAATAAGTTCCAACATCTGTGTAAAATACTCTTCGAAAACATCTGCGTTCATGTCTTCGTGATAGTCACTTGTATTTTTAGATTCAAATAAAAGTAAACCGCCATCTACAAAACCACTGGCACTACTTATATGTGTCACTATTAATCTTCGCCCTTTACCTGAAGGTGCCTTGAATCCTGTTGAAAGTCCATCCAAAAATGTTTGTCGAAAACTTTTTACATTTTTATCTTGCCATACTTTTGTTGCAGTATATCCCTCGTTGACCCAAGTTTCGTCTAGATAATAAATATTCCTCCCTTCGTCACGGAATTTTCTAATTGATCTTAAGTAGGATCTTCGCCAACAAATAATTTCATCTTTATTGATTTATATTTATATAGTTTCACACGTTTAATTCGAAGCTGGGGTGCATTTAACCCCATTGCCCTAAGTTCAAGGTCACTGCAAGGTCAAACGAAATACAAATATGCAAGTGAATCAGACCATCATACATTTATGTCTTTGGGTTCCTGGAAGACCTTTGACTGTTATATGAGTTGGAAGAAGCTATTCTACACGAAACTGAAGAACAGCCAAATACTGGTACTAGGAAGATCGCTGCAAATCTTACTGTGAATCATAAATTAGTTTAGTCCGTTCTGAAGCATCAACAGTTATAATCTCATCACATACAAAGGGTTCAAGCCTTACTGCCGCAAGACTATACTGCTAACCTACAATTCTCCTTATTGGAGATTGGGCAAAAACTCAATACCAGCAGAAATTATATATGCGGGCTGGAATAGTTGATAGAAGAAGCAGTAGAGTGTTTCTTCTTTGAGGGAATCTTCACTGGAGAAAGATATTTAGCAAGATGCTTAGATCTTACCCCACTTTATTTGTTATAGAGATATGTCATGTCCAAGGTGAACATCAACAGACCACAAATTTAACTGAACTGCAAAATCGCATTGGAATTCGCACACAGGTTGTCTATAGCCAAGAAGTCAGTGGATGGAAATTTGAATACTTAATTCAATTGCATTTGGTTGATTAAAAAATGTTTATACCTTCTGAATATTTATGTTTTCTAACAATCAATTGTCATTTAATCGAAAACTTTCCGATGTTTCAACAGTGCACCTTTCTAAATCAAGAAGAAAAAAAAATAGAGTTGCCATTAAAAAAAGATGATAACCATTACTCGAAAACATAAGATGACTGAAAATCGACTTTCAGGCAAAAATACTCACTCACGATATAATTAAAAATGTTATCTTTGATGAAATAATTATTATTTAGAACTTCCAATGCCCATACAAAGAAAAATTCCAACCGCATAGTAACAAGAAGTGATTCAATTGTTTGATGTTTACTTTGTGAAAAAATTCGATAAAACAAATAACACAACAAATATAATAATATGTTTTATAATTACAGGAAGACATTTAAATGCTTCAGAATCAGGTGATCGTCCATTCTTGTTACTCATTAGCATCATTACGTGGCATAAAAAGAATCATGAAATTATTACGACTAAATACTGCGGATAGGGTGGGGATAACTTTTTAGTGGCACGTTTCAAGCTGCTACAAAACAAAGCTCGTGCGACTAGTGACATTGTTACATCAAAGTGAAAATCATGATCACCAATAATTCTGTACCAGATCTGAGATACGTTGTTCGTGAGAATGCGGTGGAAGTCAGCTATCCGTCTTTATCCGACGGTGAGTCTTTCAACGACGGAAGTTCTTACAGACCAATAAAGAAAAAATTCTGCGGTCTTACTTTCCGTAAATGGTTCGCTGGACTTCTGTTCGTCGGTGGAATATGTCTTGGAGTATTTCTGTTGACCAACGCTTGGAAGCATTTCTACGCCCACAAGTACTGAGTGCAGGGACCAGGGCAGCAAAGGAGATGGGACAGCTGTCATCCTTTTCGTAACATTTTGTACATTTTATCATTTGTCTTGCATCTTACATAAATTGTTCAATTTTTATTGTTTTGGATAATTATTTCAGTATTGTGATGAAGTAAATAATTTTGCCTTAACTGAGTGTTTAATTTTAGAATTTAAATTTATTATTCCTACACAACTTTTACTGATTGTGAAAAAATAGGCTATTGAAATCCTGGGAGGATAATTTTTGTGAAGCAAAGTGAACAAAACAAGAAGTAATAGCGTTTGAAAAAGAAATACATGTAAGTAGCAACAGTGAATACCGTTTTATTTAAAAAAATACCAGTGTAATAAATAATAGTGTTTATGTTTTTTAGAGTGTATTGTTAATTTCATTACTTAATTTTGATATTTTCACATCAATGTTGATTATTGGTGATAAATTTTGATTGCAAAATTGATATCTTTCACCTGATATAAACAGATTTTTGAAATATCGTATGAGGTTCGCTGCGCCCTGCGCTGCAATATACTACATGTTGCCTTATCTTTCGTATTTATTACATTTTTTTCAATTTTAGTTAAAAAAAATGTACCTAAATATTTTCGTGTTGCTCAAGATGTAATGTAGAACCTGTTTTAAAGACGCCAACTGCAAAAGAATAATAAACAGAATGTACTTTTTTATGCAAAATACAGATTTTCTTATAATATTATTTTATTGGTTTTCACATTAGAAGCAATTGGGTATTTAAAATTATTTTGACACAGACAATGTAATAAAATAATATTATAAGAAAATCTGTATTTTGCATAAAAAAGTACATTCTGTTTATTATTTTTTTGCAATTGGCGTCTTTAAAACAGGTTCTACATTATCTTGAGCAACACGAAATTATTTAGGTATATTTTTTCTTTAAGTAAAATTGAAAAAATTTAATAAATACGAAAGATAAGGGCAACATGTAGTATATTGCATGAAAGACGAAAAAACAGGCAATTTTTTGTGGCCATAGCCTGCTTCAATAAAAAATTTTTTTATCCGCCTAGAGGGCGCAGCGAACCACATACGATATTTAAAAAATCTGTTTATATCAGGTGAAAGATATCAATTTTGCTATCAAAATTTATTACCAATAAGTTTTCTCTATCTCTTAAAATAACAAAGTTAGACAGCCTTAAAGTTTGGGCACTTTACAGGTTTCTTTGTTATTACTCATAAAGTTGGCCATGGATCTCAAATTTGTTTTTACGAGCATAAAGTCCTCCAAAATTGCAACAAAAAACAATTAAAGATTTTTGACGTGTCTCGCATATTAAGCGAGATACATGGGAGGGGCCCTCTTATGTGATACAGCCTGTATATTAAAATGAACAATCTTAATGCAGAACTATGTAAGTTTGTGTTATAACAATGTTTACATCTACAGTTGAGTTAAAAAAAATACGTATTTTGAAAGATTTCTGTACCTAAAATTTGTTAGACAGCTTTCAGCCGTTATACAGTGGTTTCGAAAAGTAACGAATAAATTCATTATTTTTTAAATTGATAAGTTTTCGAAAAAATCCCCTGGCACGACGATTTTGTTTTCAAAAAAGGCACTTTTTGACATACGACTCACATTTGTGACGTCATCGACAATTTTTTTAAATAGCAACCCCCAATTTAAATTAAAACATATTAAAACATTAAGTATCACAAATATTGTTACATTTGATATATAGGTATGTTTGTTTCAATCGATTCAAAATCAAGTATTCTATCATCTCCTAAAATTATTGTAACGACTTGTAAGACACCCTGTATACAGGGTGTTACAGATGATGTTAAGAAAACCTAGGGACAGGTTCTATGTTCAAAAATAAGAAAAAAAGTTTATATAAACATGAGTCCCGCAAAGTTTCGAAATACAGATTGTTTAAAATTTTCTGTTTTAAATATAATAGTCTACATTGCTCAAAACCCGATAGAGATATTGAGATGAGATTTGGTACACAACAGTATACATTGGAGGGCTACTTTTACATGTATAAATTTCTCTTGTAATATGCTAGCATCAGTGGCATTAAATACACATTTTTAGCAAAGAAAATGTACGCCACCGATTTTTGAATAAATTGGTATCGCTCTCTAAAAGCCAAGTTAATTCTGCTTAAAAAGTACCTCTTGGGCTTTTTCCTACTGACGCACCGTTTTTAAGATAAAAATTCATGTATTAATCATTACAATACAGAAATGATCTTCAGAAATTTACATAAAAAATAGTTGGCATCTGTAAATATTAGTCTTAAATCTCGTGTCAAAATTCAGCAAGAAAAATAGAACTTAGAGTGAAGAACACTTTTTGTAATATTCGTTTTTGACATACAGGGTACAATTAAACGTACAGCAAATTGTTTATCTTTATTTTATTTATTTAGAAAAAAAGTATATTAAACGTAAGATTTTAAATTAATTATTGGAAATGGCTACCCTGTGCATCAATACATGCTCTAAATCGTCTTCGTATCTGTCTTCTATATCTTCGGAATATCCCAAGTGTTTCGCATATTGTTTCATAGGCATTGGCAATACGTTTCACTAATGCAGCTTCATTCGCTATGTGGGTAGAACACACCAGTTGCCTTAGATGTCCCCAAAAGTAGAAATCGCACGGATTTAAATCGGGTGATCGGGGTGGCCAGGAAGTAGGCCCGCCCCGACCAATCTAATTTCATTGGAACGTAAGATTTAAATAGCTTCTACATTGTGACTAAAATGAGAATAAACCATAAATGACACCGAACATTAAGAGAGCTTCTAAAAGGATAGGTAGATTTTCCTGTAAAAAAAACAAGATATGTTCGTCGATCTAATCTTCTCGGCCAAATAAAAGGTCAAACCTAACAGTTTTCAATAATTCCTGTTCACACATTGACTGAAAACTGCTGCTGGTGTCAAAATCCATGAATAATATATGGATTTTCATCCACCTAAAAATGTTCATTGTGACAATTAAAAACCATTTCTGGTAAATGAAGCATCATCCGTGAACAAAATAAAAGAAATAAATTGCCAATCTTCTGCATTTTTTGGCTTAGCCATTGACAATACTGCAATCTGACTGGACAATCAGCTTCAGAGAGGGCTTGAACTCTCTGGAGATGATAAGGATATAGCTGATGCCCTTGGAGGTTTCACCATAAATGAACATGGATCATATTCCCTGATTCATTCGTCAGACACCTTGTACTTATTGCAGGATTTTGTTCAGCCACTTGTAAAACATTTTCCTGATTTTCCACTGTTCGTGCAATTCTTTGCTCCGCACAATCTACAAAATTCCCTGTTACTTTTCCCATTTCCCTCAATCGTCTATGAATATCCGAAAAAGTGTTTGCACAAGGTAATTGGCGATCAGGGAATGCATCTTATTAGAGACGCCTTGCTTCATTCCAATTTCCGTTTGTCTTGGAGTGTTTCTGCTGACCAACGCTTGGAAGCTTTTCTACGCCCACAAGTACTGAGTCCAGAGACCAAGGATGCAAAAGAGATGGAGCAGCTGTCATCATTTTTGTATATTTTTTGACACTTTATCATCAATATTAATAATTTCCAAAAGCTTTTTCCATTATAGTACTTAAGGCCTTCTATTTTCGCCGTAAAATGATCAAATTTGTGGTGTTTATTAGGTACAGAAATCTCGAAAAATAAAACAAGTAGAGCAAAAGTAATATCAAAAATAAAATTACTGATATTTTGTTTATTTACTTTTACTATTTAAATACTCCTCAAATAATATCTTTTAAAATGCATTTGTGTGACACACATTATTTTGAACATATATATTAAAATGAACAATCTTAATGCAGAACTATGTAAGTTTGTGTTATAACAATGTTTACATCTACAGTTGAGTTTAAAAAAATACGTATTTTGAAAGATTTCTGTACCTAAAATTTGTTAGACCGCTTTCAGCCGTTATACAGTGGTTTCGAAAAGTAACGAACAAATTCATTATTTTTGAAATTGAGAAGTTTTGGTACACAACAGTGTACATTGGAGGGCTACTTTTACATGTATAAATTTCTCTTGTAATATGCTAGCATCAGTGGCGTTCGTGCCATTAAATACACATGTTTAGCAAAGAAAATGTACGCCACCGATTTTTGAATAAATTGGTATCGCTCTCTAAAAGCCAAGTTAATTCTTCTTAAAAAGCATCTCTTGGACTTTTTCCTCCTGACGCACCGGTTTTAAGATAAAAATTCATGTATTGATCATTACAATACAGAAATGATCTTCAGAAATTTACATAAAAAATAGCAACCCCCAATTTTGACCATGCCATTTGAAAGAGCGTGTCATTCTACATACATACATCATGAAAAATTATGGTGTTACATAACAAAGATTTCAAGAAAATAATTTTTGAAGATTTTAAAATTTAATTTTCACAACACTGTGCACCTCCCCTTTATGCAACACCTGTCCGTGCTTATTTAGATGAGCTGTTCCCGAATCGTTGGATAGGGAGAAGGGGGACGATTGAGTGGCCAGCCAGATCGCCTGATTTGAGACTCCTAGATTATTTCTCGTGGGGATACTTTAAAAGCAAAGTATACGTTACTAGACCGGTTAATTTAGAAGATTTAAAAGCAAGAATTTGTCACGAGATACATCGTATACCTCCTGAAGTTATTGATAATGTCCAAAAAGAATTTATTAATCGTCTTGGCTACTGTCAGGCAGCCAACGGTGCACAATTTGAACATTTAATTTAGTCGATTTTTTACATAATCATTATCATTTTGAGTATTGTGAAAAATAAATTTTAAAATCTTAAAATTTTAATTTAAAATGTTTGTTGGACTGTATGTTTCTCATGCATTATGCGTTCATTTTCAGATGTATTATCCTTTTACAATTTCCACAATGTTTCTACATCCTATTCTTGAAATGAAATGAAATGAAACTCTTTGATATTATTAAATTCAAATTAAAAAATAAATGGTCAGTCGGTCCAGATGATATTCCTTTACAGATATTTAAAAAAGTAAGTTATAATATCTTAAAACCTTTAGTGTTTCTGATAAATCTATTTACAAATTGCTGTTTTCCTAGTAAACTTAAAGTTAATAAAGTCACACCAGTTTTTAAGAATGGTGATGCTACGTCACTAGACAATTATAGACCAATATCAATTTCATCTCCATTCTCAAAGATCTTTGAATATGCTTTTTTGGATAGATTTATTAAGTTTTTCACTAAACATAACATTATATCTCCAGACCAACATGGTTTTCAGTAAGAGAAATCAACAAATACTGCCAATTTATTCCTTTTACGAAACTGTTTTAAAGTTTATTGAATCTGGTAAGTGTCCACTGGGAATATTCTGCGACTTAAGCAAAGCATTTGATTGCGTTAATCATAGTATTTTATTTGGCAAATTATCAGAATATGGAATGCGAGGACGATCTTCAGAATGGATAAAATCATTCCTAAACAATCGTGACCAGTATGTAGGTATAAAACATAAGTCGCATTCTTGTATAAGTTACATAAGTTCTGAGAAGTTAATATCCAATCTAGGGGTACCTCAGGGCTCTGTGTTGGGCCCTGTATTGTTTTTACTATATATAAACGATGTGCATGCTGTTTTATCTAATGTTCACATCACAATGTATGCGGATGATATATCTTTTCTTATTGCAGACAGTGATTGGAATGTTTTGAAGAATAGACGTAATTTTCTTTTAAGTGATCTGCATCGGTGGTTTAATAAAAATAATCTTTATCTGAATCCGGCAAAAACTCGCTCAGTAATGTTTCATAATCGCCAAAAATCAGTTAGCAACTTAAGTTTGAGAATTGATAATAGCCCTATCAATAACGAATCTCAAGTAAAATTTTTGGGAATTAATTTTGATAATAATTTATCCTGGAGATGTCATTGTTCCAGTCTTTGTTCCAAACTGAATTCCGTATGTTATTTGTTTCGAAATCTTCAAAAAGTGCTTACGACACAACAGCTTATAGATTTATACCATGCTCAAGTGAGAAGTAGGCTAGCATATGGCATCTGTTTTTGGGGTGGGTCTACTATGACTAATGATATATTTTTATGTCAGAAAAAGATATTAAGATGTATTGCAAATGTTGGTCGTTTGTGTTCGTGTAGGAATATATTCAAGAGTTATCGTATTTTAACATTACAGGGTTTATATATATTTGAACTGAGTGTGAATATATTTAAAAATAAAACTAAATTTATTACTAATGACGACTTTCGTCAGGTTAGTACCCGCCACCGACTAGATTTTTATATACCTTTTAGGAAACTAAATGTTACTAAAAATTCACCAAGCTGTTTGGGCCTTAAGATTTTTAACAAGTTGCCAGGTGACATAAAAGACTGTAATATCTTATGTCAGTTTAAAAAACGACTGAAATTTTTCTTATTGGATCTATGTTCATATAGTTTGGATGAATATTTTGGGTGAAAATGTGTATTTTGACTTATTTTTTACTTGTACATGCATTTATGGCTCGTCATATTAGTTCTTAGGTTTTCTTTGACACATCCTTATACAATTGTACATACTGTCTCTGGGAATAAATCAGATTATTATTAGTATTGTTTCATTAATTTAATTCTCTATTTAATTAATTAATTTAATTAAAACGCGTCGAATCGATTCCGGAACGATTAAGTGTTGACTGATTTTGTTGGTTAAGGATAACATGACATTACTAGATACCTCTCATCATTTTTCTACAGTCCGTTATCCCAAGAAATTTATTTCGAATAAATTTTAACCAAGCCAGACGAAATCAAAGAA
Organism: Monochamus alternatus; assembly: GCA_037114965.1. Classification (NCBI taxonomy): domain Eukaryota; kingdom Metazoa; phylum Arthropoda; class Insecta; order Coleoptera; family Cerambycidae; genus Monochamus; species Monochamus alternatus. The sequence continues at coordinate 10,643,057 of CM073432.1, read as the reverse complement.
GTTCGAAAAGTTTTCGAAGCTTAACGGAGCAAGTCTTGGAAAGTGTGAAATACAGCTGGAGGCCCTTTTACAAACGCATCAGCTTAGAAATTTAATTGATTAAATTTGATTTACAATTTTTGGTAAGAAGAGCAAACAGTATTTTGTGTTACAACATTTTACACAGGCGAAGGAAGAGGCTAAATTCGTAAGTAAATAAAGTATATGGATAGGTTTATCTGATTATTTTCTCACAGGTATTATTTTAAAATAAACGATTATTTCAATCAGATTTAGCGATTATAATTTTAATTCCGGTCGCCACAAACCTTTTAAGGCAGGGAAATATTTCTAAATAATGAAATATTTAGATAATTCCTGTCTTTTACAATAAATCTAATGCTATTCTATTGTATTGATACATTATCTAGTATGTTGCTGTCAATTTTTTTTAAATAAAATACAACCATCTCATCAAAATGTTAAATTAGCATTTTTTCATTATTTGTTTACTACAAAATTAGTGTTAGTTAAATAAGTGAATAATTTTTGTCTTCAAAAAAAAAAAATGGATATGGCAGATATGCATTTTGTTTATGGTCGAAGTAATGGAAATGCTCTGCAAGCTTGACGACTGCATGCTGAGTCATCACACAATATTTGCTCACCTTCACCAACGTTTGCCCGAAAATGGTAATGGTTTATGAAACGAACTACCGACTGTGGGCGCCCTCGAGAAGTACGAACTGTGCAACTAGAAGAAGCAGTTCCCGGTATAGTTTTGGAGTCACCCGAAACTAGTACTCGAAAAATTGCCAACATACAGGGTGTTACAGGTAAAGAGTGTAAAATATTTAAGGAGGTAATAGTATGAACCAAAATAAGCAGCGAACAGTGCCATTTATCCGGAAGACCAAGGTCGGTATCCACTCCTAGAGCAGAAGAAGAAATTCTAGCACTGGTAGAGCAGAATCCAGGTACGAGTGTGCGGAGAATATCAGCCGAGGTAGAAATTAGTGATCCTCTTGTTTGGAGAATCCTTCACGAGCAACTGCTTTATCCATACCATGTGCAACGAGTACAGGCCTTAAATCCAATAATAAATCAAACACGTTTAGTTTTTTGCCGCTGGTTTCTACGCCATGATGCTGAAGACCCCAGTTTTCTTGCAAACATTCTTTTTACTGATGAGGCCGGGTTCACATGAAATGGAGTGTTTAATTTTCACAATACGCATATTTGGGCCGACGAAAATCCTCATGCTCTAATAGAATCTGAACATCAGGTACGTTTTTCATTAAACATTTGGATGGGTATTGTAGGTGACAGGTTTCTAGTTCCTGTTGTTTTACCAAATCGATTAACAGGCGCTGCTTACCTCAACTTTCTGCAGAACATACTGTATGAGTTTTTGGAAGACATTCCTTTGAATCAGAGGCAACAAAAGTGGTTCCAGCATGATGGTGCTCCAGCTCATTTTTCCATGGGCGTTAGAAAGCATTTACACCAAACTTTTCCATATAGTTGGGTAGGAAGGGCTGGACCTGTTTTATGGCCTCCAAGATCACCTGATCTGAACCCTCTAGATTTCTTTGTTTGGGGATATTTGAAGACATTAGTGTATGGTACTCCTATAAATAGCCTGGAAGAGCTGCAGCTACGGATTAATCAAAAGTGTCAAGAAATCCAAGGAGGGTGCTTTCGAAATAGTTCGAATATCGTTGAGACGAAGTCGTGCCTGCTTGGAAATGGACGGAGGGCACTTTGAACATCTTCTGTAACTTTGTTTTTTGATTGGTTAAAGCTTCCTTTGTCGGTTTATTCCTAATAAAATAAAATGTTTGAAAAACTAATAGTGGTCCATATCTCCGCAACCGTTACTTTGCGGACCCATGTTTATTAAGACTTTTCTGCTTATTTTGGTTCATACTATTACCTACTGAAATATTTTACACTCTTTTTTAACACCTTGTATTGAAAGTAAGCAACTTCAAAGTATTTAAAATTCTTAAAGAGCAGCAATTGTATCCGTTTCATATTCAACGTGTACAGGCGCTACTACCTCGAGACTTTTTACCGCGTCTAGTTTTTTTGCCAATGGAATCTTCATGTCACCGATCAAAATCCTAATTTTTTAATTTTGTTTACTGACGAGGTAACTTTTTCAAGAGCTTCTATACGAAATTTTCATAACAATCACTTATGGGCCGATAAAAATCCACATGGATTTTTTCAAGGCAATTTTCAACATCAATTTTCAGTAAAAGTATGGCTTGGAGTACTTAATGATTATTTAACTGGTCCATATTTCCTCCCATTACGATTAAATGGCGAATCTTATCAGCACGTCCTACAGGAAGAGTTACTTGCTCTTCTTGCAGAAATTCCTCTTCTGCTCAGACAAAATTTATGGTTCATGCACGATGGTGCCCCAGCCCATTTTAGAATTACGTCGTCTTTTTAGTTTATGTTTAATTGCATTTTTACTTTGACCATAATAACACTTTAGTAAAAGAGATCTTTAAATAAAAGATTAACAAAACCTACAATAAAATATATTTTACAAATTGTCGGTACGATCGAGCATTATCGACGAGAGTTTGGAGATAGTACGCAGTTGGGTGCGGCGGTCATTAGCGCATGCGTTTTTTAACAATGTAATATTGATATTTTTAAAGTTCGCATTGAAAGGAATAAATTCCATGGGGTAATATTCTACAATATTTGTAATTACATAAATATTGAAAAAGGTGAGTCTTTCAACAATAAATACTGAGTAAACTATAATTGACTCTTACTTATACGTGCAGAGTACAATATGTGTCGTTTTTATGCGTGTCAAGATATATCTCTTTGCCCCTACTGCTACGTGAGTATACTGTATCCTTATCAAATTGATAATATTAGTTGTTGGCTACAGCTGAAAGTAATATATTCACAAGATCCTTCGAGGGGTTAGAATTCGTTGGATTTCGATAACGAAAGGCCACTAGTGTCATTTATAAATACATAAAGAAAGGAGAGGTTTCGAATGAGAACCTTGCGGTATTCCAGAAATTATAGTATTGTAGTAAATGTAGTAAACATGATAATTACATTCAAATTTTTCACCGTTTATTAAAAATAATCAGTCCTTTTTAATATCAGTTTAATAGTATTATTTCTTAAAATTATAGCCGAGCCTCACTGAAAAAATATTGAATAAAGTTTGAAATGACTGTTTGTGCGGTATTCAACATATCAACATTTTTTTTATAGACGTAGCAAGTTCATCTCGTATTATTTCCTTTGCAAGTACGAAAGCAATTTTTTTCATGTTTGCTACAAAAATATTCTTGCTTTTTTTCAACGGACTTTTTTGTCTACTTTAAAAAACATGTTTGAACTTCTCAAATATAAATTATTTACTTTCTAACTATTTTTATACGAAGCTAGTCATACATACATACATTCTAAAACAGAATACATCCACTGCAAAAATGGCTTTTATTATTTGTGTTCTACAAATAAAAGTTTTGTTTTTCCCTTAGGTCCCTGATTTTAAGGGACAGATTAATTTAAATCATTTATACATATAGGATTGAACAAGTTAAAGTTTAAGGAAATGATAACAAAAGAAGAAACAGTAATAAAATAATAGAAATGTAACGTATTGATAAATCAAGAAAAAAGCAAGCTTTTGAGAATAGGAGAGCAAAAACATATATATAGGTAGTAGAGAAACCTAGACTCTCAATCAAAGAAAAGTCAAAAGAAAATATGTTGAGGTGGGAAAAAGAGATCTTAAGAAGGATCCTACAGGTAAAGAAGACGAAGGATTTCTATTTCTATGTAAGGAGAAATGATAAGGAATATGGAATGTACCAGGCACCAAAAATAAATGTTGGGATATCCAGAAAAGTTCAGTGGCTACAGCATCTAGAATTAATGGGAGATGAAAGGACAGTAACAAATAGTAGAACTATCTATAACTATAATAAGAAAGTCAATAGACAGGGAAGTGATGGAAAGAATCAGTTGCCATAGATCTAGGAGAGAAAAATATAACGGACTGTAAAAGAAAGACTGCAGAAGGAAGTGGAGAAAAATAACGCAGCTCTTTATATTCAATTCTGAAGAAGGATATAAAACATTTAAATAAAATTTGGGAGACGTGGTGTTAAATGAGATGAAGTAAGCTCAATTTTCAATTGAAAGTATTATCTTCGGGATTTGACAGAAACGACAAATGACGTCTTCAATTATATCTTTTCCAGAAACATTCTCAATTTATTTTCCTCTTAAAAATTTATCTTTTTTCTATAAATTTTTATTAGGACATTTTTCTGCATTAGTTCCCGCTTAAAAGTTATAAGCAATAACCATTCGATGTCGGTCAGTGGTCGCGCGGTTTAAGGCGTCAGTACTTGAATCGAGGTGACTAGATCGGAGTTGGTTCGAGCCCAGCTGCCGGTAGATCGTATATAAGCTATATTCGTGGAGAGGATTGGCACCCTCTCTGCGGGTATGGTAGGGTGAAATAATGTTAGCTTGGGTCAATGTGAGAGATTGATACCGGTTGATATTTGACTACCCCCCTAATTAATGAGGTTTTCCAGGTTTCCCTCATTCCTGCACTGAATAGTGGTTAGGGCCTACCAACGTAAGTCGTTCCTGGACGCAAATGCGGCCTGCTTAATAATAATATGCCGTCCCCTCTCCCGCACAAGTCTCCGACTTCTGGGCTAATCCCTGTGATTAGAATGAGGGGTAGAGATATTATTATTATTATAAAGATATTTTTGTTCGATAAAGATAGACATATATTTGTTGTATATATTTGTCGTTACCGGTCGCATATTTATAACACCTATACAGTGTCTATAGTCTAAACTTTACCGATAAAATCTTTATTGCCATCTTGTTAACTTTATATATTTAACGGTATTGCATCTTAGATAATTCTTTTTTCTAACTATACCGCATCTGTACCGCAGTTACAGCATCTTTATAATAACTGTATTAGAAATTAGAAGTAGACAAACACCGAAAGCCATTTTCTTAACCTCCAAATTTAAAGCGCTATCCGAACGAAACGTAAAGGTATTAGTTGTTATTAAAATGGCAACATCAATTAAATTAATTTTGTCTATGGGAAAAGCTCTGATCATGTCGATTGGTAACTACGTTCTTTGTTCATATGGTAACCAACATCATATGATAATAATAAGGCACCAGTTCGTAACGGTACTTCCTAATCTCTGTATATAACTTTGCTTTGACCTTTAATTCCTGTAAAATGTATTGTCCCTGTAATGTAACACTTTGAGCAACAATGGTAGCCGCCATGATACTTGATGATCTTTACAAATGCTAGTGCCGGGGCGTGACAAATAAACGCCTTCATAATAATTCCATAGCTCCTGATCTTCCATTGATATCCGTTAGTCATTAAATTCTTAATTTCGTCAACAAAATATCTTATATAATTATTATGATTCTGGTTTACTGGGGCCATTAAATATTCCTACCATAAATACTTCAGGTTGACTACCAATAAAATTGCTAACACTTCCCAAAATGGGCCAGAAGGAAGAAATTTTAACACCCATGCCAAAACCCTTGCAAAGCAAAGCGGTATAGCGCAAACTGCATTTATTTTCCAATAGAGAATTAATTGCTGCAGGCTCTGTATTTAAAGTGAAATCACCCTGTATTTTTCTACCATTCATAACAACGCATGCAAATAACGGCGATTTTTCACATGCATTCAAACGTTCGACATATCTTCTTTTATTTTTTGAGCGGTACACTTGAACTGTTATCACAAAGGCCACGTTGGAAATCCAAACGAAGTTGATTTGAAAGTTATTTTTACAACGTTACAAATCGACAACCTGGAATGGCTTTCCGGTTTTGCTTGGGTCAAATTAATATTCCCTGCACGGTGTCTTCATATTCGAAATTATGTTTATTTAAATAGAAAATATTTTTCCAACAGGTCCAAAGCCCACTCCGAAATTAAACACAAACAACTGCTAACGCTGAACATGAGTCTGACCTTCATTTTTATTTATTTGTTATTTATTTCTGTTGTGGCAGCACATCGGAAACATTTTTTCAATTTCGCGAATGCAGAAGAATGGAATATTATTTAAAAATTTGAAATCAGGACAATATTATTACATATTCGGATAACGGGAAATCGTTTGCTGTTAGAAGCGGTACGTTTTAACAATTGTTACCGTTCTCCATCTGGAAATGTACCTGAGTTTGTTAACAAAGTAACTGTTTTAAATATTTTGTTTAAGCCTGATGTAAAAATTACAGTATGTGGAGATTTTAATTTGGAGAGAAGAAATTTTAATGAAAATAATATTTCACGTTTTATGAATTCCATTTCCTGTGAGAAATGGGCTAATTTATATTGCCAAAATAATATGGATGATGCTTTTCAATATTTTTGTGATATTTTTAATTATTATTTTGACATATGTTTTCCAAAACATAAAGTTTATAATGGTGTGTGTTCTAAAAAATCTTGGGTTAATATAGAAGTAAAAAATTCAAGTCAGGAGCTTAAATATTTATATAATTTAAAACAATATCTTCGTGAAATTAATGAATTCTATAAAGAAGCAAAAAAAAGACATGCTAGTTTATTACGTAACACTAAAAAACGTTTCTATCAGGAGAAAATATTTAATTCTGAAAATCCATCGAGAACAGCATGGGAGGTGGTCTCGGAAATATCTAACAAAGAAAAAAAGGCAACAGATAATTTGACAATTAAATTGGATAACATTAATATCTCAAGTCCTAATTTGGTAGCGTCAGTTTTTAATAATTTTTTTGGAAATGCCCCAAAGGACATCATAAATAAGACTGGATCTATATCTACCAGTAATCAATTTACCAACGAAAAAATAAATAAAAAAAATTGACAACAACTCCTTTCTATTTGCTTGCTCTGAAGTAGAGTTACTAAATTTGTTAAAATATAAATTAAAAAATAAAAAATCGTCTGGAGCGGATGAGATACCTCCGTTTTTGGTAAAACGCGTTATTTCTCTGCTGATTCAACCACTTACTTATCCTGCAAATCTCTCTTTTGAGACGGCTAGTTTTCCCAACCGTCTAAAAGTAGGAAAGGTTATTCCACTGTACAAAAAAGATGATTCTTGTTCGTTACAAAATGACAGACCAGTCACTATTTAATTTTCTTTAAAAGTGTTTGAATATGCCTTTCTTCAACGTTTGACTGCTTTTTTGGAAAAATTTAATGTATTAACTGATAAAAAATTCGGTTTTTGTGGTAATAAATCTACATATATTACTGTCAAGACTTTATAAATATGGTCTGAGAGGTAAATCATTACAGTGGATTTCCTCGTTCATTAGATACAGAAAACAATTTACTTATACAGTATGCGCCAAATGTATGGAATAAATTCAATAAAAACGAAACAATTATTTTTTGGGAAAAATCCTCGAACAGGTCGATTTTTAATTTCAAAAATACATATTTTAGCGTAAAATGCGATTTTCAAATGTCATTTGTTTTCGAGTAATGACGTCATCGATATTTTTTTAAATGGTAACACCATATTTTTTTCCTTGATTCTGAAAGATCGTTTAATTCTCTATCAGACAGTACTACAATTTTGCCCTCTTACATAGGAAAGTTTTCGAGTAAATGACGATTGAATGTTAGAAAACTTTACGTTTTTATCTATAAAATAGTAACAATTCTGAGGTATGTAAAATAAAATACAATTGATTAAATTTTATACTTAAATTAAATGTTCGAATTGCCATCCACCAACTTCTGGGGTAACTCTGCGTATTTCGTCCCGAATGCGATTTTGAAGTTCTTCTAAATTACGTGGTTTATTAATGTACACTTTTGACTTCAAGTATCCCCATAAAAAATAGTCAAGAGATGTAAGATCTGGCGATCTTGCAGGCCATTCTATCGGTCCGCGTCTGCCGATCCACCTCCCAGGAAAACAGTTGTCCAAAAAATCTCGTACAGGGCGCGCATAGTGCGGAGGTGCACCGTCTTGCTGAAACCATATGGTATCGTCAGGAATGTCAGGGTCATTATCGTTAGGAAAAATTACTGCAAGGGCTGGAACTAGGTCATTTTCTAGAAACTCTAAATATCTTTGTCCTGTAAGGGTTCCTTCAAAGAAGAAAGGCCCTACTATTCTGTCGTCAACTATTCCAGCCCACACATTTAATTTCTGAGGGTGTTGGGTATGTGCCTCTGCCATCCAATGAGGATTTTCCCGACTCCAATATCTGCAAGTTTGACGGTTTACTGTACCATTCAGACAAAATGTGGCCTCATCTGAAAAAAGTATTTGCCGGTGTAAATTTCTATTTCCTTGACATAAATTCATTAGAATTTCGCAAAAGTGTAAGCGGAGATCGGGGTCAACTTCATTGAGTTCCTGCACAAGTTGAATTTTGTAGGGATGATATTTTTCCTTCTTCAATATACGTAGCACTATGCTCTAACTAGTGTCATTGTTTAATGCAACCAATCGTGAAGAATTATGAGGATTATCCACCATACTTATCAAAATGTTCTGTTTCTGGTTTTCATTAATGCTTGGACGTCCAGGTTTTGGAATATTTACAACATTGTCAGTTTCTCTAAATTTAGACTCTACCTTACTGACTGTTGATTGGCTGATAGGTCAATCTGGATATTTTTCATTAAATAAATCGCAAACTTCCTGCTGAGTTCTAGTCATATTCCTGCATCCGATAAGAATTATAATTTCAATTCTTTGAGTAACAGTTAAATGTGCCATAATACTTTAAATTGAATAATAATTTGTATGTCGCTTACAATGCTTAGAAAGTCGGTGTGACAATGACACTTTGCAAAGATTTTCACCTACGTGATCCATAAAAGAACTATGGAATTCGAAAAACTAAAGTTGATAACGTTTTTGCTTTATTTTAATTGATTTACTTTTTCTAACATTCAATCGTCATTTACTCGAAAACTTTCCTATGTAAGAGGGCAAAATTTTAGTACTGTCTGATAGAGAATTAAACGATCTTTCAGAATCAAGGAAAAAAATACGGTGTTGCCATTTAAAAAAAATCGATGACGTCATTACTCGAAAACAAATGACATTTGAAAATCGCATTTTACGCTAAAATATGTATTTTTTAAATCAAAAATCGACCTGTTCGAAGATTTTTCCTAAAAAACAATTGTTTCGTTTTTATTGAATTTAGTCCATACTTTTGGCGCATACTGTATGTTACATCTAAGTTAAATAAGTTGAATAAGGAGTGCCACAGGAATCGGTGTTGGGTCCTGTATTGTTTATATTATATATTAATGGTGTTGAGGCTATAGTCTCTGTACATAGGGCTCAAGATGTGACATTTTTACCCAAATAAATGTTTTTTTATCAATGTAAATTCGTTTATTAACGAAAAACAGGAATTTAAGAAACATATTAATTACCAAACAGATTTACACTAATTGCTGTACTTATTCTACCAACAAGTTTAGATGTCGCGACATTCTAAACTCTCTGCAAAATGTTTTGCTAGACAATTTGCCACTTACTCTCCATCAAAATATGTGGATGCAACTGGATAGTGCTCCGCCAAGTTTCATTTTCCCAAATCGATTAATTGGATGTGGAAGAGACGTAACTATTCAGTGGCCACCACGCTCCCCCGATTTTAGTCCATTGGACTTCAGTGTTTAGGGATTTATGAAGAACGGCGATTATTCCAAATCAATTGAAAATATTGATCAACTACTGAAAAGGTATATTACAAATGCGGCTGGAAAATTTAGTTGTTCAAAATATCAGATATTCGTTATTTAAAAGAGCTCGTTTTTGTATAAAACTTCTGTCTAATAATTAATCTGTTGCTATATTGACGGTCGTATGGTGGACAAACGAAATAAAAGAAGTAAGTGGAGATGGATAGAATAGGAAACCAAAAATTATTCTATAAGGTACTCAAATCCTTTAGGAAGGAGCAATCGATAAATGATTCTTCTATAAGCAACTTAAACAGAGAAATATTAAAAGAAGATGTAGATATAATGAATAGGTGGAGATAATACTTTGAGAAACTTGTATGTAATACAAATGAACTATACGAAGAAGAATTAGTCATAAATGAAAATGAAGACAATAAAGAAAATCAGGAAATTACAATAAATGGATTAAATAAAGTAATACTAGGACTAAAAAATTGAAAAGTTTCTGGAGACGATAAAATCACAGCACAGATGATGAAAAATTTGGGACAGCGAGATACAGAAATATTATTAGATATATTAAATGAGTCTTGGAGAGATGAAGAAATACCAGAAGATTGGAAAATTGCACTAATAGTACCAATTCACAAGAAAGGAAATCCTAAAGAATGCAGTAATTATCGAGGCATAACATTATTAAATACAATCACAAAAATATATGAACAGATAATTAATAATAAATTAAAGACAATAATAGAACCAACCCTAGAGGAACCACAAAGTGGATTTAGACCTGGAAGAAATACACAGGACAATATTTTTACCCTCAAAATGATAATAAACAAATAGAACAAGGGAAAAATGGATTTTTTGCATTTCTGGACCTTGAAAAAGCATTTGAGTACCGCGTATAGAAGTATGGAAAAGTTTAAAAACCAGAGGAGTGAATATGAATTATGTGATATGCAAAAATATGAAATCGCAAGGGTTTAGTACCGGTATTGTTTACCATTTTTATGGACGATATTATAAAGAAAGCGACATCAATATCAAAGAAAATGTGCAAAGAATACAAAAATTTACAAGCAGTCAAAATTTCGGAAGGAGCGTTTGCTGACGATGTAGTTTTAATAGCAAAAAATGAGGAAAATCTAAGGAGAAATATCCAAATATGGAGACAAGTACTAGAAGAGAAGAAAATGAAAATTAACATAAATAAGACAAAGGTAATGACTACTGAAGAAAAGGAGATCAAAATAGAACTGGAAGGAGTAAGGCTGGAACAAGTTAATTGCTTGGAATACTTAGAAGTTTGTAAATACAAAAGAAATATCAGGAAAGACAAAAATGAGCATTTTTAAAACGATCTATAGCCCAATTTTAACATACGGATGCGAATCTTGGGTGTTTACAAAGAGGCAAAAAAGTAAACTGCAAGCTACGGAGATGAGATATCTGAGAATAGTTAAGGGTGTTACAAGAAGGGATAGAATCAGGAACGAACATATAAGAAATTAATTGGGAATAGAATCAATTCTGGAGTTTATAGAACAGAAACAGCTTGGTTGGTGGGGACATTTACACATATTGAACAGCAACAGACTAGTGAAAGAAATATGGGAAGCGAAAACTATCAAGAAGAGGAAAAGAGGGAGACCGAAACAAACATGGGATAGGATATTAGGAAATATTATCCAAAAAAAGGGAAAACTTGGAATAATAGCAAGAGACAGAACACAGTGGAGAAATTTTGTGTATGGAAAATACACCTTATAATCCAACAGTTTGGTATACGGGTTTATGATATTATATATATTGTTGCAAACTTGCTCCGGGTTCCCTTCCGCGATGAATCTGCATGGCATCTCATCTTCAGGTCTTTTTACTTCTGCTTCGCGTTACTACGTTAGGCTTACTGTAGTACTGTAGTATTAATAACTTACGAGTTTGTAGAATCGGCGTTATAAAATGTTATTTATTTCTTTCCTTGAGCATTTCTTTCCATTTTTTATCCGGTCCCAGACTTATCAGGTTTTCCAGTGGCGTGCAGAAGTGTACTTTTTAAATCATTTTCGAACTGCCCTTTTTGAATTTTTGTTTACAAGATTGTATTTGTAAGAGTCTCTTGTACACTCAGAATTTTTTTTTTAGATAAGTTTCGGATCACCCTGTATTCCGTTGTAATGCATTTTGGACGAAGCCCAGATACGCATTGACATGTGATATTTGCAAATGCAGCTCTCTTGCTAGAGTGACCAAGTTATTTGCAATTATACCTTAAATGAGCAAGCGAAACGTTAATTAACGTCAGCGTTGTTGTTGTTGATATGAACATAATAATATTGGCGTCCGTGTAATGATAATTTGGGTACATAACATCAATTGTGTCAAAATTATACGTGCAGTGATTTATACCAACAAAAAGAAGCCAGCATTGATTAAATACAGAATGTACAAACTATAAATTCAGGGACTAATAAAACAATAAGATGCTTTTTGTTTTATCTTTGACATACAGAGTGCAAAATAGATTTAAATAATTATTGTCTCATACAAATTATCAAATTCTAATCAACCTTCTATGTGTTTTAAAATACTCATGACTTTGTTAGACGAAGCCTGCGAAATAATGACTGTCCATTTTTTCAAACTAATTTACTCTCTCATACGTATATTCCTCTGAGAAATATAAAATCTATCCAAAATATCCGATTCCATTATTATTTATTCGTATTTATTAAAGACTGAACAAAATGGTGATATTAAAATGAAAACCACAAAATTTATAGTGAAACAGAATAGAATAGTCTGAGAATGTACAAACTGTAAATTCAGGGAATAATAAAACAATAAAATCTTTTTTGTCTTTTACCTTTGACATACAAAGTGCAGAATAGATTTAAATAATTTTTATCCCGTACAAATGATCAAATTCTCATTAATCTTCTATGTATTGTAGAATACTCAATATCAGACTTTTTTAAACGATACCTTCGAAAGAATGACGTCGTCCATTTCTGCAAAATAATTTGCTCTCTCATACCTATATTCCTCTGAGAAATATGAAATCTAATATCCAGAATATCCTGATTCCGTTATTTTTAGATCGGTCAGTGGTTGCGTGGCTTAAGGCGTCAGCACTTGAATCGATGTGGCTAGACCGGTGTGGGTTCGAGCCCCGCAGCCGATAGACAAGCTATATTCGTGGAGAGGATTGGCACTCTATCTGCGGGCATGGTAGGATGGTAGCATGGGTCAATGTGAGAAATTGATACCGGTCGACATTTGACTACCCCCCTAATTATGAGGTTTTCCAAGTTTCCCTCATTATTTATTCGTATTTATTGAAGAATAAAATAACTGTGGCAAATATGGCAAGGTTAAATTTGATTTAAGTTAAAACACATTGAAAATGGATTTAATTGCGCATGTGCTAAACCGATAAAACATTTTTAATGATCAAGGTAAGTTGTTGATTTTTGGCAAATGTGGAGCTTGTCCGAGAGAAGAGTTATGTAACATAACAAAACATGATATTCAAGATTTAGATAAAACTTTGCTAGTATTTATATAAAATGATCCAAGACTAAAATACATCGCATATTTAGTATAATTGATAGTGAAATCAAGTCACCAAGATATTTGGATATGTACAGTGCTTTCGAAAAGTAACGAATAAATTCATTATTTTTGAAATTGAGAAGTTTTCGAAAAAATCCCCTGGCACGACGATTTTGTTTTTAAAAAAGGCACTTTTTGACATACGACCCATATTTGTGACGTCATCGTTGTTCGAGGTATGACGTCATCGACAATTTTTTTAAATAGCAACCCCCAATTTTGACCATGCCATTTGAAAGATTCTACATACATATCATGAAAAATTATGGTGTTACATAACAGAAATTGTCTGAAGCTATTTACAAAAGTGCGCGATAGTGATGTGATTTTTGTTATTTTTTACTTATCTGCTTTTTTCAGTGTGAGATTTTTTGGTTAGGCAAACTTAGTTTCAAAAATAACACTTGACTGTTCCGTTTGGCGCAAGGGCTTATTTAATTAATTTTTATTATTTTTCAGAAGTGTGGCAAAAACCCAATAAAACTAAAGAATAACAGAAATTTCAAGAAAATAATGTTTGAAGATTTTAAAATGACGAATTCTTGCTTTTAAACCTTATAAATTAACCGGTCTAGTAACGTATACTTTGTTTTTTAAGTATCCCCGCGAGAAATAATCTAGGGGTGTCAAATCAGGCGATCTGGCTGGCCACTCAATTGGCCCCCTTCTCCTTATCCAACGATTCGGGAACAGCTCATCTAAATAAGCACGGATAGGTGTTGCATAATGGGGAGGTGCACCGTTTTGTTGAAAGAAGATGTCGTTTCTTGGAAGATCATGTCCCTCTATATCTGGATATAAAGTTGTTAGTTCAGGAATGAGGTCGTCTCGAAGAAAATCCAAATATCTTGCACCAGTTAGGTTGACGTCAAAGAAACAGGGACCCATAATTCTTCCGTCGACTATGCCGCACCACACATTTACTTTCTGGGGACTTTGAGTGTGACACTCCATCATCCATTGGAGATTCTTGGTAACCCAATAACGGCACATTTGCCTATTGACATGGCCATTCAAAACAAACGTAGCCTCGTCAGAAAAAATTAATCATTATTGCATAGCTCTTGCATTTGCTCGCAGAATTGATTTCGCCGATCAAAGTCGTCTTCAGATAGCTCATGAACAAGGCATACCTTATAAGGATGATACTTTGCTTTTTTCATAATTTTGTGAACTGTGGACACTCATATTGAAATCAGAAGCCAACTGGTTAAGTGTTGAGTGATGATTTTCTTGTATAGCCAACAGAACGTTAAGCTCATCACCTACTGATTTTGACAGTTGACCAGATTTAGGAAGATCACGAACATGTCCTATGTTACAGTATTTAGAGTCAATATTGCTTATCATGTTTGGCTAATGGGATGTGGATCAGGATGAGTTTCATTGAACAATTCAACTACTTCTTTTTGGATGCGCATCCTGTCTCCAAATCCGATCATGCAAAGAATTTCAATTCGTTCTGGTTCAGTTAATTTAACCATTTTATTATAAAATGACAAAAATTACTACTCATTAAAGAAATAACTCAAAAAACAAAAAAAACTATTTAATAAAGTACGATTTCAAGTTTTTATCTGACAGCAATAAAAAATATTCTCGGTCGCTAACGTTACGAGTAAAATTACGTTAATTTGACCTCTAAATTGGTTAAAAAAATATTTCATTTTACTTGGAAGTCATTGTTACTCTTGGATTTGACTACAATTTTGGAATTATAAGATTTTGTAGTAGTAAATTTAGATCAATTTAGGTTTATTTTTCTTATGTAGTAGTCCATTATATTTAAATTTTAGTTGGGCCAGTAGTTAAAGGAGAACGAATATTTAGTGCATTACAGTAACTACAATAGTTAACACCCGAGGGCTTTAAAGTGACACTTATCGTTTGAAAAATGTTAGCATAAAATACAAATTAACGCCCGTCCGTGTAGAAAATAATTTTGCATGCCTAACCAAACAACCCTTAACAGTGAAACGAAGCTCTTTAAAACAAAGAACATTGGTTTTTGGTAATTACCGTCAAAGAACACGTGTTCTATGTAAACGTATGTTAACTTTTTGAAAATTTTTACACATGACATCTCGAGCTTTAATAAAATTGCTTTAATTGATGTTACCCCAAAGATTCGTTCACGATACCACACAAGTAAGATCCCTACCACATCCACGTGCTCTTGATTTCATCAAACAACTTGTTCCTTCATTTTGGGCGACGTCAATTAGGCAAAAGGTTGTCGTGCATCCACGCGAGTATACATTTTTAAGTCATAGTGAAAGGGGACAATAAATTGAGTAATTCTAAATTTAGGGTCTCTTTGTATTGCGAGTATTAACATTAATTAACAATTTCAAATAAGTCGATGATATACAAACGAAACTTTGGTAGATCGTTGGACTCTGCAAGCAATTAGCAAAGTTTCACCGTATATTGTGTTGCTTTGACAAGATAGTGTGGTTAACCATAGAGTTTTTCTTCTTCCTGCATGTATCACGGCATTCGCTTCACGTATAGTGAAATTTGAGAGGAGGGTGCTCCGATAATACAAATTTGGTTCTTTAAAGAATAACTAACTATACAGGGTGATTCAGGTTTAATCTTGATAACTTCAGGAATCGATAGAACAGGTTAAAATAATGTTCATTTGTGATATAAACTTGTTTACTAAAACACATCGTTTCCGAGATAGAGGGCGTTGAAGCAGGAATTTTTTTTCTCGTTTTTCCCTCATAACTTTTGAACCACTTATCCGATTTAAGTGAAATTCGGAACACAAACACTCCTTATGATCTTACATAAGCTTCTTCAGTTTGAACTACCTCTTAGAAGTGTATTTTGTATGCTACCCCCCTCTTACTTTATTTCAAAACTACAAAAAAAAAATAATAATTTCAATAAAACATCTACACACCACTTTGACCTGATTAATTTCGAAACTTTTTCGTCTCCTGTTTTTTTCGACGTTTGGTCTTGTTTCTGAGATATTCAAAGAAATTGGTGACAGTGTAGCGCACCAGCCGCGTAAATTTCATTTTACGTTATAGCAACCCATGAAAACAAAACTCAGTGATTTGTGTAAACTGACGTTTGTGAAAATCATTGTCTAAAGTATTATTTAAAGAGCATTTTTAGTGCTAAGAAAAAATGCCAAGAACGTTTACAAATGCTGAATATGCCGATATACATTATGTTTACGGTTTCTGTGACGGAAATTCCAACGCGTCAGTTCGAGAGTACCGAACACGCTTCCCTAATAGAAGAATTCCAAATGCACAAGTTTTTGTAGATGTACATCGTCGATTTTCGGAATATGGTTTGCGCCGCTGCAAAGATCATAATCGTAATATACCGCCAAGAAATAATCAGCGAATTCTTAATCTTTTTGATATCGATAGAACTTTAAGCACACGCCGAGCAGCTCGGCAACTCCATTTATCTCGATCAAAAATATTGTGAGCACTCAAACAAGACCATCGAAGGGCTTTCAATCTCGTTTAAATTTTTGTAGATGGGTTTTAGATTCAACAGAAATTAAACCACAATTTCTGCATAAAGTTTTATGAACCGACGAATCTAATTTCATAAAAACTTAAATTGTGAATTACCACAACATTCACGTTTGGAGTGAAGTCAATCCTCGATGTGTCCGACAATCCTCATTTCAGCAACAGTTTAGTGTAAATGTGTGGATAGGTGTTTTAAGTAATAACCTCTGTGGGCCGCGTATTTTGCCTCCTCGTTTAAATGGGGATGTATTTCATGAGTTTCTGCAAAACTCTCTCCCCAACGTGCTTGACGTCCCCTTAAATTTACGCCAAGGAAACTGGATGCAGTTGGATTGTGCCCCTGCACATTACGGAAGGCAAGTACGGCAGTGGTTGGATGAGAATTATCTTCGTCGATGGATTGGACGGCAACCCAACAACCACCCAAATATGTGGATTCCTTGCGAAGAACCAGTGGCTTGGCCTCCGCGCTGGCCAGATCTGAATCCTCTGGATTATTTCGTTTGGGGCCATATAAAAGCAACATGCATAAGACATGCTTGTGATGACATAAAAACAATCCTGTTTAAATAGCAACTGCGGTTAATACACTAGTTCGTCGATGCCAAAAATGTATTGAGGCTTTGAACAATTATTGTAATCTTTTTAGTAGTAGTAGATAAATTTGTTGTAAATCTTGTAATAAGTAGTTGTTACTAAATTTATGTTTGAGGTTATTGGCATTTTTTCTTAACACTAAAAACACTCTTTAAATAATACTTTTGACAATGATTTTCACAAACGTCAGTTTTTTTTTTGAGAGAGCCGTCCGACAGTGTCCCCGGAAGCACCGCAACCTATAGACTTATTGTGCATCTCTCGACGAGCACAAAGATCCATGGTACTACAGTGGGATTCGAACCCACACCGACATAGCCGATCCAGACTGGTTCCATGAGCAGTCGTCTCCCAGCCACCTCGGCTATCGCGGCGCCCAAAACGTCAGTTTACACAAATCACTGAGTTTTGTTTTCATGGGTTGCTATAACGTTAAATGAAATTTACGCGGCTGGTGCACTACACTGTCACTATTTTTTTTGTATGTCAGAAACAAGACCAAACGTCGAAAAAAAACAGGAGACGAAAAAGTTTCGAAATTAATCGGGTCAAAGTGGTGTGTAGATGTTTCATTGAAATTAATTTTTTTTTATAGTTTTGAAATAAAGTAAGAGGGGGGTAGCATACAAAATACACTTCTAAGAGGGGTAAGTAGTTCAAACTCAAGAAGCTTATGTAAGATCATAAGGAGTGTTTGTGTTCGGAATTTCACTTAAATCGGATAAGTGGTTCAAAAGTTATGAGGGAAAAACGTGAAAAAAACTCCTACTTCAACGCCCTCTATCTCGGAAACGATGCATTTTAGGGAATAAGTTTATATCACAAATGAACATTATTTTAACCTGTTCTATCGATTCCTGAAGTTATCAAGATTAAACCTGAATAACCCTGTATATAGAGTGGTCCTTAAGTAGCGGTAAAAAATCCAGTGTCGTATTCTGTGGCCAAAAATACGTGTTCTTTTGTTGCATAAGTGTGGGATCTTAGGACAGCCAGTGTCCAGCTGCGTGTTAAAAATTTAAAAAAAAATCAGTTTTTAATTTCTAAACCGATTGCGATCATTTAACCAAGTTCGGTGAGCATATTTAGTATGACATTTGATAAGAAACATAAATTTACCAACTTTAGAAACTTATACCACCCTGTATAATATTACAAATAAAATAGGTCATCATATGCGCCATTGCAATGTCTTCACTTTTTGTTTCTTCACAGTTTTTTGTATTCCAAGCCGATTAACAACAAAATTAATTTGTTTGATCAAGTACATTTTTACGATACTCTTACATTACTTAAAATAATAACAAGCTTCAGATCTTCTTGAAATTGCACGTGCAATCGAACACGTGCTAAAATTCCATGATTAGCTCTTATCACATCCCAACCACCCATATAATTTATTGACGTAAATGCTCTTCAGATTCAATGTGTACCTTGTAAACTAACGTCTTGAGATGTCGTCAAACAAAAAAATCTATAGGGTTCATATCGGGTGATATAGGTAGCCAACCTGGTTCTTGAGTGCCGCGTCCAATCCTTTATTACCGGCTCTTTCATTCAAAAATTTAAGAGCAGTCAAACTAAAATGTGGTGGAGCTCCGTCGTGCATAAACCACATTCTTTGTCTTAGCGCATAGGCAATATTATCAAATAGTTCAAGTAAGCGTTTTCAAGAAAATTCCCAATAATACCCACTCATACATGCAAAGAAAACTGATGTTGAATTCGAGATTCCATTGTGGCCTTAGGGTTTTCATCGGACCAAACGTGTTTATTGTGGAAGTTCATTATACAGGGCGCCCGGAAAACATGCGCACAAACTTCGGGAGCCTAATCTACTGATAAAGTAGATTAGTCGTAACACTTTTTCGAATTCTCAATATACTCTGGAGTTCACAAAGACAGGATTTTTTAATTTATTATTTCGTGTATTGTTGATATTTTTTTCTAGAAGGAGCATCTGTCTTTTTTTTAATAATGCTTATTTTTTATTTTCTTATATATACATTATAATTACTGTGTACCCTATTAATATGTCACATAGACGGAAATTTTACTGGATGTCGCAAGATACGTTAGTCGCCTATATATATTTATACAACTTTGTGTAAGTGCCTTCGCGATACGGCTTCTGTGAAACTGCGTCGGGTGGCCCTAATTTTATTAATAAAGTGCTAAGAATGGATGAGAGCAGTTTTACTCGAACTGGCATTTTAAACAGATTAGTACCATACTACTTAAAAAACAATAAATTTCTAGGCTAGATGTACGTAACTACAAACTGAACTGAATTGTACTTACGAGTAATACTAAAAATTCATATTTATTTGCAAAACGTTATGGCCTATCAAAAAAAATTTTTTAATTTTTATTTCTGACAACTTTTTTTGTAGTAAACCGATTTTCTTCAAATTCGGTACAGTTGTTATATAAGATGGACCGTAAACATGGAAAAGAATTCAAAACAAAAAACCACAACACCTTTAAACCTTCAATCCATGTAAGAAATCTGGTCAATTTTTTTTATTTAGAATTATAGAAGTAGCTGGGAACCACTTTGAAAGTCTTTTGTAAATATTTTTTTATTTGTTAAGTATTAAATAAATCCTGTTTTCCAAAGCACGCTTTGTATTTATTATTGTTGAGGACTACGTAATCTCATGAAAATTTCAATGGCATTTTTCTCGAAAACGGTTAATTTTAGTGAATGGAAACAAGAATACCTTTTTTTATAGGACATTTAATGGGCTTTTATTTTGGCATATCAAAATTAGAAAATAATTATAAATAAAAGAAATTTGACCAGATTTCTTACATGGATTGGAGGTTTAAAGGTGTTGTGGTTTTTTATTTTTAATTATTTTTCACGTTAGAAATATATTTTTTTGGCAGCCCATAACTTCGTTATTATTGAGAATTCGGGAGTGTTACATAAGCTCATACGACTATTTTTATCAGTAGGTTAGGACATCCTGTGGTATCTCTGGAAACATTAGCTTCGTCGGTAGACAATATGCCAGCAGTGAAGTCAATATTTTGTTCAATGTTTTAATATCCAGTGGCAGAATTGTAGGTAAGCGGAATAGTCCTGCGGCAGTAAGGCTTGAACCCTTTGTATGTGATAAGGGTATAACTGTTGATGGTTTAGAATGGGCCAAACTAATTTATGATTCACTAAGATCTTCCTAGTACTAGTGTTTGGGTCATCATCTTAGAATAGCTTCTTCCAATTCATGCGTTTTACAGGTGTTTCTTAAATTCCTGTTTTTCCTTAATAAACAAATTTACATTGATAAAAAACATTTATTTATGTAAAAATTATATACATCTGGCTAGCCCCATGTTAAGACACACTCTGTACTAACTGCTCCTTTATAACAAGAAATTTAAAAATGATATCGAGTGCACCTCATTTTGCTACGACTATCTCTCATATTGCATGTCCAAAAATCAAATTTAGTTGAAGAAATAGTGGCGAAAAAAAAACAATTTTTAAAATTCTAATTTAACACCCTGTATCTCTTAAGGAAGGCATTTTTGTATATAGGTAAGTCGTCATATTTCGCCGAGAACAAATATGGTAATTGCCAGATTACAACAGGAAATAATGTGATTTATTTGTTTTATGATTTGGAGAGATTGATGAGGACACAAAATACGCGATCCCTAGAAAAATTCATGCATGGTATTTTAAAAATGAACTTTTGACAATAAACAAATTCAGGTTGGTCGAAACTTTGCTAGAATATCTAGAAGGGTTCCTTTGCGAATTATGCGTGACACGAATTTTCGTTTTATGAAATCAAATCGAAATAGTGTGGTGGCAAAAAAAGATGAAATGGTGATATGACGAAGAAACCACTCAAGGTGGCCATATTTGTGGTCCAAAATAGTGGAATGTCGATGTCGTTTTAAAGTTACGGATTTTACACTCTGTTAAAAAAAGAATTATACATTATTGAATATTAGAAAGTTTAACTTGGGTAGCGTTAGTATTTTTATTGGTAAAATACAAGGTGTTCCTTAATGATATGCAAATATTTAAGGGGGTGATTCTACATCGAAAATTAATGACTATGGTCCAAAAATATACGTAATGTTAAAGTTTTAAGATGAAAAAAAAAGGAAAATAATTAATATTTTCGAAACCATTTTAGATATTTCCATTACATTTGGTATGTGGTAACTTTTGATAAAGGTGCATATTTTGCAATATAAACATAATTTCTATATTTAACAGTGGCGTAGAAGCACTGACTTTGATATTTTTAAAGAAGAAAATGGTACGCCAATGGTTTTCTTCCAGATAAAAATTATTTTTTAATTCACCGTTCACCCTCTTGAGATTTTGGACTGCAATGCGCCGTTTTTGAGAAAAAAAAACCGAAAATTCATGTAATTATTAAAGAATACAATTTTGATAGAAAACAACTAACAACGTAATAGTACAACTACCTAAATTAAAATAATTTCTGTATTAATGGTAACAAATCATTATTGCATGCTTCCGCTCTCCTTTGCATGGTAATGCGCTCTCGTCCAAATATTCCCGGAGTATGTCGTACTCTATCACATGCTGCAACTATTCTTTCTCTTAACCCCTCTTCAGTTTTAATGGGATTTGTGTACATGAACGTCTTAAGGTGACTCCACAAAAAAATCTAAACTATTGAGGTCGGGGTACCTTGGTGGCCATTACTGAGACCCACCGCGCCCAAGCCAATGATTTGGATAAATTGTTTGTAAATAATTGCGTAGTTATACTGAAATGTGCTGGTGCACCGTCGTGGATGTACCACACTTCATTTCTTATTACTAAAGGAACATCCTCATGCAACGAAGGCAGCTATTATTGAAGGAAATTCAGAATTATCCGTCTAGTCGTCCCGGCAGGAAAAATTGTACAATGAAGTAATCGCCGATACCTGCCCATACGTTAACCAAAAGTTGTTGTTGGAAATGGGTTTCAATTATAGCATGAGGATTTTCATCCGCCCAAATATGATTGTCATGGAAATATTTAATGAAATTTCTTGAAAAATTAGCTTCGTCAGTGCTGCACAGAATATGCGATCTACATTCCGGATTTTGGGCAACATTATGAAGATACCCCTGGCAAAAGGTCACACGCTTTGGGAAGTAACGCCTGTAGTCTTAAAGTATGATATAATCATTATTATTATCTGTAAAAAGATATTCACAACAAACAGATTTTAACGACAAAAAGGTAATTAAAATGTCAAATCACAAACCAAGTGACATATTCCAGGCCAACTAGATTTATTGCAAAATTGTATCCTTGTAATAATTAATGAATTCTCTCGAACAATCGTACGGTTTTAATTTTTTTTTTTTTCTCAAAAACGGCGCATTGCAGTTGAAACACTCAAGAGGGCTCCTATTTTTCAAATTGAACGGGGATTCAAAAATAATTTTTATCCGTGAGAAAACCATTGACGTACCGTTTTTCTCTACTATCATTAATTTTAGGTGTAGAATCACCCCCTCAAATATTCGCATATCATTAAGGAACACCCTGTATAGTGATTTTATACTTAAAATATTTATTGAATGTGTCTCTATTTATGGAATTTTACATTTCAACAATTAATATTTCACGATTGTAATATCCAAAACAAACAGCAGCAGCAGCAGCATTTTTGGATTAAAGTTTTCTTCTGGAAAAGGACGGCACCTTTTAATAATGTAGGATATGGATAGCAATGTATTTGAGTCTGTTTTACCAAAGATAATTTGGTTAAAATCGATAAAGAACGGAAAAGATCGAATTCGACGAAACAGTACTTAAAAATAAATTTCTGAAAATCGTAGGAAGAAAAAAGCCAATACAATTAGAGTAGCACGAAATAATTTGTTAGATAGATTATACAGGGTGATTAAGACGAATTTGGGAATAGATGCGTCATGAAAAATGGAATCGATATAGTAAATATATATATATATATATAAAATCCTTATAGTTTTCGATTTCGATTATTACAATTTGGAATAGGGCAGAGATTTTTAAAAAAACCTATTATACCCAAAAAAAAAGGAATTACAATATATATCAAATTATACAATGACGTACAACATTTACAATAATATAGTTACATTGCGTTTGCACATTATAATAATTAAACATAAAACACAGATAAAATTTTAATTGGAAAATAAATAAGCATCTAATCGGTTCTTAAAAATGTTCACAGATGGTGTAACAATCGATATTGGTAAATTGTTCCAGATGGTGAATATTCTGTCAAAAAAAATTGTCTTGTCCTAGATTTAAAATTTTCTTTTTTTAGTTTTAATTCATGACCTCGTAATCGGCAGTCAGTGTTAAGTGTATACAGCAGAGTCAGATTTTCAAAACCACAACGAAGACGACGCTGTTGAAAATCGGTAAACTTGGCCATTGACAAACGTTCAGTATATAAAGGCCTCAACCGTCCAAATGAAAGCCTTGTTGCTGCACGTTGAACATTTAATATATAAAATTCTCGTGTTAGACGCCATACTCCTCGGAAACGGCTTGACTGATTTTGAATGATGAAATTTTATATGTACATTCGGTAGGTCTCAGAATCGGTCGTAATCTATTTTTCATACCCCTAAGTGATAAGGGTGATATTTTTTGAACAAAACTTTTTATTTTTATTTTTTTACGATGTGACATTAAAAAATACATACAACCCTTATTTTTCATCCTGCTATCACAAACCCCTATTTTTTAATAACCATTTTAGTAATTTAATCATTTTTAACTCTGGTCGATAACTGATCGATTATCACTAGAACAGTTATCCCCGCCAGGCATCTACCGGTGTCACTTCTCACCCAGTAAACAGTCCGGAGTAGGCATGAGAACGAAGCCGGTCTCACTCCCTACACAGTTTTCTACCATTATTATTGTGTATGAATGGAGCGTAGTAGTGACGTTTACAATTATCATTTTACCTTCCAAGTGTAATGCTCAAGTAAATTTATTATTAATTTGCTGTGCCATAATTATTTATTTCCTATTTTATCAATAATTAATAAAATTATTAATTTTAAGTGTAGTTCTCATTATTAGTTAATTAAGTGATCTACATAACCTCAAAAGTACGCAACACGTGTCACGAGCTCCCGCCAAGAACGGCTATTATTTTACTATATGGGTATTTTTTTGTACAGTGAACAATGCCCACAAGACGTAAAGGGACTAATTTGGGCTGTCTAACAAGTAAACTGCAGGCACGCGAAATAATTCAAAAAATGAATGTTTCGTGTTTTGTTATTCTTATAGGCCGTCATCATTCACAGTGCTTCATTCCTTTTTTAGTCAAATACCACATCTCCACACACTTACAATAAGTTAGTTATTTTTTATTTAACTGCCAAAATATTCCTTAGAAATAATTAATATGGCAAAGCAGCGGTTGCCGGGTCACCTAGTTATCTAATAAATTTTGATCACGGGTGAGATCGAAGCACCACACTGGACCGGCGTATTCAAGAATTGGCCGCGATATTTTCCTATTTTATTCATTTATTTTCAAGTTAAGTAGAGAAATAACATCATTTACATATTTGAGAATTCAACTCGTTTGTGTAATGCAGTTATCTTTCTAAATGTGTTAATTTAATTGCACAAAGGATGCATACTCTTTATTTTCTAGAGGTTTATGTATACCTAATTAGTAACTTCGTTATGCACGTATCAGTTAACGAAGTTTATATTCATAACGAAATACAAGAGAAATTTATTCTTTCATTTTGTATGTCAGTTAATGCAATGCAGTGTTATGTACGATGAGTGGTAATAAGTCATAACTGTACGATGTACACAGGGTATGTTGAAATTAGTCTAAAATAATTATCCTTCGAAATGATACGAATGATCTGGGGAAGAGAATGTATGCCTGAAGATTGGAGAGATGCTTTGATTATACCAATCTTAAAAGGGAGATGCAACAGACTGCAGAAACTATAGTGGTATATCATTGTTAGATGTAGGGTATAAAATTATGGAAAAGTTAATAAAACAGAGAATAGAACCTATAGCAGGACTACAAATAGGGAAGTATCAAGCAGGTTTTAGAAAAGGAAGGTCAACAACGGACCAAATCTTCATGGTGAAGGAAATTCTGACTACATGCTATGAGTATGGGATAAAAGCAATGGTTCTATTTGTGGACTTCAAGAAAGCATATGATTCGATCAAAAGAAATAAACTAAGTAAAATTTTGAAACAATTTGGGATACCAACCAAACTGATTAGGCTATTGAAAATGACCTTAGAAAATACCAAATCCAAAGTACGAATAAAAGGTGAATATTCGGAAGGCTTTATTATTGATACAGGACTGAGACAAGGAGACCCACTCTCAACGCTTCTTTTTAATTTAGTACTAGAAAAGGTCATAAGAGATAGTCATTTGAACAGAGAAGGACACATATTGTTTAAAAGTCATCAAATTGTAAGTTATGCAGATGACGTGGCTATTATTGCTAGAAATAGTAGAGAATTAGAAGAAGTAACGAGAAAACTTGTGAAGGAAGCACGTAAAGTGGGATTGCAGATAAATCAAGAGAAAAGTAAGCTGTTGAGAATAGGAGAACAAAAAAAGGATACCAATTTTAAATTGAGAACAGAGCATGGAGAGATGGAGTCTGAGGAAGTTCAAGAATATGTGTATTTGGGGGCGCTAATAACAGCTAACTGTGATGAGGAACAAGAAATAAATAGGAGAATAATAAAAGCAAACAGAAGTTCGGCAGCAGTCAACCACTTATTGAAATCAAAAAAGAATGTATAAAAACAATTTTGAGACCGACAGCGCTGTATGGTAGTGAAACCTGGGTTCTCAATAAGAAGTCAAGAGAAAACCTTTTAAGGTGGGAAAGGAAAATCTTAAGGAGCATTCTAGGCGGGTAAGAAGGCGGAGGAAAACTATGTAAGGAGAAATAATGAGGAAATATATGCAATGTACCAGGCACCAACAATAGACGAATTTGTAAAAGCCAGAAGAGTGCAGTGGCTAGGGCATCTTAGAACGTATGGAAGATGAAAGGGCAGTTAAGAAAATAGTAGGGAGTAAACCTAACTACAAGAAAAAAAGAGGTAGAACAATGAGGAAATATATGCAATATACCAGGCACCAACAATAGACGAATTTGTAAAAGCCAGAAGAGTGCAGTGGCTAGGGCATCTAGAACGTATGGAAGATGAAAGGGCAGTTAAGAAAATAGTAGGGAGTAAACCTAACTACAAGAAAAAAAGAGGTAGAGAGGTAGACCGAGAAAGCGATGGAGAGAGGCAGTGGTAACAGATCTAAGGGAAAAAAATGGATTGGAAAAGAAAGGCGAAGGACAGAATGGAATGGAGGAGAATAACACAGCTCTGGGTCTAAAAGGCCTGTATATATATATATATATATATATATATATATATATATATCCTTCGAATTTCTGCCGTGTAATGAACAATATTACACCGAAGCGGTACCAGTATTGTAAAATGATAGATAAAAATTATCAATTAACATCATGCCATCACAAATTTCTATCTCTAGCGAATAAGTAGTGTGTTGTGTGCTCCGTATTTAAGAATAGTATGTAGAAACAAGTGACAGTGAAAGGGTGTAGTGATACCTACTCTATTTATTTGATCAAGTGAATATTAAGTTTTAATAATGGCTTATGCATATTCGAATGCTGAAATGACCAATATGGTTTACATTTATCGCCTTGCGGATGGAAATGGTACTAAGGAGGTGAATTTGAATGGAAAGGTCTCCAAATGATCCAACTCTAAATCCAAGAATGTTCAGAAACGCTTTTCAATGTCAATGTCAATGTCACGATCATTTCAGAAAGGAAGGTCCAATTCCTGGAACACCTTTGAGTGTTAGAACGTCTGAGTTACAATAAACTATTCTACACGAAATTGGAGAAGACCCAAGTACTAGTACTAGGAAGTTCGCTGCAAATATTAATGTGAATCATAAATTAGTTTGGTCCGTTCTAAGGCCTCAACAGCTTTACCCGTATCACATACAAATGATTGCCTACAATTTTGCCACTAAATTTTGCAAACAATTGAACAAAATATTGACTTTACCGCAGGCATATTGTTTACCGACGAAACTATTTTTTCCTGAGATGCTATAATGAATATACACATTTGGTCTGATAAAAACACTAATGCTATAATGGAATCTCGATTTTAACATCAGTTTTCTTTGAATGTATGGGTGGGTATTATTGGAAATTTTCTTGTTGGACCTTACTTTTTACCAAGAACTTTAACAGATGCCTACTACAGACATTTTCTTGGAAAGGTTTTACCTGAACTACTTGACGATATTCCCTATGTGCTAAGACAAAGAACGTGGTTTATGCGCGACGGGACTTCTCCACATTTGACTGCTCATACATTTTTAAATGAAAGATAATAACGCGATTGGATGAAACACTCAAGAACCAGGTCAATCTTTACCACCCAGATCACTATATGATCGAGCCGATTAGGCCGAGCAGGAAGTAAGCAGACCACTTATATCTCACCTGCACTCAGTTGATATGTGAACATACATATGAAGGAACAGCCAGTGCAATTGTCGGTCATCTCACCTATGGCATACTGATAAGGGTTAATAAACCCGAAACCGGTCTATGTCTGGTGGTGTGTCCGACAAAGGTTCTTGACTGTTCACACAGATACTGCAGGAGTAATTCAATGCCGGTCGGGGCATTAACCCGCGGAGTAGTTGTTTCCTGCAGTATCATTTACAGATTTAATGGCTCGTCGCCCAGGGCGAGAGGTTTGCGTTAAGTACCTGCTGCAATATAGGTTGCTTCCTGTAAGTCGAGCCGCTTAGGCTGAACAGGAAGTAATCACATCACTTATATCTCACCAGAACCAGAAACATTTGTGTTAGTTTGTAGAAACTGGGTAAGACGGGCTTAAAATGCTGTTCTAACATCAGGTATGTCAAACTATTTTATTAAAACCACAAATTAAATCTTTTTATAATTAATAGTGGCAAAAGGAGTTAAATTTGCTGTATAAAATTGGCGTTACAAAATATTTATTTCTTTCCATTTCTTGTCCAGTGGCAGATTGCCGCCTTAACAGGTTTTACAGTGGACCAGTTTCCAGTGTCGTGCAGAAGTGTATTTTTAAATCATTTTCGAACTGCCCTTTTTGATTTTTTCTTTATAAAATTGTATTTGTAAGAGTCCATTGGACACTTTCAGATACGTTCTGGATCACTCTATACAGGGGAACCTTAAATAAGTACAAATATTTTAACTGCTGGTGTAGTTCGTCATATAGATCAGTCTAGTGAAAGCCATTTTTAAAAATTTCTAATATTTACGGATACTATCATACCCACATTTTGAGGACCGCTCTCATAACCAACCTAATGAACCGTATGATTTGTTGCAAGGTTGCCATATCTCCTCTAATACATTAAGTTTTCTTTAACGTAATAATAAAGTAATACGGTTAAATTCTATTTTAAAAATACTTGCTTGAAGCATAAGTACAGTAAAGTTGGGTATGTAGTATGATACGCATTATTATTAACATAAATTTTAACTGCTTAATTGACCTTACTATAAACGATGAAAAATTAATTTCCGCAAGTTAAATACATACTACCATAAAGTATTTAGGAAGATATTACGTGATATTACTATGTTCAATGTTCAAAAATTATACATAAACGTGCACACAAGCTTACCTATATGTTAAAAAATTAACTATTTATTCAGTAATCCACATTTCATAAGTTAAACGTCATTGTACACTGTTAGAAAGAGACACAAGATAATTTCCTAAAGTTATTTTATGAAGAATAACGAAAAACTATGATTTTGACACAACATATTAAATTTAATTTTCGCCATATAACCCCAAACGAATCAGTATTAACTATTTATTTCGAATCCAGAACCATAAAGTGACTTCGCACTTTAATCAGTGAAACAAATTTTAAAAATAAGGGTACAAGCAATATTACATAACAAAATAGCAGCTTGACGTAAGCGTTTAATATCAAGAAAAGCAAAGACATATATGTAACACTGGTAACACTGTGAACCACACGTTCAATCTGCAGTGCTATGACTCATAAATGTATGAAAGTCAGCGGTTCTCAACAAGTTTTCTGATTTTTTTGTAAAAAAAACTATTAATTTTGTGTTCTACACAGTGAATTATACTGCTGGTTAAAATATTTGTACTTATTTAAGGTTCACCCTGTATACCATACTGGAAAAGAGTCGAAACAAATACCTAAAGATAACCTTACATTTTCAGATATGTCACAATTAGTTTAACCGAAAACAAAATCTAATGCATGGTTCAGGCAGAGAAGCAGCCAATAAATATAAATATGGTAACTTTGCATAATGGGGTACAACCTAACTAATTTATTTGAAAGCGATAAATAAAAATGTAGTGCTCTCAGATGCATAAGTACTATATTGAAGAAATGATGCAGTAAATAACTAAATACAGATTCAATAGATCAATATACTCAGTTAATTGCATTCAAAGTAGTAATTGGGAAGGATACTATACAAAAAGAACTACTATAACAAATAAAATGCATTTACGTAATAGATCGAGGTATTTGCAGATCCAGTCGATAAGTAACGTGCAAAAACGCAACCATTTCAGATGCATACCAACAAGTTACGTTTAAATCAATATTTAAAAAGTGTGTTTCAAAGCATGTATTTAAAATTTAAAGATATGATTCTAAAAAAAAGTTATTAACAACGTATTCAAAATATAGAGAGACAAAAAAAAAAGGATTTTTTTTTCAGTTGTTTGATAATATATCAGAAAAATAGTGTATACAATTCAAGAAAGAGATGAGATAATTCATCTTTTCCATCGGAACAAAGATATGCTACAAATTTATGACATACTTGTGTAAAACGATCATTACTATGTCGAAAACTTCATTTTTGAACAAGAAGAGGCTTCTCCACATTAAGAGAATGCCTTAGGGTTTAGACATTTCAAGAATGAATTGGAAGACGAGAGCCTACTCGTTCACCAGGCTTTTTCTGTGAGGTCATTTCAAGACATAAACTTATGGTATACAGCCTTGAACCATTACAAGACTTGGACAAACGTATGTTAGACGAGTGTAAGTTATATTACTCCACAAATGTTCTATAATATTAGAGAACATTTCGAACAATGTCTCTATTACTGCATGGATGCATTTCCAACATCTACAGTAAAATTAGTTGTAAATAAATTTGACAGTCTGAGCCTGTCACCTTTAAAAAGTTTATAGTCGAGGCAATGAACTAAAAGAGTTCTAAAACTAGTTGTGGTGGACGGATCGGAATGCGGTTTTTTGCATTCTCTTCCAAAAATTATTTGCAAAAATGTGGCGACATGGAATTTCTGACAAATCGGAAATTGCATTGCTGCAGCCAAAAATGCATTAAAAAAATGCATTATTTGAGATGCCTCTTGGAAGATGTCATAACTTGGTAAATAAGTGTCAGAACTGGCGCAGATCGGGTACTCGGGGGTTTTCGGGGTCGCTGATCACGAATATGGTGTTCAAATTGACCCCCTGAATACCTGGAGCTCAGGAACGCCGATGAACGTCATCTCCGTGGGACTCTCCCACAAATCACACGGGAAAGAAGAGAAACTCTGCGCCCGGGGTTTTTTTGGGTCGCTGAATCCAAATCTGGCATCGGCGAACAACCCACGGGCACTTGGTGTGCCGGAACCTGGACGCGGACGTCATCTCCTAGAATTTTCCTGAGAAGAGTGCCAAAAACCACCCGAAAATCATAATAGGGGCGTTTTCTGGGGCGTTGAATCTGAATTTCAGGGCGGAAACGACCCCCCGAACACCTAGTGCACCAGAACCTGACGCTAAACGTCATCTCCGTGGCTTTTCCTGACACAATCAAAAAAGGCGAACCGAAAATCGTTATGGTTTTTTTTTGGGTTGCTGAATCCAAATATGACAACGGCGAACACCCCACGTGCCCCCGAACCCGGACGTGCACGTCATCTCCGAGAATTTGCCCACCAAGATCGCTAAAAACGACCCAAAAAATCATTACAGGCGCGTTTTTGGCCCGCTTAATTCTGACACCTGGTGTACCGCGGGACCTGGACCTAAACGTCGTCTCGGAGGGTTTTACAGACACGACCGCAATAAACTCACCAAAAACCGTCTCATAATTTGACACATTCATTAATGTGTAACTCCCGCTAGGGTCTTCGAAAAAGCTGTTCCAGTTCCAGGCGTTGGGAAGGTAGTTTTGGGCGTAAAATTTGGATTAAGCGGCCCAAAAACGCCCCTACAATGATTTTTCAGCTGTTCTTGGCACTCTTCTCATGAAAATTCTCGGAGATGACGTGCACGTCTGGGTTCGGGGCCACCAGGTGCCGGTGGGGTGTTCGCCGATGTCATATTTGGATTCAGCAACCCTCCATAACGATTTTCGGTTCGTCTTTTTCGATTGTGTCTGGAAAAGCCACGGAGAAGATGTTCAGAGTGAGGTTCCGGTGGGTCGGGGGGTCGTTATCGACGTGAAATTCGGATTCAACGCCTCACAAAACGCCCCTATTATGATTTTCGTGTGGTTTTTGGCACTCTTCTCAGGAAAATTCTCGGAGATAACATCCGCGTCCAGGTTCCGGCGCACCAGGTGCCCGTGGGGTGTTCGCCGATGCCAGATATGGATTCAGCGACCCAAAAAAACTCCGAGCGCCAAGTTTTTCTTCTTTCCCGCGTGATTTGTGGGAGAGTCCCACGGAGATGACGTTCATCGGCGTTCCTGAGCTTCAGGTATTCGGGGGGGTCAATTTAAATATCATATTCGTGATCAGCGACCTCGAAAACCCCCGAGTACCCGATCTGGGCCAGTTCTGACACTTATTTACCAAGTTTTGACATCTTCCAAGAGATCTCTCAAATGATGCATTTTTGGCTGCAGCAATGCAATTTCCGATTTGTCAGAAATTCCATGCCGCCACATTTTTTACAAATAATTTTTGGAAAGCAAAAAACCGCATTCCGATCCGTCCACCACAACTAGTTTTAGAACTTTTGGATTTTTTACTAGTTTATTGCCTCGACTATTACTACATACGACTAGCGAGTAGTGGAAGGTCTCAGCCTCTGTAGACTAAGCAGAATGCGCAGACTACTATGCGCGGCTTAGTCTTTGAATCGTCTGAATTAACTGGTTTATATAAAACGTGCTTTTACTACTACATCATCTTTTACAAGTCGCTTTAGCGTTTCGGAATTTTAACGACGGATTCCATTAATATAATTTCAACACGTAGAGAGGTCTAAAACTTTCAGACATAATTACTTGAAATATACCAGAGGCCCACAACATCAAGATGGGTTTGCGTAAGCATGAATCCACCACACTCAGACTCTATTACAGAAGTGGGATATAATCCTTTATCATTTACGGTTTATAAAATCAATTTAATCGGTTGTTATTAAGAACGCTGACGTTTCATCAAGTCAGAATTACGAACTTGATTCTGAAAGATAATTTTAAGTCGCATTTGACGGCAATAAATTGGGACGGATGAGTTTCTACCACCTACACTTTTCAGATTGTAAATGTACAAGGTGGCCAGATGAAAACGACACAGAGGAACTGGAACTGCGTCAAGATTGTAGAAAAACGTTCAGACCCGTCGATTTTAGATTAAAGGGAGATATTCTTTGCTGGCGTTTTTGACTCCGCCACTTTCACCCCCAAGCAAGGGTAAGCATCACCCTAAAATATTTAAATGACGTTGGTACTTGAGTAATATTTATTTTGAATGCTCATACGATTATCTTGACAACAGACTTTAAAGGACAATGTTAAAAATAGCCGATTTTTGGCTTATCCGGGGGAACGCATAAATCATAAAAAAATCAATTGATTATTGTTAATTAACATTAGAAATGGCCCAGAAATACGTCAGATAGCTGGGGAAATGTCGCTACTACCCCTAAACCTATATAAACTACCCTTAAATAGCTTTAAATGAATAATCATTAATTATTGTTATACAATTCGTGTAAAATGAAAAAAATTCTTGAAAATGATTTGAACAGACAGTATGTCAATATAAAAAGTGATAAATGACTGTAAAAGTGCCCATTCAATGGCGAAATAGCGCCAATTGTTCTCACTTTGCGAGCGCGTACTCAAAAAATGGCAATTTATCCTTGCGCCCATTTTTCAGGTCGCAATAGTATAAATGAACCTTAAAAGTGATTTAAGCATTTTTTTCATTCTAAACAAATTTTACAACAATAAATAATGATTATCTATTTTAAGCTATTTAAAGGCAGTTTATATAGATTTAGGGGTGTAATTAATATTTCCCCACTTACTTAATGTACTCTAGTATCAGTTTTTGCATTTTTTGACAGTAATCTATAATTTTTTTCTAGCAATAGACGTTCCCTTGAACATTTAAGCATTATCTATTTTTGGATGTCGAAGTAAGCTCACCATTAGCTTTTGAAAGTCGTTTTTTTAATTTTTAGGGGTGGAATAAACATTTTTACAGTTATTGATCACTTTTAATACATACTGTCTGTTCAAATCATTTTCAAGCATTTTTTTCATTTTACACGAATTTTATAACAATAATTAATGATTATCCATTTAAAGCTATTTAAAGATAGTTTATATAGGTTTAGGGGTAGTAGCGACATTTCCCCAGCTATCTGACCTATTTCTAGGCCATTTCTAATGTTAATTAACAATAATCCAATTAATTATTATTTTTTTATGATTTATGCGTCCCCCGGATAAGCCAAAAATCGGCTATTTTTAACATTGTCCTTTTATATTCCGCCCAATACTAAATAAGAATTTTGATTTTAAAGTTGAAACTTATGTACAAACAATTAACAACGGTAAAAATGTCACACATTCATTAAGTACGCCAATGCTATAAATTTAGTATTTCTTGCGTTACATTGGTTTTTGGCGATTTGTTATCACTTTCGTAAAAAAACACAATTATAAAGAACAGAAATGAATACTATACACACAACGAACGTAAAATTAGTGGATTCTAAATTTATTTTCTAGTATTATTTGGAAGCGTTGGTTGGTAGTTTATTAATTCTGTTTAGAAAATTGATGCCTTGACTGATATTATTGAAAATGTTCCAGAGTATGATGAAGATCATTTGATTTTTCAATAGGACGGTGCACCTCCACATTATGCGTTAATTGACCGTCAGTATTTGAACCAACGTTTTCCACGCAACTGGATTGGGAGAAGAGGCAGCATTGAGTGGCCTCCACGATCACCGCCCCATGATGTTTTTGTGGGGATATCTAAAAAGTAAAATCAATAAAAACACAGCCAGCGTCGCTGCAAATTTTTGCATCAAAGAATCATCGACGAATGCTGTCGAATCACTCCGGAAATGCTTCAGAACGTGCGCGAACGTTTCTTCGCTTGTATGGAAGCGGACGGTCATCAGTTTGAACATTTAATCAACTAAGTTGTAAGTAAGCAACTAAGCATAATTTATATTTCTAAATGTAAATTTTTTTCAAAGTATTGGGCGGAATTATAAAATTTAAAGTCTGTTGTAAAGAGAATTGTAAGAGCTTTCAAAAATATTACTCAACCCCCAATGCCATTTAAATATTTTGGGGTGATGCTTACCCTTGCTTGGGGGTGAAAGTAGCGGAGGCAAAAATACCAGCAAAGAATGTCCCCCTTTAATCTAAAATCGATGGGTCTGAGAGTTTCTTTTCATTTGGCCGCTCTGTAACTCACGACGATGGACCGTTAAAAATTTTCATGGTTGCTGTGACGACTTGTTTCTGAAAATTGAACTCCCTATACAGTGTATACGAATGAGTCTAACTATACCTTAAACTTTTATAATATGGTGACTTCACATATTTACCTAATATACAACCTAATTAATTTATTTGAAACCGATAAATAAAAATGTGTTGGTATCAGATGTATAAGTACTATACTGGAGAAATGATGCAATAAATAACTAAATGCAGTTACAATAGATCGATGCTTTTGCAGATTCAGTTGACAAAGTAACGTGCGAAATATAATAACCTCTTTAGTCACAACCCAATTAATTGCAGTAATTTAGATGGATACCATAGCGGAAAAGAACTATTACAAAAAAGAACCAAACGCAGTAAATGTAATAGATCGATGCATTTGCAGATGCAGCCGATTAGTAACATAAGCAACCACTTCTGATGCATTCCAACTAATGTCGAAAATATTCTTTTCCAGTTGTTTGATATCTCAGGAACCGTTTGAGGAACTCAAATTTTGTATTTCATCATAAAACACAGTTTCAATCTTGAAAACGGTTCGACTACGTTTTATAGAAAACTAAAACAGTAGGCAGAAAGTGCTACAACTCTTAAATATTATTGTTTTTCCAGTTGAAGAGCACCTTTAAAATTTCCTAATTCCGAGAATTTTAAAATGCACCAAGTGAAGACCAAGTGTCTTCGGGAGAACTTGTTGGATTGCGTCTTAAAGTTCCTCTTTGAGAATAGTTTAAATGTTTTGACCAAAATAATGTTCCGTCATTTTTCCACTGGTATGGAACTACATACATTGCAATTTCAAAGTTATGGCGAAGTAAGGTAAAGTGGCAAAACACCATTATTGTAGCGTTGTTACCACCTTCAAATGGCCGGAAAGATAATGGGTTAGTTCCATTGGCCACCTGTTTGATGAATGTAACTAAAGAGTTAGATATTTTTAGTTTCTGCCACTTTAAGTATACATTTTAGGTGTATATCACTTCAAAGTTATATTTTTGAAAGCAGACATGTTTACAGACGTATGCTATTTTATAATAGAAATTTAAAAATATTATTACTCATCAGTACTGCATTCAATTTCGTAGGTCTATACATAACACAGGTCCACAAAAAAAAAGTGGTGTGTGCTGAGGGTCCCATTATATTTTTTCCAGCTGAACACGAATCTGAAGTCAAAATGGGTGGTCGCACAGCAAATTTTAGAGAAAACCCATAAAAACGATAAAAATCACTTATATATTTACTATTTTACAGCTACCTTGGTATACTTATAGCTATAAAATAGTAAATATTCACTAATTCACAGCATTTCCCATTGTTTCAGTTTTAGAGAGTATCATACAGAATAAATTACGAGAAAGTGATTTTTATCGTTTTTGGGTTTTTATGTATAACCCCCAATTTTAACTACAGATTCGTGTTCAGCGGGAAAAAATACAAAAGAACAATATAGCTAACTCCCAGCACACATGACATGTGGACCTGTGTAATTATTGGTTTCAGGTTAAAAAAAATGATAAAAGAAAATGTCTGAGGTATACATACATAATTCATTGGTTCGCGAAATTTACAGAATTTTTTGAACTGTTTTTTCATATCGAATATTTCAGGACCGTTCTAGGGACAATTTCTTTGTTGCAAAAATTGATATTCAATTTATATGTAAATACATACAAATATAAATTTTTCACATTAAACTTTATAGTGCTATAATTCCTTCTATTGCCCTACTACCTTATTAAGTATATAGATTTAAACTTACAGGTACGTCAGAGGTGGTAAAATCTGGTGACTGAGGTGGCCAGCTAGTAACGTTCCTTTGTAATCATTCTGCACTAACATTTTCCTTGTCACTGTGTGTCCAATGCCTTTAAATAAATCTCTATAAAAAGATAAAAAGAAAACAATAAAAATAAAAATAATACATAGAAAATATACATAAAAAAATAAAAATAAAATATATATAAATAAATATCCTTTTCTTTGAAGTAGCAGCTTACTTCAATATTCTTTTTAAATTTGATGAAACATGGTAATTTTGTTATACACACTTTTAGAGTTTTTTGTTAAAATTTGATTAATACGGTGTTATATTAAAGAGGATTGTATGTAACTATAAATTTAATGGAAATGGGAGTTTTACTGCTCCATGAAAATAAATCTCGATAAAATGCTGCGTTATAAGCAACCGCTAAATAGGATTATATGCACTTTCCTTAACAAATACGTATAATTAATTTATTTCTAGGGTAAGAACCTCAGCCAGCAAGAAATAATTAAGCTCATAAGATACAAAACTATGTAACAATTTCTAACTTGTTTTTATCGAGAGGAAAAAGATACATTTTACAAACCCTTTAATAGCGCCTTATTGACTTTCATGTATTTCCTTCACTTTTGATTTATACTAAATATTAAAAATATTTTCAAGACAACAATAAAACAGAATTTAAAATCGTTTTGAAGTAGAAACGCCTTCAAAATTCAAAAAAAAAAGAAAACTTCCATATAAAATAAATTGCATGAATATTAATTATATTGAAAGGAACAGCAAACAAATTATGCATTTAGATATAATTTTATAATAGATACGTCAAGAAAAATGTCAATATCGTAAACAAAATTTTCCGCAAATTAATTCTAATAATTTTCTATTGGCTTCAAAATAAATAAATAAATAAAATATTTTATTTTCTTTATTAATTGCTAAACAAATAAATATTTTTCGTTCAAACTTAGTATGCAGTAATCATAATAAAATGTTTTCAACTAAAACCAGTGGCACAGGTATGGGGCTTTGATTACGCTTGAACTCCCTAAATTATAAAGTATTTTTTTCAGTGCAAATATTAATATTTTATTCTATTTTCAGGTGAAAAAATGCTGTTGTTTCATTGCATATCGTTGTGTGATTAACAACTACCGAATTTCTCTGAGTATACAGTATGCGCCAAAAGTATGGTATAAATTCAATAAAAACGAAACAATTATTTTTTGGGAAAAATCCTCGAACAGGTCGATTTTTAATTTAAAAAATACATATTTTAGCGTAAAATGCGATTTTCAAATGTTATTTGTTTTCGAGTAATGACGTCATCGATTTTTTTTTTAAATGGCAACACCATATTTTTTTCCTTGATTCTGAAAGATTTTTCCCAAAAAATAATTGTTTCGTTTTTATTGAATTTATTCCATACTTTTGGCGCATACTGTATTTATAAAGTGTAGAGAAACGATATCTTGATATTTTATTTTATTTTATTTTATTCTATTCAAAGCACATACCCAACACGCAATAAGCCCAATTACAGGGTACGGTAAAACATATACAGTGCAAAATAAACACAGAAGTGTGTACAAGACACAAAGATATTAACAAAACAAGATAATAACAAACGAGAGACAAAAAAAATTGATAGACAAGAAAAATTAATATACAAAAAAAAATTATAAACAAAGAAATATATAAGTAAACCTATGTTACAAAGCTAAATACCTATATTTACTAAGTACTGCATTTTTTATAGCTTTCATTGAACAGCAAAAAATATCAACACTAGATTCTATATCATTGTACCTTGAGATAATTTGATACAAAGGCGATGCTACAAGAATATTGGTTCGTGCAGTAGGTAGGTTAAAAATATTGTTACATCTTGCTGAAACTCGTGGTATTTTGAATTGGATATTGCTTAGAACACTTGGACATTCCAAAATGTTATGAACGATTTTATACAAGAACATTACTTGGGAGACTGACCCTTCTTTTAGACAAAGTATGAATATTGAACCGATCAAGTAATAATTCACGGAACACCCTGAGGAGGATACGTACCGTCCAATAAGTACAATGCGGATTTCATAAATCTACGCTGAAGTCTTTCTAAAGACGCAATATGACCAGCACAGATTGGACTCCAGACTATTGACGCATATTCCAATTTCGAACGAATGAGCGTAGTGTATAGTAAACGTAAAGTAGAAATATTGGAATTTCTTATAATATAACCTAAAGTCTTAAATGCGGAAGACGTCATAAAGTCAATATGTTTAGAGAAGGATAAAGTTGGCTCAAATGTTACTCCAAGGTCTTTAATGTAATTTGGTCTAAGGAGTATTGTATTATTCAGTGTGTATTTAAATTGAATTGAATTCTTTTTCCTAGTGAACGTAACGATATTACATTTAGACGCGTTCGAAGGTAAACAATTATGTAGACACCAATTGCAATCATTGTCAATTGCACTCTGTAACCTGTCACAATCAGCAATGGTGTTAATTTCACATAAAAGTTTGAGGTCATCAGCGTACATCAGATAGTGCACTTGCAAATCTTCAACAATGCCATTAATAAATAATACGAAAAGTAAAGGTCCGAGTATGGAACCCTGCGGTACGTCAGATTTTTGATGAAACATGTGACATTTAAAACCACGATACTGAACAAAGTGATACCTATTACTTAAATATGATTGAAAAAGTTTTAAAAGGGAGTCAGATAATCCAAAAGCATCTAGTTTAGTTAATAAAATATCATGATCTAGTCTGTCAAAAGCCTTAGTGAAATCAGTGTAGATAACATCCACCTGACTCATCCTGTCAAGACTATCACTGATAAATTACGTTTGGACTAAGTTAGTAACAGTGCATTTACCTTTTATGAAGCCATGCTGTTCACTAGATATCAAACAAGATAGAGAACTATACAAAACATTGTGTAACAAAATTTCAAATATTTTAGAAAAATTAGAGATTATAGTAATTGGCCGATAGTTACAGAGTTCATTCTTGCAGCCCTTCTTGAATATTGGACAAACTCTAGATAACTTCCAGAAATCAGGATAACACGATGTTTTTAACAACAAGTTATAAATGATAGTTAGCGGGGCAGCAAGAGCAAACGCACAGTCCCTAATAAGGAACGCTGGTATTAAATCAGGCCCGGAAGTCATTCTAGGTTTGAGTCTCCTAATGGCAGCATATACCTCGTCTACTGAAAAATTTATTATGGTTGTGAGATTGGAATTTAAAGTAGAGGTTACAAAAGGACCGCTGCTAGGTTGTGTGTATGACTGTGAAAAAAAATCTGCAAAACAGTTCACTATAGCTTGCGGATCATCAAGAGTTTGACCATTGTACTAAAGCATAGATGGAATAGACGAAATATTTCTTTTAGCATTTATAAAAGACCAACAATTTTTTGGATCATTTTGAATATTAATTTCAATATTCCGTGCTGTGGAAAAGTATTCAAAACAAAATACATCATGGGTTGAAAATAAAATATACGCCTGTTTTGTTAACACAATTTATACGATAAATTTTGAATGAAGCCTTGTTTTGTTTTTGGTAAATAATTTTCCTTAAAATTTTTCTCGAGTCCAAACATATATTCATTAGTCAAGTTGGCATTTCACCAGACAAAACAATTTATTTCACAAAGTACTCTACTAATTTTGCTTGTTTCCTTGTAGAGAAAACGGAGCATCTGAAATTGCATGTTGAATTGGAATAAAAACTTAATGTTTTGTATATTTTTCAAATATATTAAGGAAACATTAACTTCTGAAAAGAAAACGGCGGTATAAATTCTACTGCTTCGTTCTCTTAATTTTTACCGGGTATTTGGTGAAATTTATTGCTACGTGATAACTTTTATGTGCTATGCTTCTCATCCTTCTACCACCACTTCGGATACCTATTTTACTGTTCACTGCCGAAACACAGAATTGTCTTGGAAGCCATACTACAAACAATTACATACCGTTAGAAGAATTAAATCTTTACCATCATATTGCTGAAATATTCTACAAAATAAGTAGTATAGTCTATATCATCGATATAAGAGAATATAAAAGATTTCGAAAGACACCGACCGTAAGTAGTGGTACAGAGTGCAATATAATCTCAAGCAAGTGACATAGTGAAACAGTGAATGAAACAGACAACCCCATTTTATTAGAAATTTTGTATATGAAGCACATAAGTACACTGAACATATTACTTCAAAACGATAGTAATTACAGAATCATATATAACGGGGAAGTAAAAGTGGTAAACAGTCTTTTGATTGAAGCAAAGAAAACGCACTTCAATAAAAAACTTTTAGAGACAGACAATATAACAAAGACGATGTGGGACATTGTAGAATCAGTATATGGAAATTTAAAAAAGTTGAAAAAGTGTAAAATAGATATACCTAGCGATTCTATAAGTATTGTAAATGATTTTAATGATTATTTTTATTAATTCTGCCGATAATTTACTATCATTACAACCTAACGTAGAACAGGTAAATAATATAGATGCAAATCCTCAATCAATGTATTTCTATGAGGTTACGGAAAACGAAATATTAAGGCTAACGGTGAAACACGTGATCAAGTTTTGTTAAAACCAGATATATCGCTGCGCAGAGTAAGACTATGTTGACGTGTTGTGGCAAAACGCTGAAATATGTGCTGCCTAGAGGCTAATGCATTTGGGATGGAGACAAAACGAAAGATACACTGAAATAAAGGTATCACAACTCTATTAGTGGAGTAAAATCGGTTCTCAATTATGCCGTTTTTTTTTTTAATAAAGATATACCTAAATTAAACATTTACCATCTTTTAGAGGGACAATTTCGACATCTGAAATGGACTTTTACAACTTTTTTCAGTAGGGTCTAACTTTATAAATTCAAATTATCGGTGCTTCGGACGTTATTTGTCAATTATGTTTTACGAAACATATATCGCGTTTACAAATCAACGATTCAAGTTATGTTCATAATTTTTTCACAACATGTATAAAAAACTACAGCGCTTCTA
The DNA here is from genome assembly GCA_037114965.1 of Monochamus alternatus. Classification (NCBI taxonomy): domain Eukaryota; kingdom Metazoa; phylum Arthropoda; class Insecta; order Coleoptera; family Cerambycidae; genus Monochamus; species Monochamus alternatus. Next base: position 10,600,971 of record CM073432.1, on the reverse strand, counting down.
ATAGTACATACCAATTTTTAATAACTTAAAGCCTTTTCGAAAAAAATTGTTCCAAAGTCAATGCCAGTAAATTTGTGCATTAAAAACTTTACTATGCGGAGAGCTACATTAATTATTGAAAATAGAACTATAGTTATATCGAGACAAATGTAGTCGATAGTATGAAAAATTTTTTTAAAATAAGTTTACTTCGCTACGTGTTACGGTTTTCAAGAAATTGAATTTTACATATGCTCGTGTTTCGTGTGTAAGCTAAGTTTACTTGCGGTTCAGTATACGTTTTCAGAATAGGACAATGCATTCATTCGGAAAGTCAGAAATATCTATATTTTCCATAATTTTTATGTCGAATAAAATTAAATTTTAGTTTTTTTTGCTCGTATTTTTTTAATAAAGAAAACTTATCGTAGATCATAGAAAATACATAAGAGATATTAACATAAATGTATATTTATTTATGTCCAAAATGTAAAATATAAAGACTATGTATGGATTATTGAAGAGAAATATGAGAAATTAAAGTGTAAATAGGCCAATTAGATTGGATCAAATATTGAAAACATATCCACTAATTGCGATGCTTATTTTTTTGTTTGTTCCTTTAATACTAAAATATAAATAATTTCACTTGACATAGGGCTCAACTTAAATCAGAAAATATGGAATAAAGAGATAATTTCATTTATAGAATAAAATGCTTTTGACACATTTTTTCTTTCTATGTGTATTTCTACTAAGTTTGGGTTTGCAACAAATAGTATATTATTATTTACTGAAGTGCTGAGAAGCAAACCATCGATGCCATGTAAAAAAATACTATGCGACAAAAATAAAATTAGATAAACAAAACCATATTTCAATAACATTTTTATATATTCCATAAATCTCAACTACCCATTTGCATTCCCCATTTTTTTAATATTTATTAAAAATATTAATTATATTTTAATGAATACGTCTATTTAGCAATGTCTTAGCTGGTGTCTATTATTCAGTAGGCAGACACAGAATATTATATTAAAAATAATCTATATTTCTGTATTTGAAAAACATTATATTTTTAGTTTGAAGTAACAAATTCGTAATTATAATAAAGCTATTAAACTACAATACGTAATCATTTCTCTTAAGTCTTTCATAAAATCTGTCCTTTTATTTTAGTTTTTCGGTTTTGTTGTTATTCTATTTTTTATATACTACAAATATTCACATCGAGTGAAAAATTTTAAATAAAAAAAAATTTACATTACTCAACATTTTAAAAAACAGCATTGATGTAAAATAATATTTGTAGTCTATTAAAAAAAAGCCGCCTATTTTTATCATTTTCCGTTGAGCAGTTATTGAGCGAAAACGTGGCGAAAACTATATTCCGTATGATAGAGCATTTACCGTTAGCCTGAATCACTTCTCTCAGTGTTGGACATTTAGAATCTAATGTGATCGTCTCTTTTATCAATGCCACCGCAAGGGGGCAGCATTTTAGGGGATAAAGATAAAAATATGCGGTTTTTTTTAATAGACTACAAATATTAATTTACATCGACGCTGTGTTTTGAAATTTCGGAAAAGAGGAAAATTCATTTAAAAAAAATAATTTTACAGTTTTTCAAAATTTCAAAACACAACGTCGATGTAAAATAATATTTGTAGTCTATTAAAAAAAACCGCATATTTTTATCTTTATCCCTTGAGGAGTTATTGAGCGAAAACTTTATATCGTCTTATAGAGCGCTCACCGTAAGCCTTAAACGTTGTCAATGCATTGAAAAATAAAAATAGTTGCGGAGAAGATGAAATACCAACTTCCTTACTTAAAAAATGCTTTCAAGGTATTTTGAAACCCATTCATTTTATTATAAATAATTCGCTGTGGTATGGCATTTACCCAGATAATCTAAAACTTTCGGTCATTAAGCCTTTGTTTAAAAATGGAGATATCAACCAAATATGGTTGAAAATTATCGCCCAATAAGCTTATTGCCAGCCTTCTCAAAGATATTTGAAAAAATTGTAACAAATAGGGTAACTAGTTTTTTTAATACTTTTTAGTAAATCCCAACATGGTTTTTTAAAAGGAAGGTGTGTTGAAACGGCTGGTTTTGTGGGAGAAATTTTCAGCAACCTTGAAAACAACCGATTAGTGTTGGGTGTATTTCTTGACTTATCATAGGCTTACGACTGTGTAGATCATGAAATTTTACTTAAGAAAATGTCTACTTACGGCATTAGAGGAAATTGTTTAAAGTGGTTCAAAACATATTTAGAAAATAGAAGTCAAATAACTAACATCGATTTCAATGGGATAATTGTTAAGTCATCAAAGCAAAGTGTTAAGAGAGGTATTCCTCAGGGTAGTATTGTGGGGCCTCTGTTGTTTAATATATATATATATTAATGATATGGGCAAATTGTTTTTGCATGGGCGACATAAAATAATAAATTATGCCGATGATACGACATCGTTGATAGATGGAGGCAAACTGTCCGAACTGGAATCGGAAACATCGGATTGCTTTGTTGGAATTCTGGATTGGTTCGTTGATAGATGGAGGCACACTGTCCGAACTGAAATCGGAAACATCGGATTGCTTTGTTGGAATTCAGAATTGGTTCTAACAAAACAAACTTGTTCTGAATGAGAATAAAACTAAATATGTCCTTTTCAGCACTAATAGATCAAAAAACAGAGTTTCAACATTATTATTAATCAAATTCAAACTTCCCTTAGCGACTCTACCAAATTTTTAGGTATTTTTATAGACAGTACTTTAAACTGGATAACTCATATAGATAATTTAACAAAAAAATTAAATGGTGTAAAGCCCTATGTGTCGGATAGAATTTTGAAAGCAGCATATTATGCAAGTTTTTTTTTTATCGAAAATGAAATTTGGAATTTTGTTATGGGGTGCAAGTTCTAATATAGACCGAGTGTTTGTTATTTAAAAACAAGCTTTTCGCATAATTTTTAACTTGAGTTTTAATAATTCCTGTAGAGGCAAATTTAGATTGTTTGGGTGTTTGACAGTTGGGGGTTTATATATTTATGAATGTCTTTTATTTAATTTTAAACATAAACTCTTTTTTTGAGTCCAAAAAGAAATATAGTTTCAGGAAAAATAATTATTTACTCCCACAGCATAAACTGAGCCTCACTGAGAAAAGTCCGATGTATGCAGCAACAAAGTTTTTTAATATATTGCCAGAAAACATAAAAGATATTTTGTATTTTAAAGTGTTTAAGAGTGAAGTTTTTAAGTTATTGATAGATATAGAACCCTATACAATAGCAGAATTTTTTAGAAGTTTGTTCATAAGCTAGTAGGTATTTTTTTTTGTGTTTTATAGTCTTATTTGTGTATATTTGATATTAACTTTGTCTGAAAATTTTAACATTTATTGGTTTTATGATTTGATGTGTCATTTGGCGCAATTTTTTTTTTGACATTGACTTGTTTTAACCCATTTTGTATGGCTGTTTGAAATAAATATTCTTATTATTATTATTATTAAAAAAATATTTATTGGGAAGACTGATATATTGCGCAACTTTTTTACCTCTTGTAATTTTTCGATAAAACCGGTAGTTTTCTACTAAAAAAATTAGATGCGTTATCTTTTGTAAAAATAAAGTAGGCGGATGTCATAACAAATAAATTGTTATTTATAATAATAATAATATAAATGTCTTTATTTCCAATTAGAAAAAAAAAACAAGATACAATACTTTATTAAACAAAAAATTAATTTGGAAATCCCAAGGGGAAGTTCACACGAAGTGTGCTCTACCACTTAACCCTTGTATATATAAATATTCTCATAAGCCAAACTGAGAAAATATACAAAGCAAAATACTAATAATACAAAAAAAAAAATGAGAAAAGTAAATTTTGAAACTATGACAAAATGAAAAAGGACACACAAACACTCATAGATATTGTAAAAAATTATTTGAAATAGAGAAATCTAAATAAATAAAAAAAATGGCCAGAGGCATTTATTTCATGCCAAGAAAAACATCACAAAAATTAAACAATGTACAAAGGAAGAATAACAAATATTTTATATCAAATTCTGTTCCATAAATAACAAATCTCAAATACAACTTTTAAATTTGTTTATGCTAAACAATGTTACTTGAAAGGAAAATCTATTATAAGTTTTATATACAAGGTGTCCCAAAATAGAAGGCCATACCATTAACCACATATTCTTTGGACAAAAATAATGTGACTTTTGTTATGCCATTTTTTATTTGGGCGTCCCTGTTTCAATATACAGGGTGTTAATGTTACATTTTAAAAAACTATTTTTGTTAATAATCCTATTGTTTTGTAAGATACAGCTTTGAAATTTTGCACGTACTTTCATCTTATTCCGGCATACTTATCATGTAATTTTAGTTAAAAAAATCAAAGGGCGAATGGTGGTAACTGGGGGATGCAATACCCTTTATCCCCTTCAATTATTTCTAAGTACGCCTATGTAGCTTGTTTTTGAAATATCAAACGTAGAATTTTCTTCTGATCATTTTATCTCTTTTGTAATTTTTTGTTTAACTTCTCCGTTTTGGAGAAAAACGACGTATTGATGGGTTACAAATGTCTTAGCGGCCGATGAAACCCAGGAAAAAATAGTGAGCTCCCGTATTCCAACAAATCACATCCAAAAAGAAAGGTTTTCTTAAATTTGGATCGATATCTTCGTGAAACCGGAAAGTTTATGGATCAGAAGTTCAGAATTTGTGGCCTACATAGAAAATTAAGCCCTTAACAAGAGGAACAAATCTTAGCACGGGTAGAAGAAGAGCCAAGCACCAAGCAACTACAAGGATTGTTTCTCTACAAATAGAAAGTTGTACAAAAATGGATGTTCATCGGACTTTAAAAGCCCAACTTCTGCTCCCGTATCACATTCAACCCATACAAAATATTCTTCCCCAAGATTTTGCTTTTAGGATGCAATTTAGTCGTTGGTTGTTAACACAGAATAATGCAGATAGGGACTTCGTAGGAAAAATTCTATTCACGGAGGAGGCAAGCTTTGCAAGAAATGGATTGACAAACATGCATAACAGCCACGTATGGACGGATTTGAATCCCCATGCAACCATTGTGGCACACCATCAATTTACATTCAGGGTAAATGTCCCATTTCATACCAAATAATTTAAATTCAGCATCATTTTTAAATTTTCTACAAAATAAATTCCGAGATGTTTTACATGATTTACCTGTAATCGTACCTGACGGTATGTGGATGCAGCTTGACGGTGCTCTACCCCAATATGGTAGAAACGTCCCACAGTATTTAAATACCCATCTATTTCTCAATCGTTGGATTGGTTGAGGACAAGACGCACCTATTCAATGGCCACCACGATCTCCTGACCTTAATCCATTGGATTTTTTTCTGGGGTGCTATGAAAGATATGGTTCAGAAATAAACGACATCAATCATCTCAGAGAGGGAATAGTAATGGCAGCTGATGAACTTAGGCAAAAGGTCAATATCTTTCCAAAGATAAAATTTTCGCTACTTAAAAGGGCACGTAAATATGTTAATGAGGACGGTGGGCAAGTAGAACATTTGTTAAATTAGTAGTAATTAATTAATTATTTTATTTAATGTTATTTAGGTAAAAAGTTATTATGTTGATCGTTTATTATTACTATTACTAAATGAGACTATTATTGTTTGGTTGATAAGAGAACTGTATTACAGATTTTAATGCCATATTATTTTTTCATTTCATAAGTATTCTTCATTTTATAAAATTTGGAATTATCCATTTTGTTTTAATTAGCAAATATTCATTCAGTAATACGATTTACTAAGTTGCCAAGGTATTGTAATGGTAGATATATCCACAAAATTTCAGTTTCACTTGAAAATGATAGTGAATTATATGATTTATGGGCATTACAAATTGCCGTTTTTCTCCAAAACGGAGCATTTAAACAAAAAATTACAAAAGAGATAAAATTATCAGAAGAAAATTTTACATTTGATATTTCAAGAAAAAGCTGCATAGGCGTACCTTAGAAATAATTGGAAGGGTTAAAGGGATACTGCATCCCTCAGTTACCTCCATTCGCCGTTAGATTTCTTTCACCAAAATTACAGGATAAGTATGAAGGAATAAGATAAAAGTACGTGTAAAATTCCAAGAGTGTATCTTACAAAACAATGGAATTATTAACAAAAATAGTTTTTTAAAATGCAAGTTTAACACCCTGTATATTGAAACAGGGACGTCCAAATAAAAAATGGCATAAGGAAAGTCGCATTATTTTTATCCAAAAAATATGTGGTTAATGGTATGGCCTTCTATTTTGGGATACCCTGTATGTTATATTTAAAATCTCTTTCAAATAATGCAGTTTTGTGATAGGGTGGAGTAAGTAATCCTTTAGTTGGAATATTAAGAGTATGCACATCATTTCGAAAGTTAATTTTATTATACAAGTACGGAGAAGTTTTTGTCAACACAAGTTTATGATAAAAGCACAATAAATAAAATTGTCTACGATTATCATATTAATAAATTGACACTTTCTGTCAGTAAGCTAGTGATTTAATAATAACATTAAGAATAATTTGCTATTAATTAATGAAAAATATTTGATAACTTATGACTATGGGATATGTATTAGGGAAAGTTATTTATCTGAAATAAAATTTAATACAAACGAAAAACAAGATATACAAAATTAAATTAAAACAATATTGTCGAAATAAGTTCCATTTTGCAGCAGCATAGCCTAACACGTTTGTTGAAGTTATAACGCACTTGCACAAACAGTTCTTGGTTATTGCGAAGGTCATCTACTGCCTGAAATATTCTTAAACGTAGTTCTTCTACGGAGGCAATAGGAGTAGCATATACTTTTATACATTCCCACAAAAATAAACCCACAGGCGTTAGGTCAAGGGAACGTGCAAGCCAACAAACAGGGGCATCACGACCACGACTAATCCAGCAATTGGGGTAATTTAAATTTAATCATTCTCTTACGACTATGTGCAAGTGTCCCATCGTGCATACACCATATCACCTGACGTAGCGAAGGGTACATCCTCAAGTAATATTGGAAGAGATGGAGGTCCAGGACGTCCAAGGTGTATTGCAGCAGTGTGGCGTATCATATGTGAGGCTCAATTATATCCGTACCATTTACAGCGTGTCGAATCATTAATGCCAACGGATTCCATAGTCTCCACGATATCCTGACTTTAAATTGAACTTCTTTTTGTGAAAATATTTAAAAACTGAAGTGTATCGCACCAAAGTGGATACATACTGCTGATGATTTACGCAAACATATTGCTGCCAATAACTTACGAGTTCAAAATGCTCGAAAGTTAACGAATCGATTTTCTCAATTTCAAATTCGATACATCGATCGTTCTTCGAGCCAACTCTTCAAATACGTGGCTCTGAAGGTCGTGGCAAATTTTTTATAAACACCCTGTATAAAATTCTGCGACGCGTCAAAGAATCTCGAATCTCATCTATCGGGAATCGTTAAGTGCTTAATTTGAACCTAATAAGTTAACTAGGTTGACAAAAATTTTGACTTTTCGTTGTACAAGGGTCCATGGCCAATTTGGAGAAATTTGGGACCATATTTCAGAATTTAATTACGGCGCTATGTGGATCCAGAAAGGTAGAAAATTTCGTGGTTTTTGGATATTTGATAACGTTTCGTTCGAACTTGAATTAGTCATTGGATCAACATTATAAACAAAAAAATCGGACCTACCGGATTTGACGCAAGGTCTCTCCTCTTTCAGGCGACAAAATTACTAGATTAATTGTAAACACGAACTTTGCATTATGCCTACTCTTCATTTGAAAAAATGCTCGAAAGTTATAAACCATTTACTATTTCCCCCCGCCAACTCCACAAATATTTGTCTCTGAGACTTGTGACAACTCTCCTATGAACACTCTGTAAACAAAATTCACCGACGCGTCAAAGAAACTGGAATCTCATCGATCAGAAATCGTTAAGTCCTTAATTTGAGCTTAATAAGTTAACTAGGTTGACAAAAATTTTGACTTTTCGTTGCACAAGGGTCCAAGGCCAATTTGGAAAAATTTGGGACGACATTTCCGAATTTAATTACGGCGTTATGTGGATCTCGAAAGGTAAAAAATTTCGTGGTTTTTGAATATTTGATAATGTTTCGTTCGAACTTGAATTAGTCATTGGATCAGCATTATAAACAAAAAAATGAGACCTATCGGATGTGACGCAAGGTCCCACCTCTTTCAGGCGACAAAATCACTAGACTAATTATAAACACGAACTTTGCATTATGTCTACTCTTCTTTTGAAAAAATGCTCCAAAGTTAAAGAAACCATTTTCTCAATTTCCCCCCGCCAACTCCACAAATATTTGTCTCTGAGACTTGTGGCAACTTTTCTATGAACACTCTGTATAAAATTCTCCGACACGTCAAAGAAACTGGAATTTCATCTATCGGGAATCATTAAGTGCTTAATTTGAACCTAATAAGTTAACTAGGTTGACAAAAATTTTGATTTTTCATTCGAACTTGAATTAGTCATTGGATCAGCATTATAAACAGAAAAATGAGACCTATCGGATGTGACGCAAGGTCCCTCCTCTTTCAGGCGACAAAATCACTAGGCTAATTATAAACACGAACTTTGCATTATGTCTACTCTTCTTTTGAAAAAATGCTCGAAAGTTAAAGAAACCATTTTCTCAATTTCCCCCCGCCGACTCCTCAAATATTTGTCTCTGCACTCTATGAACACTCTGTATAAAATTCTCTGACGCGTCAAAGAAACTAGGATCTCATCGAACGGAAATCGTTAAGTCCTTAATTTGAGCTTAATAAGTTAACTAGGTTGACAAAAATGTTGGCTTTTCGTTGTACAAGGGTCCATGGCCAATTTAGAGAAATTTGGGACCACATTTCAGAATTTAATTATGGCGTTATGTGAATCCGGAAAGCTGGTTGCATTCGAGCATAAAGGGTGGTGCTAATTGAAAATTATACATTTACTAGCCCGAGTATTGGGGCGGGTATGGTGATGTAACTGTTAAAAATAATATGGAATACGTTGTTGCTCCGCAATATGTGGAAGTAATGAACTGTTTTAACTATGGAGCACAATAAACTTTTTACTTTGCTAACCAATGAATTCCATGCTCCTGGCCAAGTAGTTGCAGCTAATGTAATTAAGGGGAAATTCTGAAACTAGAAAACTGTTCAGCTCGTTGGCGTATCATTTACTCTACTTTCGGTTTATAACTGTTCTTCCGTTGCTGCGGAAAATAGATGTTGGAAATTTGTTCAGTTATTCCATACTACCACGCAGAAATGAGTATTACTTGAATACGATGAATTCTTGAATAATCTATCAATATTCTAGTACAATTTATCAACATTGAAATATAATCTATCTGTTACTGTGAGAATACAAAAAATTTAAATAAAGTTTGGAACACGTGGTGTTCAATGGGATGAAATCAGGTGAACTCCATGTTCAGTCGAAAGAATTTGGGATTTGACAGGGACGACTAATGGCGTCATTAATTATATTTTTTCCAGAAACATACCAAAATGGTTCTCCTGTTAAAGCTCTCTTTTTTCTAACAAACTTTTATTTAAATATTTAAAAATTATAAGCAATATCGTCCTAGAGTTTCAAAAGAAATACCACCTAAAAATATCATTAGCGGTGGAAATATCAAGTATTTGTTGGAAAATTAAATTAAATGTTCGTTGTTCAAAGTGCAACTAAACTTAAAAAATGGGGCAAACACCGTCATACTATAATACATATTACAATCTATTTTCTATATGAAATCCCCTCATTTCAAGACACATATTCAATCTTCGTCTAACTTCTTTGTGGGCTGAGTTTATTAACATTTCGCCATTTAACTCAGTACAAGCATTTGTGTGATTCTGCCTTTCAAATGATTAATATCTCGCGAAGGTGTTTTATAAACCACTCATACAAACCGAGGGGTGTTAGATCTGGTGACTTTTCGGGCCACTGAATAGGTCTATTAATCCCAATCCATTTTTCTGGGAAAGTGTTATCTAAATATTGATATACAATCCTGGCATTGTGGTATGGAGCTCTGTTGTGCTGAAATCGTAGGTTTCTTCTTAACCGCAAAGGCACATTCTCCAGAAGGGCAGGAAGTTCTTGTTGTAGGAAATGTTGTAGATAACTTAGGCTATTCAATGCATGTTCATAAAAATAAGGCTTACCGATGATGCCCATATATTTACTCCAAAATGGCCTTGGTTTTAGACTGGTTTTACAATGTGAGGATTACTGACAAAGTGACTTTCATCCATCCAAAAAACTTACCGAAAGAGATTCTCATCAACAGTTTCTACGTTTACTACAATTTAAGCTGTGAAATTAAGTCTGTTTTCAATGTGACGCACAGGCAAATACTCCAAATTGTGAAGTTTGTAGTCATGATACCCATTGGTCTTTAAAATTCGTTGAACGGTTGTTTTATCTAAATTCTATTCCCGGCTAGCCTGGCATATAGAATTTTGTGGATTTTGTTCGAAGTACTGTAACAGTCTAGCTGTATTAACATTGTTTCTTATCCTTCGGTCAATTATTTAATTCTTCCGAACAGAAAATTATTCATTTCGTTGCAAGATCGCCTAAAATCTTGTACAGGTTCTATGATCAGGAAAGAGGCAGACTAATTCGATTGGGTTAAGTTCACAGTGATAAGGTGGTAACCGTAGTACCGTTATTTGGCAATTTGTTGCCATTTCATCGATAACATATTTTTTCTGATCTTTATTAAGATTGACAAGTGTCAAAAGTTCCTTTTTCACCATATTTGTTTCAAAAGAAATGTTTTTTCCGGATAACCATTGAATTATATCGGCTTTCTTCCAAGGAGTCGTAGGCGTCCGCTCGGTCTGCCGTGAATGGTAACTGGCATTATCCATGACAATTATAGACTCCGGAGGAATAAGATCCAACATCTGTGTAAATACTCTTCGAAAACATCTGCGTTCATGTCTTCGTGATAGTCACCTGTATTTTTAGATTCAAATAAAAGTAAACCGCCATCTATAAAACCACTGGCACTACCTATATGTGTCACTATTAATCTTCGCCCTTTACCTGAAGGTGCCTTGAACCCTATTGAAAGTCCATCCAAAAATGCTTGTCGAAAACATTTTACATTTTTATCTTGCCATAATTTTGTTACAGTATATGCCTCGTTGACCCAAGCTTCGTCTAGATAATAAATATTACTCCCTTCGTTACGGAATTTTCTAATTGATCTTAAGTAGGATCTTCGCCAACAAATAATTTCATCTTTATCGATAAGAACTGACTTCCTGTTCTGCTTTTCCCAGCAAAAATTCAATTTTCGTAAGACGGCCCATAATTTGCTTCTACTGATTTTTGGCAAATCGTTGTCCTCTGAAAGTTCACTTAAAATTTTGTTTAGCGTTGGTATTTCTTTTTTAAAATAAAATGAGTGTACTTTTCTGCGAATGACATTTTTGAAGAAATCATCTATAACGACTTTTGACGTCCCTGTAGATGATTTTGGGGGATTTACAGTATCTTGTTCATTTTTTGTTTCCTTTAAAAGTCTGTAGATAGTCGATTTTCCAATCCCTGTCATTTTGGAACACTTTTCCACGATGTCGTCAACACTGTTGGTAGGATTTTGGTGTTTCAATGCATTAAATACATTTAATATAATAATCTTCTCATTCTGAGACAGCGCACATCTTTTCACGCGTTTAGCAAATACGTAATCTGATAATATCGACATTTTACCCAAACAATATTATATCCACTGGCACAATAGTCACTAAACACAAGTCGAATTTTACTCTACTGCACTAGTACGTCTTCGTATATTCAGCTCTAAGACTGGATTGATCTGTCACAATACACTGGCTCCTGCCCTATGATGTATCCAGTAAAATATACTAATGTACACCCATTACCTGTTAGCATTAGTGTTACCCGATAATTACCTGAAACGAAATATTACCACACCTATAGCCAGTTCTTATCTCGGGGTTTTATTACTCTCTTTCATTTCCAAGCAGACTATAACAACATATCAACTTTTTCTGAATGTTTGTTAGAAAAATGAGAGCTTTTTAACAGGAAAAAAATGGAACTTACCTCATCCCATTCAACACAACACATTTTTTCTGCATTATTCATATTCACCACTTAAATGACCCACCACGCCAACAGACTTCAATCCATTGGACCATACTTTATGAGGGTCCTTTAAATCCGTCGTTTACAGACACCTGAATAACGAGGAAGATGACAACGTATTCAAGATTAAACAAATAATCTTATGACGCTATTACGAAATTATACAACGAGTATAATAAAATTATTTCGTTTTCATGAAACTTTGTATACCTGTATGCTGTAGGTTTTATGTAATAATTTTTGGAGTTTTCCTTTTTTGCAAAGAAATTATCAAAATAATATATACAAAAAAGTTGGATATTTTTGAAGCATTACCCCTCTTGTCTCTTTTACCCGCCACTGGACAAACTGTGTTCATTTCTTTTTAGAAATGGGAAATACTAATTAAAAACGGTCACCAGGAACTTTCCCACTCCGTATGTCGAAAATCGAGTATTTTAGGATACATGTTTATATACAGGATGATTCAATCATAGTGTTATTCATTTTACGAGAAGATTTATGGAAAAATGGGTATAATAAGAATATGTGATTAAAAAAAATTAATGCATATTAACGCCGAAAAAATATTTTCAAACTATTATTTAAACCCCCTTTCAGACCGCTGGGGGCAGTTTAACTCGGTGTCGGCCTGACGTGACGTTGCCAAATTTAAATATTTTCCTAGTACTTATGGTAATGTTAAAATATGTAATGAATGATCTAAATTATTTTTTAAAGTATACAATTACCCTATTAAATTTAAGTTTAATAAATATTTAATATTATTAGTTACAAAGCTCCCACGGATCAAATAATAAACCATTTACATTTCATTACATAAATAGTGAGATAAACAAACAAACCTCCTAGGTAAATTATTAAGAGACGCTGAAAAGTTTTTCGTATTTAAATACAAAAAAACCCTCGTAAACAACAACAGTCCGATAAATGTAGTGCTTTCGAATAAATTCATTATTTTTGAAATTGAAAAGTTTTCGAAAAAATGCCCTGGCACGTCGATTTTGTTTTTAAAAAAGGCACTTATTAACATACGACCCACATTTGTGACGTCATCGTTGTTCGAGATACGACGTCATCGACAATTTTTTAACTAGAAATCCCCAATTTTGACCATGCCATTTGAAAGAGCGTATCATTCTAGATACGCATTGTCAAAAATCATGGTTGCCTGACAGTAGCCTTAGTGACCGAGAATGTTTTTTATTGCTGTCAGATAAAACTTGAAATCGTACTTTATTAAAGTTTTTTTTTTGTTTTCTGAGTTATTTCTTTAGTTCTTATCTTTTGTTTGGCAAAAGCAGTGCGTTTGAAGTGTTTATTGAGTAGTAACTGTCATTTTATAAAAAAAAATGGTTAAATTAACTGAACGAATTGAAATTCTTTGCATGATCGGATTTGGAGACAGGATGCGCACCCAAAAAAAAGTAGTCGAATTGTTCAGTGAAACTCATCCTGATCGACATCCCATTAGCCAAACCATGGTAAGCAATATTGAGTCAAAATACCATAACTTTGGACATGCCGTAATTTTCCTAAATCTGGTCGACCGTCAAAATCAGTAGATGATGAGCTTAATGTTTTGTTGACAATACAAGAAAATTATCCCTTAACACTTAACCAATTGGCTTCTAATTTCAATATGGCAGCGTCCACAGTTCACAAAATTATGAAAAAAAGCAAAGTATCATCCTTATAAGGTATGCCTTGTTCATGAGCTATCTGAAGACGACTTTGATCGGCGAAATCAATTCTGCGAGCAAATGCAAGAGCTATGCAATAATGATAATATTTTCGTAAAAAACGTAATTTCTTCTGACGAGGCAACGTTTGTTTTGAACGGCCATGTCAATAGGCAAAACTGCCGTTATTGGGCTACCTAGAATCCCCGATGGATGAGTATCACACTCAAAGTCCCCAGAAAGTAAATGTGTGGTGCGGCATAGTCGACGGAAGAATTCTGGGTCTCTATTTCTTTGACGTCAACCTAACTGGTGCAAGATATTTGGATTTTCTTCGAGACGACCTCATTCCTGAACTAATAACTTTATATCCAGTAATAGAGGGACATGATCTTCCAAGAAATGACATTTTCTTTCAAAAAGAATGTTGCACCTCCCCATTATACAACACATATCCGTGCTTATTTAGATGAGCTGTTTCCGAATCGTTGTATATGGAGAAGGGGGCCGATTGAGTGACCAGCCAGATCGCCTGATTTGACACCCCTAGATTATTTCTCGTGGGGATACTTTAAAAGCAAAATATACGTTACTAGACCGGTTAATTTAGAAGATTTAAAAGCAAGAATTCGTCACGAGATACATCGCATACCTCCTGAAGTTATTGATAATGTCCAAAAAGAATTTATTAATCGTCTTGGCTACTGTCAGGCAGCCAACGGTGCACAATTTGAACAATTAATTTAGTCGATTTTTTACATAATCATTATCATTTTCAGTATTGTGAAAATTAAATTTTAAAATCGTCAACCATCATTTTCTTGAAATTTTTGTTATGCAACACATAATATTTCATGGTGTATACAGATTTGGATCTTGATGGTGAATTGTGTTTTGCCGCTTGCGTGTATTTGTGTCTTGCTACACGCATACTTCCACCACAGCGTGCTTCTACTGTTCGCATCAGGCAGTGTTGCCAGGTGGGAAAAATTCAGTGCATGAGAATAATTTCAAAGAAGCATAAGGTTTGGAGAAAAAAGCATGAGATGGCTTAATTTATCAAAAAACACCTCTTGACACAGCTTAATTTTTAATTAGTTTTGTAATGCCATTTTTATTTCATTAAAAAGCATTATGTTCTGCTATTTTATCATAATATTACATTGTAAGTAGGTACTTACAGGTACTTACTTAAAAGTTATTAACCACGTAACCTTTCTAATTTATTTTATTGTTAGGCCGGGCGAACGTTGAGGCGCAGTTGACGTGACGCAGGGTGACTCACGGGTCGTAAAATCTGTTGTTTCCAGAAAATGTAGGTACCCTTACGAAATAGAGTTAAGAATCACTGCAATACTGCGTAAATACAGCACACACACCGCATATCCGTAGACTGTCATACCCGTTGATGTATTCATTGCTAATTATTAAGAGAGCAGTCTACAATAAAGGACATTTCAAGTACCCAAATATTGTAGATTACCTACCTCTATTCAATTTTGCCCTCGATTTTGCCTTTATTTCTCGTTAGGTAGATTTCAAAGAGTAATTTTAATAATTTTATTATTTCTTTTTGTGTCTATTAAAAAGCATGAGATTTTGTAATCAAAATATGAGAGCATAAGATTTCCTCGGAATGCATGAGATCTCATGCAAAAGCATGAGACCTGGCAACACTGGCATCAGGTGACCGGACAGTTAGATTTGCAATGGCGAATTGGCGTTGGCGATACGGAACCGATTACCGTAGTAGTGGGGAATGCTAGACCAATGCACGTCGCCGCGCCTCTTATACTTCGTACCTTCCCTGGGATGAAGCGGCAATTTCTACTTTCTCTGTAAAGATCCGCAATTTCCGATTCTGTATGTATAATGACACGCTCTTTCAAATGGCATGGTCAAAACTGTGGGTTGCGATTTAAAAAAAAAATTCGATGACGTCATATCTCGAACAACTATGACGTCACAAATATGGGTCGTATGTCAAAAAGTGCTTTTTTTAGAAACAAAATCGATGTGCCAGGGGATTTTTTCGAAAATTTCTCAATTTCAAAAATAATGAATTTATTCGTTACTTTTCGAAAGCACTGTACAGTCATAATAATCCGACAACAGTGAATCTTAATCTAACGTTTTTAAGTCAATAACCTTGTTTCCAATTCCTACTGATAACAAACGCTGCTGAGCTACGAAACCAAATTATATCAGAAACAAATAATTTAAAATCGTATTTTTATAAATACTCTGTATTATGAATATAAAATCATGACTATCTAACAGATTAGTCTTATAAACGGCTGTAATTGGCACAGCTAAAAAGTTGGCAGTTTAAATTTCCGCTTAATACGTTAACGACGCAAGAAACCGAAGCTCGTTCGAGTCCGTTTTCCTATACCGCTGGAAACCCGCCGTCTAAATGCATGGTGCATATCGACAGATATGTGATCTCAAGTTGTTTACGAAGGGTCAGTTCGTTGTTTTTGTGCCGCTAGTGTAGTTATAATAATAATTATATTTACCTAAATAAAAAAATAAATAAAAATGCATTACAAGTTGGGTAAATCTAAATTCCACAAACTCTGGAACAATTAACAGTGAAAGACTGCGGCCGTCTACTGTTGAACAGAGCCCTGCAAAAATGTATAAAATACATTTTAAGAAGCAATTAGATTTGTGGCTGTTAACATAACGAAACGAAGTTAAAACATAAGTGTGTATATTTTATCTAAAATCATTTACTCTATAAAGTTTTGCAAAACTTTTGAATTTGTACTACAAGGGCATGATGAATACGAAAATTTTGACAATCCTGGTATTTTTTGCAAATTAGTGAATTTTGCGTCATATCTTGACAAATCGCTTAATGAATACTTTAAAAATGTAACAATTTTTAAAGGCACCTCAAAAAATATACAAAATGTATACATTTTAGATTGCATAGTAGAAATTTTTCAGAAACAAAAATATTATATTCCTTCAGATCGGCTTCGGATCGGATTGGATCGGATTCTATACATCGGCTTTTTCTTGAAACAAATGTATTTGGGATGAAAGAGTTATACAGGGTGTCCGGAAATTATGCGTCAAGACTTCAGGAGGTGATTTCTCACAAGAAATTAGGGTCACGAAGTCCTATAACAATTTTTCGAAAACTCAATATTAACGGAGATATAGGGTGTTAAAATTAAAATTTTATTTTCGATATTTGTAAATAACTTCTTAAGAAATCCAATATTTACATAAAATTTGTAAATCAAGGGTTTTTGCGGACGATAAATTCAAATGTTTCTAATTTTGACTAGTAGAGGGCGCCACTTGTGGCACACCATGTTTCTTTTAAATAACTTTTTTGTATCTTAATGTATCCATCTGACTATCGAAACAATCGATTCTCCTACCTGTTTTATTTGGAAAGGGTATACCTTGCTGAAGCAATATTTTTCAAACAGCTGTAAATCGCATAAGAAACTCCAAATCATAGTAACCTGCTCAGGTCAAACATTAACACTAAAGTATCCTGTACTACAAAAACGTAAAAATTCAGTGCTTCTTTAACAAAAGTGGAATATATGCTAGCTGAATATTTAATCTTAAGTTGTGCCATAAATTTTCTTTAATGGGGAACTTGTTGACAGAAGATACGAGTTTTGTCTCCGGCAGAATGTGTGCGTGTGCATTATAAATATTTTATTATGATGTTCTGGTACACGTGGACCCACAGCAATTATGAATGTACTGTTTAACAAATGTTTACAGTACAGGGTGTCACGATTTATAACCCACAAACATTTACAGCTGATTTTATTACTGTAATAGAAGTTAGTAAGTTTTTAAGTATATTTCCAACCTAAAGTGTGTGATCTTAACGTTGACTAGTTATAAAGTGTATAGCGATCGTAATAAACATCGCTATAATAGAGCTCTGGGGTAACAAATCGCTCTATGTATCCTTAGCATGAAATAATGGTAACTATTTTAATATACTTAGCAAATATAGCAAGTATAGCTGATGTTACGTTATATGTGATCGTAATGTTATTACATACAGGGTATCCCAACGAAAATTTGACCCCCCCTATAATTGGAAAACCGAATATTTCAAAATTCGCCAAGACCCGTCGATTTTTGTTCTTGGGGGGAGCTTTTTTGACAGTTAAGCCAACTCTATATGTTCATCCCCCTAATGCCTAGCAACCCCAACTTAAAAATTTCAAATGCAACTACCTCACTTGTGGCACATCATTTTAAAGCTCTTTTCATTGCGAATACAGTGACGTACCGTTTTTAGAAATCGGTTGAGATTTGACAGAATTATTGGTTACAAAAGAAAAGATGACAAACCAACTTACGTGTAGTAATGTCTACACAAATGCACAAAAAATCAGTACTACAAAAAAAGTCGGTGTTTTTTGCTTGTGACCAAGAAATCGTTAGTTTCAGCCTTTATTAAAAGTATTAACGTGTGTTCGAAATGGTTTATTCTATCGCGGAAAGAGTAGAAATTGTTGCAATATATTATCGAAATCACGATTGCGCTAAAGCTACAGCACGAATTTTTAATGCCAATCATCCTGAAAAAAATGTAAACCACCAGTACGTTAAATACCTGATTGACAAATTTGTTGCAACAGATGCGCTTTTAAACAAGAAACGTGAAGTAATTGGGCCAGTTCGAAATAAAGCAGTTGAAGTGGCAGTTTTGGGTCATGTACAGATGGATAATAAGCAATCGATTACAACTGTGGCTCAAGCTTCTGGCGTATCCCGTTCCAGTGTTCATCGAATTTTGAAAAAAACACAAGTTTTATCCATTTAAGATGACGCTGGTTCAAGAGTTACATGAAGATGACTTTGATCGCCGTAACCAATTTTGCGAATACTTTAGTGAACAACTTCTACTGAATCCAAATCTACTCTACAATACATGTTTCTCCGACGAATGTACATTTATGTTGAATGGCGAAGTGAATAGACACAATTGTCGTTATTGGAGTGATACTAATCCGCATTTAATCAGGGAATTTCATACTCAGACACCTCAAAAATTGAATGTTTGGGCAGGCATTTTGGGCGACCATCTTGTTGGACCCTTTTTCATCCAAGGTAATCTCAATGGAAACACCTATCTAGAATTATTGGAAAGTACAATTGATCCTAGGATAACAGAGATTTTACAAAGTGACGACAATTTACTAGAAAATGAATGCTGCTGCTGTGCGACAATTTTTGGATGACCATTTCCCGGGGTATTGGATTGGCAGAAGAGGTCCCGTCGAATGGCCACCAAGATCTCCGGATCTGTCCCCTTTGGACTTTTTTCTGTGGGGGTCATTTAAAATCACGAGTGTACACCACTCAGCCGGAAACATTGCAAGTGCTACGTCAGAGAATTGTAGAAGAATGCCGATTAATAACTGCGGATGTCTTTAATAATGTTCGAACAGAATTTGAAAACAGACATCATGTGTAGTAGATGAAAAACTTATTAGTGGTGGATATTTGTGTAGAAATTACTACGCGTAAGTTGGTTTGTCATCTTTTCGTTTGTAACCAATAATTCTGTCAAATCTCAACCGATTTCTAAAAACGGTACGTCATTGTATTCGCAATGAAAAGGGCTTTAAAATGATGTGCCACAAGTGGGGTAGTTGCATTTGAAATTTTTAAGTTGGGGTTGGTAGGCATTAGGGGGATGAACATATCGAGTTGGCTTGACTGTCAAAAAAGCTCCCCCCAAGAACAAAAATCGACGGGTTTCGGCGAATTTTGAAATATTATTCGGTTTTCCAATTATAGGGGGGTCAAATTTTCGTTGGGATACCCTGTATAACAAACATAGTGAACATAGCTATAAAGCAGTTTCGTTTAGTTTTAACATGAAAAATGGTGGTTATTTTCAATACATACTTACAGTAAACACAGCAAATACAACTATCATATATGATTATATATGTGATCGTGATGCTAGTTACTTTTATCTAATATAGCGAGTGTAGCAAACATAGCTAGCAAATCGCTCTGTGCATCCCTAGCATGAAGTAATAGCGACTATTTTTAACATACAAAGCGATCATAGCAAGTATAACTGATGTTATGAGTATTCGTAATTTGTCCTTCTTTAATGCATAGGGCGAACGTAGTGAACATAGCTCTAATACAGCTTCATTGCTGCTATTTCTAATACACACAGAGAGTGCGACTATCATAATGTTACGTGTGATCGTAATGCTAGTTTTTTTTAACAATTATAGCGAACACAGCGACTATAGCTAACAAATTTCTATGTATTTCTTAGCACGAAATAATGGTGGCTATTTTTAACATAAAGAACAAATATAAAAAGAACAACCGATGTTGTGTTGTGTATATTCGTAATGTTAACTATTTTTAATGTATATAGCGAACATAGCTAGCAAGTCGCTCTTTGTATCCCTAGTATTAAGTAATAGTAAATATTTTTAACATACAAAGCGATCATAGCAGCTGATGTTTTGTTATGTGTGTTCGTAATTTGTCCTTTAATGTATACTGCGAACATAGTGACCATAGCTATAATGCAGATTGTTGGAGTCTTAACAAAAAACAATTATAATCTATTTCTAATACAACAATACAACAAACATAGCAAGTGCAACTATCATAATATTATATGTGATCGTATTGCTAGCTATTTTAACGAACGAACATAGTGAATATAGCTAGCAAATCACAATGTGTTCTTTACCATGAATTAATGGTGGCTATTTTTAACACACACAACGAATATAGTAAGTACAACTGAAGTTGTGTTATGTGTATTCGTAATGTTAACTATTTTCAATGTGTATAGCGAACGTAGAGAATATAGCTAAGGTACAGCTTCATAGAGTCATATAATAAAATAATGCTCGTTTTAATACCATAACAACATAACAAGTATAACTCTCATAATAATATATGCTAGCTCTACTGCTAAATGTGTAGCGAACATAGCTACCATAGCTAGAATGCAGCTTCGTAGAGTCCTAATATAAAACAATGACGGCTATTTTTAATATACACAGTGAACATAGCAAGCACAATCGTCATAATGTTATCCGCAATCGTAAAGCTAGTTATTTTGAACGTCCATAGCTAATGTAGCGAACATTGCGTCACAGACTGTTCTGGTATAAAATAATGGTAACAATTTTTAAAACTTATTTCACTCAATATATGTTTTCTATAGCACCTTAGCAAGGTAATCTGATTTAAAATGTATTCCATATTGATAATTGAATTGGTTCCCTTTGACATAGCGCATGTATCGAATTTTTCCTAAAAGTATAGGGCTAGAAACCAGGCAATGATATATCGCGGGGCAATTTAGGAACATCCCTTATAAAAGAGGGTTGTTAATATGAGCGCCTAGCAAAGTAATAGAACCCCGGCAAAATGTATTCAAATGTAAAATATATCGCCTCATCAATATGGTTTAAAGTCAAACTAATTTAAAGTGACAAACGAACGAGATTTTTCTGAATAGAGAATGAGGTCGTCGACATGTAAACGAGATTTTCACAGATTTAAGTAAAACCTTCGACTGGATTGGAGGGAATATTTATAAAGTAAATTAGGCGGTGTTGTTTTAAATTTCCGGCTTCCCTCGGATAATTAAAAATATTGTACCTTAAGAGCATTTTATCACAAAAAGAAAAGGTTTTAACAATTTATTTAATACCTTAGTTGTTGAATTTACTAAAGCTATGTTTTTAAGATACCGTGTGAATAACAATGAAACCGTCATTATTTATCAACCAATTTATTCATTTGTGATTTAATTATCAAAAGCCTTAGGCAGAAGCCTGCGTGTTTCTTTTTGCAAAGGATTACAAGTACTCAGTACATTGTAAATATACGGTGAAAATTCTTTAAAACGCTTGTTTTATATAAACCAATACACTATCGAATGTTTGTGGTTAAAATTATACCAATCGGACAAAGAACACATACATTGTAAGTTTAACACTTTGACCACAGTAAAAAAAAATAAAAAAAGTTAATCTAAATTAAATTTTAATATTCTTCACCATATCTTCTTCCAGGCAGACACATTTACTACACTATTTAACAACTTAATATTATTAATTCAATACATTTTTTGTACGTTAATTGTTTTTACTGTAGCTGTATAAAATAATAAAATCCATACTGGATTTTACGGATTTGAAATCATGACAGATTGCTCGGGCAAAACGGCTTTTTGTTTCAGGGGACACCCTGTATATATACTTCAGATTGTGAACTATAAATAAGTTAACAAAAATTGCTTACTATTAATGATATGTTATTTATATGTTTACTAGAAGCACTTGGTAGCGCTTCCTGAAGTTTTAGCTATATTTAAAAATTTATAACTAAGAAACTAATAATGTCTCAGTGATGAAATTTTAAACACTTATTGCAATTTTGAAATTTTAAAGTGTGTCCCTTCTGAAATATTCCAGACTGAAAATATCCAATTTTAGAAAAAACGCGCAAGTATTGTTAGTCCTAAAACTTCTTAGGGAAGAAGTATACCATAAAGATTACATGCAGAAAAAAGAACAATGAAAATAAGTCTTAGTCTTATCTGTAACATTTTTAATTTTAAAAGAGAATGTTTTTAGTTTGAAAACATTTACCAATTACATTTACCAATTTGTTTTTGTTTATTTTGCGTAGAGTAGGGCTAATACGGTTTCTGTTTGAACTGAATATCTTCAAAAAACAAGAAACGTTTAACACAAATCTCTGTAAAAAAACATCTAAAAACTTATGTGCAAGGTAAAGAATAACCAAAATCTCAAACGACAATGGTTAGACCCGTAAACAATGTTAACGTATGTACATTGTCCAATAAAACACCCTGTATATGAAAGCAATATTTCGTACCGACACCACTATTAAATTTAAAAAAATTTGGGACACGTGCTGTTAAATGGGATGAAGTAAGCTCCAATTTCAATCGAAAGTATTATCTTTGAGAATTATTGGCAGAAACAACTAATGACGTCATGCATTATATTTTTTCCAGACACATATCCACATTGTTTTCCTGTTAAAAAACTCTCTTTTCTCTAATAAACTATTATTAGAGAAATTTTTCTTTATTACTTTCCGTTTCAAAGTTATAAGCAATATCGTCCTAAAGAGTCTCAAAAGAAATACCACCTAAAAGTCACATAACGGTGGAAGGATCAAGTAGTCAAGGTATTTATTTCATTCACCAAATTTCATAAAACAAGCCACCCTTCAATTCAACTCCCTGTATCTCTGTAACAAAGCCACCAAGGCCATTATTTATAAGTCATAAATATATTTTAAACGGAGCACTCAGTATAAATATAACCGGCTTTGTGTAATAAAACCACAATTTCTTATTAAAAACAAAACGTGTATTTACATATTTTATTTAAGCCATGGCAATTTTATTAAAAACAGTGTTAAATTTTATAAATAAATGCTCCGTTAAATATCACGAGTTCGACTGAGTCTTGCAGAAACTTAACGAACCCGAGAGAGGAGTTTTTAATAGATATTCCAAGACTGTTTGAGTGTAACGAACAAATTCATTCAAATTAACTCAATGTACTTACATAATAATCTGATCAAAGGAACTAGCGTTTAAAATATTCTACTAAAGTGGAACTGGATGGTCTTTTTAGGATTGCTTGATTCTAACAACTAAAATGCTTAAGCGTTCGAGAAGACAAAGGATGCTATTTCTATCACCTTTAAATTTAAATTTAGTTCTTTCTACAGAATGGATAATTCTGCAAGTGTTACACAGAATATGTTTTTATTCTGCTGTATAATTGACAGTCTTTGAAGCACATATAAAACCATGGCTAGTAAGGCCAATGAAGACTTATGCAGCATATTTTTGGCTGCTAATATTCCTTGAACAAGTTGACCGAAGAGTTTTCTGTAGAAGTATTCCAAATTCAATGATCCAGATGAAAAAATGTTGTTAGAAAGGTATTTATATACCTACAGACGCTACAACTTGCTAAAGAAGATCCCGGAAAAGCTTGACAAAACAAGCAACTTTACTCTTACCCGTTATATTCAATATATATTAACAAGTTCCTTTTTGCCAAATTCAGTTCCTACAGATGCTTAAGAGTTCAAGAAGACAAAGGATGCTATTTCTTTCACCTTCAAATTTAAATTTACTTCATTCTACAGAACGAATTATTCTGCAAGTGTTACAGGGTACACATAATATGTTTTTATTCTGCTCTATAATTAACAGTCTTTGAAGTAGATATAAAACCATGGCTAGTAAGGCCAATGAAGACTTATGCAGCATATTTTTGGCTGCTAATATTCCTTGAACAAGTTGGCCGAAGAGTTTTCTGCAGAAGTATTCCAAATTCAATGATCCAGATGAAAAAACGTTGTTAGAAAGGTATTTATATACCTACAGACGCTACAACTTGCTAAAGAAGATCCCGGAAAAGCTTGACAAAACAAGCAACTTTACTCTTACCCGTTATATTCAATATATATTAACAAGTTCCTTTTTGCCAAATTCAGTTCCTACAGGTGCTTAAGAGTTCGAGAAGACAAAGGATGATATTTCTTTCACCTTCAAATTTAAATTTACTTCATTCTACAGAACGAATTATTCTGCAAGTGTTACAGGGTACACATAATATGTTTTTATTCTGCTCTATAATTAACAGTCTTTGAAGCAGATATAAAACCATGGCTAGTAAGGCCAATGAAGACTTATGCAGCATATTTTTGGCTGCTAATATTCCTTGAACAAGTTGACCGAAGAGTTTTCTGCAGAAGTATTCCAAATTCAATGATCTAGATGAAAAAACGTTGTTAGAAAGGTATTTGCATTAGTGGTAGATTAATTAAAGAACGGAATTGGAACTAACTACAAATATTGTTGTCGACAAGACAACGGATGCTACAACTTGCTAAAGAAGATCCTTGAAAAGTTTATAGCCGCAAAAGAACTTGATAAGACAAGCAGCTTTACTGTTCCTATTATATTTAATATACATTAACAAGTTCCTTTCTGCCAAATTCAGTTTCTGCAGGAAAAATTCTTATAAAGGACTCCATTGAGAATGTAGTTTTATAAGGATAGTTTGCCCACAACAGTACTACCATGCAAACCAGATGAGGTACCTGGATTGGTGCAGTAGGTTTTTATAAAGAAAATTTTTCAAAGATTGTAGGAGTTAGCTTTATAGACTGATTTATATTAAATGTAACTAAAACTTTGTAGCAGAAAGTATATTAAATTTTGAAGATATATCCAGAATATCATCTAGAATATGTATGTCATTCCGAATTTTTCCCTGACACGTTTTAAATTATTTCTACATACAGGGTGGTCTACAAGTAATGGCCCATGGAGACATACTAGATTTTTCACTTGATACTAAAAAAGATACAGGGTGTCAAATTAAAAAGTGATTTTCTGTAATAATTAAACTATCTTTGAATGTATCAACGTAAAAGTTTGGGAATAGATGTTTTTGGATATGAGAAATCATAATCTGTTGTCTATTTCGACATATTCATAAATGCAATGCTTCTTAAACGAGTAAACGATTTTCTACAAAAGATAATGCTCTTATGTTGCGCTTTTACATCCCAATCCGACTTTTTCTTTTACCAGAAAAACAATCACTTATCTTTATTAACTACTTTGTACACTACTGAATACTAATTACAACTCAACTAAACACTATTTCACTTTGAATCTCCAGGAAATTTCTAACTAAACACTCCAATTCAAGACTGTAATACAAGATTGACTTTCTCGGCCGTTTATTCTTCTTTTATAGACCAAACGAATATTCCAGGTATTTTCTAAAATCTCTAGATCCATTTCCCGAACGACTCTCGAACGCTTTTCGTCAACTCTCAATTTTTCCAGTTGCGCCTCGATACACGGCATTATTTATTTGTTTACCAGAATCGCGTAGGGGCGATCGGGGCAATCTCGCGTTTCGCGATACCGCAGTCGTCAAATTGGGTGCCGGTAACGGTATTTTAAATGCTTCTGAAGTGACCAAACTGTTTTATTATTTTAACGCCATGTTTATTCACTTAATTCCAATTGCTTTTCAGCGTTCATCTTGAAAAAATGCAAACAACAGTTAATTTTTCATGAAAATAACTTCTATTGCTTATTAAAAATTAGTTTTTATTATATGGAATTTAGAATTTGAACTGGGGATATGTTTTAGCAGCAAATGTGCATATATTTAAATTTTTAGTTTTTTTGTGGGCAAAAATAGTAACTTTATTTTTTAGTACTATGCATATTTTTGAGTTTATAAGTATAACATCGTACACCTAATATAAAGATACTTACAATAGACCTATGTCGTAAAATTGAAAGAAAGTCGAATATTAGCTTTATAGTTGTGATGAGCTTGTAAATAAAGCAGAATAATTATATAACGTTTTTATAAGACGTTATCATGACATGCTTTATTGGAATCGTAGTTTGTTGCATCAATGCTGTAAGCTCATTGCTATAACATAACTTGTTTTTTATATAGAACTCTTAAAATACAATTATATAATTTTTATACAGCAACTATGTTTAATAAAATGTGCCTATTTCAAGCTGTTAGCTGTTGTGTTGATGCCAATAAGCTGTTTATGCGACTTTAACTCTCCAAAAATTAGTTACAGCTATAAAATATCTTGTGTTACTAGGGTTGTCTCCTTTGAAGCGAACGCGTTGTATGTGTCCCCTTCTCAAAATCGAAACGGTGTTCATTAATCTGAAGCGTTTTCATATTTGCAACCTTGTTCACTTTTAATGCACCTTTTGTGTTGTTATTTACCCTCCCACCGCACTAAAACTAAGACCGGTAGTTTGTTCCCTTAACTTTGCAAAAGTTGTTAGTACAATATAGAAGAAAAACTTGTAACGGCCACAGAGAGAGCATTACTCAGTTATGACTCACTGGTGAGTGCTCCACACTCAGCTCAACTACGCCCGTGATTACCGAAGGCAATTCTAAGTTAAAAATTTAAATATTATTTTTCACGGCTTTTTTCCCCTCGGTTGGTCGCGATGCTAGATTTCGATCCGACCCTCTAATAATAGCAAGACTTCAAATAAAAAAGTAAGAGAACTATACAGCAGAGTACTTACAAACTTTAGGAGAGGTTAAGATGTGTTAACATTAAAGACTGCCCGAAAATGAGCACTATTGGCACCAAGGCTTTCTAAGCGCTACATATTTTGTGTTCTCATTCAATAGCGGTTGTATCTTTACAGGATACACGTGATGTAGCACGTAACAACATCTAGTGGCCAATACCTTTTTTGTGAAATGGACTTTTTTAGCTTTATTTGTGACCATACTCAAGCAGCACAGACTGGTCGGGTTGACGTCGAGCCGACGTCGGCAGTCTAACCTGAAGTCCGTAACCGACGTCTGCGCAACGGCGTACCGACCAGTTTTTGTACGAAAATGGTCACACAAACTCCGGTCGACCCGACATCACCCTGTTGACTAATAAAGTCGCTCTTATATTCAAATTATTATAACCATTTCGACCAAATTTTAGGTAAGGCTAATGTTACCTACCCAAAGTGATCTTTAGTATATGATAATTTAAGTAGCGTTAGGTGTAAATGCTTGTACCTACGAGCCCCTTCCCATTTCAGTTGGCCCACCTACTGAAATATTAGTTTTTTGGCCAGCACCAAAACATAACAAATACTACAGGTTGTTTTCAGGCCCCAAAGTAATTAGCAGAGTATATTAAATAATGTCCAGTAAAAAATACCAAAGTCCTTGCTCTCTATTTAAATTTGCAAGGAAAAGCAAAAATTTTGTAAATACAGCAAATCAACCTATGTTTGTTCTGGTACAAAGGATGCCTATAATTCAAAGATTGCTGTGGAAAACTGACACCGTGACAGTTGCTAATATTCATATAGCTGTCAGTACGCATTTAGTATAGCTTCAAGTACTTAAGTAGTTGTGTTTTTTTAAAATGGGTAGAGGAAAGGTTATTGATGAGAAAATTCGTTCACTTATTATTAAATTTTTCAATTCCGGCAAATCAAATTCGGAAATTGCAAATTTATTAGAGTTATCGCGGTATAGTGTAAGAAACATAGTTAGACTGTATAAAAATACCGGCTCAGTTGCTGCAAGGCCCCAATATATTAAAAAAAGCAAAATTACAAATGTGGATAGACGTTCGTTGAAGAGGATTATCCAGAAAAATAGGCGAGCTAATTACTTAGAGCTAAGTGCTCTATGGAGTGACGCTGTTGGGAGACGAATTTCGAGATACACAACGCACAGGGAGGCTCATAAAATGGGTTTTGGCACTTATAAGGTAAATTTTTTAATAAGCAAAATTGCGGTAGGAAAATAAGAAATGACAATATTTTGCTTTAGGCCAAAGAAGAGCCGCTTTTAACACTGCAGCAGAAGAAAAATAGAGTAAGGTGGGCAAGACAACATAAGGATTGGACAACTCAGCAATGGCGTGCAATACAATGGAGTGATGAGGCCAGATTTGAAGTGTGTGTTGGAGACAGTCGCAGTCGAGTTATTCGAAAAAAAAATGAGGCGTTTCATCCGGACTGTCTCAAACGAAAGGTGAAATTTCCTGCATCAGTCATGATCTGGGGTAGCATGTCAGCTAAAGGAGTGGGAAAACTTCATTTTATTGACGGCATTGTGAATACGGACAAATATTTAGCCATTTTGGAAGAATCGCTCTTACCGATCATGGAAGAATGCTTGACATCCCGCCAAGAATTTGTGTTTCAGCAAGATGGTGCAGCATGTCACACCTCAAAGAAAGCATTAAAGTGGATAAAGGATAATGGTATTGCACTTTTAGAATGGGTTTCTAGCAGTCCGGATCTATCACCAATAGAAACTTTGTGGCATGAGATGAAAAAGGTGCTACGAAAACATCCTGCTAGTAATATCCCTGAGCTGAAGCAAAGACTTCAGGAAATATGGGATTCTTTTACACCGGAATTATGTCAAGGCTTGGTTAATACTATGCCCCAACGAATTGCGGCTGTAATAAAAAATAAAGGCGATGTTACCCAGTGGTGAATTTTAAAATTGTTTTGTTAGTTTTACGCTACTTGTTCTTATTTTCTCTATTTGTCTTTATTTTCTGTTAGATATTGGTTTTCGTTGCTTCATATTTATTTATTATGTTTAAAATACTGTTTAAGAGATAAATAAATTTACAGGTTAATGTTGTACTTTTATTTTTGCTTCATAAAAACAAAATTTCTGCCAAATCCTATGGTGGGCCAACTGAAATGGGAAGGGGCTCGTACTTGCACGTCACATTAGATACGACAAATATTATCTAACATAACATTTTCTATAATTTACGTACACATTTTTCTATATAAATCAGACAAGTACTATATGTTTGTTCCGTTTATACTAATTTTGTAGCTAATCATACTGCAGCTCATTTCAATAGAAGGTATGTATCTACTCGTATACGATTCAGTATATTAATAAAATATAATTTTAAGGATAAAGTAAGTTTCGAGACCTTCAAACACTGAAAATAATTTTGATTATATTGGACAAAATAGACCATTAAAATTAAAGCGCCATTAAATACTATTTTTATCAATATATATTTTTATTTTGTATTTTTTATAAAATCTTTTTTTTATTAGCCAAGAATTTTAATGTCAAGAATAAGAAGATCAAGTGTAAGAACTAACTTATCATACAATATATAATTTTAAAATCGTAAAATCACTCTTCAAATATTAAAAATTGAAAATTATTGTGTAATGATCCCAACTCTTCCAAAATGGCTTCCTATTATTTTTGTAAAATGATGTCGTCGTCGGCAATACCGATCTGTTATATCCCTATGATTTAAAGTTATTATTGGTGTAAACGAATATAATTACTGCAGTCACCGGGTTATATTAAGTTTATTTATTTACCTTAATTATATACCAGTCCTCACAATTGGTATAATAAACTCCCATTCCTATATACTAACTGAAGAAGTCAAAATTGCTTCACCAAGTTGTACTAATTATGTACTTTAAAAAACAATATATAATAATGGTAAACAAAAGTACACTTCCAACATACTTACTGTATAGTAGGTATAAATGTACGTATCTAATTGAACTTAGTCGTATTAGAAAAGTTCATTTATACTTGTTGCATGTAGATCTACAAAAGAGGTATAAACATACAACTCTTACGACTAACCTAACGTTCCATTGTTTTCAGACGTCGCACAGTGGCTTAAAACGCAACTGTGCCACCCAAATTACTGTACATCCCTTAGGGTTGGGCCGTTTGAGGTGATTTTTTTTAAATATTCATCATAAAATTTCCTATCGATCCCCCTTTCTCAATTTTTACTTTGGGTCTTCATTTTCGCGGAATTTGACTCCAAAAATGGGTTTACATGGAAAAACTAGATTTTTCGCACAAAAATGACCCTACGGAATACGAGATTCAGATTTTGCCGGACTTTTTTACAGGGGAATGCTCGTCTTGGAAAGCCCTACAAGACTGTCCACTTAGATTTCGGAGAAATTTTCCGTTGATCTTAAAATGGCCACAATCATCCAAAAATTTTCACATATCAGAAATCGTTCTACTTAAAACTGGGAAAGTATTGGAAAAAATATCATCTCACAAAAATTATTTGTACACATTCAAGGAATCCGTAAAAATTTTTTCAGAATTTTTGGACACATTTTTGGACATTTACCAAAATGGCCACATACAGAGATTTTCCGAATTTTCCCGTAATTCTGAAAAAGGTCAGAAAGGTTCCATAAATGATTTTGGGAATTCAATTTTTTGACAAAAGTGGCCATTTTGGATACAATAGTTCGTTGTTAATGAGAACTGATTGATTTATCCTGGAACTGTTCGGATGGAAGTGTATGATAGTGAAAATTTCTCCCCGAAATCTAAGTGGACAGTCTAGTAGGGCTTTCCAAGACGAACATTTTCCCATAAAAGAAGTCCGGCAGAATCTCAATCTCGTGTTTCGTAGGGTAATTTTGTGAGAAAAATCTAATTTTTCCATGCAAACCCATTTTTGGAGTTAAATTCCGCGAAAATGAAGACCCAAAGCGAAAATTGAGAAAGAAGGATCGATAGGCAATTTTATGACGAACATTTAAAAAAAAATCAACTCAAACGGCCCAACCCTAAGTAATTTGGGTGGCACAGTGGCGCTTTGAGCCACTGTGCGTCGTGCAGTTATAGTTGGTTGATGCTCTTTTTCGGATGCAGAACTTTGTGGATATATTTTTTGATTATGTTTTTATATATTACCTGTGTAACATTACTAACTGTTTTGTTTTTCACCCAGCAATTAGTACTAACTGTCAGATGGTGTACTGTAAATAAATAAATAGTTTCGTATTATTGACAATAAAATGACTGCTGTATTTAAAATATTTGATACATAGTGATTTTCCGGTAACTGTGACCTCGGTTATTCTCAGGCTAGGCTTTGTGGGGACAGACCCGCTATCGTTATCTCTGGGCCCGCCCATATATTGCTTTCGGCTCCTATTGTTAATATTACGACTGCTACGGTCAGAACCGTCCTCGGATAATGGTCTCAACTTACTTGAATTATTCATTATCAGATTTCTTAATACTTGACGGTTTTCATTACGTCACTACCAATATAAGTAACAATCATGTCAAGCGTCAAAATGTTTCTAATACGTATGGTTGGTGTATAGGCCCAAAATATAGTATAAACACCGACGTTGGATGTACCTACCTCATCCGACATTACAATTAGTATTAAATAATTTGGAGTAGCGACGTCGGTCTGGATGACATTAACTGACGTATATCATTGGTTAGAGACAGTTAAAAACACCGACGTCGGCCTATCCGGCCTGTTTTGTTATTCATTTATTGTTATTTAAAGCATGAAACAGGTCGAAATACCGACGTCGACATTGCCGACGTCGTTGTGACGTCGGCACTAGTAACGCAAGCAGTTCCTAACACAATTACTTAAAATTCGACCATAGACGTAATGCTATACCAATTTTGTAGTCATAATTTGTATAATTTTGGTATAAAACTAGTCGTTAGTTAAATTCGGTGTGGTTTGTGCTGCTTGGGAGTTAAATTTCCTATTATTTGCTTCGCTTTAACAAGTCGAGCCGTCAAGTTTGAAACAATCTTTACATAGAAAGTATAAAATATTACGCAATGCATAGAATGCGAAAAAGTTCAAGCGCTTTACACGCACAATAGGCACTAATATGTGAAGTATACGATTTACACTCGCGGTTTAATGTGTAAAATATGCACTGTATAGCGAACGTTGTTGTGTTCTTGCGAAAAGTACTAATTCTGATCATCCTGTACAATACGTACAGTTTATGTAAAATATTCAGCTTGCATAAATTTAATTTAAGTTTACAAACGTTCTAAAATACCTAAATGTGCACTGGTGTAAAATAAATGGTTTACACAAGCACAACATTGTGTAATTCAATATACGCACTGTACAACTAATGTAAAGTTGACATTTGAGCATATAATACTACATACACAAAGTATTTTTCTCATTGCTTTGGCTTTTACAAGAACATTTGTATATTTTTGTACAGTACGCACCAATGCGTAATGTATGCTGTTTCTTTTACTTATTGTACAGCGTGCGTAAAATTAATATTTATGAGTACGCTATTAAATTTACGTCCATTGTAAAATACTCACTAAAAGGTAAATCAATTATATTATTTAAAAAGTATGTAAAATGATCACTTTATCTCATAACAGCTTGCGTAGATTGAATTTTTGCGTAAAGTACCATTACGCACATTATGCGATACGCATTAGCGCATAGAGATACCAAGCATATTAGGCCATCGGAAATATCTGTAAAAGCTGCTTATCATACTGTACAAGATCTCAAACTCGATGGGCCTACTGTGAGGATACAAAAAAAATTAAATAAGATTTAGGATACGGGGTGTTAAATGGGAAAAGTAAGCTTCAATCTAAAGTATTATCTTTGGGATTTGACAGAAACGACTAATGACGTCATAAATTGAAGAGTGGAAATTAGAAAGGGCCTAAGTGTCATATTTTCCGAAATCAAGTTTTTCACGTGAAAACGTTCTATGTACCATGCTTAATGTCCTATGAAAGGTTCCAAGTGCCAAGAATAAAATTTATCCTTATAGGAACCTCTCGTGCATGTCGATAGTTGCATGTGAGCAAGCATTTTCCTTAGAAAGGTTCTAAGTCCAATAGGTTATAACATCGGTAATTTGGATGTTTTCCATACTATTGAACAGAAATTTCTGCTGGACTTAGGCCAATATAGTTCCTTATCTTAAAAATCCAGAACATCAACGCTTCTATAAACAGCTACTTCAGATTGAAGACAATGATTTAGTATAACAAAAGAAGAACAAAAAGATGTTTCTTTATTAAACATCAGTAGTTGTGGCACTTGGCCTTTTCCCGTCTTTTCCTAATGTCACACTTTTAAACATGTTGTTGTAGTACAATGTTTAGTTTGCCAAGTTTTGTCAATAAACGTTCATTGTTCATTGTTTTAGTTTGTTATGTTCATAAACGTTTACTTATGAAAGTTATGCGAGTTTTATTTAGCTTTTCTTGATTATCTCAAAACCTTGTTTTTGACACTTAGCCCTTTCTAATTTCCACTCTTCAATTATGTTTTTTTCCAGTTAAGAAGCTCTCTTTCTCTAATAAACTTTTATTAAAGAATTTTTTTCTGTATTATTTACCGTTTAAAAGTTATACGCAATATCGCCCTTAACGAGTCTGAAAAGAAATACCACTTAAAAATCACATTAGCGATGGAATGATCAAGTAGTCGTTGAAAAATAATTGACTGTTCGTTGGTGCGCATAAATGTCACAAAATATTTGTCATTACCCAATACGAACGTCAAACGTATAACT
Source organism: Monochamus alternatus (assembly GCA_037114965.1). NCBI lineage: Eukaryota > Metazoa > Arthropoda > Insecta > Coleoptera > Cerambycidae > Monochamus > Monochamus alternatus. The sequence continues at coordinate 10,567,114 of CM073432.1, read as the reverse complement.
TTTGAGCTTACAAAATTTTTTCTCATTCAGAAAAATTGAAATGTTGCTAATTTACGATTAACGCTAATTTACAAAATAATTCAAGAAGAGCTGTAGAGTTATATCGAGAAAGGTATCCAGAGCACCTCATTCCTGATCATAGAACCTCTACAAGATTGGAGACGACCTTGCCTTGCGACGAAATGAAAATGCATTTTCTGCTCGGAAGAATCAAATAATTGACCAAAGGGTAAGAACTCGGAAAGTCACCAGATCTAACACCCCTTGATTTTTTTATGGAGGGAGAGCGGGTAGGTTAAAAACTAAGGATTACAAAACACCTTCGCGAGAGGGCATATAGAGAATAGATTGTCAAATGTATATAGCATGAGGGCGTTTGCCTCATTTTTTATGTTTAGTTATTGTTATCATCACCTGTATTAAAGAATTATTTCCCAACAACTACTTGATCCTTCCAATGCTAATGTGATTTTTAGGTGGTATTTCTTTTGAGACTCTTTAGGACGATATTGCTTATAACTTTTACAGTAGATACAGAAAAATTTATCTAATAAAAGTTTACTAGAAAAAAGATTTTTAACAGGACAAATTTGGGTGTGTTCCTGGAAAAATATAATTGATGACGTCATTAGTGGTTTCTGTCAAATCCTAAAGATTTTCGATTGCAAATGGAGCCTACCCTGTATCCTCACAGTATACCCATGCTATGGAGTGTGAGACATCTTGCACAATATGCATTAGTGCGTAAGTGTATATTTTACACAGAACAGTGTAAATATAAGCATTTTTCTCAATGCTGAGCAACGAATCATGTCTTAGGCGTTAGCAACGCCCCTTCTCGACGCATACGACGCCAAGGATATTAGAACATCGCCAATATCTGTAAATTGTGAGTTATTGAGGAACCATGCAACATTTACTTACATTCAACGTCTACTATGATACGCTTGCTAACAGATGGGGGGATACTGTTTGTAGCTATGCAAAGATAGGCGCCCATTTCCGTACGGCTGATGCGGGTGAGATTCAATTGTTCCCCGTTGTACACGCTCACTGAAACAAAATTCATTGTGATCTTGAATCCAGAGGACTGCTAATTTACTAATGGATAATAACAGATACAACGACAGTAATTGCCACTATAATATTCGAAGTTATGAACCTCTCTGCTATCCGTTTGAAAACGGGTAACAAAAACTATTCAGAAAAATGTTCGATGGGGTGATCACATTTTTTATTACATGATTAAAATATAGCTTTAAGCAGAGTGCATAATTTTTAATTAACTTATGTATTAAAACGTGTAGCTTTCCTGAAATATGGAAGCAATCTAACGTCTGTCCGATTTATAAGAAAGGAAATAATCAGGATATTACTAACTTCCGACCAATATCTATCTTGTAGCGATATTTATTACAACATTAGAAATAACATTTCAATTCGTCAGCATATATTTATGAAAGGCAGATCTACGACTTCTAACTTAATGACTATAACATTTATATCTGAATCCATGGACGGACGATTTTAAACTGATGTTGTTTACACTGACTTTTGAAAGGCATTCGACAGACTGGATCATGGTATATCACTTACGAAACTTAATGCATTTGGATTCTTAAATTCCCTTCTACAATTGTTTAGATCATATTTGTCCAATACATTTCAGTATGTTCTATTCAAAGCGTGTAAGTCTGTCGACTACCTAGCAACTTCAGGAGACCCGCAATGATCTGTTCTTGGACCACTACTATTCAATATTTTTATCAATGATATAACTGATTGTTTAAGTTCTAACTGCCTTCTTTATGCTGATGACTTGAAAATGTTTTCGACTATAGAGGAGTTGATGATTGTGAGCGCCTTCAAGGTGATTTGATTCAAATTAAAAACTGGTGCAAATTAAATAGATTTCCTATAAATCCTCAGAAGTGCTACATAATGTCATACACTTTAAAATCGTCGAAGATTATGTTTGACTATACTTTTAATCACATTGTTTTATCACGTACTAACACTTTCCGCGATCTTGGAGTTCTTTTTGATGATAGGTTGTCTTTCAATTTACATATTGACAAGATTGTATCTGAAGCATTTAGGTCTTACGATTTTATAGTAAGAAAGTAGTTTGGCGTTGTAAAGGTTGAACTCTTATTTTCAATTTTGTAATTATAAACTACATTCAATAATTATTGTACTCTATTTAAAAATAATAAAGACATTATTATTATTAATAGTAGTAATTTTGTTCAAATTATTATTGTTTTGTTCGATCCAAACTGGAATATGCCGCTTCTGTTTGGTGTCCTTACTACACTATGCGCCAAAAATATGAAATAAATTAAATAAAAACGAAACAATTATTTTTTGGGAAAAATCCTCGAGCAGGTCGATTTTTAATTTAAAAAATACATATTTTAGCGTAAAATGCGATTTTCAAATGTCATTTGTTTTCGAGTAATGACGTCATCGATTTTTTTTTTAAATGGCAACACCATATTTTTTTCCTTGACTTTGAAAGATGGTTTAATTCTCTATCAGACAGTACTAAAATTTTGCCCTCTTACATAGGAAAGCTTTCGAGTAAATGACGATTGAATGTTAGAAAATCAAGTTTAGTTTTTCGAATTCCATAGTTCTTTTATGGATCACGTAGGTGAAAATCTTTGCAAAGTGTCATTGTCACACCGACTTTCTAATAAGTATTGTAAGCGACATAGAAATTATTATTCAATTTAAAGTATTATGGCACATTTAACTGTTACTCATAGAATTGAAATTTTAATTCTTATCGGATGCGGGAATATAACTAGAATTCAGCAGGAAGTTTGCGATTTATTTAATGAAAAATATCCAGATCGCCCTTTCAGCCAATCAACAGTCAGTAAGGTAGAGTCTAAATTTAGAGAAACTGGCAATGTTGTAAATATTCCAAAACCTGGACGTCCAAGCATTAAATAAAATCAGAAACATAACATTTTGATAAGTATGGTGGATAATCCTCATAATTCTTCACCATTGGTTGCATTAAACAATTACACTAGTCAGAGCACAGTGCTACGTATCTTGAGGAAGGAAAAATATCATCCCCACAAAATTCAATTTGTGCAGGAACTCAATGAAGATGATCCCGATCGCCGCTTACACTTTTGCGAAATTCTAATGGATTTATGTCAAGGAAATAGAAATTTACACCGGCAAATACTTTTTTCAGATGAGGCCACATTTTGTCTGAATGGTACAGTAAACCGTCAAACTTGCAAATATTGGAGTCGGGAAAATCCTCATTGGATGGCAGAGGCACCAACACCCTCAGAAATTAAATGTGTGGGCTGGAATAGTTGACGACAGAATAGTAGGGTCTTTCTTCTTTGAAGGAACCCTTACAGGACAAAGATATTTAGAGTTTCTAGAAAATGACCTCGTTCCAGCCCTTGTAGTAATTTTTCCTAACGATAATGACCCTGATATTCCTGACGATACCATATAGTTTCAGCAAGACGGTGCACCTCCGCACTATGCGCGCCCTGTACGAGATTTATTGGACAACTGTTTTCCTGGGAGGTGGATCGGCAGACGCGGACCGATAGAATGGCCTGCAAGATCGCCAGATCTTACACCTCTTGACTATTTTTATGGGGATACTTGAAGTCAAAAGTGTACATTAATAAACCACCTAATTTAGAAGAACTTCAAAATCGCATTCGGGACGAAATACGCAGAGTTACCCCAGAAATCATTCATAATGTGCAAGAAGAATTTCTTCACAGACTTCCGCATTGTCAAGAAGTTGGTGGATGGCAATTCGAACATTTAATTTAAGTATAAAATTTAATCAATTGTATTTTATTTTACATACCTCAGAATTGTTACTTTTTTATGGATAAAATTTACGTTTTCTAACATTCAATCGTCATTTACTCGAAAACTTTCCTATGTAAGAGGGCCAAATTTTAGTACTGTCTGATAGAGAATTAAACGATCTTTCAGAATCAAGGAAAAAAATATGGCGTTGCCATTTAAAAAAAAATCGATGACGTCATTACTCGGAAACAAATGACATTTGAAAATCGCATTTTACGCTAAAATATGTATTTTTTAAATTAAAAATCGACCTGTTCGAGGATTTTTCCCAAAAAATAATTGTTTCGTTTTTATTGAATTTATTCCATACTTTTGGCGCATACTGTACTTACGTCTTTTTACTCTTCTGTTCTGTAGTTGGGTTTTGTAACCTAATAATATCTCTGAATTACTTTTACTTGGAATAATCAAATTTGGAACAAGTTTAGGTTTATTATTGTTTTTTTTTTGACTTTGACTTGATGAGTTCAAGTAAATTGAATTGGATTCCCTACATGCACCTGCTCTGGTCGATTCTTAATTTTTAAGGTCGCTTTGTACAATGTTTCTTATAGCTAGTTTTAATAATAATAAGGATATAACATAAACCAAAACAAATTGTTTTTTACAATCAATTTCAAACAAACACTCCACAAACTAAATGAAATAGACAATTAAATAACCTGTAAGTAAATAGAACTAATAAAATAATCAAACAGAAGTATACACACTATAAGGATATAAAGCTACGAGCTGAAATACAAAAAAAAAAACAAAAACAAAAAAAAAACTAGAAAATGCTTAAGCTAGACGAATAATAAAAATACTGTGTTAGACTATCATTATGAAGTCACAGTTATCTGCAACTATATTATAAAGTTCACACATTAGTGAAACATGAGATTTTGATAAAAGATTGGTTCTACAAGTACTAATAATTTTGCGACATTTATTTAGAAAAAAATGACGTATGTTGATTTTTGGTATTCGTAAATCACTTAGACAATGCTAAATTATGGTATGTCCGTAAATTTCAAAATATTATACCAAGCGCTTTACTATTGCTGTTACATTTTGACAATTTCAAGCAGATAGAACTTTTTTATGTCAAATGGAACATTTTCTATTTTTTCGCCTTGTGCACATTGAAATTATCTTTCAACCCAACTTCAATTGTTAGGTTTCTGATAATTACTTTCGGAGATATTTGTATATTTGTAAATTTCTATTTTATTATTTATCTTTTTATTTCAAAAGCAACAAAATAGGCTTTTCGTATATCAAATATTGTTGTTTTTTTACTGTATTAGAAAGGTATTTTAAACTAATATAAATCAAATCTCCTACAATTCCTATCAATGAAATCATATGCATGCTTTCTGATACCAAACATCTAGGTATGCTAATGAACAATTCCACAGACAAAGCTCTATTCAATAATTATCTAAAGAGAGCATACATATGACTTCGTTGATAGGAATTGTAGGAGATTTGATTTATACTAGCTTTAAATACCTATCTAATACAGTAAAAAATGTTACAAAAGGTAATAATAAAGAATATATGGGTAGATATTGTGGGTGTAATTCAACGCTGGTTGAGGCTTTAGTCCATAGAGTAGTTAGTTTCACACAATATTATTAATACTTAAAAATATACAAAAATATTGTTGTGTTGTGTTTCCGTAGTATATATCCATTTTTATTTATTTTGTTATTATATTGATTTTTGAAAGTAGTGTAAAGATAAAATATAATGATAAGAAATGTATATTATCTAAAATAAGTTTATAACTATATGTTATATGTTTAATTAACAGTAAATTACTTAGTTTTAATGCTGAAAATATAAATATGAAACATTTAAATGTATTGAAATTAACTTAAAATGGTATTATTATCTTTTATTGTTGTTGTCATGCATTCCATATTTCTAATGTATAAATAAAAATTTCTTTGAATTATTTTCTAAACTAACTTTTTATAACTGATTATACATGTTTACAGATGCTTTCTACGTTTATATTTTGAATACCAAAAGCTTAATTTTATAACTCTTATCGCAAAAATTTTAATCGATATTAAATAAATTCGACCGATAAAAATTGCAAACAATATTAAATATAATTACATATTTTTAACAATAGAAATAGCCAGCATATTTTCTAATAACTACATTTAAATATTTATTTATCGCGTTTGAAATAATTTGAATGTTTTTGTTTGTAGATTACATACAAAGCTAGATCAAAACACTGAAATATTAAAAAGTAGTAAATGTTTTGATACTGAAATTTATTTTTTTCAAAATTGGTACACTTGTTACTTTTATAGAGATGCAGTTTCAGGTAAAATATTTCCAAAATTGCAACGAAAGGGATAGAAAAGATACGTGCTAGGTGAAAAAATAATCATAACTTTTTTGTCTTTAACTGATGATTTATCTAAACATTTGACACATTTGTCAAAAAACCAACCGTTTGCATAGAAATCGACATTAAAATTTGTTGGACATATGGGTGAATCTCCTTTCTTTTGCGATGTAAGCTTTAAACTTTAAGAAAATTGAATGATAGCTATCATATTATTGCTTTGACGACAATTTCAAATCTTATGCACCGTTCATATAACGCAACGTAAAAGCAGAAACGCGACCGAAATAGACATTTAATTAATTTATTTTAACATTCGTAGAACAATCTTCAAACTGGTCGCCACATCGTCGGTTTAGCTTCCTTGACGTATATATATAATATGATACCTAACATATTACATATCTAGAAACGTCAAGGAAGCTAAACCGACGATGTGGTGACCAGTCCGAAAATTGTTCGACCAATTTTAAAATAAGTTAAATATCCATTTTCTCATACCGACCAATTGCCGAAGTCACGACATAACCCATCTGGAAAAATGTTCTTTACCGACTGTCACATTAGCCACCATATTTAAACATTTAGCATCTCGCACTTTCCAATTTCTGAGTTTACTACTTGATAAAAATGATCAAATTTGGCACATATGTCTAAAATTAAATCCACCAGCCTACTACGTCTCATATGAAATATTTTACTTGCATATTCCACACCCGAGGATATGTACCTGTGTGGATTTTATTTTTTTTAAAGAAAACGCGTGTCTGCATAAAAATACTAAGAGGGGGAACATTTTGCAAATTGATTTTTCTACTTACTGTAATTTTTTCATATTGAGAAACGTGTAGAATAAAAAGTTCTATTTAAAAAAAACAACAAAGGTTGGTGGTTGCCACCCTTGTAGACATAAAATAAAAATGAAAGTAAAAATAAAAATCGTATTCAACAATGTCACTTAATTAATTAAATGTATTCACCTATTTTTAGATTTATAAGTTTAACTGTTTTTGAAAAAAAAAATGAAAACAGAAATTTTTTCAATTTTTTAGAAGCTTTTTTATCTCGTAAGGGAGGGCTCAAATCGAAAAATTTTATAGAAAGTACCCCTCTAAAAATGAACAGAGGAACACACCCTCCAAAGGAGCGCACATCATTATCGGACACCTTGTATATTATTGTATTATTATTATGTGTATTAGGAGGTGTGGCAATTAAGTTCCGGGAATTTGTTAATGAAAAAACAAGCAAATTAAATTTCGCCAAAATTTTATTATCGACTTTCACAATAGTCTCCATAATTCTACACAACGATTCCAACGTTGCTTCCACGATTGGAAGAACTCTTGGTAATCCTCCGCAGTTAACCAGTTCACCACGGTTACAGCTTCTATGACCTCCTGTACGCCGCCATGATGAGTTCCCTTGAGGTGCTACTTCATCTTGGGGAATAAAAAAAAATCGCAGGGGGCAATATCGGAGCTATAGGGTGTGTGGAATGCTTTATTTGCCAAAACCTCTTGCACAATGAACGAGGAATGGGCTGGCGCATTCTCGTGGTGTAAGATCCAGCCGTTCTCGGCAAGTTCGGGTCGCACACGGAAAACGCAGCCGTTCCAGGACGCCAATATAGAACTGTCCAGTCACTGTCTGGCCGGCTGGAACATATTTACGATGAATGGTGCCGTGGGTATCGAAAAAAAACGATCAACATTGCCTTCAGTCGTGACGTGGCCATTCTTCCACCCTCTGCTGACTTTGTTTACGGGTCTCGGGGTCATACTCAAATATCCGACTAATCCAATCTCTACTGTCGCTCCGAATGCGCGACAACAAATCTTTGCAGATCGATTTTCGCATGTCTTTCTGTTCACGAGTTCATGACAACTTTTGGCACCATCTCTGCGCCAATCTTTCACAACGTATAAATTCACTATTTTTGAAATTGAGAAGTTTTCAAAAAAATCCCCTGGTATATCGATTTTGTTTTAAAAAAGGCACTTTTTGACATACGACCCAGATTTGTGACGTCATCGTTGTTCGAGATATAACGTCATCGACAATTTTTTTAAATAGCAACCCCCAATTTTGACCATGCCATTTGAAAGAGCGTGTCATTCTACATACATACATACATCATGAAAAATTATGGTGTTACATAACAAAAATTTCAAGAAAATAATGTATAAAATTTAATTTTCACAATATTGAAAATGATAATTATTATGTAAAAAATCGACTAAATTAAATGTTCAAATTGTGCACCGTTGGCTGCCTGACAGTAGCCAAGACGATTAATAAATTCTTATTGGACATTATCAATAACTTCAGGAGGTATACGATGCATCTCGTGACAAATTCTTGCTTTTAAATCTTCTAAATTAACCGGTCTAGTAACGTATACTTTGCTTTTTAAGTATCCCCATGAAATAATCTAGGGGTGTCAAATCAGACGATATGGCTGGTCACTCAATCGGCCCCCTTCTCCGTATCCAACGATTCGGGAACAGCTCATCTAAATAAGCACGGACAGGTGTTGCATAATGGGGAGGTCCACAGTATTGTGAAAATTAAATTTTAAAATCTTCAAACATTATTTTCTTGAAATTTTTGTTATGTAACACCATAATTTTTCATGATGCATGTATGTAGAATGACACGCTCTTTCAAATGGAGGTTGCTATTTAAAAAAATTGTCGATGACGTCATATCTCGAACAACGTTGACGTCACAAATATGGGTCGTATGTCAAAAAGTGCCTTTTTTAAAACAAAATCGACGTGTCAGAGAATTTTTTCGAAAGCACTGTATATTATGTATATTATTATTATTATTAGTTATTAAAGTTAGTGAAAACAAATTTAAAAAATAAATTTGAGGTTACATAACTTCGTTAATATCGACTTTTCGAGAAAACGTTAAATGAACTTGCCGCATTATTTTTAATATTATCACTCCCGAAATTTTCTGCATGGAGTTCTCGGACAGCCTATGTCCAAAGGCGAATTTGAGTTTTTAAAATCACTGAATGATTTCATTACGCCAGTTTTTTATTAACAAATTTAGCTACATTAATTTTGAAAATTATTGTTCGTTAGCATACCCAGATGTTTGGTGTCAGAGAAAATACTTAATTGAGAAGAATTGTAACAAATTACAAAAGCTAATAATAAAGAATATATGGGTAGGTGATGTGGGTGTAATTCAGAGTTGGTCGGGGCTTTAGTCCGCATTGTAGTTAGTTTCTTTGAATATTGTAGTACCTAATAATAAAATGTATATAAGAAACGGTAAAGTAGGTACTTCTGCCTTTGCCAAAGATCAAACAAACGAAATATAAAACGTAATGATTTTTGGACAAAAGATAATGAAATGAAGTTGCATCTACTGCAGTGGGAAAGCTAGAACATTTCAGTATTATTCAGCTCAGAGTTCAGTCCTAACGAAAGCAAATAACCATAAAATTCTGTATTATTTAAAGCACCATTTTGAACAAAATGCACTTTCAAGGTACGTTGGTTGTATTTCCTTTCACAAAAGATACTTTGAATTAAAGAAAGAGGATACAATACAAATAAATATTCATTTTTATTTTCGTACTTACTGTAACAATCATAGTTTAATATACTATAGCTAGAATTCAAAATAATTTATTTCACGCAAACGAAGGACATACTTGATTTTACGCATTAAGCGTAAGCATTTTATTTTTCGCATTATGGAAACAATACTTCATTTTAGCACTACAGCATAAATTTAAGAACGTAACAGGACATACAGGGTGATCTATTTAAGTGAAGAAATGAGTTTTTCTTGTGAACGACTGCAGCAAAATGAGCGTTGTCAAACGAACTTTGTTTGTTCTAACTAAGACTTTATAACTGCACCGATTTTTCTCAAATTTTTACAATTGGTAGGAAATTGCTCAAAAAACATAAGTTATATGGTACCGATGTGTGCTTCCACCCCTGGGGTGGTTGACATCCCATCTCGGGGGTTGAAATTTTTACACTCAAAATAACCCGTTGATAGAGAATCAAATTTTAAACAAAAAATGTCATATAAATATTTTTCGGTAGATCAATACTTTTTGAGTTATTCGCACTTGAAAAAGTATACTTTTCGTTAAAAAACGTGTTTTTCAATGATTTTTTACGAATAACTCAAAAACTAAGCGTTATTAAAAAAAGTGTAATAAACCATAATAAAGCTTATAATAAAACAAAGAGCTTGGTTTTTATTGACTTTTTAAATACAATACTAAGCGATTTATAATTGGTTAAAGATGACTTTTTATTTTCGGGGATGTATTTATCGTCAAATAACGGAAAATGGAAATCTTCTTCGATAAAAACTCCATAACCAAATAGAGTTTGCAGAGAGGAAAAGATGGTGGGATGAGGAGTGTATCAGAGGCGGAGAAGAGGAATAAGCTAAGGATTAAGGCACTTCAGCCAGTAAAAGAGGAGGATAAGGAAATATACAGGGAACAAAGACGAAAGGCAAATAAAGTGTTTAGACAAAAGAGAACAGCAGAACAGGTTAAGAAAATAGATGAAATAGAACATTATAAGAGAAAAGAAATACGCAATACTTTGCAGATAAATTGAATGAAGAGAGCGTAAGGGAAGGAGAGGATCAGGAGGAGATGATACCGGTAAGGGAAGAGGAAGTGGAAGTAGAAGAACCTACAAAAAAGGAAGTAGACAGAATTATAGAAGCTTTAAAGAATAACAAAAGTCCCGGGAAAACGGAGTAACAGCAGAGAACATTAAGTATACAGGAGAGGATTTAAGACAAAGAATATACGAAATGATCCCAATGATTTGGAGAAGAGAATGTATGCCTGAAGATTGGATAGATGCTATGATTATATCAATTTTAAAAATAGGAGATGCAAAAGCTATAAGGGTATATTATTGCTAGATATAGGGTATAAAATCATGGCAACGTTAACAAAACAGAGAATAGAACCTATAGAAGAACTACAGATAGGGGAGTATCAAGCAGGTTTTAGAAAGGGGAGGTCAACAACGGACCAAATCTTCATGGTGAAGGAAATCCTGACTACATACTATGAATATGGAATTAAACCAATGGTTTTATTTGTGGACTTCATGAAAGCATATGATTCGGTCAAAAGGAATAAACTAAGTAAAATTTGGGATACCAACCAAACTGATTAAGCTATTGAAAATGACGATAGAAAATACTAAATCCAAAGTACGAATAAAAGGAGAATGTTTAGACTGAGACAAGGAGACCCACTCTCAACACTTCTTTATAATTTAGTACTAGAAAATGTCATAAGAGATAGTCAGTTGAACAGAGGACACATATTGTTTAAAAGTCACCAAATAGTAAGTTACGCAGATGACGTGGCCATTATTGCTAGAGATAGTAGGGAATTAGAAAAAGTAACGAGAAAACTTGTGGAGGAAGCACGTAAAGTGGGATTGCAGATAAGTCAAGAAAAAAGTAAGCTTTTGAGAATAGAAGAACAAAAAAAAGATACCAATTTCAAATTGAGAACACAACATGGAGATATGGAGTTTAAAGAAATTCAAGAATATGTGTATTTGGGAGCGCTAATAACAGCTAACTGTGATGAGGAGCAATAAATTAATAGGAGAATAATAAAAGTAAACAGAAGCTCGGCAGCAGTCAACCACTTAATGAAATCAAAAAATTTGTCCAGAGGAGTAAAATTTAGAATGTATAAAACAATTTTGAGACCGACAGCGCTGTATTGTAGTGCAACCTGGGTTCTCAATAAGAAGTCAAGAGAAAACATTGGTTAAATAATTTAAATAATTCATTAATTTCTAATAAAATAGTATAGAAATTTTTGTTATAAAAAGGTTTGTTTTTCTTCTACACTCCAATAATTGTATAAAAGCACGGTTAAATTAAAAAATATAAAAAATTAATCACAAATATTGTAACACTTGGTATATAGGTATGTTTGTTTCAATCTACTCAAAATCAAGTATTCTATTACCTCCTAAAATTACTGTTACGACTTGCAAGACGCCCTATAACAAGACTTAAAATGGGAAAAACTTGAAAAAAGAGAATAAAATGTAAGCGGAAATGCTAGCTACTAACACCCTCTACTTTGTACAGAAAACCAATCACACCGGTATGTTCGGCATCACCAAAAACCTACATGTGTCAAACTGTAATGAAATCTGTTGGTATTTAAAAAATATTACATCCAAAATTTACCCTAGCAATATTGTCATGCCTATTTGAAATACTCTGTATATAGAACAGATGTGCGTTTATTCATGTTTATGCGACGTAATAAGTTTTTTTCGGGTATTCTAAGCCATGTTCTGTATTGTCCAGCATTTAGTAAATACCTGACTTAAAGTTTAATCTTGACAAAAGTTTTGTTTCCATGTGATCCCATGTGGGACACAGTAAACTTTTCTTAGGAACAAAAAAAAAAGCAAAAAAATATTTACATGTCTGAAGCATATAGCGGTGAGGCTCAATATTGGTCTTTAGAGGATCTAGTCTTGTGTTAAGGAAACTACGAAATTAAGGAACAGACATTTTGAAACTCTTATTAAAAGCAAAATTTTATTTTGAACACAGGTTGCTCTATGTTTTAAATTATCTGTAAAATATTTCAAATAATTTTTATTTGATAAGATGATATAATATAAAATAAATAGTTACACAGGAAATTGAAATTTTTTTAGAGGGCCAATTTGGCATTTCTATAGTGTGTCCCGTTTTTCAGGTTTTTGGAAATGGAAGAAGGTACAATTAGCACCCTGCAGGGAGATTATATTCTACTAACCATTTTATGGATGTGACAAGAGCCTGGGGTCGTTTTCCAGAGTGGTATTAGGCATTTCTTATCAAAAAGATAATATTACCACCCCTCAAACAAATACACATATACCAAATGTAATCGAAAAATATTTATTGTATGTTTTTTATGAGGTGCCTTCGCAAAATCAGACAACTAATAATAAGATTAACTATTGCCATGAAAGTGAAAATAAATACAAATCGGGCAAAGAAAGAACACATACACTACAAGTTTAACACTTTAAATTGCGACCACAGTAAATATTATTGACGTACAATAAATGTAATGAATTATGAATACTAAACTATTAAACAAAAATCGAAAACATTCTTCCAATCGTTTTCTTAAATTTAAAATTATTTTTTGCGGCTACAGTAACAACAATTAACAAAAAATGTATTGAATTATTAATACTAAGTTCTTAAACAATGTAAGCTATGTAAAGTAATTTTAAATCTAAGATGATTGGAAAAATGTGCCTGGAAGGAGGTATAGAGGAGAAAACTAAAATTTAATATACATGGTGAGTCAGGTTTTTGTAGACAAACTTTAACAGAAGATAGAACACACGTTTTTAAGAAGTTTCTATAAATATATGTCGTAGAAGGCTTCCTTTCGAGACACAAGGTGTTAAATATAATCTATTGTTCTTGAATTTTCATTATAACTTATAAAAGAATGCTTAGATTTTTTTCATATTTGGGGGATAATTCCTATTAATTAAGGGGCATCAAATAAGCGATAAACATGTTCAAAGACTTGCACAGTGGCGGAGTGGAGGGGGTGCTCAACGATTTTCTTAAACAGAACTTCTACGCCCATGACTATTTTTTGCAGAAACTGCTATTTTCATTATCTACATACAGTTTACCAAAAATAATGTCCCTTCTTCTGTTTTGAAATTCCTGTGCGTTTCCCAGTTATTTTGATTTTTCTATTAACAATTTAGTATTCATAATTCATAACATTTTTGTACGATAATAATTTTTACTGTGGTCGCAATTTAAAGAGTTAAACTTGTAGTGTATGTGTTCTTTGTCCGATTGGTACCTATTTATTTTCACTCTCATGGCAATTTTTGACCTGCTTATTATAATTTTTAGTTGTTTGATTTTTTGTTTGGCACCGAATAAAAACACTCAGTATAAAATTGTCGAACAAATTTGATATATGAATATTTTGAAAGGTGCTAAATAACCTGGTAATATTATCTTTTTGATAAAAAAATGCCAAATACCACTTTCTGTAAAAACGACCCATTTAAAAAAGTAGGCCAGGTGTATGTGGGTGGTGGTAGATCATCGCCGTTTAAAAGGACGGCATTCTACAGGTGAGTATAATTTTTTTAAAGTAAACTAAATACTAGATTCACTCAACGTCAACTTATTTTTGAAAATTTTATGTTATTTGAAACCTTCTCAAGTGGCACGCCTAAGGAATCTTGTCTCAGGCAACCCTCACCTTCCGTGCCCAACGAACTGCTGTGAATTAATCACTCTTTATTATTTTAGGGGTTTTCAACACTGCTGAGTTGAAACAAAATTTATAGTGGTGCCGCACTTCTAGTTCTAACGGAATTTGACTTCTTAAAAACTCTAAATATTTACATAAAATTTCTAAATCAGGGGTTTCTGCGGGCAAGAAATTCGAATTTATTTCTAATTTTGAAGTCACTAGTAGAGGGCGCCATTTGTGGCACACCATGATTTATTAGAGCAGTAGAAAGAACTTTTTTGCAGCGTAGTGTATCCATCTGACTATCGAAATAATCGATTCTCCTACCTATCATACCACAAAAAGGTTTTGTTGAAGTCGTTAGGAGCAACAGTTTTCAAAATAATACTATTTGAAATATTCAATGCACTGATTGAAATATGTTATCGTTCCAGGTAAAGTGTCTTTTCTAGTGAAAATACAGCAAAATGTTACTTGAAAAAGTTGTTGAGAATGGTAAATTATAGATTTTCAAAAAGATCAGCCTGCTTTGACACAATATTTGTGCTTTGAAAAATGGTTTTATCAAACCTCGCCGATCTTCTTGAAATTTTGCACTTTTCCATAATTTACCATTCTGAACAACTTTTTCAAGTAACATTTTGTTGTATTTTCAGCAGAAAAGGCACTTTACCTGAAGCCAAAACAGTTACTCGTTTTACTCGGTGCACTGAGCATTTGAAATATACTCGCGTCAAGAATTCAGACGTCTTACATAACGGCTGACGTTACACATTTGTTTTTACTGTCAACGTAATTTTCGATATTTGGTCGCGTTAAAAACAATAATTTTTTGCAATTTAGTGCAATATATAATGCGAACTTATAGTGTAGTATATAGTTTTATTACTATCAGTTGCAGTTTCTTAAATATTTTGATGAAAATACAGTGAATTATTCATTTGTTCGTATGACGTAAGTCGCCTGAATTCTTGTCGCGAATATAGGATTATTTCAAAAATGGTTACTCCTACCGACATCAGCAAGATATACCTTTTTCAAAACAGGTAAGAGAATCGATTGTTTCGATAGTCAAATAGATACACAAGCTGCAAAAAAGTTCTGCCATTTAAAAGAAACATGGCGTGCCACAAATGGCTCCCTTTACTAGTGACGTCAAAATTAGAAACAAATTTGAATTTCTCGCCCGCAAAAACCCTCGATTTACAAATTTTATGTAAATATTTGGATTTCTTAAGAAGTTATTTACAAATATCGATAATAAAATTTTAACTTTGACACCCTTCTTTATTATGCGACTTGGGATGTTAGGTTAAATCGATTTATTTTCACCCAAGCAATCTGTCGTCTTATTTTTGCTACTTCATTTAAAAACACCCTGTAATACTCAAAAGGTTTCGAGTTATTTAGCTTCCTACAGTTTTTTTTTATCATGACAACGATTTATTCAGTTTAACTAAAGTAATTAGTGAGATAGGACACAATATTCCGGAATATATGTTTTATTTTATCATCTCTTTCCATATTTTATTTCATTTCGATCTATATAAAAAGAAGAAGATAAAATAGAATACGATTTTTTCATTTAAAATAAGCGAATTACTGATATTTCATTTGTTACTATAGTCCGCCCACTTTGCAGCACCCTGTGTAATGTATAGAAACCTGGGCTTATTGTTGATATTGTACTCTGTTGCAGCATTACATTTACAAAATTATTAATTTTTAAATCGCTAATTACCTGAGTTATACTGAACAATTCATAATGAAACAAAAAAAAAAAGACATTGAAGAAAACGAAATATATATATATATATATATAAACTGTTGAGTTTAAAAATAAAGTATATTTAACAAAGGTGACTTAAAATTTGACGTAGAATAAAATAAAAAATATCATGTTCAAGTAGATTTTATAGTAATATGCTGCAAACAATGTTGTTTTAATTCTTAAAAATAATGAATATACCTAATTTTTTTTATTTAATACCAATTATTTCAAAACCCCCAAGTTTAGATGTAGGAAACCTTAAAACTGTTTGAAGTGAAAGTAAAATGAAATAATGTATTGGGTGATTTACAAAATATAAGTTCGGTTTATTTTACATTTTTGGAGCACGTTGTATATCTGAACATATTTTTAAATCGTGCCTTATTAACGCATTACACCTTGTAAAAATTATATTTTGATAGACTTTATCAATTCAGAGGAAATCTACTTTAAAAATTCAAATCAAAATCTACTATTATAATAAAGAAAATATTGTTTCAACGCTAATGGATTAGAATATACAGGGTACTTCAAAAAGACATGGCAACATTGCTAAAGCTCCGAATATTGAAAAATGGTCTATTTGAAACACCCTCTATGTTTTATATTAATATAGGTATTTAATTATTTTACTCATTATGGAGATATAAAACAAATTAAAAATACACAGTAAAATTTTTATCTTTTATTCTCTACAGTTTATAACTTCTTGACAAGGAATAAGAAAGATATCAAATACACTTAAAGTGTAACACATAACAACATTAAAACATACCAAGCACATTTCAAATCCAGTTGGAAAATATTTGAGTTTTTCTCGTACTAGCAAGTCGATTAAATTATACATTATATGTTACACACCTCGTCAACAATGTGGATTAAAAAAATGGTAACTGCATCCAAATTCCATAGTACACAAAAACGCCTACAGCCACTGCAAATGTAAGGATGAACAATTCCACACAAGTGCTTTCACTCCCATAACAACAGGTGCAAGTTACCTCCCCATGTCTGTCACTGATGGCGTTAAAGGGAAAATCTGGCTTGGGTTCTTTGATGGAATCAACATTGAACTCGTTCGCTTCTTCTGCTTTCTCTTCACGTGGTACATCAAGGATGGCCATGTTGAAATAATTCACTTTTATAAAATTCGATTGAGGGATCGTCTTTTGCTACACTTTTTCGATCGAGTGAGGTCTCAGGTGCTATTCTACGTTATTATATAATAGAAATGGAATGCAGAGCACTTCGATGCGCTGTTGTTTTACACTCTTGATTAAGAAGAATTAAATTATCAAATAGTAAATAATATTCCGATTGTTAATTATTACCAGGAAACTTGATAGAGGTAATGCGGGGCAGTTTTTTTGTAAAAATTTGTAATGGCTTATTAATAATCGAAGAATATACTCGCGTCAAGAATTCAGACGTCTTACGTCACGGCTGACGTTACACATTTGTTTTTATTGTGAACGTAATTTTTGATATTTGGTTGTCTTAAAAACAATAATTTTTTGCAATTTAGTGCAATATATAATGCAAACTTTTAGTGTAGTATAAAGTTTTATTACTATCAGTTGCAGTTTCTTAAATATTTTGATGAAAATATACTGAATTATTCATTTGTTCGCATGACGTAAGTCGTCTGAATTCTTGTCGTGAGTATACCTCAATTCTTTAGACGGTGTCCTTAATTCTTTTCATTTCTTATTCAATTTTGGTAGTAATGAAAATGAATTTGTTAGGTTGGTATTAGTATAATTTTCAACTATTCTATTTTGAGGTTGGTCAGCCTGTAGCTGATTCAACTCTTTGTTCTAACCTTGACTACCTGTTGGGCTCAGAGAAGGTTTTTTTCAAATTTTTGTAATATGTTTGAGTAATCTGTGTTCATTCTAGCTTATAGGCCAGTTTTTTAATAGTTGTTTCAATGTTACAAGTGATGTAAGAGGTTGTGACATTGTGCCAATGTTTTTTTGAATTTTCCTGTTTTGATGGATGGTTCCATTGCATTTTTATTAATTTCAAGTCGTAAGTCCCTTTAACTTTTCATCTTACATTTTGATAATTATTATACGTCTGTAGTTTCCTGATGAAGAAGCAATAAAGGCTTCGAAAGCTTGAATAGAAATAAGGAGTTTTCTTTCTTTCTTGCCTATACGACTGCTATACCTGGATTAATTAATCGTAGGCTTCCGCGGGTGTTATATGTGGTTGTAAAATTTCTCCGAGTTCCTTTCTGCGATGAATCTGCATGGTCTTCAGAAGAATCATATATATATATATATATATATATATATATATATATATATATATATATATATATATATATATATATATATATATATATATAATCTTCTTGGTTTCCAGGACAGGTTTCCAAGCTGTTGGTAATCTTTGGGTATCGTCACGTGTATTGAGATTGTGAGGATGTTTTTCAATGGCTTCTCTAATTATTCTTTTTGCCTTATGCTCCATTCTTGCTAGTACCTTGGTATTATCGAAATCAATCTCGTGTGGCCGGTGTCTTTTACATGTTGAGCTAATGAAGAAGTTTTTTCATTTTTCTGGACAGCATTCCGATGTTCTTCTTTCCGGGTTTGAATTCTTCTGTTAGTTTGTCCAATGTACGTCTTCTCACAGTCTCCGCAAGGAACTTCATATACTCCTTGGTCTTCTAGAGGAATGTTTGTTTTGGCTGATGGTAGCATATTACCAATCTTCCTGTCCGTGTTGAAGACGGTTTCTATTTTATATTTCTTTAAAACCCTGCTTATTTTGTCGGTAGTTCCCTTGACATATGGCAGTAGAGCTTCGCCTATTAGTTTATCTTCTTCCTTCTGTTCTTTGTTTCGCCTAGGTCTTAAAGCCCTCTTGATGTTGTTACCGGAGAAACCATTTTATTGTAAGGCTAATTTAACGTTTTTAATTTCCTCTTCTTTGTGGTCGTCGTCAGAGAGTCGTTCTGACCTTGTCATTAGTGTTATGATCACTGATTGTATCTGTGATGGGTGGTGGTGAGATTCTGCATGTAGGTACCTATTCGTGTGTGTTGGTTTCCGATATACTGTATAG
Organism: Monochamus alternatus; assembly: GCA_037114965.1. NCBI lineage: Eukaryota > Metazoa > Arthropoda > Insecta > Coleoptera > Cerambycidae > Monochamus > Monochamus alternatus. The sequence continues at coordinate 10,547,773 of CM073432.1, read as the reverse complement.
TTTAGACCTCCATCTTCCTTTTTCTTTATACATACATCGAGGAAAGGTAGCTGTTGGTCCTTTTCCAGTTCCATAGTGAACTTGATTTTTGGATGACTGCTGTTCAGATGAATTAAGAATTCTCGTAATTTCTCCTCGCCATGTGTTCATATGACAAAGGTGTCATCGACATATCTCAGCCACATAGATGGTTTATATTCTGTTTGGTTCATATTGCTTGTTCTTCTAATTCCTCCATGAATAGATTGGCTATGACTCGTGACAAATCGATCCCATGGGTGCTCCCTCTATTTGCCTATACTTTTGGTTTTTGTAGACTAAGTAAGTGTTCTTTAGGCAATGTTTCGTCAATTCCATTAGACCCTCCTACATCAAAACTTACTAGCAGATGTTCTGGATCCACTTTTACGTTTCTAATACGCTCGATGAAGTGCGTTCTTGACGTAAGATTTCGCTTCTTCGGCATATGGTTGTAACTGTTTAGCCAGGAATCTTGCCAGATGTTGTAATGGTGATCCAATGGAACTTTCAATAGGTCTCAAAGGCACTCCTTCTTTGTGGATTTTAGGTAATCCATAGAGTGTTGGGCACCTCGATGATTTCTCTCTTGGAATAAGACAAGAACAACAGCTGCAACTTGAAACGTTGTCAAACAAATGATTCATCGCGGAAAGGAACCCGTAGAATATATATATAATGCAATTGAATGGCATACAATATGTAAAGTGTTCTGTTTAAAAAAAATGTATGTTTCGATAGTATTTTAAAAGAGACACTCTGTAAAAAAATTACGAGTACGCCCTTGAACTCTGCGTGAAAAACTCTATCATCAGCAATTTTCACCATTTCGATATATCAACTATTCATTGAGATACGAACAATCTCTGACAAGTAGTTTTTTTCAATTTCGCCGTGGATTTCAAAACCGAAGAGATCTATGAAAGCGCTGCTTACAGCATTTTAAGTTTATCGAAAAAATAGTGCAGTGTGCAACGAAAGTGGGACACACTGTATATTTCATTTCTTATTTGTCTTTATAGAAAACACAATTTCAAGAATTGGAAATCAAATATTTTCATATCAATGAAGCAGAAGATGATCAAATGTACCTCTCTTGTGAACATTTGAAAAAAAAAGACCTGTCAAAAATTGCATTTGCTTTTGTTGGGCCACCCTGTACAACAGCTATTATAAAACTCGATTGATTTCAAATAATAACTCATTATGTCTCGCTGCTGACTGATAGCCCTTCACTCGTTCTCGATATGATCACGATCGAAGGGCGAGAAAGCTTTAAATGCTTTTTATAATCCCGACTTTTTATCCTCTGGAAAGATGGCAGCCATTTGATATTTTAATTAGTCAAAATTGCTATTGACAGCGTAATTAATGGGGGTATTAGCGAAACCTTGAAACTTGGAAATTATACTTTTTTATTCCATCTGTTATTAATAGTTGACTATTGATTAGAAAATAATAATACAAGTAAAACAAACAAGGAAAATATACAAGAAATATGCAAAGAAATAAATATACTATAAAGCTAACATGACTGTGCTCAGTAATAAAATAAAATTATAAGTAAAAATGAAAAAAAATTAAAAACAATAATAATATAAACATAAATACACAAATATTACATTCCAGCAATGGAAATCGGTAAAATTACCATAACTTTTGTGCTTTGATTTTTTTCGACTTTTGACTAAAACATTTTTAGTAATTAAAAGGTATTATGATTTTATTAGTATTGATGGTGGTAAGTTAAATAATATACGCATTGTAGAGAGTGCTGAATTCAGTGGTGTGGTCAAATTTTAGATATAAAAAATCGCTAAACTGTTTTTGCCAATTTTGTCATCGAAAAAACCAAAGTAGGCCTTGATTAAAGACAACGGAAATTCATATTGTAAGCCAAAATAAAGTTTTAAATTATCTACCTTTAAAAAAAAACCCGAACCAAATCGGACAACAGATTTAAATTTTACAGAGGTGTTTCCATCTTAAATGGACCATACTGTATATGTTCACTACATAAAAAAAATACTAATAAATATTACTACCTATTTGAAAATATTGTCTATACAGGATGTCCCGAAATATTGCGTCAAGACTTCAGGAGGTGATTCCTCACAAAATATTGGGGTCACAAAGTCCTATAACAATTTTTCGAAAACTCAATATTAACGGAGATACAGGGTGTTAAAGTTAACATTTTATTTTCGATATTTGTAAATAACTTCTTAAGAAATTCAAATATTTACATAAAATTTCAAAATCGGGGCTTTTGCGGACGAGAAATTCAAATATGTTTCTAATTTTGACGTCACTAGTAGAGGGCGCCACTTGTGGCACATCATGTTTCTTTTAAATGACAGAATAAAAGGTGAATGCTACTATTGACACAGGTCTGAGACAAGGAGACCCACTCTCAGCACTTCTTTTTTATTTAGTACTGTATTTTCTGTGTTATACGAGTTTGAACATTTTGAAGTTTAATGTGGCGTACAATCTGGGTCTTGTAAGAATAATTTTCTTTCCTTAGCTCAAATGATAGAGAATTTTATAATAAATCGAATGGTGAAAACCGTGAATTTGTATTATCAATTGCTTAGAAGATATTTAATTTTAAAGACAATGCAATCGGAAAAAAATTCTAAAAAAGTTGAATAACTCGGAACCGAAGCGTCCTAGACCTAAGGTATGGTATACAAAGTCAGCCTAAAATTTAACGAGGAATCTAAAAATAAAATAATATACAGGGTGTTCTATTTAAAAAACTAAAGTTAGTCAACGCTCAAGCTAAACTGAACACCCTGTAAAGTTGAAAATATTTTACAGAGATGCACAATAAAAATAGAGGCAACTTTTGTCTAAGAATATTTTTTCTAAAGTGACTCATAAGGAAGCTATGGACCGTTCATTTTTAAGTGAGACACACTGTATAATTTCAGGAGAGACTGTATGTGTTAACATAAAGGCTTTTTGAAAACCAGTACCAAAATAGGAATACCACATACCGAAAAACCTGTAATTAATTTTTTATAATAATAAATTAATCCCCGTGTAATAACTATTCTACGGCAGGATTAGAGTGAACAAGGAGATAATATAAAAAAAGCATAAAACGCATAGTCTGTATTTGTACCAGTGTTTATTAAAAAATGTAATTTTCCGTGTAATACTGTCGTCCTTTGGTGGAGCGGATTACTTTGGCATTCCTTCTTCCTCGTATTCAGAAGGATTAATATTGTACCCGCTTTAATTAGTTTGATAAAATGCGAATGGGGAATCGCGCTTTTCAGTACAATTCAGATATAGAAATTGTGTTGCATGTTCTTCATCGTATGATAAGCGGTGTCCACGAAAATTTGCATATTCTGTAGGGGGAACGTGTTAATTTGGGAAACACATATTTTCGGTAAATATACAGTTAGAATATCTCTTTATTAATTAATGAAGAACTCAGAGAACGCATTAGGGCCGCGCTTGGAAACTTTTATTCAGGAAATATGTGTGGTTACAACTACTTTCTCAGTTGTGTGGTACATTCCAGGCGTAACAATACGAATAATGCTGTTAATAAAATTTTAGAAATAAAAGGTATTTAAAGTTGGATGCGATAACGTTATTACTTCGTGAAAGAATTAAATCTAAAGACTGATGACAGAACATTTAAACGATGCAAGTAATTTAGCAGTTTATTTGGTGTTGATAATAATATTAAATAATTTTATTTGACTTACTAAAAACCCTCTTAAACCGGTTGTGATGCTTAAAGTAGCCTCTAGTTTTAAAATGCTGTTTTTATATTGTTTACTTATAAGAGAAATGGACCGATAAATTGAAGCGGCATAGACAAAGACGGATTGTCAGGGATTAAATTTTAGCTACCTGCTACAATTTAGTACGGTCACACAAAGTTTTTTTAAAAGTACACCTCATCTATACGATAATACATAATATAAAAATATTGAATATAAGCACCAGTATTACATTTATTTACGATTTGCATACATAATAAGCTTTTATTACTCTCTTTCATTTCTAAACAGACTATGGGACGTTTTCGAATATTGAAAAACTTTCCTGTCTATAGAGCCCGTCTTTCAATATTAGAATATGTTTCTCTATGGGAAATATTCCCATTACTTCTACAGCTTCCTTCACAGCACCTAGCACAAATAACATGTCAACTTGTTCTCTGAATGTAATTTTTTCAACCATTTTCAACAGTAAGCAGTACCAGAAACAAAATAGTTTTACCACTAATCCTTCAAAGAAGACTAATAAAAAACCTAAATCATGTACCAAAGGTCCCCGCAATAATCTTATGGAAATTGGGTTTCTGTCAAATTGTCTGAATGGGCACAAAGTGCCAAAATGAATATTTTGGCAGCTACGGAGCTGCCAAAGCTCCCCTTACCCGTTGCAAAACTATTCATTTTCAATACTATTTACAGATGTCAAAAGCATATTTTAATTATTCTAATATATAGGGTAATGTTTTTGAGGTCACCGGATTCAACCTTCATGTCAGATTGGACAAATTGACCGTTGACAGCTCTCAATACACTGTCAACGAAGAATAGAAAAGTAAATATTCTCTTTTCACATTGAGAGCTTGGGCTTTTGAGGGAGCTGAATTCAATTCTCATGCCAGATTGGCAAAATTGACAGTTGACAGTTGTCAATTGACTGTCAACGGGGAATATAAAAGTAAATATCCTCTTTTCACATTGAGAGTTTGGGTTTTTGAGGTCGCTGAATTCAATTCTCATGTCAGATTGGACAAACTGACCGTTGACAGCTGTCAATTCACTGTCGACGAAGTGAATTGGCAGCTGTCAACTGTCAATTTTTCCAATCTGGCATGAGAATTGAATTCAGCGACCTCAAGAACCCAAACTCTCAATGTCAACAGAGAATATTTACTTCTCTATTCTTCGTGAATTGACAGCTGTCAATTGTCAATTTTTCCAATCTGAGATTAGAATTGAATTCACCTCCCTCAAAAGCCCAAACTCTCAATGTGAAAAGAGGATATTTACTTTTATATTCCTCGTTGACAGTCAATTGACAGCTGTCAACTGTCAATTTTGCCAATCTGACATGAGAATTGAATTCAGCGACCTCAAGAACCCAAACTCTCAATGTCAACAGAGAATATTTACTTTTATATTCCTCGTTGAGAGTCAATTGACAGCTGTCAACTGTCAATTTTGCCAATCTGGCATGAGAATTGAATTCAGTTCCCTCAAAAGCCCAAACTCTCAATGTGAAAAGAGAATATTTACTTTTCTATTCTTCGTTGACAGCTGTCAACGGTCAATTTGTCCAATCTGACATGAGGGTTGAATCCAATGACCTCAAAAACATTACCCTATATATTAGAATAATTAAAATATGCTTTTGACATCTGTAAATAGTATTGAAAATGAATAGTTTTGCAACGGGTCAGAGGAGCTTTGGCAGCTCCGTAGCTACCAAAATGTTCATTTTGGCACTTTGTGCCCATGGGGACTTTTGTTCAGGATGATAAAATCTACAACATATCAAAAATTCAGACAATTTGACAGAAACCCAATTTCCATAAGATTATTGCGGGGTCCTTTGCTAGTCAAAGTAATTCAAAGATTTTTTTTAAATATTTGACTGACTTTGAAAGCCTGTAACTCCACCTGTGTGCAGGTTTGTATATACATATGTTTGATTATATTGCAAAAATTTTGGGACTCCCTATATGTACACCTGTTCTGTGTCGGTTCTTATGCGGAACACCCTGTATTTACAAATACCCGGATACGGTCAGATTTTCTCAGCATGATTTAGCGAATGACCAAACCAATTCAATTGTATAATTTTGAAGTCCCTGGATCCAATTAAGTCTGCTTCACCTTGTCAGGATATTTTTAAGGTAATTTGAAAATTAATTTTTGTTTATCAAAAAATGAAAACGTATGTTTGACCCCGGATTCTGCAAGGGCGCAAAATTTTACGTTTAGGTACACTTTGATCTATGACTATAATGAGAATTTAATGTAACCACCTGAAAGTAACTACAAACTTTTATTTTATTTTATTGCATCCAATAGAAAAACAAGTAAATCTAAAACGGTTAAATATATCGACATAAAACAAGTATACCTTATTTGTGAAAAATAGATAGGAGAACAATATTTTTCTATTAAAACTTTCGTACACACACTGATAATAACCAGTTTTTATCAACCAAGAGTACATTTCGTAGCGTCTACAGCAAAATTAAGCACGGATTCGTACTTCTCCTCCCAGAAAACCTCCTAATCCAAATTTTTAAAAGAATCCTTTGAAAACTTTCGAAGAATTTTAATAATTTCGAATTAAAAATTTGAATTTTTGCTCCATGTCCCATTAATTTCGGGACACCCTGTATAATACCGCTCTGTTAATGTTTTTTATTTAAATTCTAAAGTGCATGTTTATGTAAACTACAAAGTGCATGAACTAAAATGTTACAGATATGACAAACTGAAAATTAGATATGCTATATTAACTTGTCAATTATATGCACATGTATGCAATACTCTAAGTAAGCTCCACTAGAAATAAATCAATATGAAGTTCCCTCTAAAATGGAACATAATATACCAAAGGTTAAGAGCCAATTAAAATCAATTCAGTATAGATAATTAATATATACACTACTCAATCTGTATCGATGAACATCGTTATGAGCATTCTGAAGATTAAGTTTCTACTATAAATTAGACATGCTTTTCTCCGTCCGAAATTATTTTCATAAAAAAGCGACAATGTTTTCCGAGATATAGGTAAGCTTCCTAATTTTTATTTTGAACATAGTTAAAACACTGAAAGATAAATAAATAAAAATTAACTTGGGTTTTGTCAAAGAAATAGGCGTCAAAGTATTAGAAACACCTTGAATTGAAGTACATTTCAGGGTGTCCTGAAACTCCGTACAGAAAATTCAGAGATGCTACTCGGAAAAAAAATGTGTCAAGTTCATGTACGCAACCTCAAAGTATTTTTTTAAATTTGTTTTGTGGCTAGAACTCTTTTAATACTGGCACGCTTTCAAATTTGGCATACTTGATATATTTGTAGAGACGCAGTTTCAGGTAAAATATTTTTAAAATTGCAGCGCCCTAAAGGGCAGAAAGGGCATGTGCTAGGTGTAGAAATGATCATAACTTTTTGTCTTTGATTTTATTAGGATTTTGATGGCATTCTTTCAAGAATGAAAGTTTACCTAAAGATTTGATACTCTAGTAGTTCCAACCTTTACATCAGTAGGCTACTGTAACTTTTGCAGCAATTTTTACGACGGTGTGCAGTGAGTGCAAGTGTTGTGCAAACGTGGGCGTGACACGGGAAGTTTTTAACCGAATTGTAGGGGAGATTGAGGTCCAGGGCGTCCACGGCGTAGTGCAGTAGTGTGGCGTATCATACACGAGGCTCAATTTTATCCGTGCCATGTCCGCTGTACAGAAGCACATAATTCTAAGCATTAATAAAGGATACCATTTGAAATTATTTTTGTGGGGATATTTAAAAAATTAAGTATATTGCACTCTAATTAACACACTTGATGATATGCGCAAACGTATCATGTGCATTCTGAGATTAAGTTTCTACTATAAATTAGACATGCTTTTCTCCGTCCGAAATTATTTTCATAAAAAAGCAACAATGTTTTCCGAGATATAGGTAAGCTTCCTGATTTTTATTTTGAACATAGTTAAAACACTGAAAGATAAATAAATAAAAATTAACTTGGGTTTTGCCAAAGAAATGGGCGTCAAAGTATTAGAAACACCTTGAATTGAAGTACATTTCAGGGTGTCCTGAAACTCCGTGCAGAAAATTCAGAGATGCTACTCGGAAAAAAAATGTGTCAAGTTCATGTACGCAACCTCAAAGTATTTTTTTAAATTTGTTTTGTGGCTAGAACTCTTTTAATACTGGCACGCTTTCAAATTTGGCATACTTGATACTTTTGTAGAGACGCAGTTTCAGGTAAAATATTTTTAAAATTGCAGCGCCCTAAAGGGCAGAAAGGGCATGTGCTAGGTGTAGAAATGATCATAACTTTTTGTCTTTGATTTTATTAGGATTTTGATGGCATTCTTTTAAAGAATGAAAGTTTACCTAAATATTTGATACTCTAGTAGTTTTGCAGCAATTTTTACGACGGTGTGCAGTGAGTGCAAGTGTAGTGCAAACGTGGGCGTGACACGGGAAGTTTTTAACCGAATTGTAGAGGAGATTGAGGTCCAGGGCGTCCACGGCGTACTGCAGTAGTGTGGCGTATCATACACGAGGCTCAATTATATCCGTGCCATGTCCGCTGTACAGAAGCACATAATTCTAAGCATTAATAAAGGATACCATTTGAAATTATTTTTGTGGGGATATTTAAAAAATTAAGTATATTGCACTCTAATTAACACACTTGATGATATGCGCAAACGTATCATAACTGCTGCCAACAATTTCCAAGTTCAAAACGGACAAGAAGCAGTAATATTTGTGATAGTTTGTAGAAACTGGGTAAGGCGGGCCCAAAATTTTGTTGCAACATCAAGTACGTCAAACAATTTTACTAATTAAAACCACAAATTAATTATATTAATAATTACTAATAATGAATTTTATCAACAAAATTTCGGAATGGCAATGGTCTCATCATTATCGGCAATTTTAAATAATATTTTTATAGATTTTTTTGCAGAAAATTATATTCAAAATATAAATAAAAAACTGCTATGTGATAGAGATATGTAGATATCATTGTTTGATGAAATTAATTTTGCTCTATCATATAACATTTAACAACACCTTTCTTAATATCGATGTGATGGTTAGATCTAAAATTTAAATATCTTGATGTGAGTTTGTTTTCTATAAACACTTGTTTCTAGAGAATTATCGTATTTTTTAATTAAAACATCAAAAAATGGTAGCATATTATTACTTCTCTATTTCCAAAGTGAATTTTATTGTTGGTTCCTTATTGTTAATATCATTTAAAAATTCATTTAATTCTGTAACAGTAAAAGGCCAAATTGCAAAAATGTCATCTACATATCTCCACCAGATAGTTTGTTTTTTATTCATATTTTGAATATAATTTTCTTCAAAAAAATCCATAAAAATATTATTTAAAACTGGTGATAATGATGAGCCCATTGCCATTCCGAAATTTTGTTGATAAAATTCATTGATTAGTTGAAAATATGTTGTCTTTATACATAGACCATTATACATCCTACGTTTAATTTTGTTCTGTTTGCCAAATTATTATTTTTAATGATATTCAGTGTTTTGTCTACTGGTACGTTATTGAATAAACTAACTACGTCAAAACTCACCATTAAATAATGACTATTAAAATTATTTGAAGAAGAAATCTTTTCTAAAAGATGTTTGCTATTTTTAATATAAGAATCGGATTGTCCAAATAAAGGTTTAATAATTTGTAACAAATATTTTGCTAATTTGTTGCAAAGCTTGGGAAAACGGTCATTTGATTCAATGGGGTTCGGCAAAAATTTTAGAGAAGGAAGATAACGCAAGAAAAAGAAAATTAAAAGAGACCGCGATTATTTTGTTGAAAGGAGATAAGTGTGTGTCAAACTGTTCAGTAAACATCGATCATTGTTGGCGACAGTTGTATCAAGAAGAAGTAAGTAACAATAAAATAAAAATCATATAACATCTCTATGGAAGCAGATAAACAAATTTTAAACTGTGGGACTTGATATGTTTGTAATACATTTGCTATTTTGAGAACGAAAACAGAGAGTTTTTCGAAACGTCAAAAATACGGAAGTGCGCGATAGTGATGTGATTTTTGTCATTTTTTAATTATCTGCTTTCTTCAGTGTCAGATTTTTGGTTAGGCAAACTTAGTTTCAAAAATAACCCTTGACTGATCTGTTTGGTGCAAGGGCTTATTTAATTAATCTTTATTTTTTCAGAAGTGTGGGGAAAACCCCCATCAAACTAAAGAAAAATAAAAAAATATGTATTGTACAATGTAATTTGATTCTTCCCTTGGCAATTTCTTTCAATTTTTTTGCGGTCGCCAATTATACACCTTATCAGGCTTTACACTGGACCGGTTTCCAATGCTGTGCGGAAGTGTATTTTTAAATCATTTTTGAATTGCTCTTTTTGATTTTATTTTTACAAAATTGTATTTATAATAGGCCCTGTATTTGCTATTTGCTGCTACAGGCTCATTTTAATGTCATGAAATTAGGTTGACCAATTTTCTCCAAAAGTAAAGCTGTCTATGTATGAAAAAAAAACATAATAATTAGATTTAAGCGAAGATCCTATGAAGGGCCACTTCGTTAATAGGATTACGTGGTGCAATGAATCTGGTTTCCATAACAACGGGGTAAATCACCCTAGTAGTAATTATTAGTTTGAGAAATTCCCCACAGGATTCAAGAAGCAACCCCCTGAATAATGCTGGCGTCAATATTTGATGAAAAGTATTTAATGGTCACTGATTTGAACAGCTTTAGCTGATACAGGCAATACATTTAATTTGGGTTAAAACAGCACAAGTATCAAATAATTTGATTACGTGGTGTCCTGCTGCTACTAACGTAAATATAATAATAACAATAATAATACTAATAATAATAATAATAGTAATGTATTTATTTATTGCCCAAAAGAAAATATATCATTTACAGTACAAAACAAATAGATGTATACAGGGTGTTAAAAAAAGAGTGTAAAATATTTCAGGCGGTAATAGTATGAACCAAAATAAGCAGAAAAGTCTTAATAAACATGGGTCCGCAAAGTAACGGTTGCAGAGATATGGACCACTATTCGTTTTTCAAACATTTTATTTTATTAGAAATAAACCGACAAAGGAAGCTTTTAACAAACAAAAAACAAAGTTACAGAATATGTTCAAAGTGACCTCCGTCCATTTCCAAGCAGGCACGACATCTTCGTCTCAACGATATTCGAACTCTTTCGAAAACACCCTCATTGGTTTGGATTTCTTGACACTTTTGATTAATCCGTAGCTGCAGCTCTTCCAGGTATTTACAGGAGTACCATACACTAATGTCTTCAAATATTCCCAAACAAAGAAATCTAGAGGGCTCAGGTCAGGCGATCTTGAAGGCCATAAAGCAGGTCCGGCCCTTCCTACCCATCTATGTGGAAAAGTTTGGTGTAAATGGTAACGGCCATGGAAAAATGAGCTGGGTACCATCATGCTGGAACCACATTTGTTGTCTCTGATTCAAAGGAATGTCTTCCAAAAACTCATACAGTGTGTTCTGCAGAAAGTTGAGGCAAGCAGCGCCTGTTAATCGGTTTGGTAAAACAATAGGACCTAGAAACCTGTCACCTACAATACCCATCCAAATGTTTAATGAAAACCGTGCCTGATGTCCAGATTCTATTAGAGCATGAGGATTTTCGTTGGCCCAAATATGCGTATTGTGAAAATTAAATACTCCATTTCTTGTGAACCCGGCCTCATCAATAATAAATTATAGTTTAAAAAAACTAAAAAAACACGCTTTAATAGTAAACCGAACTAAAAAGTAGAAAATAATTTTGAAGTATCAAGAGTTTGTTACAGCAATAGAAAATTCCGACAATCAATTACGACTAATTAATTGGGAATAAGATTAAATTAGAAATTAAATTATTAATAAAATAATTCAATTATAGTAAAAAAAAGCGTGGGGTGCTTGATATTAAATGTTACCATTATTTCAGTAGTGCAGCTATTTATAAAAATAAAGTCATTATGAAAATATAGTAAATTGCACCCCACGCTTTTTTTTACTATAATTGAATTATTTTATTAATAATTTAATTTCTAATTTAATCTTATTCCCAATTAATTAGTCGTAATTGATTGTCGGAATTTTCTATTGCTGTAACAAACTCTTGATACTTCAAAATTATTTTCTACTTTTTAGTTCGGTTTACTATTAAAGCGTGTTTTTTTAGTTTTTTTAAACTATAATTTATTTTCTTAATTTTTAGTCTCAAAATAATAACAAAAGTAATTATAATTAAGAGCCTTAATTTTTAAAATATCTTATATTTGACAATAAATCTAAATTCATTTCATTCATGTTTACGTAACCTTTCCATTTCATATAGTTTTTCTATACATTTTTTTTTTCTCCAGTCTCCTCTTTCTTTGTGTTATAGTTTCATTTTTCATTTTTGTTTGTTTCTATAAAATATGCAAATTAAAATTTTTGTCAACGTTCTCGTATCAAAATCTTTTTTTTTTTCTAATTTTACAAAATTTTAGATTCAAAACTTTCTTCAAAATTCTTGCCAAAATTTTCAAATCAAAATTTCTTTGAATTTGAAAATTTACGCTCTTCAAAATTTTAAAATTCAATGTCTTTTTCGAAATTTTTTCTAAATTTCTGGATTTTAAAATTTTTCAATTGAAAATTTTTTCCAAAAATTTTTATTTGAATTTTTTTATAAATTATCAAATTTTTATTTATTTCTAAAATTTTTTAAATTTGATTTTATCATGTAATTCCACAATCCAAAATTATTTACAAAATTTTGTATTTCAAAACTTTTTTAAACTCCAAAATTTTATATTTAGAATTTTTTTTAATTTTGAATTTTGTATTTTTTCGAAATTTTTTAAATCAAAATGTTTATTTGAATTTTGTTATAAATTATCAAATTTTTATTTATTTATAAAAATTTTTAATTTAAAATTAGGCGAAAACCGAAAACTAATTGTGTCAGGTCGCCATCTATACGTGAAAAGCAAGAGCACGAATCTATTACAGTCCCCTGCCCCTGCCTTGCCTGCTTGGAAACAACACTGATGGATTGTATACACTTAACCTGCAAAGTAATCTAAATAGTTTTTATTCTGATGATCCTAGTCAGGATATTAGAACAAAGTTATTAAATAATTGTATTGTCATCAGTCCTTGACCCCTGTGCAAATTTTCAAGCTGATCAGACTTCTTGAAATTGGTGAAAATTACGCTGAAAGATTCCGTTACATACATACATACATACATACATACAGGTGAAGCTAATATAAGCGTGTTAAAAAGAATGTTTGCAAGAAAACAAGAGTCTTCAACATCAACGTAGAAACCAGCGGCAAAAAACCAAACGTGCTTGATGATCATTTATTGGATTTAAGGCCTGTACTCGTTGCACATGGTATGGATAAAGCGGTTGCTCGTGAAGGATTCTCCAAACAAGAGGATCACTAATTCCTTCCTCGGCTGATAATCTCCGCACACTCGTACCTGGATTCTGCTGTACCAGTGCTAGAATTTCTTCTTCTGCTCTAGGAGTGGATACCGACCTTGGTCTTCCGGATAAATGGCACTGTTTGTTCAAGGAACCGGTATCACGCAATCTTTGGTGAATTTTTCTGGGAAAGTGTTATCTAAATATTGCTGCACAATCCTGAATTTCTGGGGTGGGTGCCAAAACCATAGGTTTCTCCTTAGCTTCAAAAGCACATTCTTCAGAAGTGCACGTAGTTCTTCTTGTAGGAAATTTAGGTAACTCACGCTGTTCAATGTATATTCATAAAAATAAAGCCCAATCAAATGCCTACCGATGATACCATACCATACATTTACTCCAAGAAGGTTTTGATTTTAGACTGGATTTACAATGTGGGGATCTCAATGGACCAGTAATGTTACGTGTTTGGCAAACCACTATTGACACTTTCGTTGATCCAAAGAACGTGCAAGTCTGTTTTCAATGCGACGCACAGGCAAATACTCAAATTATGAATTTTGTAGCCATGATACCCATTGGTCTTTAAAATTGGTCAAACGGTTGATTTCTGATATATGAAGGAATGTTCTCATAGTTTGATTGAACCTTTGAGGCACATTATGTCGGCGTCTTTTAATTCAGGAGAATTACCCAAAGATTGACTTTCTTCAGTCATAACACCAGTTTTTAAAAAAGGTGATAAATTCTGCTCTGCTAACTACCGGCCTATTAGCCTACTCTCAGTTCCTCTTAAATTAATGGAAATAGTTGACGAAATGCGCCCGTTTCTTCTGGAAAACTCTGTCATCTCACAAGAACAACATGGATTTGTACGTGGAAAATCGGTTCTTACCAACTTATTGACATGTTTGAATGACTGGACTAGACAAATTGATAGTGGCAATCCCATGGATGTTGTATATTTAGACTTTGCAAGAGCCTATGACAAAGTCCTACTACAACATTTACTCATAAAGTTAGAGCATGTTGGGATTAGAGGAAACTTACTCAGATGGATTGAGGCTTACAGTAATAGGACCTTCTTTGTCAGAGTGGGTAGCTCCTTCTCTGTTTCAGCTCCTGTTATGAGTGGAGTGCCACAAGAATCCATATGTGATATTCCACCCATGCTTAAGTCCAAAGTTTCCTTCTATGCAGATGACTAAATTCTATGGAAATTCATTCACTTCGCAAATTGAAATTCAACATAATCTAGATACATTGCAAAAATGGTGCTCCACTTGGCTCTTCAAATTGAATATAGATAAGTGCCGCATTCTTCATCTTGGTAGAAATAATCCTAAAATTAGTTACCCTATTGAGAACCTACCCAGTGTGACTTAGGTGTTATCATATCTGAAGATTTAAAATGGGAGCCGCACATTTCTTCTGTGGTGAAAAAGGCTAATAAAATGTTGTATTTGATTAACAAGTAATTTCACTCCCTTCACCATCCACAATTAATAAACTGTTTTCTACATATATCCGTCCAATCTTAGAATTTGCAACCCCAGTATACAGCATCGAGCATCTAGAATGCCACACAATATTCACGATTTGGTGTATGAATGTGTGTACCACATGTCAAAGTTTATTAGAAGAAAGAGAGCTTTTTAACAGGAAAATAATTTAAGTATGTTTGTGGAAAAAATATAATTGATGACATCCATCCCATCCTCATCCCATTTAACACCATGTATCCCAAATTTTATTTAAATTTTTTGTATCCTCACAGTAATAAAATATAAAAATAATAAAGAAATAACAAAGAGTATGAAATAATAATAATATATAATAAACAAATTGCTTACAAGCATGATAAGTATTAAAAAGACAGAGCTCCTAAAGTTATTTAAGCTGCAAACGTTAATATCGATGTGTTCACTAATGTAGTTGAAATTATTGGACATTACATATACAGGAGACTTCAAAGCAACATTTGTTTTAACATTATGACAATAAAATAAATCATTATTTCGAGAACTAGAAGCGGAACTTGAATAGCGAACAAATTTAGCAAAGCAGGGAAGTCAACATTGCCATGAAATAATTTATGTAGAAATGATAAAGTTGCTAGTGCTCTTCTAGTAAAAGTAAATTATAATCGTGTCCTCTAATTGGATAAAAATGGTCGATTCGAAAAGACAAGAATTTTAGAAATCGACGTTGAATTTTGAGGATACCAAATAAGACTGCAATATTCAAGCTTAGCGCGCACCAACGAAAAGTAAAGACACTTAAGGGCGTTTATATCATCAAACGATTTTCTGTTTCTAATGAGAAAACCTAGAGCTTTATATGCACTATTAGCTACCTGAATAATATGCTCAGAAAAAGATAGTTTATTGTCAAAAAGTACACCCAGATCTTTGACGTTACTACAACGCGCTAACGGTTCTGAATTAACTGCATAATCAAATGTGAACGGCTGTAATTTAAGAGTAAAGGAACATACCTTACGTTTACTTATATTTAAAAGAAGGTTATTGTCCACACACCGCTCCTCCACAACATTCAGAAGTCCCTGAAGTTTAGTATAATCTTCAATACATGAAATGTAATGAAACAACTTCAAGTCGTCAGCAAAAAAAAAGATGGCAGAATTTCAGACTCAAAGATAGATCATTCACAAATAAAACAAACAGAAGCGGTCCTAAATTTGACCCTTGTGGAACCCCGAAAGTTGCTAAAAATGTATTTGAGTTAAAGCCGTTATGAAATAAATATAAATCACGTTGATGTAAATAAGATTTCATAAGACAAAGCAATTTTACCTAAATTTTTGGAAAAGTAAATAATGATTAACCTTATCGAAGGCCTTTGAGAATATAGAGTTTGATGTTATTGTAAATGAAAGTATACAATGACAAAGTTGTAATGGGGCGATAATTTTTAATGTCAGATGAATTACCACTTTTCAGCATCGGACAAACCCTGGATAACTTCCAAACGTTGGGAACAGTTGATAATAATAATAAGCAGAGGTGTCGACAATACTTGACCATAATCTTTTATAATAAAACTAGGAACTTGATCACAGTAGAACATACTATCGAGTTTGAAAAACCCTGTATATCTGTATACAAGTGTCAGAGTAAACGTACCTTTAAAGTTGCGGTCCGTATAAAAAAGTGAATAATTCCTCTGCATGACTTTATTGTGGCAGGCAGCCGAGGCGTATAAAAATGCCGTCAGTCGAGAGCTGTTTGCTATCGAGGCGGGTAAAAATTTTAAAAACAATAAAAGTAAACAAACAGGAACCCGTAAAGACAGAACTGATACAGGGTCGAGCTGATAAACGAGGGCAAAAGGCCCTCAAGAGTGTCGTTTCGTTCTCAGGACCTCCGCGTTCAGAATGTCAACTTAGTAAATGCCACATAAATCTGAAATGGTTTACCAAAGGCGCGATTTAATCGAATTGCTTAATATTGACAACACGTGGAAAAATCCGATACGAAGTAATTCGCCACCTTGCCGTCCGTTCGAATTCTATCAGTCGTTCCACTGGATTAATTGAGAAGTAAATCTTTAAAACCTCTTGTTACTATTTATAACACGACTGTAATCGACCAAAATGCTCCCTGTAATGAAGAGATATGTCCGATTCACTCCACTTCTCTTAAATTATATCAACTTTTCTACGGCACAAAATTTCAGATGCTTCCATTCGTTTTTAGCACGCTCATTATTTCCAGTTGCTATTTTAAATTTACAATAATGGGGTTGTTGCCCTTTTAAAGTACGGCGTCATTTTTGATTTTTTATTTACCCTTGAAATATCCAACGTGTATAACCCACTTAAAGAATAAGTAGTTAAACAAGAAAATTACGATGAGAAAAGAAACCTAAAAATAAATATCTATATAAGTAGAATAAAAGTCTAAACATATGAAAACAGTTTAAAATCTAAAAATAAAAAATAATGAACCTGAAAGTTAAATTGTCAAATAATATAAAAATAACAAAATAATTAAAAAACAAATAACAATTATAAAACAAATTGTTACTATTGTTTAGCATTTCATACAAAGGCGACTTCAACATTTTAAAATAAATAATTATATATAATAAAATAAACTGTGCATGGTACGTCTACTAGCAAGACTTTGCAGGTTGAAACGGGCACAAAACAGTTCTTGTGGAGTACCTTGGTAAACTCCATCTAACACAACTGCGGCAGATTTAAAAAATCTTCGTTGGACTCTTTCCAGTAATGATGTATATGTAATATAAATTGTATTCCATATAACTGAACCGTATTCAAGTTTGGATCACACAAAAGTTATATACAATAATCGCAAAGTAGAGTTTCGTGAAATAAATCCCAAATTCCTCTATGCATTGGATAAGGAACAGTAGTTGTGCTGTAAGAAACTCAATTGAGAGTCAAAAATGACTCTTTAATGCTATCAGGTCTCTTGAGAATGCTGTTTTGCAATATATAATCAAACATAATAGGCACCTTTTTTCGATGAAACGATTACACTTGCTGATATTAAGAGGCAACATATTTCTGTTACGCCAGTCGTCAAGTGAAATAAGGTTTTTTTACTGTATTAAAAAGGTATTTTAAGCTAATATAAATCAAATCTCCTACAATTCCTCTCAATGAAGTCATATGTATGCTCTCTCATACTAAACATCTAGGTATGCTAATGAACAATTCCACAGACAACTTCACTTTTGACAGTGGGAACTCGAAAATTCAACCACATTAGATGAGATCTGACCTAGTTCTGCATTTTTAGGATTGCTTCTTCTGGTGGCCTCCTTTAAGTTGAGTCAAATATCTAACTATAAAAATTATTATATAAATTGAAATTATTTGAAATTAAATATCGACAATGACAAAAGTGACATTAGCCTGTCAATGAATTTGAAATTAATACCTAAAAATATATTAAACAATGTTATTCTGACGTTTCTCACAGTCCAAAACAGAGTTAATTTGACAAAATAATTTCAGCGTATAATAGGTATTGTATATTGAGATCATTCGTAATATCATTAATAAATATATGAAATAAAAGAGGTCCAATTCTCTCTTGAGGAACACCAGACTTTTGATCGTTTTCAACAAAAAAAGAGGCCACGTCGCATACGGGAATTAAAATGCCAAAAAATAACGTTCATAAAATGTTAATCGCTTAGGAAATAAATCCCTTAAAATTGTAAACTAAAGACGTCACATATATAAAATGTTACTCAAATTTTCTACAGGTAATTTTTTGAATATTTCTGTTACTACCCAAACTTATGTTTCGCTATAACGTTATATGGCAAAAATTTATTTCAAAATTGTCATGAGCTTATATACAGGGTGTCCTAAAAATACGTATACAGGGAGGCCACAGGTACAAAATAGTTGTAGTATTTTCAACCTTTACATCGTTGGGCTACTGTAGTATCTAGCCAGGCGATTCTGAATATTAAAATCCGATTGCTTATAGTAGGTATTAGCGTTTTTGTGATGCCAGTATTTACATTAGTTTTTCAAGTGTCAAACATGGCTTATGTGTATAGCAACTCGATGTTGATGGATATCGTTTTAATTTATGGTGATGTGAAAATGGTTTAGCAAAACGATTTTCCGGTAAACATGTGCCAAATGCAGCTATTTTTACCGCGGTGTGTAGTGAGTGCAAGTGTAGTGCAACGCGAGCATGACATGAGAGGTCCGGGGCGTCCATGGCGTATTGCAGCAGTGCGGCGTATCACATACGAGGCTCAATTATATCTGTACCATGTACAGCGTGTCTAAGCATTAATACCACGGGATTTGACGAGGAGGACCGGTACTATGGCCACCATGATCTCTTGACTTTAAATCATTTGGACCTCTTTTTGTGGGGATATTTATTGCACGAGTTTAAACAGAAACATTAATTTGTGTTAGTAAGACGGGCGCAAAATGTTGTTGTAATAACAGGTATGTTAAACTATTTTACTAATTAAAACCCCAAATTAATTATATAAATAATTAATAACTATAGAGGCAAAAGCAATTGAATTTGCAGTAAAAAAAGTTGTGATTTAGTTCTTTCCTTTCTTTGTTCGGTCGCTAATTGTATTCTTTGCCTAGTGGACCAGTTTCCAGTGCCGTCCAGAAGTGTATTGTTAAATAATTTTTTAACTATTCTTTTTTTTACAAAGTTGTATTTGTAAGAGTCCTCAGTATATTCAAAAAATGTTTAGATAAATTCTGAATCACTGTATATTTATAAAGAATACTTTTACGGTTTTCGAGATATTACATGCCTATTAATAATATGCAATCACATCATATAACTAAGATTTCTTTTTAAATGAAAAATAGGAAATTACATTTTTTTAATTAGGAATTAGCTTTCAAAATTTTAACATAAAAGAAGATATATATCATATTATGTTGCCAACGATTGAGAAAAAATAGACTAATAAAATTGGAAATCATGAAAAATAAGATGTATAGAAATTTTCGTTTTCTGTGACAATAAATTTAACAAAAACAAATTTAAGTTTGTGATCCAACCCTGCAATAAGGATTTTAATATTATTCATTGTGCTGTTATATTTATAGCTATAATTTTTTCTATATGCTTATTAAATTACACACAGCAAACTATATTTTATTTGAACATATTCAGCTAATTCGGTAAATATAAAAGAGAATATATATTATAAATATTTATCAATTTATTGAATATGGAATGTTTGTACGGTTGATTAATGATATTAATTTATAAACACCTATAATATTATAAACGTATTAGTGGTATTAGTTATTTACTATTAACACAGTTCATTAGTAATTAATCTATATAATCTTGTAATGTAGAATTACCTGCAAGTTCATTTTGAAACTGGTATATATTGCAAATCATAGAGTTAAATCAGTGATTTGCTTTGGAGAAATTAGAACTATTTTTATCTCAGTAAATTGGAGAGTTGCAATATGTATTTATTTATTTATAACGTTTATTTGACAAACAATATAAACATCAATTACAGAAATAAATAAGCGTTACTTATTTTCAGCAAATAGGAAATACCTGCAATTACGTAGATAAATATAGATATAAGTAATATTAAGTCACTAAAGTTATAATAGATGTTTGGACAAAATCTCATAATTGAAATGGGAATTCATTTATTGTAGTAACAACAACAGCTCTGAACATAATCGTTGATATTCGATATAATAATGTTCGTTGACATTCGATATAATAATGTTCGTCATCTGAATTTATAAATTTTGATGGCAACTAAGATAATATTTATCGCTAATATATATGAAACAGAAGAGAAGGCACAATAGACTACTACACAAGAAAAATAAATCAAAATTTATCCAAATTTAGTACTTTCCACCATAAAAATAGTCATCAATGTTACAAAATCTTATAATACCAAAATTTTACTAAAAAAATTTGTTATATAAGTAATACAATGACTTCCAAGTAAAATGAAATATATGTCAATGTATATGGTTCCAAATTACAAATTGTTTACCTTTTCTATGTTTTCAAATGCTGATATTCCAATAACGCGTTAGACGAAGTTATAATTTACTTAATTTCGCCTTGAAATATGTTTTCAATATCCAGGGATTTTTTAAATTATTACATAAGGTAAATATTTACATATTTATTACGAAATTGTAAAACTTATTTTGTCTTCAACTAGTAATAAAAAATAAGGTAATAACTAGTTAATATATAACCCTTTCAATTAACCTAATAGAAAAATTGTCCTATATTATGGTACAAATTTACTTGTTAATAATACTTCGACGTAAATGTGTATTAAAAAGGCCTTTTAGGAAGCAAGCTTCTTGTTATATGTATTCATACAGATCTTTTGGCGATCTGCAGTGAAAACCTAATTGTAGTTTGGTCATCACATTATACGAAAACATTTCCTGGGTTGTAAAATTTGTTGAATGGAAACCAAAAATACAGACTTTATAATAGTATTACATTAAAATCTAAATATCTATAGATTCCCATATACCTACTTCTATTCTACTTATAGTTTTGCAGTCTGACCTACAGTCTCTATGTATCTCTCTTCCTACGACTGTTCGCTCTTAAAATGTATTTAATGAACATATAATGTTGTCTGTATTTCTTTTAGACCCATTTATCTTACTGGAATAAAATTCTAGCCGACTTTCCTATTATTTTAGTTATTGTCTGAAGCTATTTTTATTGGGTTTTTGCCACATTTCTGAAAAAATAAAGATTAATTAAATAAGCCCTTGCGCCAAACGGACCAGTCAAGGGTTATTTTTCAAACTAAGTTTGCCTAATCAAAAAATCTCACACTGAAAAAAACAGATAAGTAAAAAATAACAAAAATCACATCACTATCGCGCACTTCCGTATTATTGACGTTTCGAAAAACTCTCTGTTTTCTTTCTCAAAATAGTAGTAAAAATATTAAACGTATGTCAAGTTTGACAGTTTAAAGCTTTTTTCGCCACATAAGGAAAAAGGCCAACAAATATAGGTAAACTTTCCCTATATGGAACATGTTATGACATTTTTTGACCAATTCAGAGGTAAAATTAACGTAATTTTAACTTTAAATGTTTGTTGGGTTAGAATTCTGGGTACTTTAGAGGTAATAAGATAACAACTAAATTTAAGTCCATTGTAGGTGATGTAATCTAGACCACTTCAGTTTATGCAAAAGTATAGTGTCATGACTTATTGACACTGAGACTATAAAACATGTTGTAACGCCATATTCGATACAAAAGTAACATGTAACCTTCATTTGGAAAGAATACTATGTAATAGCGAATCGTTGGTAAAACCTGGGAAATGAATCCAAAAGTGCTCATAGATATAGATATAGTGTCATTGTGAGACCAATGTCGTCTAGTGACCGAAAGTCTAGCAGAAAACTAAGCTAAGCAAAAGCTCAGCCTGGTACGAAAAACCGCCTGAACGAGCATAACTGGAACTATGCGAAAAGCATGCACCATAGCAATGAAGATGCATGTCATCTATTTAATAGAAATGGCCTTGGCAACTATGTTTCGCTTTAAGAAAGTTGGTTTCAAACCAGTTGTGTTATGTGGAGAAGTTAGTCACCGGTGGAGTGAAGTCGTCAAAAAGATGCGCCATCTGCAGGCAGGCATTGACAGTAGTTCTCCCCAGATTGCGTTCGGCAATACACAATACTCATTAGGAGTAAGGAGGAGAAAACAGCCAGTGAGATGGAGGAAAAAGGAAGGAAGGTGCAGGATGTGGGATCTATTCCGGGTCCCTACATATTTGATATTAGTGGACAATGGATAGACATCCGACCGTGACTAAAACGGAATTAGCAGGTGTAAGTTATACCTGCTTATGGTTCCACCGTATAACTATGAGAAGATACACAGACAGTAGACAATCACTACTGACCTTGCATCTTACTGATCAGAGACCAGCGTGGGAATGCCTTAAGACACTGGGAGTGGCCTCGACTGTCAACAACTTATCTGTATGATGAATCAAGAGACATGAATGAAGTAAAGACAATAAAGAAGTTGACAAGCTAGGAGTTCACAGGATCTCATTATCTTTGGTCATTCCAGTGTGGATCCGTTGACAGCATCTGTTGAAATAATCAAGGAAGACACTCAGAGGGAGTAGGAGACGATACAATGAAACAAATAGCTGCCAATTTTTCAAGGAATTCATATCCCTTGTAAGGGTACAGCCAAAAGACAAACCTTCACCAGATGAGTGGTATTCAAACTGGACACTGCTTACTAAAGCAACACCTTTATTATTTGAGATAGTGCGAAACACCTCTTTGTTGAGGTTTTGAATAGAAAGACGTGACAGTATTCCACGTACTCTCTGAGTAGGCATTGTCGTCTCGTCAAAAAGAGAAACTCCCTTGAGCTACGTCATTACATTTTTCTCCTTAATAGGTTGCTTAACGGTTCAGGAGAATTGATCTTGTAACAGAAGAAGGTGAAAGGGGATTCAATCTTTCCACAACTGCAGAATCCAGATCTCTTTCATTTACTATTACTTTAGTATAATCGATTTAACAAGGTAACAACGGGCAGCTCTCATAAAGTTCGGGCAGTGCCTAATGGCGGTGTAGAAAAAACATATAGTTAAATTTGTATATTTTTCACTCTTTTTGCTGGCATTAAAATCAAATATGACAACCGTAAAAAAATCAAAAGTTGACTGACTTGATTAAAATTTGGGATCTAGTCAGCCTAGTAAGCTTATGGCGGACAATCTAAGGATACCAAATATTTAACATTATGAACAAGTTATAAAAGGAAAAATAAAATGCACAAATGATATTTCAGAAAGTATCTTTATAATTTTTTCGTAATTTAAGACACTTTGTATATAAGGTGTTTGAAAATAAGTGCGAAATATTTTCGAGGATGGTTACCGAAGTTATTTTGTGAAAAAAAAGTTCCAATAAATGTAGGTTGAAATATGCTGGGAGGAAATTAAATAATCATTAAATACTCCAAGCCACACGTTTACTGAAAATTGATGTTGATAATGCCCTTGAAAAAATCCATGTGGATTTTCATCAGCCCATAAGTGATCGTTATGAAAATTTCGTATAGAATCTCTTGAAAAACTTGCCTCGTCAGCAAACAAAACGCCATTTAAATAAATAGTTGCCATTGTTGTTTTATTAAAAGCGGTTGTGGCATTCTTGCAAGAACGTCACTGGTGCAAGTAGAAATATTCGGATCACCCCAAAAAATGCCTATGTGTTTCAAATTCAAACAAAGCATATTTCGACTTACATTTATATGAACTTTTTTTCACAAAATAACTTCGGCAACCACCCCTTATAATATATCGCACTTATTTACAAACACTCTGTATATTATTTTATATTTTGATTCATTTGCTGCCCCTCCACAATGGACATAGCATTTTTTCCCTAAAACTTGCTACCTATGAAGATTTACGCACTTAGGGGTAGAAATTAGTACATCCATAAAATATGCCGCTTTCAAAACAAAAGTTGACGTTTGTTTTTAAATAAAGGAAACATTAATGTTAAGTTTGAAGTGTACATTAGCCGACCCAATACAACTTGCATTTTACACACATTTTGTTCATAATTAAGAATTTCTTAAAATTATATTTTTGTTTACTTTATATAAAACTGTAAACATACAGGTAATATTTAACAATTAGATGCTTTGTGGCATCACGAAATATTCAAATATAAATGAAACGAAAACTCATACGCATCTACACAATTTCTTGCTTACATTTCTTAAAATGAAATTCAAAGCCCTTTTATCCACCATTCCCTTTCTTTATAGAATATCAATCCCTTTATAGTATCAAATTCTATATGTTTTCAACTTGCACGATACTGTATCAAGTGTTCAGTTGTACTAGAATTTCTTGGTAAATACAATATCAAACCCGCTAGAAATCATAATGAATATGCATCGTGGAATAAATTCTGCGTAGGTTTTTTTGAGTTTATTTAAGCTTATTATAGTCAAGTAAGCCTTCATTAAATTATTGAACATCTTATGGAAGAAAAGTTAATATTAAAAGAATCCTTATTATGAAGCCTTATCTTATTAAGAGAAAATTAGTATCGGATATTATATATTAAGCTTATTCGGAGAATGATATTCATATACCTATCTAGATGGATATCTGCTATAATTTTTAAGACTCTACCTTTGATTAACCTGACCATAATATCCTATTGCAAAAATTATTATTTACCGACATCTGCTGCCTCAAACTTAGGTACAAACTTACAAAGGTCATATGTTTTGTAATTTTTGTAAAGTGTTCGAATTTGTCTTGCACAGCTTTATGTCATATCATACCTCAAATATTATTATTCCCGAACAGCATGGGTTTATTCAAGGTCGTTCCACAATTACTAATTTATTATGTAAAACTCAATACATTTCTGCAGTTCTCGATGTTGGAAGTCAAGTTGATGTCATATATACAGACTTCTCTAAAGCGTTTTGACAGGCTCGACCACTCTAAGTTGTTAAATAAACTTAACAACGTAGGCCTCTGTACTGGTTTATTAAAATTATTGCAGTCATACCTCTGTAATCGATCCCAATATGTGCAATATCGTGGATTCAAATCTGACACGTTTCTCCAAACATCAGGTGTTCTTCAAGTGTCCATACTTGGACCTCTTCTATTTGATATATTTATTAACGATATTGCGGAGGATCTTAATATACAATACCTATTATACGCTGATGACGTAAAATTATTTTGTCAAATTAACTCTGTTTTGGACTGTGAGAATCTTCAGAATAACCTTGTTTCACTTAACGACTGGTGTAGCAGAAATATGTTGCCTCTTAATATCAGCAAGTGTAATGTTATGTCGTTCCATCGAAAAAAAGTACCTATCATGTTTGATTACATGTTGCAAGACAGCATTCTCAAGAGGCCTGATAGCATTAAAGACTTAGGTGTTATTTTTGACTCTCAGTTGAGTTTCTTACAGCACATCCACAGTTCCTTATCCAATGCATACAGAAGTTTGGGATTTATTTTACGAAACTCTAAAGATTTCAGGAATCAGTCTACTTTGCGATTATTGTATACAACTTTTGTGAGATCCAAACTTGAATACGGTTCAGTTATATGGAATCCAATTTATATTACATATACATCATTACTGGAAAGAGTCCAACGAAGATTTTTTAAATCTGCCACATATTTGTTAGATGGAGTTTATCCTACTCAAGGTACTCCACAGGAATTATTTTGTGCTCGTTTTAATCTACAAAGTCTTGCCAGTAGACGTACCATGCATGGTATTATTTTATTATATAAAATAATCCATTTTCAAATTTGATGTGAATGCATTACCAAAGATTTATTATTTAGAGTCCCCAGATTGAACTCTAGGAATTGTGATTTGTTTATGTTACCCTTTGCCCGTACAAATATGTTGTTGAAGTCGCCTTTGTATCAAATGCTGAACAGTAGCAATAATATGGAGGGTTTTGACATTAACTTTTGTGGTGTACGTGATATTAAAAAGTATTTTCAATAGGTGCGTGTGTATATTCTTGTTTCTTTTTATTCATTTTTATCTTGTTTAGTAATTTTTATTTGTTTTTTAATTCTTATGTTATTTTTATATTATCTAACAATTTAGCTTTCAGGTATATTACTTTTTATTTTGACTAAATTTTAAACTGTTTTTATTTGTCTAGACTTTTATACTACTTATATTTTATTTTATACAATCGATTTTTAATATGTAGGTATCTTTTTAAGTATTTTTTTTTCTCTTACTGTAACTTTGTTAGTTTAACTACTTATCCTTTAAGTGGGTTATACCCGTTGGATATTTTAAGAGTAAATAAAAAAAATAAAATAAAATATTACAATAGACATCATTTGAGAAAAATAAATTTGAAAGATAGGATAATGAATAAATATTACTATTACTACTAAAAAAGAAGGTATAGTTTATTTAAAAGAACACTATACATAAAGCTGTTTTCAGGTATTTTAGGCCCAGAGCTGCGTTATTCTCCTCCACTCCATTCTGTTCTTCGCCTTTCTTTTCCAATCCATTACATTTTTCCGCGTTGAAGGTGGGTTTCCTTGTTTCAGTCTTGTGTCAATAGTCATTTTCGATAGTCTAATCAGTTTGGTTGGTATCCCAAATTGTTTCAATATTTTAGTTAGTTTATTCCTTTTGACCAAATCATATGCTTTCCTCAAGTTCACAAATAAGACCATTGTTTTAATCCCATATTCATAGCATGTAGTAAGGATTTCCTTCACCATGAAGATTTGGTCCGTTGTTGACCTCCCCTTTCAAAAACCTGCTTGATACTCCCCTACCTGTAGTTCTACTATAGGTTCTATTCTATAGGTTCTAGTTTGGTTGGTATCCTAAATTGTTTCAATATTTTAGTTAGTTTATTCCTTTTGACCGAATCATATGCTTTCCTCAAGTTCACAAATAAGACCATTGTTTTAATCCCATATTCATAGCATGTAGTAAGAATTTCCTTCACCATGAAGATTTGGTCCGTTGTTGACCTCCCCTTTCAAAAACCTGCTTGATACTCCCCTACCTGTAGTTCTACTATAGGTTCTAGTTTGATTGGTATCCCAAATTGTTTCAATATTTTAGTTAGTTTATTTCTTTTGACCGAATCATATGCTTTCCTCAAGGTCACAAATAAGACCATTGTTTTAATCCCATATTCATAGCATGTAGTAAGGATTTCCTTCACCATGAAGATTTGGTCTGTTGTTGACCTCCCCTTTCAAAAACCTGCTTGATACTCCCCTACCTGTAGTTCTACTATAGGTTCTAGTTTGGTTGGTATCCCAAATTGTTTCAATATTTTAGTTAGTTTATTCCTTTTGACCGAATCATATGCTTTCCTCAAGTTCACAAATAAGACCATTGTTTTAATCCCATATTCATAGCATGTAGTAAGAATTTCCTTCACCATAAAGATTTGGTCCGTTGTTGACCTCCCCTTTCAAAAACCTGCTTGATACTCCCCTACCTGTAGTTCTACTATAGGTTCTATTCTTTGTTTTATTTATATTTAGCCATGATATACCCCTTTAGTTTCTGCAGTTTGTTGGATCTCCCTTTTTTAAAATTGGTATAATTATAGCATCTCTCCAATCTTCAGGCATATATATTCTCTTCTCCAAGACTTTCGGATCACTTCGTATATTCTTTGTCTTAAATCCTCTCCTGCGTACTTAATGCTCTCTCTATTAATTGTAAAGTAAACAAACAGATCTTTATATAAAACCTATTTGTATAGAAACATATTAAATATAAATCAACAAATAGATATGTCGATTTTGGTATAAACTAAATTAATTTTATGAATTTACAGTCATCTTAGTATATCCATATATCCAATAGGTAGTTTTTTGAGGTCTATGTTCTGTTAAAAGTAAAATCTCTATTTAAGATTCACCTTGTACAATTCTAGGTATTCCTAAAACTACAACAATACTACCCGCACAATTTTTAATTTTAGTTTATCCGAAATTCCTGAGGTACGGGTTTAATTTAATATTCCGTATAATTTATTTTAATTTGTATAGAGAGTTGTGGTATTCATATAATGTTAATTAAACTAATTGCAAATAAACCAGTAACAGAAATCGTTAAAGAATGCATTTATTAACTAATTAAAATTTCGTATTGGGAAGTAATATAATATACCTGCCTCAAATGTGGTTAATTTCAATACAGGAATTTCTGCAAAAAATATCAGGTAAATATGATATCAATTTTGAGTTTGGGAATTCCAGATGATACCCGATATTTGTGGCACATACAAGGAGAGCAGTAAAAATTTATGAGGTGAAGAGTATCACTGGATAAAATACGCAAATGTAATTCGGAACAACTCATGTGTCTTCATTGGTTTCAGAGGACTACAAAAAACCATCTGCATCATGAACGTTAACTCCTGCCAGTCAGAGAATTATAGATTACATTATAGATTTACAGATTTGTAATTAATTATTAATATTTTGTAATTTATATCATAACCAAACTAATTAGGCTATTGAAAATGACCTTAGAAAATACTAAATCCAAAGTACGAATAAAAGGTGAATGTTCGGAAGGCTTTACTATTGATACAGGTCTGAAACAAGGAGACCCACTCTCAACGCTTCTTTTTAATTTAGTACTAGAAAAGGTCATAAGAGATAGTCAGTTTAACAGAGAAGGACATATATTGTTTAAAAGTCATCAAATTATAAGTTATGCAGATGACGTGGCTATTATTGCTAGAGATAGTAGGGAAGTAGAAGAAGTAACGAGAAAACTTGTGGAGGAAGCACGTAAAGTGGGATTGCAGATAAATCAAGAGAAAAGTAAGCATTTGAGAATAGGAGAACAAAAAAAGGATACCAATTTTAAATTGAGAACAGAGCATGGAGAGATGGAGTTTGAGCAAGTTCAAGAATATGTGTATTGGGGGGGGGGGCACTAATAACAGCTAACTGTGATGAGGAACAAGAAATAAATAGGAGAATAATAAAAGCAACCAGAAGTTCGGCAGCAATCAACCACTTATTGAGATCAAAAAATTTGTCCAGAGGAGTAAAATTTAGAACGTATAAAACAATTTTGAGGCCGACAGCGCTGTATGGTAGTGAAACCTGGGTTCTCAATAAGAAGTCAAGAGAAAACCTTTTAAGGTGGGAAAGGAAAATCTTAAGGAGAATTCAAGGGGGTAAGAAGACGGACGAAGGCTATGTAAGGAGAAACAATGAGGAAATATATGCAATGTACCAGGCACTAACAATAGACGAATTTGTAAAAGCCAGAAGAGTAGGGAGTAGGGAGTAAACCTAACTACAAGAAAAAAAGAGGTAGACCGAGGAAGCGATGGAGAGGGGCAGTGGCAATAGATCTAAGGGAGAAAAATGTAACGGATTGGAAAAGAAAGGCGAAGGACAGAATGGAATGGAGGAGAATAACACAGCTCTGGGCCTAAAAGGCCTGTGAACAGTTATATATACAGGCTGTATCATATAAGAGGGCCACTCCCATGTATCTCACTTAATATGCGAGACACGACAAAAATCTTTATTTGTTTTTTGTTGCATTTTTGGAGGGCTTAATGCTCGTAAAAACAAATTTGAGATCCATGGCCAACTTTATGAGTAATAATAAAAAAACCTGTAAAGTGCCCAAACTTTAATACTGTCTAACTTTTTTATTTTAAGAGATAGAGAAAACTTATTGGTAATAAATTTTTATTGCAAAATTGATACCTTCCACCTGATATAAACAGATTTTTGAAATATCGTATGTGGTTCGCTGCGCCCTCTAGACGGATAAAAAATTTTTTTATTGAAGCAGGCTATGGCCTCAAAAAATTGCCTGTTTTTTCGTCGTTTCGACGTTTAAATTAAGTGACGTGAAAATTTCGTTAAAAAATTTCTTGGAACGAGCAACTGCAGATAACTGGCAAAGATGTAAACATTATGTACAAAAAGAAGAGGAGAAAATGTGGGAATTCGATAATTTAATTGACGTTACTGTGGAACCTATCGTTATGAATCTAGGAGACGAAGATAATTCATCAGAATATTCAGAGGATGAATTTTAATATATCTACTTTTTTATTTTCTTTATTGTACATTTATACACTGCATTTACTCACCATAATTTGAATTTTCAAAATACATATATTTTTGTGTGGAATAAAAGTCTATTCATTAAATTTAAATAAATATTTTGATAATAATATTGAATAATTTTATTTGAATTACCAGAAACCCTCTTAACCCGGTTATGATGCTTAAAGTAGCCTCATGTTTTGAAATGCTGTTTCATATTGTTTACTTATAAGAGAAATGGACCGAGAAATTGAAGCAGCATAGACAAAGACGGATTGTCGGGGATTAAATTTTAGCTACCTGCTACAATTTAGTACGGTTCGATCACATAAAGTTTTTTTAAAAGTACACCTCATCTATACCGATAATACATAATATAAAAATGTTGAATATAAACACCAGGACTACATTTATTTACGATTTGCATACATAATATTATTTTATTCTAAACAAAGTATATATCAATGTAAACGTGTATTACATTATTTCCCAGAATTACAACAAAAATTTGAACTAATTTTAATGGAAAGCACAGAATAAAATTCAACTGGCCTTGGTTTGACACCGTCGGAACTGTAACGGATTTCACGCGTAGAATTGCTATGTAAAAATATGCGGCACAAATATTTGGCTTATTAATTTCAGGTTCCGTATAATTTTTCCAGAATCCGTTTCTGTCTACAGCAGAGCGAAATGATATCAGGTGCCCGTAGCCGTGCCGAGTTAAGGGTAGCAGAGCCTCGGCAAGCTGTTAAATATTGCAACAGCTAATCTAGCGCTGGGGCTGCGACCGTGCGCATGCGCTCGCTCTCCCTTTGCGCTCTATCAGTTATGCAGATAAAGTGTGAAAAGATGCTAGTCTTTTACTTCTACCGCGATGTTTATAATTGCCCCGTTTAATGACGAAACTTCTTCATTTTATCAAACTCACACGGCTCTCAGCAGCCCGTGGAATATGCCTTAGCCTTCAAATCTTAATAATGATCTTTCTTACGGCTGTTTTAAGTTGTTATGCTAAATAATTTACTGGTGTACGTAATCCCTTACAGCACGGAACTTAATATAAAAGCCAAGTCTATCGCTTATTCCCTTTTGTTGCTCCAGCGCAGAACGTATACATTACATATAAATTCTCTATTTCTACTGCACGAGGAAATGATAAAACTGCAGGAAATCAGAACAAGTAAAACCATACATGTTTAGGATGTTTTATATTATTCTATTCTTTAGGCAACGCTTTGATATGATAAAAACCAAAAAAGAAATATTGCTACGCCAAGAAATCTTGCAAATATAAGGAGTAATATCTAAATGAACATTAGCTGAAAAAATAAATATTGCATTTCTATTATACAGGGCGGTAAGCTCCACTATCTTTAGGATTTGACAGAAACGGTTAATCGAAGTCATCAATTATCGGATTATTGGATCGGTCAGTGGTTATGCGGTTTAAGGCGTCAGTACTTGAATTGAGATGACTAGATCGCTGTGGGTTCGACTACCGCAGCCAGTAGACCGTATATAAGTTATATTCGTGGAGAGGATTGGCACCCTTTCTGCGGGTATGGTAGGGTGGAAGAAAGTTGCCTTGGGTCAATGTGAGAGATTGATACCGGTCGACGTTTGACTACCCTCTTAATTAATGATGTTTTCCAGGTTTCCCTCATTTCTGCACTGAATGCTGGTTAGGGCCTATCAACGTAAGTCGTTTCTGGGAGCAAATGCAGCCTGCTTAATAATAATATGCCGCCCCCTCTCCTGCACAAGTTTTCGACTTCTGGGTTAATCCTCGTTATTAGAATGAGAGGTAGAGATATTATTATTATTATTATCATCATTATTATATGTTAAAATTTGTTTGAACAATTTACTTGTTTTCTTCGACTTAGGCCTGCCTTGTCTTACGGTTACTTAAACAATGGAAATTATAATTATATTTTACGCACAGTAAGTCTTTCTTTTAACTACTGAAAATATTTTTTCCCTAACTTTGAGAAAACCGAGACACTGTTTTTATACGTCGGAAATATTTACTTTATTTACATTTCTGTTCAGGCTACTGAAAATATGTTATTTTTAGTTGATGGTATACTGCAGAGGCTATATATTTGTCGAATGTCTGTCATATCCGCTGTTGGAAGCAACAGATCAAATGTAGTTTTGTAAATGTATTAAAGTCTATATATAAAACTGTTTTTTGTTTAACATCTAGATGTACGGTATGTTTACCTATATATATTGCAGTCCACTTCTTATACAACAGGACAATTCACATAACTTTAATATTTAAAATTAAAAGAAGTAGCCGTAAAAGGAACATATACAGTTTCTGTAAATAAATATTTACGGTACTGAAAACCCTTATGAATAGTTGAAGTTTTTGTTTTCGACAACTGATGAATTTTTCTTATCGCTGTTTGATTATTACTTGTCATTAAGAACTTTGTGTTAAGTTGCTATTGCTATTACTGATGGTGAAGATAAAATACAAATACTAACCTGACAAAATGTGTAATACTTAAAAAAAAAGGCGAAAATTCTTTAATTTATTTTTAAATTGAATGTTTTAACTTTCAGTTTCACTGCTCTTTTGAATTCAAACACAGACATTTATTTTAATTCAAAATTACAAACAGAAATGAATATTAATGTTGCTGTTTCAATTTTAATGTTGACGAATGTTTCTAATTCGTATGCGAATATTGATATTTTTGTAAATTAATTCTGAAAATTTTAAATTTTTCGGTTAATTTTCAGTTTTACACCTCTTTTTCATTGAAAGACGAAACATAATTTTCTGATATTAATTGTATTTTTTATTAATTCTGAATTTAAAAATTGAAATATATTTAAATTCTTATGTATAAAATATCTATCAACAATTAAGACAAAATTTATTTGATTTCTAAAGATTTTGTTCCAATTTGAAATATAAAATTGAAAATCAAAATGTTGAGAATTTTCAATTTCACTCCTCTTTTGAATTCAAACATAAAAACTCAATTTTAATTTAAAACTACAATCAGAAATAATTGCTAGTGTTACTCTTAGCAACATAGCATCCTGTGATCAAATAAAACCGATTTAGACAAACTTAGCTTAGTCCTCTTTTTCTTGCGTTATCTTCCTTCTCTAAAATTTTTGCCGAACCCCATTGAATCAAATGACCGTTTTCCCAAGCTTTGCAACAAATTAGCAAAATATTTGTTACAAATTATTAAACCTTTATTTGGACAATCCGATTCTTATATTAAAAATAGCAAACATCTTTTAGAAAAGATTTCTTCCTCAAATAAGTTTAACAATCATCATTTAATGGTGAGTTTTGACGTAGTTAGTTTATTCACTAACGTACCAGTAGACAAAACACTGAATATCATTAAAAATAAACTGGAAAATGATCAATTTGGCAAACAGAACAAAATTAAACGTAGGATGCATAATGGTCTATGTATAAAGACAACATATTTTCAACTAAACAATGAATTTTATCAACAAAATTTCGGAATGGCAATGGGCTCATCATTATCACCAATTTTAAAAAATATTTTTATGGATTTTTTTGAAGAAAATTATATTCAAAATATGAATAAAAAACAAACTATCTGGTGGAGATATGTAGATGACATTTTTGCAATTTGGCCTTTTACTGTTACAGAATTAAATGAATTTTTAAATGATATTAACAATAAGGAACCAACAATAAAATTCACTTTGGAAATAGAAAATAATAATATGCTACCATTTTTTGATGTTTTAATTCAAAAACACGATAATTCTGTAGAAACAAGTGTTTATAGAAAACAAACTCACACCAATAGATATTTAAATTTTAGATCTAACCATCACATCGATA
This sequence comes from Monochamus alternatus, assembly GCA_037114965.1. Taxonomy (NCBI): domain Eukaryota; kingdom Metazoa; phylum Arthropoda; class Insecta; order Coleoptera; family Cerambycidae; genus Monochamus; species Monochamus alternatus. The sequence continues at coordinate 10,513,528 of CM073432.1, read as the reverse complement.
TTAAGAAAGGTGTTGTTAAATGTTTATATGATAGAGCAAAATTAATTTCATCAAACAATGATATTTTTAATAACGAACTAAAATTTATTAAAAATGTTTTAATAAATAATGAATACCTTCGAAATTTTGTTGATAGAACATTCAAAAATATTACATATAAAACGAACACTGTAAGACAAATAAAAGAAATTAATCATACAATAAAAATTCCATACATTTCTATATTATCAGAAAAGTTAAGATGAATCGGTAATAAATTTAATATTCGAACAGTTACAACTAATACTCTACGATCATTTTTGTCTAAAACGCGTCCAAAAAATGAGAAACAAAATTCAAAAAATTGCATCTACAGTATACCTTGTGAATGCAATAAACATTATGTTAGAGAAACGTCTTGGCCTATGAATGTTAGAGTTGAGGAACATAAAAATTACATAAAAAGATGGGAATTTGAAAAATCCAAAATTAGCGAACACGCTTGGGAAAACGGTCATTTGATTCAATGGGGTTCGGCAAAAATTTTAGAGAAGGAAGATAACGCAACAAAAAGAAAATTAAAAGAAACCGCGATTATTTTGTTGAACGGAGATAAGTGTGTGTCAAACTGTTCAGTAAACATCGATCATTGTTGGCTACAGTTGTATCAAGAGGAAGTAAGTAACAATAAAATAAAAATCATTTAACATCTCTATGGAAGCAGATAAACAAATTTTAAACTGTCAAACTTGACATACGTTTAATATTTTTACTACGAAACGAAAACAGAGAGTTTTTCGAAACCTCAATAATACGGAAGTGCGCAATATTGATGTGATTTTTGTTATTTTTTACTTATCTGCTTTTTTCAGTGTGAGATTTTTTGGTTAGGCAAACGTAGTTTCAAAAATAACCCTTAACTGTTCCGTTTGGTGCAAGGGCTTATTAAATTAATCTTTATTATTTTTTCAGAAGTGTGGCAAAAACCCAATAAATGTAAAGAAAAACTAAAGTTATGCCACAAATAAATAGCTTCAGACAATATGTTTTGTTTCTTAATTATGCTCATAACAAGAAAACAATTTTTTTTCTTTGAAGCCCTGTAACTTCTAAACGAGGCACTTTTGGACTAAGCTAAGTTTGTCTAAATCGGTTCTATTTGATCACAGGGAGCTGTGTTTAAGCTGGGTCCCATTACTTTCCGGATACCCTGTAACCAGGGTGTTCCTAAATGATATGCGAATATTTGGGTGATTGGGTGATTCTACATTGAATTCCCCGTTGTTCAATTTTAAAATTAAGAGCCCTCTTGGGTTTTTGGACTCCAATGCGCTGTTCTTGAGGAAAAAAATAAAACCCGTTGGATTGTCCATGTAATTATTAAAGGATACAATTTGATAGAAAACAACAACAACTAGCAACATAACACATTAACATAATATTAAAACTACTTAAATTAAAACTAATAATTTCTGGAATAATGGTAATAAATCATTACAAAAATTGTTGAAAATGGCCCCTATTACTTAATATGCATGCTTCCGCTCTCCTTTGCATGGAATTGCGCACTCAGGTAATCAATCATTCTATCACATGCCGCAACTATTCTTTCCCTTAATTCCTCTTCAGTATTGAGGAGACTTGTGTACACGAACGTCTTAAAGAGTCCCCAGAAATAAAATCTAAATTATTGAGGTCGGGGGACCTTGATGGCCATTCCTGAGGCCCACCGCGCCCAATCCAATCCAATTTGGATTAATTGTATGAAAATAACTGCGTACTGTTATACTGAAAAGTGCTGGTGCACCATCGTGCATGTACCATATTTGATTTCTTATTCCTAAAGAAACATCCTCAAGCAACAGAGGCAACTGCTGTTGAAGGAAATTCAGGTAAGGTCGTCCGTCAAGTCGTCCCAGCAGGAAGAATGGTCCAATAAAGTAATCACCAATGATACCTGCCCATACGTTAACAGAAAATTGTTGTTGGAAATGGGTTTCAGCTATAGCATGAGGATTTTCATCCGCCCAAATATGATTGTTATGGAAATTTCTTGAAAAATGAGATTCGTCAGTGAACAGAATATGCGATCTAAATTACGAATTTTGGGCAACATTATGAAGACCACTGAGAAAAGGTCGCTTTAGAAAATCTGTGGGAAGTAACACCTGTACTTTTAAACTATGATAAGGATATAACAAAAAATCCACTAAAATTCTCCAAACAATTTCTGGTGTTCTACCTTCAGATGCACCTTTTTGGACATTACCAGTTTCAAGAAGACGACGACAAATATTAGAAAAATTGTGACTATCTGGCAGAGCACGATTGTGACATCTTTCGTGATAAATACAGCTAGCTTGCTATGCATTACCATCGGCTAGACCATACACGTAATGCATTTCCACCATTTCCGCATTTGAATAGTTCATCACTATTAGAGAGTGCGTAAAAATAAAATATTTACGGCAAACAGATTTTAACGACAAAAAGTTGACTGAAATGTCAAATCACAAAGCAAGTGGCATATTCCAGGCCAACTAGATTTATTGCAAAATTGTATCCTTTAATAATAATTCCCTCGGCAATCCAACGATTTTTATTCTTTTTTTCTCAAAAACGGAGCATTGTAGTCCAAAAACTCTTTTATTTTTATTGAACGGGAAATTCAAAAATAATTTTTATGTGGAAGAAAACCATTGCGTACCATTTTTTTCTTCAAAAACATTAAAGTCAGTGCTTGTGCGTACGCCACTGATAAAGATATAAATTATGGAAAGGAGCTTAATGGATCATAATCTTATAAGAGACAGGTGGATTTTAACGGCTTAATGGATCCAGAGAAAAAAAAGATGGAGGGAACAACAAAGCAACTGCGGACAACGTTGTTTCTGGGTTTTTGCCCTTCATCAGCGCAGTGCAGCTTAAACACAGGATGGAATAAGAAGGAAGGGCAAAGGACACGAACACAAGAGAATGACAAGTAGCCTGCCTATCTCTATTTGCGACTTCGTGTCACACAGCCTCGGTATTGAGGCCAAGAGCAACAGTCGCCGCGGAACTGCGCTGATGAAGGGCAAAAACCCAGAAACAACGTTGTCCGCAGTTGCTTCGTTGTTCCCTCCATCTTTTTTTTTCTCTGGATCCATTAAGCCGTTAAAATCCACCTGTCTCTTATAAGATCATGATCCATTAAGCTCCTTTCCTTCTTGTATATTTCCTGGCTGAGACCCTGACAGTGGTTGCTGGACTCTCTTCAGCGGCGACTGTTGCTCTTGGCTTCAATACCAAGGCTGTGTGACACGAAGTCGCAAATAGAGATAGGCAGGCTACTTATCATTCTCTTGTGTTCGTGTCCTGTGCCCTTCCTTCTTATTCCATCCTGTGTTTAAGCTGCACTGCGCTGATGAAGGGCAAAAACCCAGAAACAACGTTGTCCGCAGTTGCTTCGTTGTTCCCTCCATCTTTTTTTCTCTGGATCCATCAAGCCGTTAAAATCCACCTGTCTCTTATAAGATTATGATCCATTAAGCTCCTTTCCTTCTTGTATATTTCCTGGCTGAGACCCTGACAGTGGTTGCTGGACTCTCTTCCGCGGCGACTGTTGCTCTTGGCCTCAATACCGAGGCTGTGTGACACGAAGTCGCAAATAGAGATAGGCAGGCTACTTGTCATTCTCTTGTGTTCGTGTCCTTTGCCCTTCCTTCTTATTCCATCCTGTGTTTAAGCTGCACTGCGCTGATGAAGGGCAAAACCCCAGAAACAACGTTGTCCGCAGTTGCTTCGTTGTTCCCTCCATCTTTTTTTTCTCTGGATCCATCAAGCCGTTAAAATCCACCTGTCTCTTATAAGATTATGATCCATTAAGCTCCTTTCCTTCTTGTATATTTCCTGGCTGAGACCCTGACAGTGGTTGCTGGACTCTCTTCCGCGGCGACTGCTGCTCTCGGCCTCAATACCGAGGCTGTGTGACACTAAGTCGCAAATAGAGATAGGCAGGCTACTTGTCATTCTCTTGTGTTCGTGTCCTTTGCCCTTCCTTCTTATTCCATCCTGTGTTTAAGCTGCACTGCGCTGATGAAGGGCAAAAACCCAGAAACAACGTTGTCCGCAGTTGCTTCGTTGTTACAAAATATGTACGTTTATCAATAATCACCACATACCAAATTACATGAAAATATCTAAAGCGGTTTCTCTTTTTTTCCATGAAACTTTTAACACCCCGTATTTTTGTAAAGGATCATTTTTGGTAAAGCAAACTATCATTAATTTTCGATGTAGAATCACCTCCTTAAATATTCGCATACAATTAAGGAACAACCTGTATAAATACTATTTTGCACAATAAGCATCAATGTGGTTAAAATTTAGCTTTACAACAAATCCGATACTGCCAAATTTTAAGTTCGATTTTAACATAACATTTTTCAAATCCTGAACCGCTCCAACAGGATAATGTAATGTGAGAGCTAGTGAAGATTAACCGCATTTAAATACACTTGTTTGGGCTACACTCAATTAAGCCACTTCTGTTTCTGTCAGATCTGACCAGCCTTACCCTTATTATATACAATTTTAATTGAAATTACCAGCACCCTTAACGCCTGATAACGACTGGACACGTTTTACTTCAATTATGAAACACGTTTGCGTGTATCGTAATTATAATTTTAGGCGGTATTTATACAACTTTTTCACTAATGAAAAGAGGCATTGATTGCATAATCTGTCTGATTACGTAGTACAAAATGTAAAAACTTGATACTGCATACAATTTTCCGTAATGGGCTAAATAAATTCAATATCAATACATACATTGAATTTATTTAGAAGTAATTGATAGTCATAACCACACATAGGACTGGGTTTTACTTGAATACATTGTATTCGAGGAGGACTCGAATTTATTCATGTAATAATTATCAAGCATTTGATTTTTATGTAAGTAAAGAGACCTGGAATAATTATTACTAATTTACATTATTACATTGACATCAGTTTCCCTTTCTCAGATGTAAAAGAAAATAAATATTTTGTTAGGAACTGGATGACGCCTGGCTTATATATCTCCCGTGAAAAGCTTAAATTTTTGCATAATGTTATGTTGGCTACCGAGAGGGATGACGACATAGCTTTTTATAAATCATACAAAAAAATATATAATAGAACTCTACTTGCTGCGAAGAGACTACATTTTGATTACGTATATGCCAATTCGTCTAATAAAACCAAAACTGCATGGTCAATTATAAACAACAATCTTAACAAAAAACATGCTTCGTCCGGAATCAAAGAAATAAAAGTGGATGATGAAATACTGACAGATCCGCGAAAAATTAGTAATGTTGTCAACTCCTATTTTGTTAACATGTCAAATGAATTAACGAAAAATTTCAGACCTCAAGATAATTTTGTTTTAAATATCACAAATCATTATCCTACAATATTTATAGAACCTGTATTACAGCTAATATGTTAAAGTTTATAGTACGTTTCATTATGCGCCCATTAACATACCTGATTAATTTATCAATTCCTGAGGACATATTTCCGGACATTTTTAAGACGGCCAAGGTTATTCCACTATTTAAGAAGGGTGACAGCATATCACTAAATAATTATAGGCCTATTTCTCTGATATCGATTGTATCGAAATAGTTTGAGAAAGTTGTCTATAATAGAATGATAAAATTTTGCATGAAATACTGTGTAATGAGCAACATGGTTTTCGAGTAGATAAATCCACTAAATCCGCCATTCTTTCCTTTCTGGATCAATTATACAGTATGCGCCAAAAGTATGGAATAAATTCAATAAAAACGAAACAATTATTTTTTGGGAAAAATCCTCGAACAGGTCGATTTTTAATTTAAAAAATACATATTTTAGCGTAAAATGCGATTTTCAAATGTCATTTGTTTTCGAGTAATGACGTCATCGATTTTTTTTTAAATGGCAACACCATATTTTTTTCCTTGATTCTGAAAGATCGTTTAATTCTCTATCAGACAGTACTAAAATTTTGCCCTCTTACATAATAAAGTTTTCGAGTAAATGACGATTGAATGTTAGAAAACGTAAATCAATTAAAATAAAGCAAAAACGTTAATGAAAAATATCCAGATCGCCCTATCAGTCAATCAACAGTCAGTAAGGTAGAGTCTAAATTTAGAGAAACTGGCAATGTTGTAAATATTCCAAAACCTGGACGTCCAAGCATTAATGAAAATCAGAAACAGAACATTTTGATAAGTATGGTGGATAATACTCATAATTCTTCACGATTGGTTGCATTAAACAATGACACTAGTCAGAGCACAGTGCTACGTATCTTGAGGAAGGAAAAATATCATCCCTACAAAATTCAACTTGTGCAGGAACTCAATGAAGATGATCCCGATCGCCGCTTACACTTTTGCGATATTCTAATGGATTGATGTCAAGGAAATAGAAGTTTACACCGGCAAATACTTTTTTCAGATGAGGCTACACTTTGTCTGAATGGTACAGTAAACCGTCAAACTTGCAGATATTGGAGTCCAGAAAATCATCATTGGATGGCAGAGGCACATACCCAACACCCTCAGAAATTAAATGTGTGGGTTGGAATAGTTGACGACAGAATAATAGGGCCTTTCTTCTTTGAAGGAACCCTTACAGGACAAAGATATTTAGAGATTCTAGAAAATGACCTTGTTCCAGCCCTTGCAGTAATTTTTCCTAACGATAATGACCCTGACATTCCTGACGATACCATATGGTGTCAGCAAGACAGTGCACCTCCGCACTATGCGCGCCCTGTACGGGATTTTTTGGACAACTGTTTTCCTGGGAGGTGGATCGGCAGACGCGGACCGATAGAATGGCCTGCAAGATCGCCAGATCTTACACCTCTTGACTATTTTTTATGGGGATACTTGAAGTCAAAAGTGTACATTAATAAACCACGTAATTTAGAAGAACTTCAAAATCGCATTCGGGACGAAATACGCAGAGTTACCGAAGAAATCATTCATAATGTGCAAGAAGAATTTCTTCACAGACTTGCGCATTGTCAAGAAGTTGGTGGATGGCAATTCGAACATTTAGTTTAAGTATAAAATTTAATCAATTGTATTTTATTTTACATACCTCAGAATTGCTACTTTTTTATGGATAAAAAAAATCGATGACGTCATTACTCGAAAACAAATGACATTTGAAAATCGCATTTTACGCTAAAATATGTATTTTTTAAATTAAAAATCGATCTGTTCGAGGATTTTTCTCAAAAAATAATTGTTTCGTTTTTATTGAATTTATTCCATACTTTTGGCGCATACTGTATATTTCTTTTTACTTGGAAGTCATTATATTACTCTTAGTTAACAAATTTTTAACTAAAATTTTGGTATTATAAGATTTTGTAACATTGAAGACTATTTTTATGGAGGAAAGTAGGAAGAATATTATGTGTGTGCAATCCAGTCAAATATAAAATAAATATTACTGATGTTATTTTAGTATGGTAATAGGTAAATTGTAGTAGAAAAACCAAATTTTTTACAAAATGCCAACGTTTCGGCTTATATTTAAGCCATATTCAGGGCTCTAGAAATGTAAATGTGTTACATAACCAATATAAAATTACAATAAATTTAAACGTAAGAAAGAAAGAAAAAATAAAACAAAAATGTTCAATGTTATAACATCAGTAATTAATTAAAGGTCACTTGATACATATATGAAATACTTATGATGTGTTTATCGATATATAGGGTGTCCGGAATATGAGTGCCGTAAATTTAAGGGCTTCTATATCTGACTAAATGCAATAAAAAATTCTTATGAAAAAAATGGTTAAAATGAATATTTTCTCTACAAATACATTTTTAAAAATAAAAATACAACTGTAATAATATGCAAAACTATGTTACGAAATTACAAACTAAGGTAAAATTAAGGTTAAGTAAAAGCGCCTCTAACGTAAATTGTTCATACTTTTATTTTTAGATTAGTATTATTGAAGTAAACAATTGAAGTTTCCGAGAAATTTGTTAAAAATGTAACATACGACAACGTAGCAGTGTCAGACTGCTGGTGATAACCTAAAAGTAATATTAGTCATATTGGTGCGTACAGCTAGTGCGATTTATTTTTGTCTAATTCTTCTTTGATGTTTGTGAGTGTACATAAACAAAAATGGAACAATTTATGGTAACCATAACCAGCTGCAGCAGCAGCAGAAGTCATTTTAAACACTTGTAACTATTACTCTGTGTTGTGAAAATAGCTTTAAGAAAACCATTCAGAGTAAGTACATATGTTTAGGTGCACCTATTTGTAATAATTATTATCATATGACAAAGTTAAGGCACTCATATTTCGGGCACCCTGTATTATCACTACCTTGATTTACATAATCTGCAGTGCTGGCTTCGATTTTGATAGGCGGAGTATGAACACAATAATTATTTTTTAATTCATTTTTTACAATTGTAACGTTCATTTTTACATGGGGCATTCCCCTGTATAATAATCTGTAGTGTAAAATATTATTCATGTTAATTACTGTAAATTATAGATATTTTGAGAATTATATTTAAAGATATTTATTTTATGTTACAGATCACCGTAAGCAGCAGGCATTTTGTCTCTATCAGCGATTATATCAGTTCAGAAATATAGGTTAAGAATAAATAATTAATATCAGATCTTATTGGTGCATTCAGGTAGTTGGTCATAATTTATTTCACACACGTGTCAAGTTAATTATCTATTTGTTTATATTTACAATCAGTTCAGTACGGATCACATAAATATGTAAATTTCTAAGGTAGGTAATAACGATTTCATTTAAGTTGGCACGATAGGTACACCTGTTGAAAATAACGAATACGCTAAGCTTTTGCTCTGCGAGCTGCCACGCGGATCGAGCGTGATTTTCTAACCTCTATAGCGCGACTCGAGAACTCCAAAACCACGAGGTAAAAATAAATATGTATTCACATTTTATATGGGTCATCCATCTAAAATAATATATTTTCTTGGTTATTTAATTTATAAAATAATTACTTTCAGATTTCAAAAGAATTTTTGGGAATTTTTAATTAAAATAAAGAATTTCATGCGTTATAGGTTACAGGGTGGAAAAAACATTAATTTGTTAAATTTCATTAATAGGGTCATATTTTAAAGTTTTTTATGTTCATAGTTAATTGCCAATTATTACAACTCTACAATATTGTAATACTATCGAGTTTGAGACACTCTGTACTTTAAAAACGATTATTCCCGAGTTCTTTCCCGTTAAACCAGTTCCCGATTTCTGAAAGCATGGGTGTTACATAGATAACATCGTGTACGTATGCATAAACATAGTCATTGATTATTCCGGATATTATAAGGGCCTCTATACAAGTTCTTAACTATCTATCTTAACTATCTTGCATATTGTTGATGTTGTTTGCAATATAAATTTAACCAAGTTAGCAGCAAAGCAGTTACCACACTGCATTAATTAAGTTAACCCTCTAAGGTGGTGGTTGAAATGTATAAGCAATTGTGTAGAACTTGCACAAGCTTTGAAAGAAGATTTACACGGACCCATTCATCATACTAATCGAAAATGCATCTAGTACAGGGTGCTGTTCTACGTTGTATAAAAAATATAAAAATGTATCAATATTTTCCTATACTGGGTGAGTCAGTAATAATGGTACATAGCTTAAGGGCAGATTGTTAACGTCAAAGTAAACCGTACAATTGTTGCTCCTTTTGATTCTACAGGATGTAAAGTTGAAAAAATGTTTTCGATTTTTTCCTATATTTTAAAAATGTATGGACCGATTGTTTTGAAAATTTGTAGTCTTATATTTTATGGCAATTACGAATATGCAACAGTGTTGAGGTCACGACTAGGGGGCGCTAGTTATACTGTACTTTCAATGTAAAAATATGTCTAACATTTTGTATTTTACACTTTTGAATTTTTTAATAAGAAATTATTGAACTACCTTCAATTCTGAATAGAAAATGTATATCTGTTACAAATCGATAAACTCAACCTTTTTCGAGAAACACAACATGCAAGATTTTGAGATTCGGCAGCAATTAAATTAGAAAATTAGAGAGTCTTAACATATCAAAACTGAATTAACAATAGGACGAACACTACAACAACTGAGAATTGTATTATGCATATTTTAACAAATTGTTAATCATAAAAGATTCTCGAAGTGACCATCAGCGACTTCAATGCACTTTCTTAGCCTCTTAATTTAAATGTCTGACGTTGAATAATGTTGCTTGATAATATTAACCGATTATTGCATAAGGCATGTTGGGCTCAATCGCTTTATTTCGACGTTAACAGTCTGCCCTTAAGCTATGTACCACTATTAATGATTCACCCTGTATAATAATATATTTGCTGCCAACTCTTGATATGTACCAGCTAAAACTTTGCATATGTTTTCCAAAATCGATCCAGAATTTTTTTCAATACTGCAACGTTCATTTTTACATGGAACGTTTCCCTGTACAATAATCTGCAGTGTAAAATATTGTTTATCATAATTACTGTAAATTATAAATATTATTTTGAGAATTATATTTGAAGATATTTATTTTATGTTACACATCACCTTAAGCAGCAGGTATTTTGTCTCTATCAGCGATTATATGACTTTCAGAAATATAGGTTAAGAATAATTAATATCAAATCTTATTGGTTCATTCAGGTAGTTGGTTATATAATTAAAGATAGTACGTCGTTCGCACATCTCAGGTCCGTACTCAGGTCCGTCGGCTTAAAATTGTAATATTTAAATATTCCTAATTAAAAATAAATATCATCTTCAAAATAATGGCCAGTGTTGACGAACCTCACCCTGTTTATTTACCGGCATGTGTCAAGGTCGCAGACGCTTCCCCTTTCCAATTGTCAATATCAATCTCGCAGTGAAACGTTGTGCGTGTCGGATATTTGTAGGGACGATACTGCATTATTAGCAAATGTTAGTTTCTTGTCGAGTTTTTTATTGGTTTGTCTGTTTCGGTGCTTGAATATGTTCCGTCGGCCTCCCACTCGTTCTATAGTGAAGAAATAGATTAAAGATTATCCAGATTTAGAATTTGACGGGACAGAATTAAAGTGCAAAATTTATAAAAGAGTTATATCGTGGAATTATAAAACGCGTATTATGGAACATATGCGCTCGGAACAACACAAAGTTCGTGTGAGTAATAGTATGACAAACCGTGAACGTCAAAAACAATTTAACAACGACTTGGTAAAAGCGATGGGGGTGTAATATTCCTTTAAATAAACTAAATAATGCAGAGTTTAGACAATTTTTGCAAAATTGTGTTAAAGAAAAGTACAATAATGTTACTGTACCCGCAGAACTATATGCCGGCAATGTACGAGGAAGTGAAAGAAAAAATTATTTATTATTAGTTAAAGGATAAACATATATGGATTGGTGTTGATGTGCCATCAGTGAAAAATTATACATATTTTAAATATGCCCCACTGACCTCTGTGGACGTTGAACGTACGTTTTCGAAACTGAAATGGATTTTAAGCGATAAACGTCACAACTGAACATTTACAACAGTTGCTGGTTATTCAGTTTTATTTCAGTACTAAAAGTGAATACAGTGTAACGTTAACGTTAGCGTCCTAAGTGCGCCCCTGATAATGACGTCATGTGCGAACGATATACGGTCTCTAGTTATAATTTATTTTAAACACGTGACAAGTTAATTATTTGTTTATATTTACAATCAGTTCAGTACGGATCACATAAATATTTAAATTTCTAAGGTTGGTAATAACGATTTCATTTAAGTTGGCACGATAGGTACGCCTGTTCAAGGGAACTGAAATGTTAAGCCCTTTCTTCTGCGAGCTGGCACGCGAGTCGAGCGGGATTTTCTAACCTCTGTAGCGCGACTCGAGAACTCCAAAACTACGAGGTACAAATATGTAATCACATTTTATATGAGTCATCCATCTAAAACAATATATTTTCTTGATTATTTAATTTATAAAACAATAATTACTTCAGATTTCAAGCATATTTTTGGGAATTTTTAATTAAACTACAGAATTTTATATGCTATAGGTTACAGGGTGGAAAAAAAAACATTCATGTATTAAATTTCATTAATAGGATCACATTTTAAGGTTATTTATGTTCATAGTTAATTGCCAATTTAAGGAAATCGAGTTATTACCAAAATATCAGTCGAATATTAATTAAAAAGTTCCACAAAGTGTGAAATAAATTGTAAGTAGGGTATAATTTCAAATTTTGGAGTTTTAATGCTGAGCCTACGTTAGTCATTACTGGTTCAAATTGAACTTTGGGTCTAAGTTGAAAAAAGAAACAACTGAGGAACCAATAAGGCGGCTGATAGTGGAGGTCAAGATTCTTCCGAGGGCTACGAAAGGAATTCATGGCTGCCTAAGCAGAAGGAACATTCAAGAATAGAGACAAGGTGGCTTCTGTTTTGGTGAGATCGACACAGTAGAGATACTCACTTACGGCTTTGAGTCATATCGAAAAGCTGCAACCATCGTTCCATTTTGATCATTACGATATTATTGTTTTTTGAGGCTAAGAGCTATATGTAAAACCACTATTAATTAACTATTTAATTTTATTATTTAAACGTTGTAAAGGATAAAATAGCTATTTGTTTCTGAAAATATTAGATGCTTGTTTGAATTAATATCTAAAATTTGTTAAGTTGGAATATTAATCTCTTATTGTGTTATTGGCCAACTACAATTTGATAACTCAGACATAATTTTAAAGGTTGGTGGCGCTCAACAATTAACATCTGAATAAAATTTATAAAATTATTTCATACATTTATTCAAGAACCACGACCTAGTGCCCACTATATAACATCTTACCGGACCAGTCACATCTCAAAAAGATGTGACAACACGCTTTGCATTTTTTCTTTTATTGTACTACTGACTGGGCGTATATTATTGGCATCGTATATATTTTTTGTACACCATCAATGATGTCAAATTGTTAATTTAGGGACAGTCCATACATAGCTGTTAATGTAACATATATCATCGCGAATATTTTGGTCCTTCAGTACGTCTTGCAGTGTATGGATGGCGCTGCTGTCATTGGGATTAAATCTACAAATAATATTTTTTTATGCCATCGAAATGTTTATCAGCGTCAAGTACCCCATCTAGTTATAACTGGATCGGGAAGCAAAGGTATGCCTGGTAAAGCCTCCTTAAAAATATCCTTTCTGTAGGCGCCTTAATGAAAACTTTTTTATCAGTTGGTATAAAAGTGTATACTAAAAGGAAACTTTCCCTTATTTTCTCAGCTACCCGATTAAGTTCATCAACAGCACATGCGAAATGTATCATTGTTGTATATTTTTGAGATAAAACTTGTCCTGCTTTTAACATGTACGCAGCTGTATCATTTAGCATTACAAGAACTTTATATGAAACATCTTGATCGGGCCATATATAATGAAAGCAGTCAATAACAAAATTCATAATATTTTTGTGTTTGATTTGGTCCAGTATCTTAGAAGTCAGTAGGTGGCTGTCACTATACTGTCATATGTACTGAACGCCTACAAGCATCAGTAGCTTTGGATTCTCTAGTTTGTTTAATGGAATATTGGCTTGTAAGAAAAGCGCCTGTAAGTTTATATTTATCTTAATAGGTATCAGATTATTTTCACACTATTTCTCACACAACATTAACAAGTTCTTGCAATGCAATTAATTTTACAAAACAATTTTAAATCGTTTGCAATAAAGAGATGATTATTTTTCAAATTTAAGGATAGATCATTGATATATAAAATAAATAGAAGTGGTCTTAAGTTAGATCCTTGCGGTACCTAAATATTACTATAAATGTCCTAGACTTAAAAACATTATACGAGGCAAACGATTTAAGCTGGTTAAGATATGACTGAACAAGATAAAGTATAGTGTTAAAATCATACAAGCTGAAACTTCTTCTAGATACAGGGCACTGAAGTTCTAAAATAAAATCATGTTAAATATTTAAAGCTGCAGAAAAAAATATAACGCGTATGTAAAAACGTGCGGCGCTTCTAAAACACCTTACTTACCATATTTTTCATTCATCAAAGGCATCTACAATAAACCACTAAAATATATTAATGTCTTAAATAAACCTTACTCCTTATCACCTCATTGAAACCACTTAAGATTCAGAAACAGTGGGAATATAGTTAGCATAACTGTCACAGAATCCTCATCTCTAACTGGGAACAAAATGGAAAGTTTAAAGAGTAACAAAAGGTTTAAAGATAAAATTTAATAAGAGGAGAATATTCCAGCTAAGGGAGCAGCAGTAAATTATACAGGGTGGCCAGAACTAACGCAAGAAAAAGAAGGATCAAATATAAACCCGAATTTGTAAGAGTAAAAGAAAATTTTAATACATAATTTTATTTTCCATCTACCATTGTCAAGATCCAATATGGCACCTATGAGATAAAAGAACAATTAAATGTTACATAACGGAAACTAGTGGTCATTGGATTTCTCGTTTATTATTATCCCTCTGTACAAAGCTTCAGTTCATTTTGTTCTCATTCTAAAATCGACACTTTCAGTATTTTCACAATATCTCATATGTGTTGGATTTCTTTGGTTTATCTTATTAACCATGAAAAGGCGCAACTTTTTAATTTAAGCTACGTTCCATGTCTATGGAATGCGAATAAACAAATAAAAACACAACAAGTTCTGAAACTAAAATACAAATGTGAATTTAATGTGTCTAGTGCCAATGAAATTATCCCAGAAAAACCAAATACATTTATAAAAGTATATTGTTTTCTGAATCTTTTTTTTTTTGTGAAAAGAATATGTTCGATAAACTGAATATTTAGAAAATTGAAAACCAGAAAATGTGTGACATTTTTGACAAAATTTATTAAATTAAAATGAAGTGACATAGCAAATTCTCTACTTGATTAATAGTCTGTATGACCTCCACCACGTTCCAATAGCATATTGACACGTGGATTGAGAGACCTGTGCATTGAGATAATCAAGCGGTTAACGATGTCTTGCGGAATACTGTTCCATTCCTCTTCTGCCACCACGGCTAACTCATCTGCAGTCTGATGTGGAGGAATATGATTATGAATGTCTCTAGCAACAAAATCCCACATGTTTTCAATAGGATTCATGTCACGAGAGTTGGCTGGCCAACCCAATCTATTGATATGTAAAAGCCAACCCCTACGCTCTCGCGCCCACTGGAGACGGGCAGCACGATGCCTTGGAAGTAGAGTAGAGATCCGCAATGGTCTTCTAGCATATAAATTGAAAGTGGGCCCTGACCGATCTTCCCTTTGCACTGTATCAAATTCTTCATATCTGTGTACCATTCGTACAACAGATGATCTAGGAATGCCCAACATGTTCGTTATCTGATGATTAGAATGTCCTGCATCATGTAAAGCAGTCATTCGTGCTCGGGTAAACGCAGAAATTTCATGTCCTGGCATTATAATGTACAAAAATTCAAAGGACACTTGGCTGAATACCCTGCCAAACTGACCAGATTTGTAAAAACATTGATAACCAAGTAAAGGATCATGGTCTGTAATTTTTTATTGTCTTTTTTGTTACCTCAAGTACATGTACTTTTTTTACCACATTATGAAAAACCACTAGGTTTAATCGACTCATTTTATATATAGGGGGTCCGAGACTTTTGATATTATCCGTATTAACCGTATTTTTAATCTAGTGTTTATTAAAACGCTCAAATAAAATCGACTTTGAAGTCAATTTGTCTGTAAGTTTTAACTTATAGGGCAGATTGTCTATGCCAATGTAGACGTCACAGCAAAATATTAACTTTGTGGTTAAAATTTCCTCCAAATGAAGATATTGTATGGCAACTTATTACCAACTAAATTATTATTAAGTATCTACATATAAAATTCTACTCTTGGATTTATTTGTGATTGAAAATTCTAATTGAAGCCAATAATATTGTGTGTGGGTATAACCAATCAAATAAACAAAACCAAAAATATATCCGAACGGGACTCAATACAAATTTCAATTCATATGCACTACTGAATTCATCTGAGGCGATAACAGTGTTATCATTATGATGTGTTGGCTTTGATTTTGATAGGCACAATATGAACATAATTATTTTTTAATTAATTTTTAACAGGTCTGTAACATTGTGTGGTATGCCGCCTGTAGGGTTTTATCTTTTGATTTATCCGTACGACGCAAGTAGGTTTTCACTGCAGATCGCCAAAACACAAAATAATGTCAATACCCTTTTGCACGAAGATCTGTCTGAATAAATATAACAAGAAGCTTATTTCCTAAGAGATCTTTTTAAGACACATTTACGTCGAAGTATTATTATTATTAACAAATAAATTTGTATCATAATAACATTATTTCTATTAGGTTAATCGAAATGGTCAAATATTCCTTATAAGTTATTAACATAGCTGAAAATAGGTTTATATTGTAATAAAAATAGAACTTAGCAAATTGAAGGATGTAATAGGGCAAAATAATTAATTATATTTTTAATTACTAGTTGAAGATAAAATAAGTTTTACAATTTCTTAATAAATATGTAAATGTAATGTAATATTTTTAAAAATCCTTGGATATTGAAGACATACGAGGTGTGTAAATTAAGTAATGAGATTGATTTTTTATATTGTTTTTATTCAATGAAAATTAGAGTTCTACATTATCACCTTCAAAGTAAGTGCCTTGGGAAGTCACACGGCGCTGGAGACGATTTGCCCACTCTTCATAGCAGTGCTGGAACTCGGATACTGAAATTGCCTTCAGCTGGTCGGTTACGACAGCTTGGATGTCTTCGGGTGTCCCAAAGCGATGTCCTTTAAGGTGATTTTTCAATAGTGGAAAGAGAAAAAAGTCACAAGGACTCAAGTCGGGTGAATATGGGGGCTGAGGAGCCACAGGGATGCCTTTATTTGTCAGGAACTCACAAACTGAAAATGCATTGTGACAAGGCGCATTGCCATGATGCAGCACCCAGTTGTTCTTGATGTCTGGCCTCACACGCTAGACCCTTTTTTGGAGTCTTTCAAGAACTTCTCGGTTGATTGACTGTTTGGCCTTGCGGCACAAACTCTTTGTGGACGACTCCTTGGCTATCGAAAAAGCAAATCAACATTTTTTTAATCTTTGATTTGCTCATTCTTGCCTTTTTTGATCTGGTCCCGTCCTTCTCAAAATGCCTTAAACCACCTAAAAACCTGCGCCCTTGAGAAAACATGTTCTCCATAGGCAAATGTTTCTGTCGCACTGTTACCAAGTCTGAAGCAAAACGTTGTTCGACATTGATATCAATCATTTTCAGAACGCAGTAGACGAAACTACTCTGGCAAAAAAAAATACGGACAGCCGACTGAGTCCGCCGTGGTCAAACTCGTACTAACACAGAGCATCACATGTTCACTCACATTCCCGTTTAACCGGTAGCCCCCAGTGTTGCCACATCGAACGCTACGTTGCGAGTCTCATTACTTAATTTACACACCTTGTATTTCAAGGCAAAATTAAGTAAATTATAACTTCGTCTTACGCGTTATTGGAATGCTAGCATTTGAAAACACAGAAAAAGTAAACAATTTGTAATTTCGAATGATATAAATTGACATATTTTACTTTACTTGGAAGTCATTATATTACTCTTGATTTACAAATTTTCGACTAAAATTTTGGTATTATAAGATTTTGTAACATTGAAGAATATTTTTATGACGTAGTGGTAAATCCTGACCAATTTAGGATTATTTTCCTTGTGTAACAGTATATTATGCTTAAATGTTAGTTGGAAACCGATTTTGAAGAAACTTGTAATAGTTGAAGACCCTTATGATATGATTATTGCCTACCATGTCAATTTCATTATCTTAATCAGAATGAAAGTTATTTTCAAAAATATCCAAGTAGTAAGATCCCTTTGGAGAACCATATCTCAGTAACGTTGTTCCGGAGAACTAATGTTTATACAAACTTTTTATGGCACTACTTTTACCACCTTAAGTTTTGTACCAACTTTTCTAAACACCCTGTACATTAATATTAATAATTTTGATCGTTTTTGAAAGTCGTTACAAATTTAAAACGAAAAAAAAAAACATTTAATAATTGATCTTAAGGATCGCCTAGTACCTAAACTAAGCACAATTATTGCATTAAAATATCGACTTTATTTTGATGAAGGCGTGGTCGAATTTCATAGACATATTTTCGAATAATGAGTAGAATTCAGAAGTGCACGGAAATAAACGAAACGATTCTCAGATCATTTGCGTGAATCATTCTGTGCTACAACAGCAGCTTCTTTGTAAAATGCAATAGCTTTTTCGTCTCTATCAGAACGAAATTGCTGCGATAGCCTGCAGCTCGTTTAAATTAGGTTGCAACCTCGAAATATTAGTTTCTGCTAGAAGTTTTCATCTATATAGCGACGTCTTAATGACATACTAAAAGTTAGTAAATTGGGATGGTGGCAACATTGTTATACGCTGCACTTTAATGCATTTTCTATTGAATATTAGCGATAATAAAACGAGTCCTCTTGCCGTCTATATAAAACGTGAAACCTATGTGATAGCAAGGGCGGTGGATGACAATTCACATACAAACACTTTAAAAGAGGCGTACACTAATTAAAATTAAATTCAACTCACAAAAAACTTTAATAGTGGAGTATTAGACATTGGTTCATAATGCATTTAGCATTTTTTGGGGTCTTTCAAGAACTTCTCGGTAAAACTGTTGATTGACTGTTTGGCCTTGCGGCACAAACTCTTTGTGGACGACTCCTTGGCTATCGAAAAAGCAAATCAACATTTTAAAAGAGGCGTACACTAATTAAAATTAAATTCAACTCACAAAAAACTTTAATAGTGGAGTATTAGACATTGGTTCATAATGCATTTAGCATTTTTTTTATTGTATTTTCTGAATGGTTTTGTAATTTTGGTGCGATCTGAAAAAAATGTAATTCGTAATTTCGTGATTTTTCAAGAGAAAACTTGTTGAGGATCACTGATATGACTCCGATATTAAGATTCTTAAGAATCATGGTGGATGTGTATTCTACAGCGTTGTCAGTGTTACACTAATGACTTGGAATAGGCTTCAACAAAGTTAACTAGAATTTTTAGACATGTCAAAGAATGATTGAAATATGTTTATTTATAAAAATATTAATGCCCACCTCCTCCCCTTTGCATTCCTATACCTCACCAATAAAGTACCATATTTTACTTAATTACATTGTATTTCACCAAAAATATTAATTAAATACAGAAGGCACTTTAGAGAAAAACACTGCCAGTGAGAATAATACGATTTAGAACCGTTTTATACGTTAGTACCACATCTCCTAAAACAAATGCGTTACCGAAAGAAATTAGTTAAGTTCGGTTTCAGAAAATGCAAAGGTATCTCATATTAACCTTCAATTAACGTATATTGAAATTATTAAATCCCTTTCTACTAATATTACATGTTTCCACTTGTACATTGCCTTTGCCACAGCTTATTCCTTTGCCCTAGACCAGTGCACTTGGAGCTGGTGTGGGACATTTTGCCTACTGTCCGTTGCACCTATCTTTTTGCTTGCTATTGACACTGCTTTTAAATATTTTACCTTACCTTCTCGTGATTCTGAATACACACATCAAGCTGGTTATTTTGCTTCTTTCATGTTTTGTGTTTATTTTTAAAATCTGTTTCACCCACTGTGAAATACGAAATGGTTAGCACAGTTGACACACTGTTTGAGGCTATGTGTGTGTTAATCATAGTCTCTTGTGATTCTTAATAAAATAATTGAAGGGGACAATTTGTATGTCTTTGTATCAGTGTATACTGGAATTAACTTGTGAAACGTGGAAAACAGTTTAAATATTTGGTTTTCAGCAAGTAGGTAAGATTTTATGCACGTTTATGGATAATTTTTGGAATCATTGAACAAAGTAACTCGTTTATGGTAAGGTCAGATTGGGTTCATATTGGTGTGTAGCATACTACCTAGTCAATTTTACTTGGCTTATTGCTAAAAACAAGTATTTTCAAATTAGAATCAACCGCAAAAATGGAATTTACGTTAAAAAATTATTTATCTTACAGACGATATGGCAACTTCGCCTTCAATAAATCATATGGTTTATTAGGTTACGTCAATGGTCTATCTTGTCAGCGGACCTCAAACTGTAGATATTAAAAAAATGACTCACTAGGTCCATCTATATGACAAACTACACCTGCAATATTTAAAAAAAAAACCTTCTCAGACCTATAATTGTTGTATAAAAGTGGTACTAAGGTAAACTGACTTAATCGCCTTATTTTCCTCAGAGGTACCTTTACAGTATGACCCATTTTTTTAAAAACACCCTGTATAGTAGGATAAAAATAACTATAATATAAATAAGTACTGGTTTTTCAAATATAAGTAAGCGTCAAGATTTTAAAGGCTAAAGTAAGCTGTCGCAGAACCTACGTTTGACTGTTAAAACAAAGGAAAGGAGACGTTTTTAGGTCTCCAGGAAGAATCCCTTGGGTTAACAAAAGAATTAATAAGTAAGTTGGGAGGAAAATTGTATAGGTCAAACAACTTGGGGAAAGTATTTGAACTTGTCAATGTTCAGCTTGGGATTTAGGCCATGAATAATATTAAAAACAAGTTGTCGATGTACCACCCATTCGTTTATATACGTGACTAAACTTAAAATTACTTTTAATTGTCAAACACAACTTTTATCAACATTTACAGTTCATTGGCGTATCCATATTCTGGTTAACCGTAGACAATACATGGTTAATCTTAAGTTGGAGGTTGGAAGTTGTCGATGTAATACCCATTCGTTTATATACGTGACTAAACTTAAAATTACTTTTAATTGTCAAACACAACTTTTATCAACATTTATAGTTCATTGGCGTATCCATATTCTGGCTAACCGTAGACAATACATGGTTAATCTTAAGTTGGAGGTTATTTTAATGACATAGATTTTAAAAAAAACTAAGCAAATTCTTTAAGCAGTAATTTATCAAAATCTCAAAATATATGCTCTGTGCTCGTAAAATATATATTTTTCCTCGACAAACTTTTCATATAACCCCACATATAAGAGTCACATCGATTTAGGTCTGTCGTGAAGATCCACATGGACTGTCTAACATTTAAGAGTACATTTTCAAATAGTTCTGGAAAATGTTGTTAAAAAATGGAGTTAGTTTAAGCCAGTCCTTCCTTCTGGAGGAACAGATGTTCCAAGTAGCATTCAGTAGCGTTCATCATGGAAACTGTGAGCTTGACCAATAGAAAAAATGCAAGCATATATAGCCTGATCAGCATATAAAAGATATTCACAACTTAACTTTAAGGTCATTAATAAACAATAGAAATATAGTGGGCCTAAATTCGAACCCTGGCGGGACCCCCGATGTAAATATCTAGTTTTAATGAATTTTGTCAATTATAACATTTTCCATCATTTTCATCACGAAACTATCATGGTAGATTGTCAGAAGCTCAAAAGATACTTAATGAACATAATAATGAAAGTGGAAATAATATTTGTACTGTTTTACTGTGTTGAAAAATTTGTCAAAAGTTGAGATTTTGCCGCCTTAAACAATGAAAACAAAAACTCCAAATGTGCTAAGTTCACTAGACGTGTCAACTTATTTTTGATAATTTTGTGTGCTTTGAACCCTTCTCAAGTGGTACGCCTAGGTAATCGTCCCTCACATCCCAAACTCATCTATGTGATGTGAATTAGTTATTATTTTCGACCTCGAATAATTATAATATAAGATAATAACTGTAGAAACTGTTGTATCACTGTTTCAACTAAAAATAATGGATGTTATGTAATACAATTATTTTTATTGTCATTTTTGCAAGAGATATACGATTATATAAGCATAAATGAACTGAAGGACAAAATTACTACAACAATGGTAAAGAAAATGAAAATCAAAGGAATGGAAAGGTAATAGTATGAACCAAAATAAGCAGAAAAGTCTTAATAAACATGGATCCGCAAAGTAACGGTTGCAGAGATATGGACCACTATTCGTTTTTCAAACATTTGTAGCCGACGAAGAAACTGTGCGAAATCTACCAGGAGGATCTTGTGCCATCAACTGCTGAACTGGACAAAAATGGCAAGGATACAATTTTTCTTTGTGGAGTATACTGAAGCCAGAAGACTGACTTACACCAATAGCTGATGGAATTCGACGTGTGCTTGTTTGCGTATTTTCGACAATTCGCACTAAAACATCCTCTTCTTGCTCCGCCGCTAATACTTTAGCCCTTCCAACGTCTCGTTTAGGGCGAAATGATCCCGTTTCTCCTAATCTGCCGTACAACATCTTGAAAAGCTTGTGGCTCGGTTGTCTGTTATTTGGATATAACTCCAAGTACCTCGCTGCTGCATGAGGACCACAATAATTTTCTTGGGCATACACACATACCATGTTTCTCATTTCATCAAACGAATAATCATTATGACGCGGTATTTTAATGAAAAAAATCACAAACGAAGAAGAATTAAACTGTATAGTATTTATAAGTTGCTTAGAATTGACATAAATAATATATGACATTTCATTGACAGCGGCCTACTTCATTTAAGTCATCTTATTTAAAGGCGTACGTTCAAACAAATAATTTTGTAAAGAAATAATAAATCGTTCTTATTTCGAAAACGGTTAAGGTTATCGATTTTTAACAGGTAGAATTATGTAGAATTAAACGTAGTTTAATAATTTCTTATTGGAAACTCAGATTTTTAAAAGACAAAAATGTTTGACATGTTTATTTCAACGGAACACTGCAACTAGCGCATTCTAGATGTGATTGCAAAATAGTTACCATTTTCGTAATTACCACCTCAGAAAATATAAGTGTACAAACTTTCAAGACAATCCGTTCAAAGATACTCAAGATATTTAAAAAATCGAAAATATTTTTTCAACTTTAACACCCTGTAGATCGAAAAGGAGCAACATTCGACTAAGGCATATATGGCTTAATCGTTCTATTTTGAGATCAGCAACCTACCATTAAGCTCTGTCCCATTATTAATTAATCACTCTGTATACTTTCAATAGAGGAGGCAATACTTTGCAGATATGTTGAATGAAGAGAGTGTAAGGGAAGGAGAGGAGCACGAGGAGATGATACCGGAAAGGGAAGAGGAAGTGGATGTAGAAGAACCTACAAAAAAGGAAATAGATACAATTATAGAAGCTTTAAAGAATAACAAAAGTCCAGGAAAAAACGGAATAACAGCAGAGAACATTAAGTACGCAGGAGAGGATTTAAGACAAAGAATATACGAAATGATCCGAATGATTTGGAGAAGAGAATGTATACCTGAAGATTGGAGATATGCTTTGATTATACCAATCTTAGAAAAGGGAGATGCAACAGACTGCAGAAACTATAGGAGTATATCATTGTTAGATATAGGGTATAAAATTATGGCAACGTTAATAAAACAGAGAATAGAGGAAGGTCAACAACAGACCAAATCTTCATGGTGAAGGAAATTCTGACTACATGCTATGAATATGGGATCAAAACAATGGTTTTATTTGTCGACTTCAAGAAAGCATATGATTCGATCAAAAGGAATAAACTAAGTAAAATTTTGAAACAATTTGGGATACCAACCAAACTAATTAGGCTATTGGAAATGACCTTAGAAAATACTAAGTCCAAAGTACGAATAAAAGGTGAATGTTCGGAAGGCTTTACTATTGATACAGGACTGAGACAAGGAGATCAACTCTCAATTTCTCTTTTTAATTTAATACTAGAAAAGGTCATAAGAGATAGTCAGTTGAACAGAGAAGGACATATATTGTTTAAAAGTCATCAAGTTGTAAGTTATGCAGATGACGTGGCTTTTATTGCTAGAGATAGTAGGGAATTAGAAGAAGTAACGAGAAAACTTGTGGAGGAAGCACGTAAAGTGGGATTGCAGATAAATCAAGATTTTGAGAATAGGAGAACAAAAAAAGGATACCAATTTTAAAATGAGAACAGAGCATGGAGAGATGGAGTTTGAGCAAGTTCAAGAATATGTGTATTTGGGGGCGCTAATAACAGCTAACTGTGATGAGGAACAAGAAATAAATAGGAGAATAATAAAAGCAAACAGAAGTTCGGCAGCAGTCAACCACTTATTGAAATCAAAAAATTTGTCCAGAGGAGTAAAATTTAAAATGTATAAAACAATTTTGAGACCGACAGCGTTGTATGGTAGTGAAACATGGGTTCTCAATAAGAAGACAAGAGAAAACCTTTTAAGGTGGGAAAGGAAAATCTTAAGGAGAATTCTAGGGGGTAAGAAGACGGAAGAAGGCTATGTAAGGAAAAACAATGAGGAAATATATGCAATATACCAGACACCAATAATAGACGAATTTGTAAAAGCCAGAAGAGTGCAGTGGCTAGGGCATCTAGAACGTATGGAAGATGAAAGGGCAGTTAAGAAAGTAGTAGGGAGTGTATATATATATATATGTTTGAGGCTATGTGGCAATAGATCTAAGGGAGAAAAATGTAACGGATTGGAAAAGAAATGACAGAATGGAATGGAGGAAAAAACATAGCTCTGGGCCTAAAAGGCCTGTAAACAGCTTTATATATATATATATATATATATATATATATATATATATATATATATATATATATATATATATATATATATATATATATATATATATATGAATAATGTCGGATATTATAAATTACTAGTACAAGATAAGACGTTGATTTTAACTTTTTGTAGGTATATGTTTGCACATCGGTTTCTACAAACATTAACTTAGCCTCCAGGCTTTAGTTATCAAAGCACGACTTATGCAAACTCCAGAAAACCTTAACGGATAAATCTGAAAATTTATACATTTTTTACTTTCACCGAGAAAAGCAAATATGCAGAAAATCATCAAATAAAATGACGTAGTATAAATTGACTCTTTTAGTAATAATTTCATACGACCACATTTCGGCTGGTTTTGAAATTTCGAAAAAACGACTCACCCTGTATTATTATTACTGTTTCTCATATTCCAAAAAGGACTCCGGCTTTAAAGACAATTTGTTCCCGTCTCATCAGTGTTTGATGGACACCACAACGTTTTTTCACCGCATCCTAGGAATTAAATAAAAATTAGACCCTTAATAAAAAGGCTGCACTTTCCTGTTATTGGCCCACGGGCACTGTGAATGAATACTAATCTATCTGAGTGGCTCCGTAGACGGCATAATATATATTTTACTACTGGTTTTTATGTGGGAGATTATACGGTACTAGATAAGGGTCAAACGGACGCCGGTCGAAAAGGCAAGAAATAAGTGCCTCACACACGACGTAAATTCAGCAGTAAAATTTTTAATTCTAGGTTTTAGAACCGTTGAGCAGATAGATGAATTAATAATTGACTGAAATGGAACCCGAATGTTTCATCGGAAGTTTATGTTGTTTAAAGTGAAAACACCCTTCTGTCTTTGGCAAAACCATCCAAGAGCTAATCAGTAATTAATTTTTCTCTTGCATTAACTATGATTTTTATTAACAGGCAGAAGGCCGAAATAAGGGGGGTGGGGTGAAAATTACCCGCTTACGTATAATTTGCACTTACAAATTTTTTAAACTCAACTCGATAGTATGAGTCTACTGCAAGGATACAAAAATCTTGCATATATATTATCTTTGTTTAATTTGTTAACTGGTAAAATTAACTGCAGTTATATAGGGTGTTAAAAAAAGAGTGTAAAATATTTAAGGAGGTAATAGTATGAACCAAAATAAGCAGAAAAGTCTCAATAAACATGGGTCCGCAAAGTAACGGTTGCGGAGATATGGAATGTTTTATGTTTTTTAGCCCCTGTTTTTATTTTGCAAAAACGTTGTGTATTTTCTTATAATAGTTGGTTGATGTTTAGTGAAATAAACAGTGCGAATTTGACAGTTGTTCTCAGTGCACAAGTTTTCTTTCGCTATGGCTGGTTACTCTAACGCAGAATTAACAGACATGCATTTCATGTACGGTAGTGCTAATGGGAACGCCACCGAAGCGCGACGTTTTTATGTTGACGCTTATCCAAATCGCCTTCACAACGCATGTTTGGAAGAATTCACCAAAGATTGCGTGATACCGGTTCCTTGAGCAAACAGTGCCATTTATCCGAAAGACCAAGGTCGGTATCCACTCCTAGAGCAGAAGAAGAAATTTTAGCACTGGTAGAGCAGAATCCAGGTACGAGTGCGCGGAGAATATCAGCCGAGGTATGTAGGTCTCTCTTGTTTGGAGAATCCTTCCCGAGCAGCTGCTTTATCCATACCATGTGCAAGTGCCTTAAATCCAATAAATGATTATCAAGCACGTTTGGTTTTTTGCCGCTGGTTTCTACGTCATGATGCTGAAGACCCTTGTTTTCTTGCAAACATTCTTTTTACTGATGAGGCCGGGTTCACAAGAAATGGAGTGTTTAATTTTCACAATACGCATATTTGGGCCGACGAAAATCATCATGCTCTAATAGAATCTGGACATCAGGCACGTTTTTCATTAAACATTTGTATGGGTATTGTAGGTGACAGGTTTTTAGGTCCTGTTGTTTTACCAAACCTTTGAATCAGAGGCAACAAATGTGGTTCCAGCATGATGGTGCTCCAGCTCATTTTTCCATGGCGTTAGAGAGCATTTACACCAAAATTTTCCACATAGATGGGTAGGAAGGGCCGGACCTGTTTTATGGCCTCCAAGATCGTCTGATATGAACCCTCTAGATTTCTTTGTTTGGGGATATTTGAAGACATTAGTGTATGGTACTCCTGTAAATAGTCTGGAAGAGCTGCAGCTACGGATTAATCAAAAGTGTCAAGAAATCCAAACCAAGGAGGGACAATACAACATGTTCTTTAATCACATAGATATACTCCATCTGTCACTAAATTGTGTAAAACTCCAAGCAAGTCTTCAATAATATTTAATATATACACAGGGTGTCCCAAAATAGAAGGCCATACCATTAACCACATATTCTTTGGACAAAAATTTACCCAGTTTTACTCCTACTTTATTAATTATCAAAAATTTTTTAAAATTTTTCTTTGTCTGTTAATTCAGAAATTCTTTGATTAGCGATTTTAATTTGTTTAGATCAGCATTTTATATTTAAGTGTTAAACTTGCAGAATTTGGAAAAATAAATCTGTAAAACGCTAAAATTTCGTTGTATCTTGGTCAAATAGCAAATTCAGTGCCTTGAAATTGATTTAAAAATCTAAATATCGTGAGAGATTCATTATTACTATCCATGAGCCTATCGATAATACGATATATTTATATCAGGTATGTTAAAAATGTAGTCTTACCCTGTAATGAAGTTTATTTTTATTTACTGTAAATTAATACTTGCTTTGTCCTTAAAACCTAATCACCTAATTTTGAGAATATCAAAGAAATCACGTTCAGTATAGCAACTAATCAACCATAGGAAATTCAAAATACAATTAAAAATATCAAGCAATCGGTTAATTGCATAACACACATTATACGTCGTCCAATTTGCCGGAAAACAGAGTGAGAGAGAATAAGAGGCGCCAGAAATCGGGCCTCAAATTAGGACGGGAAACATCGACTTTACAATTTTTAAGATTATTGAATAGAGCTTTGTCTGTGGAATTGTTCATTAGCATAACTAGATGTTTGGTATGACTTCTTTGATAGGAACTGTAGGAGATTTGATATTATATATTAGCTTAACATACCTTTCTAATACAGCAAAAAATGTTACAAAAGCTAATAATAAAGAATATATGGGTAGATATTGTGGGTGTAATTCAACGCTGGTTGGGGCTTTAGTCCGCAGAGTGGTAAGTTTTACACAATATTGTTAATACCTAAAAATATACAATAAAAAACGATTACATAAAGGGCAATTTTTTTTATTAATTAAATAGGTAATTGTCATGTTTAATTTAAATTCATTGACAGGTTAAAGTCACTTTTGACATTGTCGATATTTAATTTCAAATAATTTTAATTTATTGATACAATAATTTTTATAGTTCGATATTTGACTCAACTTAAAGGAGACCACCTGAAAAAGCAAACCTAAAAATGCAGAAATAGGTCAGATCTCATCTATTGTGGTTGAATTTTCGAGTTCCCACAGTTTCAAAAGTGAAATAGATATTTGTAGAGTGTTTTCATTAAACCAGGTTAGTAAATTTAGCAAGTTTAATTTTTTTAGATTATTATTGAATAGAGCTTTGTCTGTGGAATATTGTTCGTTACCATACCTAGTGGTTTGGTATCAGAGAGCATATATATGACTTTATTGATAGGAATTGTAGGATATTTGACATACAGGCTGTATCACATAAGAGGGCCACTCCCATGTATCTCGCTTAATATGCGAGACACGTCAAAAATCTTTAATTGTTTTTTGTTGCATTTTTGGAGGCCTTTATGCTCGTAAAAACAAATTTGAGATCCATGGCCAACTTTATGAGTAATAACAAAAAACCTCTAAAGTGCCCAAACGTTAAGGCAGTCTAACTTTTTTATTTTAAGAGATAGAGAAAACTTATTGGTAATAAATTTTTATTGCAAAATTGATACCTTCCACCTGATATAAACAGATTTTTGAAATATCGTATGTGGTTCGCTCCGCCCTCTAGGCGGATAAATAATTTTTTTATTGACGCAGGCTATGGCCACAGAAAATTGCCTGTTTTTTCGTCTTTCATGCAATATACTACATGTTGCCCTTATCTTTTGTATTTATTACATTTTTTTTTCAATTTTAGTTAAAAAAAATGTACCTAAATATTTTCGTGTTGCTCAAGATAATGTAGAACCTGTTTTAAAGACGCCAACTGCAAAAAAATAATAAACAGAATGTACTTTTTTATGTAAAATACAGATTTCCTTATAATATTATTGGAGACTTTAGATTATGGACAACCCTCGTATTATTATTTAGATTCACAAAAACTCGCCGTGACTCACGCTACGTCACCTCACAAAGCTGCGTCTCATTTTGCGCCGGGCTTAAGGCGGAACGCACACCAGAGCGATTTGATTCTTGAGATGCGATAAATATGATTAAATTAATATCAATGGACGAGAAAAACGTCCTCTTCACTTGATAACTCATTAATGCTTTTGAAAACAATTATTAAATGAATAAAATAAATCGTATTTCGCTCATACACCTTTGTGTGGAAAATAAACAATAATTGTATGTCATTATTGTCGTAGCGCCTGTGGCGTATTATTTTGGGCATCCTAAAGCGGTATTTATACCAGGGTGATACAATTAGTAAGATACGATATTAGATACATTAAATAAATATTTTGTAAGATCAAAATAATTTTGCACATAAAATGTATAGCCTACTTTCAATCGCTATACACCTAAACAACGGCAACTTCAGTATTACAATTTTTCTCACTCTCGGTATATAATAATTTAATGTAAACTGTACATTTCATATAATCAGGTTGATCTTGCAAAAACGTCAGATTCGGCACGTATATTTGTTTCCCTAGAAGATATCGGAAAGGGTGTATTCCTTAACTAATTTTTTACAAGGATTTTCAATATTTGTACATATTTAGTATCCTTGGTATAAAACAATAGCGCAATTTTGGAATTATAATTTAATTTAAAAACATACGAGCCATTCCCCAAAATTTACATCTCGTTAGCGGCAAAATATGACGACCTTACCTATACAGTATGCGCCAAAAGTATGGAATAAATTCAATAAAAACGAAACAATTATTTTTTGGGAAAAATACATATTTTAGCGTAAAATGCGATTTTCAAATGTCATTTGTTTTCGAGTAATGACGTCATCGATTTTTTTTTAAATGGCAACACCATATTTTTTGCCTTGATTCTGAAAGATCGTTTAATTCTCTATCAGACAGTACTAAAATTTTGCCCTCTTACGTAGCAAAGTTTTCGAGTAAATGACGATTGAATGTTAGAAAACATAAATCAATTAAAATAAAGCAAAAACGATATCAAGTTTAGTTTTTCGCCAGATCTTACACCTCTTGACTATTTTTTATGCGGATACTTGAAGTCAAAAGTGTACATTAATAAACCACGTAATTTAGAAGAACTTCAAAATCGCATTCGGGACGAAATACGCAGAGTTACCCGAGAAATCATTCATAATATGCAAGAAGAATTTCTTCACAGACTTGCGCATTGTCAAGAAGTTGGTGGATGGCAATTCGAACATTTAATTTAAGTATAAAATTTAATCAATTGTATTTTATTTTACATACCTCAGAATTGTTACTTTTTTATGGATAAAATTTACGTTTTCTAACATTCAATCGTCATTTACTCGAAAACTTTCCTATGTAAGAGGGCAAAATTTTAGTACTGTCTGATAGAGAATTAAACGATCTTTCAGAATCAAGGAAAAAAATATGGTGTTGCCATTTAAAAAAAATCGATGACGTCATTACTCGAAAGCAAATGACATTTGAAGATCGCATTTTAAGCTAAAATATGTATTATTTAAATTAAAAATCGACCTGTTCGACGATTTTTCCCAAAAAATAATTGTTTTGTTTTTATTGAATTTATTCCATACTTTTGACGCATACTGTATACAAAAATGTATCATAGTGTTAAAGATGAACCTTTAAAATGTTTTTTTCGCATACCACTTTGAAATTTTATATCTACTATATTTTATACACTTTTTCCTGACGTACGTCTATGGACGATAATTTATAACGTCAACTTTATTTAGAATATTTTATTACTCTTGATAATTTTTCGTAAAACTCTTAATTTTCGAGATTTTTGAGCATGCAACATTAGAGATAGTGGCACCAGAATGGGTTACACTTAATAATATTTTTAAATTACAAAATACAAAGGAACAGTTGTAATGTTTTAACTTGCTCTAACTTATTTTATACAGAGTGTCTTTGAATACAGGGTCAGCCAGATGTGCCGTTTTTACATAAATAAATATGTTTTATCAATATAAATTCGCGTGAGGAAAAAACAGAGACTTAAGAAACAGATTTACTAAAAACGAATTGGATCTATGTTGGATCTATTGGATCTAGCCATCGATCATTGTTGGCTACAATTGTATCAAGAAGAAGTAAGTAACAATAAAATAAAAATCATTTAACATCTCTATGGAAGCAGATAAACAAATTTTAAACTGTCAAACTTGACATACGTTTAATATTTTTGCTACTATTTTGAGAACGAAAACAGAGAGTTTTTAGAAACATCAATAATACGGAAGTGCGCGATAGTGATGTGATTTTTGTTATTTTTTACTTATCTGCTTTTTTTAGTGTAAGATTTTTTGGTTAGGCAAACTTAGTTTTCAAAATAACCCTTGACGTATCCGTTTGACGCAACGGCTTACTTAATTAATCTTTATTATTTTTTCAGAAGTATGGCAAAAACCCAACAAAACTAAAGAAAAACTAAAATTATGCCACAAATAAATAACTTCAGACAATATCTTTGAAATAATTTTATAAAACACTATTTTTACATTTCTTACGTCATATTTTCTATCAAATCTATTATTATATTACATGGATAAAAAGAGAATACAAATATGCACCAAAACAACTGAAAGTTGAATGTCGCCCAACTGACAGTTTTAAATAAATGTTGTTTTTTTATTATCACCCTGTAGGTAATTTCCTCCTAAAAATAATATCTAGGGTTGCTTATAGTTAAATGTTTGGAACACAACCTGTATACGGCCACACCCTGTATATAAATGAATTAATATGCTTTCATAGTTTTATATTTTATTGATATAAATTTGAAGAAAACATAACACGAAACAAATACTGTGATGTGAAATTAAAAAAAAGTGATACCATTAACATTACAGAATTAAAAAATATTTAAGGATAAAAAATTTGTTTCCAAAAACTTCCAACGATAACTATGCCTGCAACCAGCGGAGCAACAATGGAAAAGATAGCCATCCAGGTAGTAACACTACATCCACAAAAGTAGCTAGCTGTGTCATGTATTTCATTACAAGAATCCGTAGTATTTTGGTAGCTACTAGTATCACATGACTGAATATCTCCGTTACTAACAGAAAGACGACTGGGAGCCCCGTCATCAGACACAAATGATTGATTCATTGCAGGAAGTTTCACTGTGACAAGTTCTGTCATAAGATTATCACTAGCACCACTATTACCACCACTGTTAAATCCTTTGTCAATCAAAACGCCCTTCTCAAGTAAATCGAATGGTAGTTCCTCAATACAAGCATCATTTGCAGAATCACGTCTATCCTTATTCAAAATCCCTTTTTCAACCAGATCCAGCAACAGTTCTTCCACACAAGAACCACCAGGACTTGAACTATCAGAACTCTCCTTCTGTATCGACACTTTTTCGACAACCTGATCAGACAAGAGTTCTTCTACATAACAATCACTCACAGTTGAATCACTACGCACGAATATTTTGTTGTACTGCGATATACCTTCTGTAACTGTATCTGGAGACGGTGTTTTGACAGAACCAGATTCGAAGATTTCATCACTTGTCTCCTTTAAAGGCTTAGTACAAGTGGTGACGTCACTATTGTCAACCATGGTGTATCAATTACCTACACGGTATGTTGTCTAAAAGGAAATAATTGATTCACAATGTGTATCCAATCCCCACCAAAATCAGGTTGCGATGCAACGAATGCAATAATTGATAAATGAAAAGAATGCAGAGTCAACTGTTGGTTTTGTTATTTTTTATCAGCCGATGCAGCCAAAAGCATGAAAACAAACCGTATCGCTACAGATGATTATTTATGTTATCAACGCGATGCGTTCTTTAAACCAAAACACAACATATTCTTTTACAGGGTGACCAAATTTTTGTCACACTACATTTTAAATGAAATATCAAACACAAATTCCTTCTACATTTCTTGGGCACTATTGTACTTTTTTTTTGTTATAACAAAAAAACAGCAGCAAGTTGTGAAAGTAATATTTGATAAAGTCGAATAAAAATTTAATGTATCATGAAGTAAGAAATATTGCGATTAAAAATTAAAAAAAAATGAAGCAAACTTACAAGCAATAATAATACAGAAGGCTATCGTGCTAGCGCGTAAAGAAGAAATTAAAGAAATAGTTTCAAACTTGAAAGAAGAACCCAGAAGCCTTGGAAGTGACAGCTGAACTATTTAAATAAGAACGACAGGAACTAATTGGCCAATTGCAGGAATTATTAGGGATGGTTTGTGTAAAGAAAAAACTGCCAAAGGAATGGATGGAAGCAGTAATCTGCCCTGTACATAAAAAGGGAGATAAAGGGGAATGCCAGAACTACAGGGGAATAGCATTGCAGAATGTGACCACTAGCCATTTATATATATAAAAAAACAAATTGGTAACAGAAGTGGAAGATAAAATTGTATAATATCAATGCGGCTGTAGACAAGAGAGAAGGACAGTAGACCAAGTAGATAAACCAACCAAAGTTTTACTTATAGACCATCGACAAGCATACGTCAAAATAAAAAAAAAACTATATAAGGCTGTGGAAGAATTGGAAATCAGCAAGAAGATAACGAACATGATAGAGTAGAAGTAGACAATAGTACCACGGCGTAGCTTAAAGTTAAAAATGGGATGAAACAAGGATATTCATTACACAGCCCCACAAAAAAAAATTCATACACAAGAGAGTGACATATGTATTCCCATGTATTTTTCGACGCTGAATCCGATCCCGAGCTAAGAATTGGGCCTACACGTCTGGAATTGGTCAGGGGCCGAAAATGGCCTGAAATGCGGTTCCCGGGATAAGGCGAAGTCGACGCTGAATTTTGGAGCTAAAGCCGGATTTGTGCTCGAAAAGTTTATGGCCAACTGAAATTCCGGGTTTGGGTCCGGGAAAATGACCCCTTGGGGCGGGAAAATCCTGTTTTGGACGTCCCGGTCGCGACTGTGGTATTTTCGTGTGTTTTTCAATTCTGGACGTGAGACTGGGTGTGAAAAGTTTTTGGTCAGCTGAAATTCCCAGTTTGGGTCCGGGAAAATGGCCCATTGGGGCCGGAAAATCATATTTCGGACGTACCAGTCGTAAAAGTGGGATTTTCATGTATTTTTAATCCTGGTCCTTAGAGTATGCTCAAAAAGTTTTTGAACAGCTGAAATTCCCAGTTTGGGTCCGGGAAAATGGCCCACTGGGGCCGGAAAATCATATTTCGGATATACCAGTCGCAACTAAATGCATCGAATGAACGGAAGTATATAAAAAATACAGGGAAAACATGCAAGTTTGAAAAAGTAAAACAATTCACTTATTTAGGAACTATATTTGCCAGAAAACCAAAAATAGGGGAAGAAATTGAAGCCAGAATAACATCAAGAAATAAATGTGTAGCAGGACTGCAGCAAATACTGAGAAATAAAAATATTTCTGGGCAAACAATAATAATATTATACACGACAGTGGTAAGACTAGTAGTGACACAAGAACAAACAGGACTAGAAGTGTGTATTATTCTTGGGATACCTTGTATTTGTTGTCACCTTAGTAAAGGTATCACACTGTATAAATCTAGTGCGGAACACGTGCATTCGATTGGCCTTAATTAATAATCAGCTACAGCAACTTTATTTTAAAACAAACAAAGTTACCTACTGTTCCAATTTTGAATATTTATGTTTTTCTTTCCTGATACAAATTATAACTGGAATCTGTGATATATGCTTTAATTTGGATTGGTAAAAGGTGGAATAAAACATATCTATTTAATTCAAGGTAACACAGTAAATTGTTCTCAAACCATTTAAATGTACATGATTTACTAATGTATAATATCAATATTAGAAAACCGACTAAATTTGTGATATTTTCATAACTATACAACACAATTATTTGCGGTGTTGTGTCAAAATGGCAGCCAGCTTATAAAATAATTTGATTGTAAAAACCATAGTTAAATGAATAGGTAATCTAGATACATATTTTTACGTAAAATTTTTCTTCCATCAGTGGCGTGTGTACGGACAGATCTTCGGGAAATTTTAATTAAAAAAATGGTACGCCAATGTTTTTTTAGAAACAAAAACTATTTATAGAATCCTTGATCAATTTACAACAGAAAAAGGCTCCTTACTTTTTCGTTTGACACACCGTTTGCCAGTAAAAAATTAAAATTCTTTAAGCAACTGGATTTCAAACAAATTTTAATCTGTCGTAGTAGGCCATGAAACAAAAAAAAAACTACTACTGTCAGTGTTTTTGCATTTTATAATGACAGGTAATTGAATTGTGTCAGGTAATTTCGAGTTATTGTTAACATTGTTATTAGAGTGTTGTGTAAGTATTAATCTGAAGCTAAAAAAATTATAAGCTAAAGCAAGAAGTTCGCTATGACACAAACAAAACAAGGTCTCATCATTTTGCTGTTTCAAATTTGTTTTATAGAATGGCTTGTCAATGTTAATTTTGAGTGAAAATAAACGTTTTGTACTTGTTATATTACTATTTTTGTTTTACAACTGATAATGTCATTACATAATAACTATATTACAATACAGCTATTTGCTCTTAGAAATAAAATTGTCTCCAAGTATCTTTTGACATAACAGTTTTATAAATTGATAACCCACATCTAAAAAGCAATTATATATTTTTTTTATAGCGCTGTTAGAATTACTACAGAACGCTACTAAAAAATTATCATAAAACGCTTTAGTTTTATTAGCTAAAATGTTTTATAACCCTGTTGCAGAAATATTTATAAAATAGTAAGATATTTACCGTGAAATATGTTTTATAATTTAGCGGCCAAAACGTTTATGTGATAAATTTATTTATTTCAAATACTGACAACAAAATAACGTACTTGCCGCTAATAATAATAACAACATACATTATTGTTGCTAAAGAAAGGTGATCCATTCATAATTTCTAATTATAGACCTAGTAATTTATGAAAATACAGGGTTAACTATGACTAAGTACAGAAATTTTAACCACGTGCTCGGGGAGGCTTAAAAGACAATAAAACAATTATTCCAGAATTTTAGCACGATATTTAAAAAATGGGGCAAAACCTTTTTTCCTACGGAAAGTCGACGCCTGTGATAAGCATCGACTGAGATGGCTTAGATCTATAAATATAGCTTACATCTGTCAACAATGTCAACTACCATGCGGTCGTCATTTTGCAGCGTTGCAAAATGCAGAAACAACAAAAATTAACATTCTTATTAACAATTAATCCAGTTAGCTCCAATATTTTGCATTCGTTTTTCATTATTTCGTTACAAACTGACAAAACTACACTCATTACAACCACTCACTACCGATAAACACACTTCCCGTAGGTACAGTTAGATAAAATGCCTATTTATTATAAGAAAATTGAACGAAAGGAATGGGTAGGTACTAATAGATAATAGAAAACTTATAATGCACCCGCGGTAGTCTTGTCCTATAACCTAGAAAAACAAAACGGTGGACTATATTGTGGAAAAATATCTGTTCCCGACACTTATCCCTTTATTTAATAACTATAAAACGTTTAAAAGTAGAATAAGATAATAAAACCTGAAGAAGAACACAAAACTACAATGTCAACACAGGAATTGAATTCTGACGTGATAGCGAATTTTATCGTTGCTTGTTGGTTGCCTACTCTGACTGTAAACGTGCGGATTTAATATAATATCGAAAAAAAATGTTTTTTCTCTTTATAAATAAGTTTGGAATGATGATTCCTTTAGTTCTTAATTTTCTCTATCCGCTCTTAAAATATTTGTACTTAGTCATAGTTAAATCTGTATACAGATTTAACTTTTACTTTGGGAAATCTCGGAGCTGGAGATACTGGTCGCCAAAAAAAGTCGATTCAGCCAAATATGCCTTATCCGAATGTTGCTGGTTTTAAAAATACAGGGCGTTCAATGCTAGAATTTTATTTTGAAATATGTCGGAGTATTAAAAAAAATTGGCACAATTATGTTTTTTGGCACGGCAAATACGAATTTTTAACTAATTTTGACGTCACTAGTAGAGGGCGCCACTTATGGCGCAGCATGTTTCTTTTAAATGGCAGAACTTTTTTGCTGTTTAGTGTATCCATCTATCGATTGAAACAATCGATTCCCCTATCTGCCTTTTATACTGAAAATACAGCAAAATGTTACTTGAAAAAGTTGTTCAGAACGGTAAATTATGAAGACTCGCAAAATTTCAAAGAGATCGGCCTGCTTTGATAAAATCTTTGTACTTGTTAAAAGATGGTTTCAACATCAAACCTCGCCGATCTTCTTGAAAGTCTTCATAATTTACCGTTCTGAACAACTTTTTCAAGTAAAATTTGCAGTATTTTCAGTAGAATAGGCACTTTACCTGAAACGATAACGGTTTTCAATCGGTGCCATTTAAAAGAAACATGGTGTGCCACAAGTGGCGCCCTCTACTAATGACGTCAAAATTAGAAACAAATTTCAATTTCTCGCCCGAAAAAACTCCCGATTTACAAATTTTATGTAAATATTTGAATTTCTTAAGAAGTTATTTACAAATATCGAAAATAAAATTTTAAATTTGACACCCTGTATCTTTTTTATTATGCGACTTAGGATATAGGTATGTTAGGTTAAATCGATTTATTTTCACCTAAAGAATCTGTGGTCTAATTTTTGCTATTTCATTTAACAACACCCTGTAAATATTATTATTATTATTATTATTATACTGTTTTGCTGGTTAAGAATGATTTCAAATGTTTACTTATTACGTATTACATGAGAAAAATTTTAAATATTAAGGCTTGAAAAATCGTAACCTCACGATCTTATCTAATTCACTGTCACACCCTTATCTGTCCTTGTTGTTGGTTACAACAATAATATTTCGCTGCACGTCATTGATCCGCTGCAAGATATTAATTCATTAAATCAAACACATTATTTTGGTATTCCATGTGATACCATGGGCTGAATTAAGCAACACAGATTGTAAACGAAGACGTTTAAGGAACTTAATCATACAAACTTTATCAACTGCTATGTCTAATGTAAACCTGAACAAAATATTACAGTAACGCTTGTAACTGTAGTATATAGATGCATCGTCAATAGGGAACCGAATTTAAATTTAATGTTTCATCTCAGTTCTCAGAACTGTTCGCAGCAAGGTTTAACTTCAGCACAAATGTTTGCTGCTGCGTATTTAAACATTATCCGAATAATGCAATCCAACAAAATAAATAGTGGTAACGAGCTATCCAACTAACACAGCTATGTATACAGGGTGTATCACAAAATTTACATTATACACCACAAATTAGCACAAAATGAGTCAAATATTTTAGAACAGTTAAAATGTTTAAGTTATTTGTACGCACTGATAAAAATGGGTGGAAATTTCTATGTTGCTATGCCCTTTTTACATAATACTCACCGGCAAAAAAACCGGCCATTAAAAACTAGCCCCAATTCTAAAGTTGACTTCTTCGCGAACCGCTCATTTCATTTTGACGATCTTTTTTTAAATTATACATTGATTTCTCAGGAACGGATGCTATGTCGGAAATTTTTATTCGGCATATACGGGGCGCAACAAAAAGATGAAGTTTTCTTCCCGAAATTTGCGACACCCTGTGGGGTGCAGCAGCTACAGTCGCTGTTGCTAACTGGAGTCACACTGTATCTTTTGGAGATACACTGTTTTAAAACGAACGCCTCGGGAAAAGGCTTCGCAGGCAGAAATTTCTACGTGTAAGTAACCAAGGCGGCGGCAGAAACTAATTGATTGTTTGAAATATGACAAGTAAGAGTTTGTGAACGGTTGTCAAATAAAAAATGCCATTTTCTGCGACGGATGTTGCTCGCATTGCGGCTTTAATTGAGGAAATGCACTTCAGGAATAATTTGATGCAATTCCACAAGGATTTGTTACAAACTTTATTGATTCGATGCCATATCTATTGAATGAAGCCATTTTGAAGTGAGGAGGTCACACTAGATATTAATTCCTTAAAATTTGTTGATCTTTTTTAAAAATTTCAATTGTTTTCACATTAAATCTACGTTTTGATGTTTACTTGACTTGTATTCTGAGTTTTTTCCGAGGCGTACGTTTTAAAACAGTGTATCTCTAACAAAAACAGAGATAACCAAAATGTTCACAGAAGATGAGGCTACAGAGTGACTTAGCAACAGCGACTGTACCTGCTGCACCTCACAGGGTGTTAAAAATTTCGGGAAAAAACCACCGCCTAAAATATTTCGCACTTATTTACAAACACCCTGTATGTT
This sequence comes from Monochamus alternatus, assembly GCA_037114965.1. Classification (NCBI taxonomy): domain Eukaryota; kingdom Metazoa; phylum Arthropoda; class Insecta; order Coleoptera; family Cerambycidae; genus Monochamus; species Monochamus alternatus. The sequence continues at coordinate 10,474,129 of CM073432.1, read as the reverse complement.
TGGTTAAAGTGCAGTATTTTGGGACCGCCTACATGCTGCTTTGTATCGGTTTTTATTTTATTTTTATTTTATTTTTATTTTATTTACTCTTAAAATATCCAACGGGTATAACCCACTTAAAGGATAAGTAATTAAACTAACAAAGTTACAGTAAGAGAAAAAAAAATACTTAAAAAGATACCTACATATTAAAAATCGATTGTATAAAATAAAATATAAGTAGTATAAAAGTCTAGACAAATAAAAACAGTTTAAAATTTAGTCAAAATAAAAAGTAATATACCTGAAAGTTAAGTATTAGATAATATAAAAATAACATAAGAATTAAAAAACAAATAAAAATTACTAAACAAGATAAAAATGAATAAAAAGAAACAAGAATATACACACGCACCTATTGAAAATACTTTTTAATATCACGTACACCACAAAAGTTAATGCCAAAACCCTCCATATTATTGCTATTGTTCAGCATTTGATACAAAGGCGACTTCAACAACATATTTGTACGGGCAAAGGGTAACATAAACAAATCACAATTCCTAGAGTTCAATCTGGGGACTCTAAATAATAAATCTTTGGTAATGCATTCACATCTAATTTGAAAATGGATTATTTTATATAATAAAATAATACCATGCATGGTACGTCTACTGGCAAGACTTTGTAGATTAAAACGGGCACAAAATAATTCCTGTGGAGTACCTTGAGTAGGATAAACTCCATCTAACAAATATGTGGCAGATTTAAAAAATCTTCGTTGGACTCTTTCCAGTAATGATGTATATGTAATATAAATTGAATTCCATATAACTGAACCGTATTCAAGTTTGGATCTCACAAAAGTTGTATACAATAATCGCAAAGTAGACTGATTCCTGAAATCTTTAGAGTTTCGTAAAATAAATCCCAAACTCCTGTATGCATTGGATAAGGAACTGTGGATGTGTTGTAAGAAACTCAACTGAGAGTCAAAAATAACACCTAAGTCTTTAATGCTATCAGGCCTCTTGAGAATGCTGTCTTGCAACATGTAATCAAACATGATAGGTACTTTTTTCGATGGAACGACATAACAACACTTGCTGATATTAAGAGGCAACATATTTCTGCTACACCAGTGAAACAAGGTTATTCTGTAGATTCTCACAGTGCAAAACAGAGTTAATTTGACAAAATAATTTTACGTCGTCAGCGTATAATAGGTATTGTATATTAAGATCCTCCGCAATATCGTTAATAAATATATCAAATAGAAGAGGTCCAAGTATGGACCCTTGGGGAACACCTGATGTTTGGAGAAACGTGTCAGATTTGAATCCACGATATTGCACATATTGGGATCGATTACAGAGGTATGACTGAAATAATTTTAATAAACCAGTACAGAGGCCTACGTTGTTAAGTTTATTTAACAACTTAGAGTGGTCGAGCCTGTCAAACGCTTTAGAGAAGTCTGTATATATGACATCAACTTGACTTCCAACATCGAGAACTGCAGAAATGTATTGAGTTTTACATAATAAATTAGTAATTGTGGAACGACCTTGAATAAACCCATGCTGTTCGGGAATAATAATATTTGAGGTATGATATGACATAAAGCTGTGCAAAACAAATTCGAACACTTTACAAAAATTATAATTTGTAAATTCATTTTTTGCTCCTTTCTTATGGACAGGCGTTATACGGGATACTTTCCAAATATCTGGAAATACTCCAGACACAAGTATAAGATTAAAGAGAATGAGTAAAGGCTTGGAAAAGATTACAGCACAATCTCTAAGCAAGAATGCCGGAATTAGATCAGGGCCCATACACATATTATTTTTTAATCTTTTAATAGCTTTTATTATATCAGTATCCGAGATTTTCATCAAATGCAAAATATGACAATTGTTACTTTCCACAAAGTTATTAAATTCATCTGAGACAACAAATGCATCAGAAAAGAATGTCGCAAACGTGTTAACGATTAATTGTGAATCATTTATCTGGTGGTTATTACTTATCATAGAAGAACACCCAGTATATCTCAAAAATGGACGGAGATTGCGTTAGTTTAATATCTTTAAAATTAATTAAAAGTATAATAGATAATAATAAAGGATACACGTACTATATTGTACGAGTTTGTAAAATCCTATTGAAGCATATCGGTCGAAAAATCAATTTTTCCAGAGAAATTAAATAAAAACGAAATTTCCCTTAACCTTCACTCCCTTACGGAATTAAAATCAAAATACTGAATACACACATAATTGAAAAATTCTACTCTGACTGGCATTTACCTTTCTTGCGCCGTTCGACGGATATTGGTTGGCCATCCTCCCTCCTCCACATAATCTTAGGCGTGGGAAATCCATCCGCTTTACACGTCAAACTAATATTCTGGTTTTCTCGTACTGCAACTGTAGATTGCGTGCTCTCCGTATCAATGATGTTAGGTGGAACTGCAAAAGAAATCACAATAAACCCTTTTCATGCTTTAAATTATTGGCGGATTCTATTCTTATATTTTCAATTCGAGACTTTTGTGCTACAGTGGAACGGAGGGGGCCATATGTACTTTAAGTTGATTGAATGGCCTGGTGGGCTACTATATAATTTCTCTTCCCTTTTGATTTAATATTCTCTCGAGGAGTATTTTCTCCGAGCATTTTATTTATTTTATCGAAAGTGATTAAAGACGCATTCCGGGAAAATAATACAGCTATATGTGTAATCAATTCCAGGAATAAAATGTATTGGACTTTTATTGATCTTTTTTATTGTTGGGTTTAACAATTCCTTAGTATTATTGTTGTTTTTTAAAGTTCGGAGACCGATCACGATCGAATTTGTTGATAAGGGAGTTAGTTACAATGTCTAATGTAGTGACTGGGATCTGGGAAAGTACAGGGATGTCCAGAAGTACAGAATAAAATTCGTATCAACAGTGAATATGTTTAAAACGCCAAACCACGTTAACTGATTGATTTTCTGCTATTTTAAATTTAAAAAAAAATGATTTCAAAATTGTAAATTCAGGGTCATATATAGCTCCTATAGTCTGTTTGGAAATGAAAGAGAGTAATAAAACCCCGAGATAAGAACCGGCCATGGGCGTGGTAATATTTCGTTTCAGATAATTATCGGGTAACACTAATGCTAACAGGTAATGGGTGTACATTAGTTTATTTTACTGGATACATCATAGGGCAGGAGCCAGTGCATTGTGACGGATCAATCCAGTCTTAGAGAATATACGAAGACGTGCTAGTGCAGTAGAGTAAAATTTGACTTGTGTTTAGTGACTATTGTGCCAGTGGATATAATATTGTTTGGGTAAAATGTCGAGCTTATCAGATTACGTACCTGCTAAACGCGTGAAAATATGTGCGCTGTCTCAGAATGAGAATATTATTATATTAAATGTATTTAATGAACTGAAATACCAAAATCCTACCAACAGTGTTGACGACATCGTGGAAAAGTGTTCCAAAATGACAGGGATTGGAAAATCGACTATCTACAGACTTTTAAAGGAAACAAAAATGAACAAGATAGTGTAAATCCCCCAAAATCATCTACAGGGAGGTCAAAAGTCGTTATAGATGATTTCTTCAAAAATGTCATTCACAGAAAAGTACACTCATTTTATTTTGAAAAAGAAATACCAACGCTAAACAAAATTTTAAGTGAACTTTCAGAGGACAACGATTTGCCAAAAATCAATAGAAGCAAATTATGGGCCGTCTTACGAGAGTTGAATTTTTGCTGGGAAAAGCAGAACAGGAAGTCAGTTCTTATCGATAAAGATGAAATTATTTGTTGGCGAAGATCCTACTTAAGATCAATTAGAAAATTCCGTGACGAAGGGAGGAATATTTATTATATAGACGAAACTTGGGTCAACGAGGAATATACTGTAACAAAAGTATGGCAAGATAAAAATGTTAAAAGTTTTCGACAAGCATTTTTGGATGGACTTTCAACAGGGTTCAAGGCACCTTCAGCTAAAGGACGAAGATTAATAGTGACACATATAGGTAGTGCCAGTGGTTTTGTAGATGGCGGTTTACTTTTATTTGAATCTAAAGATACAAGTGATTATCACGAAGACATGAACGCAGATGTTTTCGAAGAGTATTTTACACAGATGCTGGATCTTATTCCTCCGGAGTCTGCAATTGTCATGGATAATGCCAGTTACCATTCACGGTAGACCGAGCAGACGCCTACGACTGCTTGGAGGAAAGCCGATATAATTCAATGGTTATCCGGAAAAAACATTTCTTTTGAAACAACTATGGTAAAAAAGGTACTTTTGGCACTTGTCAATCTTAATAAAGATGAGAAAAAATATGTTATCGATGAAATGGCAACAAATCGCCAAATAATGGTACTACGGTTACCGCCTTATCACTGTGAACTTAACCCAATCGAATTAGTCTGGGCGCAGGTAAAAGGAGATGTAGCACGAAATAATACGACGTTTAAATTAAGTGACGTGAAAATTTTGTTAAAAAATTCCTTGAAACGAGTAACTGCAGATAACTGGCAAAGATGTATACAGCATGTACAAAAAGAAGAGGAGAACATGTGGGAACTCGATAATTTAATTGACGTTACTGTGGAACCTATCGTTATCAATCTAAGAGACGAAGATAATTCATCAGAATATTCAGAGGATGAATTTTAATAATATACCTATATTTTATTTTCTTTATTATACATTTATACAACACTATATTTACTCACCATAATTTGAATTTACAAATTGTGTGGAATAAAAGTCTATTAATTAAATTTAAATAAATACTTTAATAATAATATTGAATAATTTTATTTGAATTACTAAAAATCCTCTTAACCCGGTTATGATGCTTAAAGTAGCCTCTAGTTTTGAAATGCTGTTTTATATTGTTTACTTATAAGAGAAATAAACAGAGAAATTGAAGCGGCATCGACAAAAACGGATTGTCGGGGATTAAATTTTAGCTACCTGCTACAATTTGTACGGTTCGATCACACAAAGTTTTTTAAAAGTACACCTCATCTATACCGATAGAACATAATATAATTTACGATTTGGATACATAATAAGCTTTTATTACTCTCTTTCATTTCTAAACAGACTATAAACGGAACAACTTTGAACTAAGGTAAGTTTAGCTAAATCGACTTATTTTGAGCCGCACTATAGAATAATAATAATAATAATAATAATAATAATAATAATAATAATAATAATTTGTCTTTATTGGATATATATCTGGTGGAGCGTTGTAAAAATCTTTTAGAGACACCTTGTATAATAGGTTTATAATCAATCACTGCGGTGGCATCATGAACATGTAATGTTTTGCCGTGCTGGAGTTTTTGGGGGCATTATTATTTCCTCTAATATTGAATTTATGATAAAAGTTTTGTACAGGAATGTACACTTTTTTATTAATATTTTCATTTTCATAAGCTTATATTTGAGTTGAATCAGAGATTTCGAAACGTTACATGAAGAATTTGCTTTGTTTTTTAAGGTTTGTGTTATGTTAAAAAGAAAACCCTTACCTTTAAGGTTCACCCTATCCATAATATGAGGATATTTTATATTAGTCCATAGGGTAGTTAGGTTCTCACAATATTATCAATACCCATAGTCACAGTTTACACGCAGATAAAACTCCAGTTGATCTTAACCAATGGGGATTTTAATACAAAAAAAATACACCTTGACCACTTGCATTGGTTCTTCACCCACCTCGAGTTACTTTCTTTAATTCAGGGTCTGTCCAGGAAGAAATAAAATAACGGCCGGCTTGAAGTTCTAAGGAAATCGAGTCTAGTGGGGCTGCAATTAGGGCGTCTTAAAATATTTAGGCCGGCAAATCGATCCTTGCACTTATTTTTCCATTAAGATTCAGTTACTTAATTTATTTGGTTAGTGCTTTTTATCTCGATCCTCCGTACTGGATACATGTTCCTGAACGCTTATTATGAACACGTCTATACAGGGTGATCCACAAAAAATATTTAATATCTCCTACAAATACAATTTTGTACAAAAAAAAAATCAAAAAGGGAAGTTCAAAAAAGAATCAAAAATACACTTCTGCACGGCACTGAAAACTGGTCCACTGCAGAACCTGATAAGACAAAGCATACAATCGACCACCGGAACCAAAAAAGTGAAGTGAAGAAATTTCCAAGAAAAGAAATTACATTTTAAAATCAATTTTATACAGCAAATTCAACTGCTTTTGTTATTAATATAATTAATTTGTGGCTTTAATTAATACAATAGTTTAACATACGTATTATATATAAAGCTGTTTACAGGCCTTTTAGGCCCAGAGCTGTGTTATTCTCCACTACATTCTGTTCTTCACCTTTCTTTTCCACTCCGTTGCATTTTTCTTCATCCTCATCACAGTTAGCTGTTATCAGCGTCCCTAAATACACATATTCTTGAAATTCTTCAAATTTCATGTCTCCGTGCTACGCTATAACTTTGAAATTGGTATCTTTTTCTGTTGTTCTATTTTTTAAAAGCTTAATTTTCTCTTGATTTATCTGCGAACTCGTTACTTCTTCTAATTCTCTACTATCTAGCAATTATGGCCACGTCATCTGCATAAGTTAGTATTTGGTAACTTTTAAATAACATGTGTTCTTCTCTGTTCAACTGACTATCTTTTCTAGTACTAAATTAAAAAGAAGTGTTGAAAGTGGGTCTCCTTGTCTCAGTCCTGTGTCAATAGTAAAGCCTTCCGAACATTTACCTTTTATTTGTACTTTGGTTTTAGTGTTTGCTAAGGTCATTTTCAATAGCTTATTCAGTTTGGTTGGTATCCCAAACTATTTCAATATATTACTTAGTTTATTAAGACTATTATTTTAATTTCATATTCATAGCATGTAGTCAGGATTTCCTTCACCATGAAGAATTGGTCCGTTGTTGACATCCCTTTCCTAAAACCTACTTGATACTACTATCTGTAGTTCTGCTATAGGTTCTATTCTCTGTTTTATTAACAGTGACATGATTTTATACCCATCTAGTAATGATATACCCCTATAGCTTCTGCAGTCTGTTGCATCTCCCTATTTTAAAATTGGTATAATCATAGAACCTCTACAATCTTCAGGCGTACATTCTCTTCTCCAAATTGTTTGGATCATTTCGTATATTCTTTGCCTTAAATCTTCTCCTTACTTAATGTTCTCTGTCGTTATTCCGTTTTCTCTGAACTTTTGTTATTCTTTAAAGCTTCTATAATTATATCTATTTCCTTTTTTGTAGGTTCTTCTACTTCCACTTGCTCTTCCCTTACCACTATCACCTGTTAACACAACAAAATTTTGGACTCGTTTTATCCAGTTTCCACAAATTAACACAAATATTTCTGCTACTTCTCACTGCTGCAGTACGCCATGGGCGTCCTGAACCTCCATCTCTTCCATGATTTGGTTTCAAATTTTCCGTGTCATGCTTGTGGTGCACTACATTTGCACTCATTACACACCGCGGTAAAAGTAGCTGCATTTGGCACATGTTTACTGGGAAATCGTTCTGCTAAGCATAAATTAAAACGATATTCATCAACTCCGAGTTACAAAAATATTTTTACGATATTGATTCCATTTCTTATGACGCATCTATTCCCAATTTTATTTAGATAAGTTGTAAATTACCCTGTATAATATTATAGGCTTGTCGAATCCAGTATGCCCCACTGTAGGGTCAAAGTATCATACATATTGGGATGTTAAAACTGGAGATTAGCTTTTACATAATGGTTAATTAAAAGAACACGCAATAAAAAAACTCCTGTTATGTTCTGCATTATGAATATGATATAAATAATTAATTTTTCCACCTAAGCTGTTTCATATTACACGTGGGTGTGACTGCTTCATACACTTTCCACAAGAGGGGACAGAAAATGGAAATGAAAAAGGTTACACTTTTTCACGCATCTTTCTGAATAGAGTTGATATTAATATTTGAGAAATATTTCAGTTCTGGTTTTTATTTTATAGACCAAGGACGTCGTCAATGTAAATAGCACTTGAAAATTTTTTGTTTTATAAGAAATGTTTGTGAAAATTGTAACATATTCAAAAATACACACACAACACTACATAAAGAAAAACTTCACACTTAAATTGGTCTAATATACAGTGCGTCTCAAAATGGATTATTGTTTTTCTAGTCAAGATTTAAAAAAATCACTGAACAGGTCAATTAGAATATACAGGGTGATTCATTAATAATGAGACAGAGCTTAAGGGCATGTTGCTGATCTCAAAATAGAGCGATTAAGCCAAATGTGCCTTATCCGAATGTTGCTCCTTTTCGATCTACAGGGTGTCAAAGTTGAAAAAATAAATCACTTTTCTTTATTATTTTTCGATCGCATCGACCGTATTTTGTGAAATTTGGTATAGGGGGGTTTCTTGGTACTAGAAATTCGAATATGTCGACGATTTTGGTGTGTCTGCTAGAGGGCGCCACCAACGATGGTTTGAACCCCTTTAAATCGCTACGACTTTTTTGTGCTACACTGTATCTCATTTTGGACTGGAAAAATTTTCTTCCCTATCTTTTCTAATTAAAAAGGTACACGTTGTTAATGTCGCTAGAAGCAATGGTTTCTGAGAAAAACGCATCTAAATCTCTTGATGGATACAATTTATCTAGAAATAGTAAGTAATGGGCCATACTGTAACAGCATAATACTGTAATAAGTTGATTATCCTATAAAAAATCCAAAAATCCACCAAAATCAATAATAACAAAGATACAGGGTGTCAAAATTGAAGAAATAAATCACATTGTCTTTCTTATCTTTCGAACGCTTGGAGCAAATTTCACGAAATTTCGCTTATTTTGATCACAGTATTATGCTGTTACAGTATGGCCCATTACTTACGCAACAATTTGACTTTACTTTTAGATAAATTGCATGCATTATGAGATTTAGATGCGTTTTTTTCAGAAACCATTGCTTCTCGCGACATCAACAAGGTGTACCTTTTTTAACTGGAAGACATAGGGAAGAAAATTTTTCCAGTCCAAAATGACATACAGTGTAGCACACAGTGTAGAGGTTCAATCCATGGTAGGTGGTGCCCTCTAGCAGGTACACCAAAATCGTCGACATATTCGAATTTCTAGTCCCAAGCAACCCCCCTATACCAAATTTCATAAAATACGATCGATGCGATCGAAAAATAATAAAGAAAATGTGATTTATTTTTTCAACTTTGACACCCTGTAGATTGAAAAGGAGCAACATTCGGATAAAGCATATTTGGCTTAATCGCTCTATTTTGAGGTTAAAAAAAAAACTAGAATTTATGACATAAATTGAACACATCGCACGTCTTTTTCGACCTTTAAAAAAAACTGCATTGACACAATATATAGTCAATTTGGTTGGACTCTTTTTAGGTGCAACACAACATGCAATGCAACAAAAATCAATTTGGACATCACTGATAACGATGATGTTCATAATTACCACCAGTAACCGAAAAAGTATGCAAACGATTATCAAATTTTTCTAAATTTGGAGAACTAAAAGCAGACATAAAGTATGAAGTTCCAAAACTAGTTGTAGATAACGAAGATTATCAAATTAACGTAACTGGTTACTTTAGCGCATATCCACAGAATTTCATAGAATTGACTTCAACAGATTTGGTATTATCTTATTCCTGTATTCAACGAGTTAAAAAAACACAAGATGCATGATTTTATTATTTACTAAATCGCAAGTACTTCACCCTTGAGATGAAATTTTAATAAGAAATTTTTGTGAAAACGTTAATACAGGTCAAAAACGTATCTGCTTTTATTGTAAAAAATTTAGAAAAATTTTACAATAATAATTTTCAATGTTTGCCATTATAACTGTGCAGATATGATTTGACATTTTGAAGATACAGACAATTATCAAATTTGAGACACCCTGTACAGTTGCTGTATGTGCCATTTATTAAGGACAGCCCTGTACTTAAAAATAACACAAAACACTAATAACAGAGCTATACAAATAGTAATGTTTCAAGTTGATCGTGTTAAGGTACTTTTCTTACAGCTAGTAATCTGAAGTTCGTTAACAAGTTGAAATTTAGATAATAAAGTTTGGCAGTTAGTTGCAGAGTAATAATAGTTTTCTCCAAAGTTGCCGAATCTCAAAATTGCACACTATGTAAGTAGATTGACACTAATTGTTCAAGTGTACTTGCAATAAGGCCAAAAGTCGTCTCTTATTCAGAACAAACTGTATCGTAAGTTTAAAAAGCAAAGAATAAGCTCAAGAATGTTAGTATTTTATATACGATGTTTTCTAAATTCACATCAATGGGAAATGATGTTGTGGTGCATAGTTTGAAGTCACTGTTTTTTTGGAATTGGGTACGATCCATACGTTCAAGAACCAGAAGGTATTTCCGAAGAAGAAACGTCTAGAAATGACGTGGCAACAAGCTTGGAAATTGTTCAACGAGATAACAATCATGGAAGACTACAACAAGCCGAACTAATTTGATGAAATGATACACTGAGAAAAACCCTCCAAGTAAACTATGTTGCTAAAAAAATTTAATTACCCAAAGTAATATATTTTTATCTGGTACCTGGATTTTGCTCGCAGATGACGTCAGGGGCGTTCTTAGGACGTTAAGTTAATGTTTATAGAAACCTTGGTGCAAACATATACCTAGAAAAAGTGAAAATCAACATTTTACCTTGTACTGGTAATTTATAATATTGAACATTATTCATATTAAGTTTATTAGTTTCCAAAACTAGATCATAGATCACTAGATCATATGAATCTATGAATAATTTCCTCCATCTGTGTGATTTGGGGCAGTATAATTTTTTGCTCAATTATAATAACAACCTATTGGACTTAGTAGTGAGTAATATGTCATGTTCAGTGAATAAACCTTATGAAGTTATTCTTTCTGAGGATAGGCATCACTCAGCATTACATATTGAATTGACCGAAGCTAGTATCTCCAGAAATGTGCTTCCCTGCAGTAAATATGATTTTAATTTCCGTAAGGCTAATTTTGTTAAACTTTATGAAGATTTGCTAGCCGTGGATTGGACATTTTTGGAGCGACATAGTAATCCTGATGATGCTGTAAGTGAATTCTATTGTAAACTTAATTCTATTTTTGATTTAAACATTCCGAAGGAAATTCCTTCTTGTAATTCATACCCGCCGTGGTTTAATAATCTAATTATACGTAAAATTCGTCAGAAAGACAAGGTTCTTCGAATATACAAGGAATCGGGCAGTCAGGAGGACTTGAATAGCTTTAAGTTACTTAGATCCGAAATTAAATCAGAAATAAGTATTTGCCATTCAAATTACATCATTTCCATTGAAAATCAATTGAAAGACAATCCAAAAAAGTTTTGGGAATTTGTTCAAAGTAAAAAGACGAACTCATCTATTCCTGGCATAATGTGTTACGCTAACGAAACAATAACGAATCCCCAAGACATTACAGAATGCTTTGCTAAATATTTTTTTGAATCTTTCAGTGACCCAGTTGACAATGTCCATGTTAATGAATACAATGACAATTTAAACCTTGACATAGGCAACATAACCGAGACAGAAGTATTATCTGCACTAAAAAAGCTTAAACCTAATATGACCATGGGGCCTGATAACATCCCGGCTTTCCTAATTAAGAATTGCGCTTCTGTCTTTACTGGCCCAATCTTCAATTTGATACTTAAAACTTCCTGCCTTCCTAGTGTATGGAAATTGTCAAAAATTACACCTGTATTTAAAAAAGGTGACAGGAATATAGTTACTAATTACAGGCCGATTACTTTAATTGCTAATTTTGGTAAAATTTTTGAAATCGTGATGTATGCTTCTATCTCCAGACATGTATCGAATTCTATTACTGTCGATCAACATGGTTTTATGTCAAGAAGGTCTACATCTTCTTTGCAAGACTCAGTTCATAAATGAAGCTCTCGATCGCCAAAGCCAAGTTGACGTAATTTACACTGACTCCTCCAAAGCGTTCGATCGACTAAACCATAATATCTTACTGAAAAAATTAGCTAATTTTGGACTATGCGCTAGATTAATATTATTATTTCGATCTTATTTACAGAATAGATATCAATTTGTTAATATTCAAGGTTATAGGTCTGGCGAGTTTTTGCAGAAATCAGGTGTTCCATAGGGCTCAGTTTTGAGGCCAATTTTCTTTAATTTATTTATTAATGACATTGGCTTGGACATACAGGTCAATATTCTTATGTATGCGGATGATGTAAAACTGATCATGGAAATAAGTCTATTGTGGACTGTCAGTACCTTCAAATAGCCTTGCAATCAATAATTTCTTGGTCTATAAATAATAGCCTGCATTTAAATCCAGATAAATGCAATGTTGTATCCTTTCATAGAAAGTTAAAGCCGGTTTTGTATGATTATAGAATTGGAGATTCAATTTTGCACCGTCCTAACAAGATTAAAGATCTTGGTGTTATTTTTGATCACAAACTTAGTTTTAATAAACATATTGAGACGATTACTTCTTTGTCATGTAAAATGTTAGGGTTTATAATACGCAATTCAAAAAGTTTTCATAACATTACTACAATGCGCCTGCTGTTTATAACTTTTGCAAGATCTCAGTTGGAATATGCATCTGCAGTTTGGAATCCTATTTATAATATACATGTATCTGCAATTGAAAAGGTTCAAAGAAGCTTTTTGAAGTCCGCTTCATTTATAATTGATGGAACCTATCCTCCTATTGGCTTTTCACATGAACTATTGTTAGAGCGTTTTTCTCTGTCAACCCTTCAATCTAGGAGGGAGCCTGCACTCAGTTATAATTCTGTACAAACTTGTAAACAATAAATTAGATACCGTTGCACTTCACAATCAAATCAAATATAGGGTACCAAGACTTTCTTCCCGATGCTCTAATATCTTTAAAATGCCTGCCCCCCGATCAAACTTATTGATAGCTTCTCCACTTTACCAAATGATCCATAATTATTGTAAAATTGAGAGCAAGGCTGACATATTTTGTTGCACAATTTTGCTAATTAAATCAGTATTCCCATAATTGATAGGGTTTTTCTTGTTTTCTTGTTTAATTATTGTGTGTTTTCATTAATCATTTTTGTTGTGCTTTGTTGATTGTAGTTGGTATTGTATTGTAATACTGCTATTTATATATATTTTTAAATTTTATGTTGTTTTCAACTAATTTAGTCACTGTGTTACATGTCAATGTTCTTTTTTGCGTAACCTACCCTGTAATTGGGCTTTTGCCTGTTGGGTTTGTATTTAAATAAATAAATAAATAAATAAAACACTCTACATACCTATACACTTGTAGTACTAGAATAAAATTTAATAACCAGCAACTGCTGTAAATGTTCAGGGTGGATTCAGTAAAACCTACTTCTTTACTATCAAAAAGATCTACTATACGGCATAAATAAAATTGTTTTCTTTACATGTTCAGCACTAGGTCCTTATAACTTCGAAATAAACTGCGAAATAAACTGTCGCAAATAAAAAATATCATTTACTGCGAGTATTATTTATGAAATTAATTGGATTAATAGCACAAATGTTTTATTTAAGAAAGAACAAGATTATGGCTCAAAGAATATGTTATTTCATTATTTATAAAAACTACAAAACTGACTACACATTGGGCACTTTTACAGTCATTTATCACTTTTTATATTGACATACTGTCTGTTCAAATCATTTTCAAGCATTTTTCATTTTATACGAATTTTATAACGATAATTAATGATTATCCATTTAAAGCTATTTAAGGGTAGTTTATATAGGTTTAGGGGTAGTAGCGATATTTCCCCAGCTATCTGACGTATTTCTGGGCCATTTCTAATGTTAATTAACAATAATCAATTGATTTTTTTATGATTTATGCGTTCCCCCGGATAAGCCAAAAATCGGCTATTTTTAACATTGTCCTTTTATTATTGCTATAGTGGGTTTTAACTTCTATTATTATTATTATTATTATTATTATTATTATTATTATTATTAATTCAAGAATGGTTATGATCGTCACCGTGCTAGTTTGATTGCGGGAGTTTGTTTGTTATTCCGCGTGCGGGTATGGCCTGTTTCGATTTCTTGTTAATTATTTAACTTTTTAGTGTATTTTCGACCATTTTGTTTATACTTTATATATACTTTTTTGTATGATTTTATTTGCTTTGTCTTCACATTATGAATAGAGCTATTTTTGCATTTACCTACCTAATGGCATAACTTTGTCAATAATAATAATAAAAATGTATTTGACGGCATAATATTCATCCTTGTTATTAGTCATAAATGAGTTTTATTTACGACTCGAATAAAAACTGAAAGTGTTACTTAATCGGTATCGTTACGTGAAGTTTGTCAAGTGATTTAAAACATTCAATAAAGAGTTTAATTATAACGAATCAGGTTGTGATTATAGAACATATTTTAAATGTGTTAGTTTCACAACACAGTTTATTCTACATGTAAAGTGTAAT